>CM076574.1:922470221-923207878 GCA_034641835.2 Pinus albicaulis | reverse complement strand
GTTAAGATCGATTGCTGGTCGAGGTTCTGCTGCGCCACCGTTAAGATCGCTCGCTGGTCGAGGTTCTGCTGCATCCGGTCGAGGTTCAACGCGCCAATACATTTTGAGTGGTAAGTCTTCAAACAACATTTTTAATTTCAAACTGTCATGAAAATATAATTTTAAAGTAATTTAATAAGCCTCTTGAAACTGCAAGAAAATAGAACTTAAGCATGTCTTGGTATTAATTTTCCTGTATTTTTCAATGTTTGATTAATAAATTCTTGTTAATTTCTAGAATCTTCAATAAATGTGTAGAAGACAATTCAAAATCTGAATTCTTGTATGTAACTGGAAAACAAGAATGTTGCCTTCATATTCCAAAAATGATCAGGCAGAGCGCCAATAGTTTGACTTACGTGACTCATGCCTCTCCATAAAATGCTATCCCAGGATCATCTGAATGAAGTCCACCATTTTCCTAATTCTTACTCAGTTTCCAGAGAACCTTGAGCTCTGTCTTAGATATCAATTTGTAGAACATTCTTCCAAATGATTAAATAGCTTATCAAATCATATAGCATAGGTGGAAATCTTGATGTATTGTCACAATCAAGATCACATTCCAAGTCATATTTGCACTTATTCACATAGTGTTACTCTCGCAAAACAGAAGGGGCCATGAGTCTAATGATTAAGGAGTTGATTGAGTTGATTTTATCCAGGTCTACTTTTGTCATTTTGTGAGCAATAAGATTTGACTAGTTAGCATGCATTTGAAAATTTATCATTGTATAATGAAATGGTGAAAATTTACTTAAATTAGGTGTTTTATTCTGTCGGGCTTAATTGAGAGCGCTTTTCCTTGTCAAAACAAAGTTATTACTAAGAACTGGAAAGTTAAGATTAGAATTTGCTAAGAAGATTAATGAGCACATGTTTTTCTGACGTCAACTATAGATATATAGATCCAAATATGGTGTAAAAGTAATCAGTGTTTCCATAATCAAATATTTTCCAGTACAGTAAACAACAATTGCAGCAACCCCCCCATGTGGGCTATGTCTCCCCAAATAGGGAAACTGTTACAAGTTTAAAAACATAACTTTCAAATTTCAGAAAAGGGGAAACCGATGTAACACAGGGATTTAATTCACTGTTTCGGGCCATGTCCAATGTTTTCACATCTTGGGGACTGGGGGATTTGTGAACCCCTGAAACAGTCAGTGAAATCACAGAACCAAATTAGATTTTTCAGATCAGATGTTTATTAGACTATAAGATCTTCTATAATGAGCGGTACTTCTATGTATGAGCTCAATTTGATGTTCATGATCTCTAGCCGTAGGTAGATCATTTTAGTTCTAATGGAATATCATCTTCCTGCTTCACTTCCATCGATTAAGTCTAGCAATGACTCCACAACAACTCTTTTCTAGGAACTTTTCCATTCTATGTGAGTTGATCATCTGAGAAAGTTGAGAACTTAGCCCATTGAGTTCATAATCACTTCCATCTAATTTGAATCTCATAAATAATTCATTATAGTTTTTAGAAATGTACCCAAATTTCACAGTCATTTAATCCCTAGAACCACATCTACTTTTCCCATAGGAATGGCATACATGGGGCTTGATAAGTTATAGTCTCTAACTCTCCTATACTAAGTTTGATGTTTATAGCATTTTCCTCCACAATCAAAACTTCCTCTGTTAACAACTGATACTTCAAAATTTTCCATTGGGTACACAAAATGACTGAAATACTTTCATAATATTTGATCATTGAACCTATGGATACTACCAGAACCAACAAGCGCTATGAATTTTTTCTTCTTAATATATGTTATGATCTCAGGGGTTTGACTTATTGATACAACTAGCAATGCATGAACTGATATTTGATTCGCAATATCTTGATCTATGTTGAGCAAAAGTTCTACTAATTTTTCTCTGTTCTTTTAGGTTCACAATTTCTTGCTCACTCATTTGTGGGGGCATTCCATTGATATTTTACATATCAATGGAATGCCCAACTCCTAGCATGGTTCCCACCACACCCTTTAGCACTACTGGAGATTCAAACATGACCTCACCACTTAGAAAATGATACGAAATTATTTCACCCCCTTGTACTAGAACAATACATAGAAAGAATAACATAATTAATAGAAGAGATAAAAATATGAATTAGAGAAAGGCATGGATCACATATTAAAGGAAATAATAGAGCTCATGTACAAATTTCCATATTTGTTGCATATATGTGTGTCTAACATAACTCTACTTTCAACATCTTGCTTCATGCAACATGCACCATACTTTGAATTTGCAAAGACCCAGGAATTCTCCACCCCCCATTTAAATGACCCTACAATTTGATTCTTTTAGTTTTTTCACTCTATAAGCATAAACGTACGATTATGCATGATGGAGAATCTCTAGCGCTTTCGCTTGTTAATATATTTAACAAGGGAAAGCGCTAGATATTCTCCGTCATGCATAATCGTACGTTGGATTTGGTGATAATTGTCTCCATATTTTGGCTTTAGCATATATTGTACAAGTGTACTTCAGAAGTATAAGAACCTGGATTGACATTTAATGCTTGTAATTTATCTCACAATTAATTTACCCATTAGGATGCTTTGACCTAGTAACTTGAGAGATGAAAAATATCCTATCACATTAATGTGAGGATCCATTTTCACAATGAACATTAGGAAAAGACAATATTCATTGCAGTTGGTAATATAGTCAACTAGTAGACTATTCAATTATTAACAAAGTTGATGAAAGAATGCAAGCAATTTAAGGTTGCATTTCAATTTTGAAAATTTTCTACAATAATTTTTGTAGGATAATTTGTTAATGCAAGTTTCCATAGTTATTTATAATTTTTATTTTAATAGAAAGAGCCTTCAACCAAAAATACCCAAGGTTAGTCCCGTGTGTGCCCTTTGAGACACATTAGGTCATCCCACCAATTCATGCCCCATGCTTCATGAGTTGAAGGGTATCCTTCATACCCCTTAAGCACCCCCATTTCTCCCCACTCCATCATGTGATGTTGCCACCTCATCACGTAATAAGGGTTTAAGAACCAATGGCCTCTTGTCTATTTATGTGAAACACAAACATTATACACTTGACATTGTCTCAATCTCTGACGATATCAGGATGTGTTGGTCACCATACATCATGCCTCAATAGTAGCACCACCACTTACACCAACCTCATATGTTGATGATTCCTCTTCCACCATTTATTATGTCACGAACTCGGTTAATTAGTATTTTGCATGCCCTTGAGTGCTCTATGTTAAAGACACTCATCTTATCTATATGTGTCCTGTACTCATCAAATACCATCATCACTGCATGCATCAAGTGACATATCCCCCTCATCAAGATCCCAATCCGCCTAATTTTGGATGCTCCTCATACACTAAGTACCTTCACCATATCAATGGAATGCCCAACTCCTAGCATGGTTCCCACCACACCAACACAACTATTGGAGATTCAAACGACCTCACCACTTAGAAAATGATACGAAATTATTTCACCCCCTTGTACTAGAACAATACATAGAAAGAATAACATAATTAATAGAAGAGATAAAAATATGAATTGGAGAAAGGCATGGATCACATATTAAAGGAAATAATAGAGCTCATGTACAAATTTCCATATTTGTTGCATTTATGTGTGTCTAACATAACTCTACTTTCAACATCTTGCTTCATGCAACATGCACCATACTTTGAATTTGCAAAGACCCTGGAATTCTCCACCCCCCATTTAAATGACCCTACAAGTTGATTCTTTTAGTTTTTTCACTCTATAATCATAAACGTACGATTATGCATGATGGAGAATCTCTAGCGCGTTCCCTTGTTAATATATTTAACAAGGGAAAGCGCTAGATATTCTTCGTCATGCATAATCGTACGTTGGATTTGGTGATAATTGTCTCCATATTTTGGCTTTAGCATATATTGTGCAAGTGTACTTCAGAAGTATAAGAACTTGGATTGACATTTAATGCAAGTAATTTATCTCACAATTAATTTACCCATTTGGATGCTTTGACCTAGTAATCAATAACTTGAGAGATGAAAAAGATCCTATCACATTAACGTGAGGATCCATTTTCACAATGAACATTAGGAAAAGACAATATTCATTGCAGTTGGTAATATAGTCAACTAGTAGACTATTCAATTATTAACAAAGTTGATGAAATAATGCAAGGAATTTAAGGTTGCATTTCAATTTTGAAAATTTTCTACAATAATTTTTGTAGGATAATTTGTTAATGCAAGTTTCCATAGTTATTTATAATTTTTATTTTAATAGAAAGAGCCTTCAACCAAAAATACCCAAGGTTAGTCCCGCGTGTGCCCTTTGAGACACATTAGGTCATCCCACCAATTCATGCCCCATGATTCATGAGTTGAAGGGTATCCTTCATACCCCTTAAGCACCCCCATTTCTCCCCACTCCATCATGTGATGTTGCCACCTCATCACGTAATAAGGGTTTAAGAACCAACGACCTCTTGTCTATTTATGTGAAACACAAACATTATACACTTGACATTGTCTCAATCTCCGACGATATCAGGATGTGTTGGTCACCATACATCATGCCTCAATAGTAGCACCACCACTTACACCAACCTCATATGATGATGATTCCTCTTCCACCATTTATTATGTCACGAACTCGGTTAATTAGTATTTGGCATGCCCTTGAGTGCTCTATGTTAAAGACACTCATCTTATCTATATGTGTCCTGTACTCATCAAATACCATCATCACTGCATGCATCAAGTGACATATCCCACTCATCAAGATCCCAATCCGCCTAATTTTGGATGCTCCTCATACACTAAGTACCTTGACCATATCAATGGAATGCCCAACTCCTAGCATGGTTCCCACCACACCAACACAACTATTGGAGATTCAAACGACCTCACCGCTTAGAAAATGATACGAAATTATTTCACCCCCTTGTACTAGAACAATACATAGAAAGAATAACATAATTAATAGAAGAGATAAAAATATGAATTAGAGAAAGGCATGGATCACATATTAAAGGAAATAATAGAGCTCATGTACAAATTTCGATATTTGTTGCATTTATGTGTGTCTAACATAACTCTACTTTCAACATCTTGCTTCATGCAACATGCACCATACTTTGAATTTGCAAAGACCCGGGAATTCTCCACCCCCCATTTAAATGACCCTACAAGTTGATTCTTTTAGTTTTTTCACTCTATAATCATAAACGTACGATTATGCATGATGGAGAATCTCTAGCGCTTTCCCTTGTTAATATATTTAACAAGGGAAAGCGCTAGATATTCTACGTCATGCATAATCGTACGTTGAATTTGGTGATAATTGTCTCCATATTTTGGCTTTAGCATATATTGTGCAAGTGTACTTCAGAAGTATAAGAACCTGGATTGACATTTAATGCTTGTAATTTATCTCCCAATTAATTTACCCATTAGGATGCTTTGACCTAGTAACTTGAGAGATGAAAAAGATCCTATCACATTAATGTGAGGATCCATTTTCACAATGAACATTAGGAAAAGACAATATTCATTGCAGTTGGTAATATAGTCAACTAGTTGACTATTCAATTATTAACAAAGTTGATGAAAGAATGCAAGGAATTTAAGGTTGCATTTCAATTTTGAAAATTTTCTACAATAATTTTTGTAGGATAATTTGTTAATGCAAGTTTCCATAGTTATTTATAATTTTTATTTTAGAAAGAACCTTCAACCAAAAATACACAAGGTTAGTCCCCCGTGTGCCCTTTGAGACACATTAGGTCATCCCACCAATTCATGCCCGATGCTTCATGAGTTGAAGAGTATGCTTCATGAGTTGAAGAGTATCCTTCATACCCCTTAAGCACCCCCATTTCTCCCCACTCCATCATGTGATGTTGCCACCTCATCACGTAATAAGGGTTTAAGAACCAACGACCTCTTGTCTATTTATGTGAAACACAAACATTATACACAACATTGTCTCAATCTCTGATGATTTCAAGATGTGTTGGTCACCATACATCATGCCTCCATAGTAGCACCACCACTTACACCAAAATCTTGTGACATCTTGTCACAAACAAAACCATCAAACTGAAAACACATCATTTTCTCCTTCAAAGAAAAAAAAATTCACATCATGTGAATATGTCCGTGTACTCTTACATATTGGTGTACAAAACCATCAACCAAACAAGTTGACAAAACATGCCTCTTCAAACAACTGACTCTTAGCTCAAATAATAGAGCTCATGTACTTTCTCTAACAAGGGAAAGCGCTAGATAGTCTCCATCATGCATAATCGCACGTTGGATTTGGTGATAATTGTCTCCATATTTTGGCTTTTTGACCCGCAAAACATAATTATTTTAGAAGGGAGGGAAGGAGGGAAACCAATAGCTAATTCTTCTAACTAACCTTGACTAAAATGAGCTAAATTTTACTTTGATACGAACTTGATTTAAATTGTCCACCCCACATTAGGCACCAATGATTATAAGGTAAAAGTGGGGGTATGTAGTAATCCTAGAATCATGCTTTACATAAGGTAAAAGTGGGGAACTCATGACGTGTACTATAGATAAAAAAAAACAATTACACTTACCAAAAAATATATGATAAAAATTGACAAACTACATACCCTTAAGCTCAAGGGGATATAATCATTCTTGCCTTCCATATAGATAATGAAAATGATTGTTCTAAGTCTCATGTTGCTTCTCATGTTATTTTATAAACCTTGTTTGGAAAGAAAAATAGGAGGGCTGAAATGTAAGAAATATAGAACATATTGGATTTAACATCCCCAAATTGGATTTTACTCTGAGGTATTGATTTTTTGAAATCTATTTTGTGAATGTTGACCAATAGATATACATCATGGAGGATGAAAGACGAAGATCAACCGAATCCCATATGGAGTCTCGGGGATCGGAGGATGTTCAGAGTATTTAAATATAATCTTAAATCTACATACATGTGTGTACATATGGAATTGATTTTTTTACTAACTTTGTGAGTGAAATTAGTTGTTAACAAGTTTCATATTTTAATTTTTAGGAGGAAAGAGGAGAAGGCTTTCTACTCCATCAATGGAGTGTGGCCAAGGTTCAACCGGTCGAGGTAACATGGTGCCGGAAGGGGGTGATATTTATTCCCCCGAAGGCCAGCAATCAATGGCTGCTGGTTCTCAGCAGGGTCGCTGTGGGTCTGGTTCTCAGCAGCATCATTCTGGGGCTGGTTCTCAGTAGGGTCGCTCTGGGTCTGGTTTTCAGCGGCATCATTCTGGGGCTGGTTCTCAGCAGGGTCATGTTGGAGATGATGTTAACCAACAACATCAAGGTTGCCATCAATTTCAATATTTTTTCATTAAATTTTTGCAACTTTTTTTACACATGTTTTTTCTAATATATGAAATTATATATATATTGATGTAGAGGCTCAAAATGTTCGAGCCAGTGGTCAAAAAAGATGCAGGGCAGCGCGCTACATTGAAGAAGAAGGTTGTCAACCTAGCACAACTTATCCGGCTGAGATTACTGATATACCATGGGAAAGGAACATGGCGGAATGCACCTTACAAAGGTGTGAAAGCCTTTATGCAAAATTGCAGACAGATCTCCAGGATTTGACTATACCTGCTGAGAGTAGACAAAGCCTACGGATAGTTGCACATTCATTGAGTGAAATGGTAAAAGTGTACAAAGATTTGGGGCCAACCACTGATTCGTTTGTAGAAGTGATGAGACAGAGAAGAGAAGCAGTGATAGGTCTCGATAAATGGCAGGACATAAAAAAACAAGTTTCAAAACAAGACGCTAAGTCAATGTTTAATTTTAAGGAAGGGCCAAAAAGAAAGATGTTGAAGGTGCAGTATTTCAAGCACCCAGACATAGCAAAATATTTGTATAGTCGACATCTTGCGGCCTTTCGAAGGCTTCCATGGAACGATGAGGTTCCTCTTTATTTTGCACAAATGTTTTATGCAGAATTTTTTAAGGGTATGAAACCCGACTACAATGATCTTCCTTCAAAAATTTTTGGCCCGGGGAGAGGTCGATTATGTCAACGTAAGGGCGCAAAGCGAGATGTGGAGTTGCCTCGCCCTGAGCCGCCATTGGTGAGTCGACCGTCTCGAGTCGAAACCTTGCGATCAGAGATGGATGCGACTTCTCAAATAAGTCGTGAAGCACGAGATGTTATGATTGAAAATGTTCATAGCGGATTGAGTGGAGTCGATCTTGGCTTAAATCGACAAAGAGCACGTCAATATGCACGTGCCAATTTTGTTTATCATACAGATGAGGAGATTTACAACATGAATGTTGAAGATCTCCGAACATACGCAATAAATTGTCGCAATGGTCTGCAAGACCTAATTTTTCGTGAGGAAGAGGGCACCGGAACGGTATGTGTGAGTGACCTTAGGATTTGAAATTATATTTACATATACATGTGTACAATTTGTAATAAATACATGTGTATGTACACATGTATACATTTATTTGTATGTGTACATAAATCTAACAAAAATGTATGATTATATGTTAAAACACCATTTGCAGTTCTCAGGCATGATGCGTGATGAAAATGTTAATATTACGTTCGGGACCTCCGGTTCAAACGATGCAGATGGGTCTGACCATCATGATATGTTGGCACATGTATGTTAGTGTTTTTTAAGTGACTCTAAAATAAATAATTGTTGCAACACATGTACATGTATGTATATATATAATTCGATAAAATGTTTTAACAGGTACCGATTCCGTCTGATGTTTTTGGGATCCCGGTACCTTCTTCTTCTTTAGGAGATATACCTTCTACTTCATTGGGAGATGACCAAGTATGGACAATTTTTCACAAGTTCTTGAAATTTATGTTACCTCAAAAAGTTCCATAAAAAATTGAGATATAGAGAGAGAGATCTATATTTTGAGTTATTTAAAATTTTTTGAATTTAGGTTTGTATAGAAGATTTTTTTAATCTGAGGACTTTAGCGACGGAGATAGGGACATCCACAGCATTTGAAGAAGTTGTCTTTAGTTCTTTTTTTTTAATATTATTGTTCAAATAAGTTTATATATATGTACACACGTGCATTTTCATTTGAAAGTTTTTAATTTATATAAATTATTTCTGTATATATATATATATATATATATATAAATTTATATTTAATTGTACATGTATATTGTACAGGTTACCACTAGAGATGTTTCTATGGCAGATACTCTTCATCAAATGGAGAGGCAACCTTACGAGGTATTGCGCGATTTTTTTGTTATATTTTGTTTTTTACATGAAGTTCTAGATATATATATATTCTCGTTAATTTTTAAAACTTCAAATTTTAATGTTCAAGTACATGTACATTGTGTATATAGGTTTTCCCTTTACAAGGTAGCGAGCCAATCGGGACCCAGAGGCTAGATCTTCCATTTGACGGACAAGACATACAGTAGATTTGATTTTATTTCAAAATTTAGATGGTTTTAAAATTTGTTAAACTTGATACAGTTTGATACTTGAGTGAGATTTACAATTTTTGGACATATTTTATTACAATATGTTTTTTGGACATATTTTTGGACATATTTTTGGACATATATGTTAAATGTTTTTGTTGGATAGTTGAATTATAATTGGCATGGCATGTGATATTTAATGTTTTAAATGTTTTTGTTAGATAGTTGAATTATAATTGGCATGGCATGTGATATTTAATGTTAAATGATTTTGTTAGATAGTTGAATTATAATTGGCATGGCATTTGAAGTTTTTAAAACTACATGAATGATGGAATGTGAACCTACATTTGCACATGTGGTAAATTGAAATGTTAAAGTTTGTAACAAGACAATCCCCATTGATTTCATTACATTATATATGTTGATTTCTGATTTGATATAATTGCATACATATGATGGTACATTACTTGTAAAGTCATTGGATTTCATTACATTATATATGTTGATTTCGGATTTGATATAATTGCATACATATGATGGTACATTACTTGTAAAGTCATTGGATTAATAACTTGTTCATTGATTTCAGTTTTCTTTGGATGGTTTTAGTACTTTTGGCATGTGAATGTGAAGTAATGTTGTCATTGAATTACATTTGACATTTGATATTTAATGTTAAATATTTTTGTTGGAAATGTTTTTGTTAGATAGTTGACTTATAATTGGCATGGCATTTGAAGTTTTTAAAACTACATGAATGATGGAATGTGAACCTACATTTGCACATGTGGTAAATTGAAATGTTACTTGTAACAAGACAATCCCTATTGATTTCATTACATTATATATGTTGATTTCTGATTTGATATAATTGCATACATATGATGGTACATTACTTGTAAAGTCATTGGATTTCATTACATTATATATGTTGATTTCTGATTTGATATAATTGCATACATATGATGGTACATTACTTGTAAAGTCATTGGATTAATAACTTGTTCATTGATTTCAGTTTTCTTTGGATGGTTTTAGTACTTTTGGCATGTGAATGTGAAGTAATGTTGTCATTGAATTACATTTGACATTTGATATTTAATGTTAAATATTTTTGTTGGATAATTGAATTATAATTGGCATGGCATGTGATATTTATTGTTAAATGTTTTAGTTGGATAGTTGAATTATAATTCTAATGGTATCTGAAGTTTTTAAAACTACATGAATGATAGAATGTGAACCTACATTTGCACGTGGTAAATTGAAATGTTACTTGTAACAAAACAATCCGCATTTATTTCATTATGTAGTATATGTTGATTTCTGATTTGATATAATTGCATGTATGATGGTACATTACTTGTAAAGTCATTGGATTAATAGTGTTCATTGATTTCAGTGTAAGCGCAAAAAATTATTGACAATGTAGAATGATTTTTGTGTTATAATAACTAAACCTAATAATATTGGAGAGCAAGAGAGGCTTGAGGTATGGTGTTTACTACAAGAGTTTGAGCTAAATATTTAAATGGTTTATCTATCTTTCATAAAATAGTTTAAGATTGATCACAAGAATTAAGAGAATGTCTCGGTCCATCATTGGTATGGTCCATCATTGGTATGGTCCATCATAGAATGATCATCCATGTCAATGACTCTTAAGTCTATCTTTCCAAACCATGACCCTACTCTCACATGTGTGCTTTTCATGACACCAGTCATGCTACTTTTATCCTTGAGTTGACTGCCTTGAAAGCACTCAACTCTTTCTCGATGCTAGCCTTCCTCTTTCTAAGAGATGAAGCTGCCTTTCGACTTAGGAAGCTATGGGTAGCCCCATGTCTATCAAAGCAGAGAAATTTTTCCCATGTACGGTTGTAGACATGAATCTCAAGTCCAAGGAACTTTCATCATCATTCCTCTTTGTCTTGTGCCTTACTTTCGCAATCTTCTTCAACATTTCCTCTTCCAATATGTTTTTCGAACTAGCCCTTGGCTTAGCATTGCTTTTCACATATCTCTTCTCATGAAGCTCCATATATAACAATTTGATCCTGGGCTTGCTTGAATTGGTTCAAGCTCTTTCTTTTTCGAATTCTGTCTAATTGCTCCAATACGACATATATTGACTCCTTCCAAACGAAGTGCACCAATCCTCTTAGAGTGGTCGTCTTCTTTTCCAAGTGTGCCAACACATGCATTTTCTTTCTTCAAACCAATAGGTTTAGGATCAAGAAAGTCCCTCTTGATCTTATCTTCCAAGTTCTTGACTTTACCCTGCAACGTGGTGCTTATATCCTTCAAGTGAGCCCTTTCCATAAAGAGTTCCTGAAGTCTTTGTTCACCTTGTCGTATCTCCATGTCGAGCTTTTCAATTTCAGCAGTTTGTCTAGAAAGTCCATCCTTGGAATTTCTTGCGTGAAAAACCAAGTAGGTTGAACCAACGTTGGTCTAGTGCATTGGAATTCATTAAAGAATTGGTCATTGGCGTTGCTTCAAGCTAGGAGTGAGCATCGTCACCAACCTACATTGAATATTTTACACTCCCTATGGTGAATGATACTTTAAATTGATTGACAGTCTAAGACTTTCGAATTTTTCCGAATGGCAAATGATCTTACAAAGTGAGTATTTATAATATTCTAGTAGGTCATTCGGCGACAACTTTTACCAAAAACTTGAAACGACTTTGGCGTGTGATATTTAATGTGTTAAATGTTTTTGTTGCATTGTTGAATTATAATTGGCATGGCTTAACAATGCTTTTCACATATCTCTTCTCATGAAGCTCCATAGAACAATTCGATCCTGGGTCTGCTTGAATTGGTTCAAGCTCTTTCCTTTTCGAATTTTGTCTAATCGCTCCAATACGACATATATTGACTCCTTCCAAACGAAGTGCACCAATCCTCTTAGTGTGGTCGTCTTAGTGTGGCGTGTGATATTTAATTTGTTAAATGTTTTTTTTGGATTGTTGAATTATAATTGGCATGTGGCATGTGAAGTTTTTAAAACTCCAGTTTTGGATGGTTTCAATCTACATTTTGCATGTGATATTTAATGAAACTTTAAATGTTAAATGTTTTAATGATGCACAATATATAATCGAAAGGGTTTTAAGACTTAAAGTTTTGGATGGTTTCAATTTACAACTTAAAGTTTTGGAAGGTTTCAACCTACATTTGCACATATGGTAAATTGAAATTATGAACTACTTGCAACAAGACAATCCCCATTGATTTCATTGTATATGTTGATTTCTAATTTGATATAATTGCATGTACGATGGTACATTACTTGTAAAGACATTGGATTAATAATGTTCATTGATTTTACTTTAAGCGCAAAAAATTATTGATAATGTCTAGAACGATTTTTGTGTTATAATAATTAAACCTAATAATATTGGAGAGCAAGAGAGATGAGGTATGGTGTTTACTACAAGAGTTCGAGCGGGGCATTCGGTGACAACTTTTACTAGAAACTTGAAACAAAGAGAATCTATCTTTGGCTAGGACATCATGTAAGATGCTCGACATAAACAGTAAAATTGTACTTAAAAGCCGAGATTCGGGCAAGTGGGGACAACCACTTGTTATCTCGTCCCTTGGAGGCTAGGCCATATGGGGATAGAATCTGACTTTACAAAATAAAGTGAAATAGTTTGTACCATATGGTCGGAGAACATATACAAAAACAATTAATATACAAGAACAATTAATTTCATTCTAGAATATATATATCCAATACATATTTAACATTTTTAATCAATGCACATGTATAGAAAAACTATTTTCGGTGGAAACTAGAGCACGTGCTTGTACCCAAACAATTTGTAACATTTGCAAACCACAAATAACATAAGCAGTTCAATTTTTAGTTGAGTACTGAAAGGTTTAAAAGATAATAAATTGTTGTCCCGACACTTCACTCAAAAAAATTCTAATGGAATTCCATCCTCAATAATCCGTTCATGATCGGATTTTGACATTTTCCATTTCTTAATTTTTGATTTTTTCTTTGATTGAACTTCCATCAACTTTATGCGTGCTGCACACACCAAGTGACTATATTGACAACTTATGGAATCAGGTTCATAGTCTTCGAAGTAAACAAAGTCTCCACTTTCACGAGTTTGTTTGAAAAAATAACCTTTCAGTATAATAGACCCTTTGTCATACTGAAATCCGTGATCATTATAGTCTTGTAATAATTTCATTTTTTGTTCAATGCAACGCATCAAATAATACTTCACATTTTCAACGTTGTCAATAGGTGCAATTACAGCAAAAACATCTCCTGCACAATAAAATAAATTTAACATTTAATTATGCATATTTAAATTTAAATTTGTAAATCTTTAAATCATTAAAAAGTAATTCAATTGTTACCTTCTCTAACAAGATCGGAAACTCGATCACCATCGGATGATATTGTAGTTTCCTCTGATTCCATTTCTTCAATCATTGCAACAGACATTTTTCCCTTTGTATTTAGCTCTGTATGTTTCCAATCGTTCACATACATTTTGTTTTCACGGATGTCATTGGATTTTGTGTTGTCTATGCAAACATCACAAAAACAAGAATATTTTCTTTTATCCAATGCAAACACATTTGTGGACAATTTTGTTTGAATTGAATGCAATTTTCGAGTCCCTTTTATTGTTCCAACTTCATTTCCAATTGATCTATTTACGTCTCCGATTCCAATATGGCAGAAAAACCTTTATATGGAAAATTAGAAAGAATTTGTAAATATGATATCAAAATACAATTAAAAATAATCATTGCATGATAAATGTACAATGTTTAAAATTAGATTACCAATATAAATTAAATTGAATGTACCTTTGCACTTCTCGTGATGGGTTAATCTCATGGCTTAGAGCATTTTTGCACCATTGAACAACTTCTTTAGCGTTTGCAAGTCGGCGTGCAAAGTGGTTCATTTGATATCTTCGAAGTACTCGTTTTATGCATGCTCCTGCACTGTCATGTTCTCCTTTTCCATGGCCAGTCTCAAAGAAATTCCAACAATGTTTAATGGAGGTTTTCTTATGAAGACGACACAACCAAAAAAATGATCGTGCAGATTTGAATTGACCTGCGCATCCGTCTGACCATATCCAATGTTCATTGAATGTTATTCCACGATTTTTAAATGAATCATAAATTCTTCCAAAACAATGTTGTACAAAACATGTATCATGTGTACGATCGTCACTGATATAAAAATGATATTCTTTAATGATATGTCGATTTTCACTCGTGCTTTCTATATGATCGACATTTTGTTCAGCATGTCTATATAGAATATGAACGAGCATGGAGACTTTGTCAGAGTGATAGTATTCACTCTGAATTTCTTTTTGTGGAGCAAATGTGTAGTTTTCTGCAAAATCAATCACTGACAAAATGGGTCCTGGTGGAAAAACTTCACGAGATTTTTTGAATTGCAAGTCTTGCCATCGAGCTTTATGGGAATGCATGGTGTATTTGTAAATTTCTGCTTCAAACTTTCTCAAAAAGTCTATTAGAAAAATTTCGTCTTCTCGTAATTCGATTCTTTTAACACTCTCTGCACTTTGAATCGATGTACTGGTATATTCGTATCTCTTCCATTTCACTTTCATGTTGGACAATGATTGATCATTTATATCAATACGATATTTGTTTTGAAATTTAATCAAATTTCCACAATCATCGCATTTTTTACCACCAACACATTTCTTTTTGTAAAATAGTTCATCGCTTTCTCTTTCACATAGAATTTGAGATATGAATTCACGGATATTGGAAGGAGGAGGTGAATCATTCCATAATTTTCTACCGAAATCAAGGAATGTGTCATAATATAACTCAAATTCCACATGATAACGGCAACAACAAGTGTCGCGTACGGTGATAGGTTTTACATACCATGGTTTTTGTTGAACAAAAGCACTGAGTGAAACTTGAATTTGACGATTCTCTTCTTTGAACTTGTTGAATAACTCTATTTGAGTGGTTTCCAAGAGATGTTTTTCATGTTCTTCGTATTGATTTCGTGCTATTCTTCTTCGCATCACATGTCTTGCAGTGGGTGAAACACGCGAATTGTTCTTCAAATATTCATATATTATTTTTTTAACATCTTCTCCAAGTCTATCTTTGTATGGTTGCCTACAAATAGCTCTCCAACAAGCGAGTTCATCATTTACGTCTATTTGCGGTCGAAATTTTCGATGTTTGTGCAGAGTTTTTCGCGAGGTTCCCAGTGCTCGTGCCATAGATGTTAGATTCAAACGATTCTCTTGAGTACTTGGTGAAACCATTGCCATTTGTATTCCTCTACGTATATTTGAAACATTTTTATCTCTAGATCTCCTAATTGACTCTATAGCACTACTCATATTTTTTATAACCTCTTCTTTCATTTTTTTATCTTTGGTTGATTTTTGAATACCCAATAGTGTCGTCGCTTCTTTTAATTTCCTTGATGATAAGAGACATTTCAACATTTGAGCTTGAACTGTCACCTCAGTTTTGAAAAACATTTCCAAAATTTTCTCGACACGATATCGTATAAAATAGTCGGGTTTTTTATCTCCATATGTGCGAGTGTCGACATTTTCTAACATCTCATTATCGATAGTGATTTCATCTGTACATATTCGAAAAAATAGTACATATTCAATAAATAACTAAATTAATAAATATGTCAATAAATATTAGGAAAATTTTAAATATATCAATAGATCATATAATATCTACATTTACATACCCGATTCAATTTCTGCTTGAGGTTGATTTTCTTCTTCAATATTTTGAGGAGTGTCTCTGTCTGTTTACATTAAACAAAATATTTTTCAAAATAGTTCATCAAATAAAAATTAAGCTTCACATTGTACATTGGGAAAACTTTAAAAATATATCAATAGATCATAATATTTACATTTACATACCTGCTTCAATTTCTGCTTGAGGTTGATTTTCTTCTTCAATATTTTGAGGAATATCTCTGTCTATGTACATCAAACAAAATATTTTTCAAACTAGTTTATCAAATAAAAATTAAGCGTTACATTTTACATTAGGGAAATTTTAAATATATATCAATAGAGCATGTAATATTTACATTTACATACCTGCTTCAATTTCTGCTTGAGGTTGATTTTCCTCTTCAATATTTGAGAGAGCCTCTAACTTTCTTTTGCGATATTGTCTCGTCTCTTCTCTACGTTCCTCTGGCTTTCTTTTTCGATCATATTTTCTCACACAAGTTCTTCGATTTCCCATGATAATAGGGTATGAGGTTTAAAAAATTTCCTTTAAAAAATTAGACAATAACTCAATTACAAACAATATCACAAAATATTTAATTTAAAAAAATCTTTTCTAAAAAATGCGTAATCCAATCCAAAACACGTACATATCTCTAAGAAAAATCACACCGCCTCCAAGAAACGTCTTCCAAAAAAATTCTTTAAATCTTAAAATGTAAAGAAAAATTTTTGAACAAAAAAGCTCAAAAGATTTATTTCAACACAAAACACGTACATACCTCAAAGAAAAATCACGTCGCCTCCAAAAATGTCTTCCAAAAATTTTTTTTAAATTCAAACTTTGAACCTCCAAGAAAAATCACGCCGCCTCCAGAAAATGTCTTCCAAAAAATTTTTTTGACCCCAAACTTTGAAGAAAAATTTTTGAATTCAAAACAAGTTGTAAGATGAAATGAAGTGCGAAATGTGCGAAAATTGTGAATCATTTCGCGGAAATTTATATTGACCGCGAAATGTGTGTTTTGTAGGGGGCTCCACAAAAAATTCCGGCCGACGGAAAATTACACAATAGTTCGGCCGAACTTTTGATAATAAGTTCGGCCGAACTATTAAGGCGTTAGTTTTAGCGGCCCATAAACGGAAAACATAGTTCGGCCGAACTGTCGCTAATAGTTCGGCCGAACTATCGCGTCACTGATTACGCAGAGCCAAGATCTGAAAACGGTTCTGCAACTTTGGACTGATTAAACTCTATGAAAACTTGTTAATTAACTGTCGGAACCAAGACAAGCATTTTCAGAATTGAATCTACTTTCAGGAAATATAAATTTTATGAAATTTCGTAAACGTTTATTAATTTTAATTATTTTTCTAATAAAATGAGTGCAAACAATTTTTGAGGGTCATCGTGATTCGGTGAAATCAAAATTTTGTATCTCCCAAAATACATTGTAAAAAAAATTTAAAAAATTATGGAGCATTACATTGGTCCGTTGACTGTAATGGGTAGCTTTTATATTTTTAGTTTATAACTTGTATGTTAAGAAATTTGTTGCCACACGAAACATATAAAAAATACGCAGTTTTTCGTATTAGACCAGTTCAAAAAATTCTAGTAATTATGATATGCATCCATTGGCTTTGTAAATATGATGAAACCGAAGTAGACTCTGTCTAGATTGTTGTAACACATTTTGTTTTTTCAAAAACAAGAATTTTCAATGAATACAACGTTGCCACATAACATGACTACTTATGAATTCTTTGATTGTTAAGAAACACACACTCAAAGAAACGCTAAGTTGACATATCAAATCCACATAAAAAAAATTCAAAAAATAAGTAATAGAAAGCTAACAAAATTTATCACAACTTTTATTTTTACCGCAAAATGAAATTCTACACGGAAAAATTGTTATAGTTTGCAGAAAGTTGAAGAACCCAAAAAAATGAAAAAATTTTCTCAAAAAAGGGCAAAAAGTGTAACCCAGCTTCACATTTTCACCCTTTTATATATTGCAACAATAATTAATTATAATTGTTAATTTCAGTGAAAATAGATCATATTATGTTTACTTTTTTTTCAGAAGAAAAAAAGAACGCTGATTATATTAAAATATAAACAGTACATATACAGAAATAATCTCAGCTGAAGGATTCAGCGAGAAGTCCATCATTAAAGGCCATGGGAATGATGCCCATTTATAGAGTGAATGGGCAAAAATTACATGTTGGCCTCCACATAGCGGGATAAATTCCATCCCTTACCAATATCCCCGACATTAGATTAAGATATGAATATAAGGGGATTATGAAAGAGCGAGAAAACACAAAAACAACATAACAATATAGCTGAGAAATGTAACAGAGAAAAGTGATTGATAAAAGTATGATAGCGGGAGAGGCACGATTCCACTTCCAAAGTTTCCCCTCTAACAGATGCGCAAAAAACTTTCATGTTTCTCGGCCTTCAGGCAGGCTCGCTTGATGTAGACCACCGGCTCGCCTGGATATATAACAGGCTTGCTTGGAAAGAGAGAGTAGAGTCTTAAACTGAGGCCCGTGAGAATATGAGCGAGTAGGATTTTTGATGAAAACAGGCTCAAGTTACAAAATGAGATCAGCTCCAGCTGTTCTGTAAAACTGGCTCGCATGCTAGAGATAACTGATTAGTAGCCAGCGCACTTGCAATGTTGAATGTAGACATAAGGCGAACGGATTATGAACGAACAGCCATGTGGATTAGAAATGAGTTCATGCAGGAGCGACGAGGATCAATGAAAAATAGAATGACTTGGTATACACCGGAAAAGAACATTCATCATCCCATGGTGAGAAACCTGAAACAAAAAAAACAAAACTCTATGTATATCGATTTTAGACAAAAAGAGACTTGAAGCTATGAAAAAAGGAATCAAGGTATGGGAATAGAAAATTCCCCAGACTGTCTGCCATCAGTAAAGTGAATAACTTTCATGGAGCCAAAATCAGCCGTGAGCCCGATCTTGGATAGGCGATCTGCTCGAGTGTTGTTATCTCGGAAAATATGATTAATTGGAGGGTGATTCAATCTCTGCCAAAGACGCATAGTCCTATCAATCCAGCCTATAAGAAGTGGGGAGTACATATGAAATCTGTTGGAGATCCAACCAATGATCAACTGAGAGTCCCCGTATATATTAACACCCTGGAGTTGCAGATCAGCAGCAACAAGAAGTCCTCCCCAAAGAGCCATAATCTCAGCCTTGTTGTTAGTGCTCGGGCCACCATTCCAATAGATGTGATAACGTTCGCGATCAGAAATCTTAATCCAAACCCCACACCCAGTCATACCATCAACGGATGCCCCATCAAAGAAAATGGCAGGAATGCCAATTTCGTGAGGCCTAATGCGATGAGAGGCATCGGCAATATTATCAACACCCAGGCTTGGACAATCCTCAACCCATAATTTAATGGCCGAGAAAACCCGATGATTTTGGAAAGGTTTGTGCTCAAAAATCAAATGATTCCTAGCAAGCCACACCTCCCAAATGAAATAAAAAGGGAGAGATCTGTATTTACTATTTAACTTATCCCATTCATATGCAGCAGAGATGAAATCCATCGGGCTCCATGATGGATTCAGAAAGAAAGGACAAAAAAGCTTCCAAAGATCGACAATGATGGGGCAGGTGAAAAATAAATGAGATGTGGATTCTTCAGATGAACAGCATAAAACACAGCGACTGGGACCATGGTGACCCTGCTTCCTGAGATTTTCCCATGTGAGGATTTCCCCCTGCCATACCAGCCACCCAAAGATTGTGATTTTTGTTGGAATCCTCCGATTCCAGAAAGGGAAGAATATTTTTGATGTGATTGGGAATTGAGAAGAGACGATAATAATTCTATAGACCTCCTTAACAATAACCGTGTTATCTTTGAGAGGACCGTTCCATACTAGTTGATCTCTGCCAGGAGTGTAGCAAAGGCCAGCAAAACGCAGATGATCCCAGAAGTAGTCCCACTCATCAGCAGCAGATCCGACCAGTCCAAGTTGTTCAGCAGTTTTAATAATAGGTGCTCCAAAGGACCAATAACAGATAATCTGAGAATAATACATGATTCCGCGCTGAGTGAGGGCATGGAGTAGGCGCTGAGATGGAGTTGTATGAGGCGACAGCGTAAGAATGTTGTTCGACCCAATGGGAATTCTGCTCTCATCATGAAAATGCCAACTTAATCGAGGGCGGATGTGCACCAAAATCATTTTAAAACTACACCATATACAAGAGATGCTGCGAGGAAATGATAAATTATTGTCTTTGATCATTAGCAGAGCATCACCACGAAGATATTTTACTCTAATAATGTCATACCAAAGACCGGGACCCTTTACTGCACGCCGGAACGATTTGATTAATAGAGCACAATTAAATTCACGGGTGGACAAGATCCCCCATCCATATAAATCCTTGGGAATGCTGATTGCAGACAGACGACAGAGATGATATTTCCAGTCCATATTAACACCGCCCCAGAGAAATTGTGATATGATGCAATTAATCTTGGAAATAAAAGATGTCGGAAAATAGAAAAGATGAGCCCAGTACACAACCATCTGCGATAAAACAGGCTGAATCATAATACGACGACCACCCACAGAGAGCCATCGATGGGTCCAGCGTTGGATCCGGGCCCGAAATTTGTCAATAAGCGAGTTCCAATCACAATTTTTATATCCACAGGGCTTGATTACATAGCCCAAATACTTGAAACCCATAGTGATTGGTCAAATAGCAACACCCAAAAACTCTGCAATGAAATTGACCTCTTGTATATCCCCAGATCCATATAAAAGAAAAGATTTACCGCAGTTGATACACAACCCAGTTGCAGTTTCAAAGCGGCAAAAAGTGATATGAATAAAGAACCAGTGGTTCCTTATCAAATATCCAAAGAGCAGTAGGTCATCAACGAAAAGGGAATGCGTAATAGAAACACTGTTAGAAAAGGAAAACCCTTTAATATAATCCATCTCCACAGCTGCATGCATTAATCTGCTGAACCCGTCCATTACAAGGATGAAGATGAGGGGAGATAATGCACATCCCTGTCGTAAACCTCGACCAGCTTCAAAAAACCGGGATGGAAAACCATTGATCAACACAACATATCGAACATTTGATACACATGACATGATCCAGCGAATGATTCGAATGGGAAAAGAAATCTTGAGCAGCAAAACCCGAATGAAGGACCAATCCACTGAATCATAAGCCTTATGTAAATCCACCTTCATTACCAGTCCTTCAAGCCTGTCCGAATGCATTGATCATGATTGACCTACAATAACAACAAAATCATGATTGACCATTTTCATAACATATTAAGTGGATCGACCATATATTAAGAAACAAGGGAATAGAAGGGTAAAGAGCTTTACCAGTGCAAAGACTCCGGCAGAGACTGCTCCCATTTCACCCAAATGCTCCATATGTTTCATGTGATGCTTCTCCTCCTTCCTTGCCTTATAATACTCATCAACATTCCCCTTAGCATACAATCCCTATCCCCTTCTTAATCGCCTCTTCATCCATGTAGACTTCTTTTGTTATCAGTCTCAATAATCTTACTATAAGAGATTCAGTTGGCCTGTTGAACTTTGTTATCTCAGCTCCTAGTGTTACAAATTTCGTTTTAGATAGTTATGGCATATGCACAACTTTAACCATCAAAACTTTAACCATAAATTGTCCAGACTTGCAACTCTGGTGATGTGATGGATAGTAAATTTATTGAGAGTGACTGAGGTGTCATTTCACTAGCTTTTTCACTCCCAATAAATTTACCCTCCACAGCATAGTTGTAAGTCTAGGATGGTGAAAGTTTGCATGCTATATCTAAAACTAAACTAAATCTGTAATGTTAGGAGCTTTTATGACAGAGTTCAACAGGCCAAGTGAGCCCCTTATGGTAAGTTTTTGGAGAAGCTAGTCACCAGATCATCCCATCTTCCTTCTTCTGTTGGTGGGACAGATGGTGGTGGTGTTTCTTGAAAGACATTCTAACAGGCCAAGTGAGCCCCTTATGGTAAGTTTTTGGAGAAGCTAGTCACCAGATCATCCCATCTTCCTTCTTCTGTTGGTGGGACAGATGGTGGTGGTGTTTCTTGAAAGACATTCTCTCCATAACAGATGGTAGTGGTGTTTCTCCTTAGACATTCTCTCCATAACAGATGATGGTGTTTCTCCTTGGACATTCTCTCCAAAACAGAAATTTCAAAGACTGGGTGGAGACAATGATTCTCAGAGTTGTTAAAAAAAAATGAGATGAGTAAGGGTTGATTATATAAACGGAGGTGGATGTTGAAGAAAGATTAACCCGGTACGTTATGAGTGGCAGCCCTCACACATCAACTCTCAAAACTTTCATGATCTCTTTTCTGCGCCGTTGGGAGAGAATGGTAGGTTTGACCGAACGTGAGTTGTGAAGTATGGAAAGATTAATAACCACTTATCTTTAATGATTATAGGTTTTCTTTAATGATTATAGGTTTGAAAGTTGTTGGTGGGAATCTGGGAAACAAGTTTTGTTCAAGGGTAATTTTTTTTTTATTACAAGGATTCGACATTTCTAAATTTTTTAAAAAATTTTGACTTCAGCTCATTAATTGTTCCCAACTTAAAATTGCAATTTTAACCATTTTCTAAAAAATTCTAAACAAATTCACTAGAAAATATATTCAAATTTCTCAAAATTTAAACTCAACTCAATTAATAATTATCCATCCACATTCAAAACTCCTAAATCTTATTACTAATTACTTTAAATAAAAATAAAAACTCAGAACATTTTTTTTAGTTTAAAGAAAAGCAATGATAACAAAAAAATATTACCTGCATAAGGTCAGCCTGGGATATTTATAGGCACCAACACTAGTCTTTCACTTATTATTTAAAAAAAAAAGCTGTACTGCTCGTGCAGTGAGCCTCGCATATTTCCATACAAGTCAAGCTGAGTAGTCTTAAAAAAAAAAAAACCCACAAAATAACTTAAAATTCCAGTAAAATTTATAAAAATGTCTGGCAAAAATTTTTAAAACACAAAAAAAACACATACATATTTAGTTAATTCTTCTCACGTGTCAAACAAGCTGAGAACCTCTGCCACCAACAAACACACGTATTTATAGTTAATTCTTGGTCACACTCCCATTGTGAAATAACAAGCACCTCTGTCACCAACGAACACACGTATTTATAGTCAATTCTGTGTCACGCTCCTTTTGTGAATAACAAGCTTCGCTCTCACTAATGATTCTCTTCGACACACATTTTAGGGTTAGCTCCAGAATTGGCCCAATTCTAGTACCAGCTGACAGACTTGTCAACGCGGCTTCCTACCTGATCACTCTAGCTCTATCTATGCCGCCGAGTGTGGTGGGAAATTCAGTAATAAAATGTGGCATTGTTTGGTGAAAGAAAGCATCATTGAAGGTCTGCTCTACCGTTGTTAGGACTTTGGCTTGTCACTGCAGCACCTTTCAAGATAGATACATATTTTCCACATACGCAACCCAGGTTCGCACACAAGGTTTCAAGATTCTGTTTCACCTAGGATTTTTTCACCAAAAACTCTACGGTTAGCTTCTCCTCACACATTAACCTTTCTGCCACGTATTGCATTTATAACCTCTCTGCTACTTATTGATTACTTATTGTATTTATTGAGCTAAGAAATGCATTCTACAGCCCAGTATGATCCTGATGTATAAGTAAACCAAAATAAGAAAAATTAAAAAAATTAAAAATTAAAAGTAAAATCTCAATAATGTCAACTTAAACAATAATTTAGAAAACCATATAAATAAACAATTGAAAATTCATTAAAAAAAAACTTATCAAAATATAATTTGGTTTACAAACATTAAAAAAAGAAGTGGTAAATAAATAAAAATATTAATAAATTAGAGTTATGGTAAATAAACTAAAACCCTATGGACCGGATACCATGGGCCAAATACCATATTTATAAAAGAGGTATGGTAAATAAATAAATATAAAATAGGTATAAAAAGGTAAGATAAATAAATAAAAATATATCAAATAAAATTAGAAATCAACTTCTAATTATATATGAAGTCTATGACCCAAATACCATGGACTAAATTATTATTAATAGCATGCAAAAAAAACATTATTAACCTTGCGACCCATTATAACCCCGATGTGTAAGTATGATCTAAATAATGTTGGGTTTAAAATAACTTACACAACCGTATAAATAAACAATTAAAAATAGTTTAAACAATATAAATTTAAAATATGAAGAGTTTTCAGAACGTTGAAAAAAGAGATATAGTAAATAAATAAAAATATAACTAAACTAGAGGTATGGTAAGTAAATAAAACCTCTTCTTCTACTTATTCGGGAGGTATGGTAAATAAATAAAACTTGTTTTTATATTTACTCCATAAACATCATTGTATTTACAAAAACTCAAAAAAGAGGTTTTATTTAGGTGAATCTTATAGGCCAAATACCATGGGACAAATTATTATTAATACCATGGGCCAAATACCACTGGCCAATACTATATTTATAAAAGAGGTATAAAAAGGTGAGGTAAATAAATAAAAATATATCAAATAAGAGTAGAAATCAACATCTAATTATATATGAAGCCTATGGACCAAATTAATAATAATAGCATGAAAAAAAAAACATTATTAATCATAACATTAATGTTAAAATATTAATATTAATATTATTAAATTTAATAACTTTATATTAATACAATATTAAATTTGTTATATTATCATTCATATATATATATATATGGGAAGGAAAAACAAATACATATGATAGAGGTGGAGAAATAGCCAGATTGACAAAGGAGATATGGAGATAAATGAAAGAGAGAGGAGAGGAGGAATGAAGAGAGAGAGGGAGAGGAGTGAGAGAGGTAGAGAAGGGTAAGAGAGGGAGAGGGAGACATAAAGATGGAGGTGGCACAAAGAGATAAGGAGAGAGAATTGTAGGGTAGATGGAGAGAGAGAGAGAGAGAGGGCGGAGGGGAGCAGAGGGAGAGAAGAAGAGAGACATAGAGAGTGAGAAGTGGAGAGAGAGGGAGTGACAATGGAGAGATGGAGAGAGAGCATGTATGTTTAGGGTGGGATAAAGATACATAGGAGGAGTGATTGAGACAACAGGGGAGAGAAGGAGAGAGAAGAAGAAAGGGAGGGATATAGTAACATAGTTGGAGAGAGAGATAGAGTGATGAAGGAAGAGAGAGGATTTGAGAGAGAGAGAGAGAGAGAGAGATAGAGAGGTGAGAAAGGGAGACAGATGAACGACGAGAGAGAGGACTTGAGAGAGAGAGAGAGAGAGCGAGGGGGGAGTGAGAGGATTGTATGGGAATGTGAGAGAGAGAGAGAGTGTGTGAGTGATGTGGGAAGAGAGAGGGAGGTAGGAGAGAAAGGGAGAGAGAGGAAGGAAAGGAGTGGGGACTTACAAAGAGGAGCAGAGAGGGAGGGAGATAGGGTGTGAGAGAGAGGGAAGATGAAATGCATAGAGAGTGACAAGTGGAGAGAGAGAGGGAGTGACAAGGGAGAGATGGAGAGAGAGTTTGTATGTTTGGGGTGAGATAAATAAGGAGCAATGGAGAGAAGGGAGGAGAGAAGGAGAGAGAGAGAGTCATATATTGACAAATTTGTAAGGAGGAGATAGAGAGAGAAATAGGTGGGAGAGAAAGGAAGAGAGATAGTGGAGAGAGGTAGGGAAATAATGATGGAGATGGAGGGGGAGAGAGAGGGAGGTAAGAATAAATATAGAGAGTGTGAAAGCTGGAGAGAGAGAGAGAGAGAGAGATGAGGAATATGGAGAGAGAGGGAGAGAGGATAGTAGGAGGGAAGAGAGATATAAGCGGGGGAGAGGGATGGAAGGGGAAGAGAAAGAGAGGCAGGGAGAGGAGGAAGGAGTGATAGATAGATAGATTGGAGAATGAAAGTGTATGTTTTGGGGCTGATATAGAGAGACGAAGGGAGATAGAGATATAGATGGAAGGTGAAGAGAAAGAAGAGATAGATGGAGATAGGGAGGGAGGGACAAAGAGATGATAAATATGGAGTGGGAGAGAGTGTGTGTTTGTGGGGGTGAGATAAAGAGACAAAGAAGGATATATGGAGGGACATATAGATATATATGGAGGGGGGAGAAAAGGAAGAATATTTATTGCAATAGATGCACTGATTTCGTTGTAGATGGTGATTTCTAATCCTACTTGATTTCTTGAACTAGATGCATTGTTTTTAGTGTAGATTTTGATTTCTAATGATATTTGATTACTTGCACTAGATGTATTGATTTCAATGTAGATGATTTCTATTCCTATTTGATTTCTTGCACTAAATGCATTGATTTCAGTGTAGATGGTTATTTCTAATCTTATTTGATTGATTGCACTAGATGCATTAATTTCAATGTAGATGTTGATTCCTAAATATATTTGATTGCTTACCCTAGAAGCATTGATTTCAATATATATGATTTCTAATCCTATTTTATTGCTTTCACTAAATGCATTGATTTCAGTGTAGATGGTGGTTTATAATCCTATTTGATTGGTTGCACTAGATGCATTGGCTTTAGTGTATAGGTTGGTTTCTAATATTATTTGCTTACGTGCACTAGATTCATTGATTCGAGTGTAGATGTTGATTTCTTATCCTATTTGATTACTTGAATTAGATGCATTGATTTTAGTGTATATGTTGATTTCTGATATGATGTAATTGGATGTATGATGGTACATTAATTTTGAATTCATTGGATGTATGATGGTACATTAATTTTGAATTCATTGGATTAATAATTTGCATTGATTTCACTGTAAGTACAAATAATTATTGACAATGTAGATTTATTTTTGTGTTATAGTAATTAAACCTAATAATATTAGAGAGCAAGAGAGACAAGGTGTAATGTTTACTAATTTAAATGGTTTATGATTTCAACTGTCTTTTTCATATAATCGATATGAAAATATGACAAAACTAACAAGGGTGACAATAAGAATAGTAGAAGAAAATAGTTTGATATTGATCATAATGAAAGCTATTTGTAATTTACTACAGTCTTATTATTCACATTTTCTATCATTAAAATGAATCGATAAATCTCAAACATATTTAGCATATTTAAAATGGTTATATTAATATTAGATCTATTTACATATTATTGATAAAATTAATCATATGTTTCATATATTATCAATATATTTTCCTTGGCCGCACACGATTGAAACCAGCTTAGATCAGGATCAAATCTCTTGAGGTGAAAACATTTTTTTGAGTGAAAAACTTGAGGAATGGTTTTCACCTCAAGAGATTTGATCCCTCTCGATGCTTGATAGATTCAGAGTTAAGATGGATCTAAGCTGGTAGTATAACATACCATGACCTGATTTCATCTCATGTTAGTTTATTCTCAATATGCACAAAGATATGGCCAGGAGCTCATAACAGAAATTCCATGTAATAGTGTTGAACAAATAAATATACCATAAACTATATCATGTCCTTTTTCGGCTACACAACACTCACTCTTATGTGCATTGTTATATTAAATTAAATATGGTTCTTAACGATACAACAAAGGAATAGATCATAGTCTATGATGTTATTTCAAAAAAGTTGTAGCAAAGGAAAGTGAACAGCTAAACGATGGAGGGGAGGAAATGTGTATAGGCTTACAACGATCTCGTGTTGATGCATGTTTGACAAATGTTGCTCTAATCATGGACATTCTTCCCTAAATCATTTTTTTCCAATCATAGCACTATGTCAAAATCTTATATACATATTATATCCAAGCTATAATAGGCATGGTAATCAGGAGAAACATTAGTCTTTAGATATCTAATTAGTCTATATAGGGCCTTGGATAGATGATGATTGGGTGGATTGTTAAGGCACTCCTAGATGCTAGGGTTCAATTCCCAATTTTATTTGAGTGTTACTCTTGGACATGACCATGATATAGCTTTAGCAACGGAACTTACCAAAAAAAAGATATTAAAAAAATATATAAAATAAAAAACAAAATAAAATTTAATAAAATTAAAATTAAAATATTTTAAAATATGATAAAATATAAATGAATTCTTTATTCTAGTGAAACTACAAAATTTTACTACATGTGATTTTCACCGAAAGTTTGTATGCATATCCAATTTAAATTTAATATTTAATTTAAAATTTGTAAATATAATTTTTTACCTCGTAATAAATACACGAAACATAAGTATTTTAATGTATTAAAATTAATATAAATTTTAATTGCTAATTTAATATATTAATATAACTTTAAAAATTTTAAAATCAAAGTTTTCATTTCCATTATAGATATTTCAAATTTCATGAAATATTTGTGAATCTAGTCTTGTCAAATATTTGTGAACTTCATACAAAAACAAATTTGTTTTTGAATGGTAGCATGTGTGCTAGATAGGTTGGAAAATATGAATAGTATATTTTTTTAATAATAATTTAGTTTATAATTTTATAAATAAAATATTAAATTATAATATGATTTTATATATAGAATTTAAATTATAAAATAAATAGAAATATATAATATGATTTTAATATTATATTTTTAAATATTAATATATAACATTAGTTTTATGATAATTACATTTTTATTTGAAATAATTTTTAAATTTTTCAAATTGGTAATAGTGAGTTTAA
Source organism: Pinus albicaulis (assembly GCA_034641835.2). NCBI lineage: Eukaryota > Viridiplantae > Streptophyta > Pinopsida > Pinales > Pinaceae > Pinus > Pinus albicaulis. The sequence continues at coordinate 923,178,840 of CM076574.1, read as the reverse complement.
TTGGTAATATTTTTGTAAATTGGTAATAGTAAGCTTAATTGGTAATATTTTTGTAATTTTAGTTGATAATAATGATGTTATAGATTATTATATTAATCATGAAATAATAATAGTAAGTTTAATTGATAACGATTTTAGAAATTTAATTATTGATAATTTTGCTATTAATTATTATGTAATTTAGTAATACTGAGTTTAATTGATAATGAGTTTGTATTGATAATAGTTTTGTTATGAATTATTATATTAACTATGAAATAATAATAGTTTAAATGTTAATGGTTTTATAAATTTAATTAATTTTAATTTTGATATAAATTATGAGGTTATAAATTTAAATTAAATGCATAAAAAATATCTATATTAAACTAATTAACTTATTTATTAATTAGTAATAATTTATATAATTGTGACATACATTATTATATAAACCATAAAATTAGAAATTTAAATTGAAGTAGCCCATTTAAGCTTTAAGTTGTTTTTTAGTTGTTTTTCTTTTTTTCTTTTTCTGAAGAAAAAAACCACTGTCTATTAATAAATATAAACAGTACATATCCATTACATTTGAAATATAATAACGTAATGAGTAATTATATGGATAGACTCATCAAAGCAAAATATCTATCAATATACAACATTCAAACCATATAATATCTCATGACATTCAATCATATACCATGATCATTTCCAAAATAAGTCAAAACAATTCTTTGTAAAAATACATAGACAGCATAAATCATAAACCAGAATTACTAAGCAGCAGAAAATCGCCAGCTTATCCCCATGAGCTGGAATAAAAGCAAAAAAAACATATATTAGCCCATTTACCTATTCTTACATATAGGAAAAAAACTAAAAAATAAACTACATATATAGCTAACTCAATCCCCATATATTGGATAAGAAAACAAAATCTAAAATTATAAAGATGCGCTATACAGTGAAAATTGGCATAGCAGCTTTCTTACTTACGTGTCAACTTACGTGTCAAATTGAGATGAAAAAAATAAACAATATCTCACATAATCAATTTAAAAATCACTCTCTGTATAATTTTTTTTCAGAAAGAAAAAAACGCTGTTTTATATATTAGGATATGCAAAACAGTACATGTTATACATGATGATACAGTGCATAGCAGCACTGTACAAATAGCGCAAATTATAGAGCATAGATAATGCAAACAGATACAACATATTATGCCCCATATACACCGGTAGAAAGTAACCAATGAAGGCAAAAGATAATGATGTGTCCACAAATAATATCAAAAAGTTTGGCACCATAAAAATGCCACTACTTAATTCTAGGAGCCAGAGTAGACTCGTGGAAAAACCAGCTCAAATACCCCATCTGAAGGATACATCCAGAGAGAGGAGTACGTGAGGGTAACAGCATTTTGCATAACCGCCAAATAATTGAAAATCCCTCTCTGTATAATTACAATGAATGCAATTTCAGTAATATTTTGCATAGCCGCCAAATAATTGAGAATTAAGGGTATGAGGTCGGCTTTGGCTTTGACTTTATTTAGTTCACGCGAAGGGAATATGGACGGAATTGAAATCCAAGCCATACTGGTTCTGTATTTTTGTTTCTTAAATACATTTAAGGATAAATTTAGCTGAATTAAAAATATGTTCCATGGTGCTTTTGGTTTCTTTAGTAATATATGTGTGGATGAGTTTTATTGAATAAAAAAAATTGAAATGTAATAAATTTGATTATGTTTAATATGGAGAAAATTTAAAAATTATTTATATATTTAAAAATTATATATTTATTTATATAAAATAATTAAATGAAGATAATTCAATATGGTTTAGATTTTATATTAAAAAATTATTATTATTATGTTATTAGAGTAGTCTAAATATGTTACAATATCGTTAAGAAAGGTAAGAAAAAAATTGAAATGATTTTAAATAAATTTGGCAAACTCTTTTGAAAATCTAAATTATAGTTGTTAAATTTTGAGATTTTCGGTATTTCCAAAATTTTTAATGGCGTTGTGTAACACCTTGCTTAATTTTAACTTTGAACTTAAATACTTGTCAGTATTCGTTAATAGTATTTCAATAAATTATCTTTGGGATTTTCAAAGAGAGTTAATGAATAATTTATCTTAAGTAAAAGAAAGAAGTAACTTATTGATAAATAATTCCATGATTCCAAGATACCACGGTAAAAAGACGGAGACAATAAATTATATTTGGTATTTTCAAAGATAGTTAATGAGCAATTTATCTTAAGTAAAATAAAGAAGTAACTGATTGGTAAATGATTCTAAGATACCAGGGTAAAAGGTGGAGACACTTCTCACAATTATTATTCCAAAGAAAAGATTTATGGGAAAATCCTGGGAAGGAATGGGGTTCTGTGCAGTGCAAAAGGTATGAAGTGTGAAGCAACAAGTGGTTGCTATGTGTAATCCACAACTGGTAAGGAAACCAGTGGAGCACAGGAAATACCTGGAAGAAGATTAGACTGGATTTACTCCTCAGGTCTAACTTCTGGTCTCGTTAAAACACCTAGACCTTGGTGAGGAGCAAAGGGGGAGTAGAGAACGTAATCGCCTCGCTCACGATTGGGAGGACCATTAGACTTTAGAAAGAATTTCATCTGGAATTAGGTATTGATGTATCTTAGAGTTCTGATGTATGTTTTATGTTTGTAAATAGGAAATATACTGGTTACTGTTAATTATTACAACATAAACGAATTTGAATTAGAGACCTGTGCTAGAATGAATTAACCAGATAAATTGTGTTCAGCTACGTAGGACTGTATTAAAATAATAAATGTATTTCCTAAGGAATTTAATTCTGCGAGTACATACACAATAAAAAAGGTACACAAGGGTTTCTTGTAGATAGAAATAGTAGTACAACTTGTATACATAAATGTAGTGTAAGATTGTGAATTACTACCTGAAACATGTAAACAACAAGAAACATGTAAAGAACAAGAAACAGAGAGCATTTTCCACTTACTACTAATAAAAGGAAATGTAGTTTTCCCTTACACATGTATAAGAACATAAACTAGAAGTCGAGACATGCATATGAATTACTCTGTGGGGAGCGATTAATAGTACCTAAATAAATGCAGGGGTTGCACCCAAGGGTTTAGAATCTGGACCCCGAAGTGAGGGTTTGGACTCCTGTTCCTAAGGGCAGTTTACCTAGAGAGAGGAGAAACGAAAACGAAAAAAATACCCATGGGGTAATCCCTGAAGAATTTCCACATAAGATAGTTCTGAAGATTAAATGCGAACTGGGTATGGAAAATACAGAGTTAACAATTTGGAATAGTTGAGTCTACACCTATCACAGTCTAGTAGTTCCACCATAAACAAAAATAGTTATTACATGTGGTAATGGCAAACTTAACAACACCATGTCTATGTAGATATTACAGAAGACTCAAGCTCAAACCCAGTATTCCATTTTGCATTTAAATAAAGATAAATACACAGTGGAAGACTGAAAAGGTCTAGACTAATTAACCTCTAGGAAAGCATGCAAAGAAAGGTTCCGAACTGAACACCAATAATGGGGGCGAACCTCGTTCAAACCCTTAACACTATACAAAAAAAGAACAGAATGACGACATAGTTCTTAGAAGAACTCTCTTGCTAGACGTTAACATGTAAAGGCGAGAATGTATATTGAATACCTTGACTAGAGCAAGAAAACTTGAAACAAAACCCTCTGCTATTAATGTTTGTGGAACATACCGTGGAAGTGATGGTAAGAGGTGAAACCCCATGCCGCTTTGGTTTCTGGCCATGACCGGGCATCCAACCTATAGAAATTACAATAGAAATGCGAAATAATTAGCAAACAAAGCAGTATTCGGTGTTAAATCATAATAGCATAGGGAAAACTGGTGTGTAGAGTTTACATACATTACCTCGAGGCGGAAGTCAGAGGCGAGACTAGAGTAAGGTCTTGAAGACCCCGTGCTTTTAAACATAATAGCTCCGCAAATCTAAGGCAAGGTCTACATCGCACAGAGACAATCACTCTATGGAACCCGAAGAAACAAATTGAGAACCCTTTCAAAGGAACTCCAAAACAAAAACGATAATGGAGGATCAATCCAAAAACTATGCAGAAATAGTGATAAACCTGTAAACAGTAACGTAGTGGAAGATTTTTTAAAGAAACAAACCTCGGGGACAATAGAATAATAGGTAAGGTTCTTTAGAAGCAGCATTCTGAGCCGATGTAGGTACCCTGTGAGCGTCGTCAGGGAAATAAGGATGATAGTTGTAGATTCGAAGATAGTTTCAAGCAAAGAAGTAAATGTGAGACCCAAATAGAGGGTGGGGTGGGTGGTTACGCTAACCCTCACACTCCACATCTACACCGTCGATCGCCGAATAAGGTTTGGATGGTCTGGATGGTGCCAGTACAAATCACAGACATGTGTATCAGATCAAATCATTACGGATGCCATATATGGACAGGTGTATCATATCAATTTGTATATGAATGACATTGAATGCTATTAAGAGGTTGAATTATTTTGTAATACTGGAACCGAGGTTTAATTAAATAATTGTGCAAATGATATGTCACTGATTGCATAGTAGAAGTTAATAATTTCTTATTAACTATAGATGTGTCAGGAAAAAGCCAAACCATGTTGGTAGCATAGAAATGTAACAAAATTACTTTTCAAACATTGGTTAATAATCGATGTTTATTCATTACACAATGATAATCTATGCAAACATAACAATATTGTAATTGATCGATAGTTCAATAGGATTTTGTTGCTAGATGGTAAGAAAGGATTATTTTTGTTTATGTCTATAGTGTTGAGTGGTATATATGTTACAAGTGGCATCAGAGCGTGGTTACACACTAGGGCTAGCTGGGAAAACAAAATAACATGATAGGATATCATTTTTATTTTGTCTTTCTTTCATAAAGTTTAAATGTTGGATTTGTGCAAAGTGCAGGAACAGATTTGCACCAAACTATTATGAGGAGGAGATCTAGTCACCAGACACCCAGAAATATAGGTGAAACCCATCTTGTGACGAACCCTAAAGTCAATCCCGAAATGTGGGTGCAGTTAAGCATAGACCAACACCAACAAATAAGCAGAATGTTGGAAGATCAGCAACAACAGACAAACAAGTTGCTTGAAACTATGCAGCAACTTCAAACAAAGATGCTCAAAGTTCGGGGTGATAATGAAAGATTGATGATAGAACAAGAAAGGATATTAAAAAGTCTATCGGACTGAGAGAATCATCCAAATTCGAAACCGAGTCCCGAGAGGAACACTCAGGAGGAAGGAGAACATCAGCAAGCCCTACATGATAATCCAGAAGATAGCAGAACACCATGAAGTAATAAGATTCAAACTTACAATGAGGCTGAATCTGGAAATATTTTAGAACAACAAGAGTTGAAGAAACAAAAAGTGGAATTATAGAGTGAATTCTGGAATATTAAGCCTCCCACCTTTGACGGAGAGGCTGAGGAAATGGCAGAAGCTTGGATCATAAACATGAACAAGTACTTTCAAGTGTATGAATATAACCGTAAACTAAAAGTTCATTTAGCCATTTATCAACTGCGGGAGAAAGCAACATTGTGGTGGGAGGAGGTTAAGAATGTGCGTGGAATAGAAGACCAAAATGTAACTTGGGATGACTTCCAGCAATATTTCAAGTATAAGTATTTGACATAACATTTCTACGATGAAAAGTCTCGAGAGTTCCATGACCTGAAATTGGGACAAATGTCCATGGATGAGTTTGTTAAGAAATTTACCTCATTATTATGATATGTACCGTATTTGCGCGATGAGAAGGTGAAAGTGTAGTGATTCCTGAGCAGTTTGCCGTTACATATGAAAGAGAAGATTGAATGCGTGAACCCAAAAACCATGGATGAAGAGACAAGGAAAGCACAGATGTGCTATCAGCAGTCCAAAGTTAAGGGAGAAGCTGGGAAAAGTTGGCCACCCCGAAAAGGGCAGAAAAGTTTTACCAATAAAAAAATTAACAGATCTGGAAACTATAGAAACGTTGCAAGGAATCTGATGAGTAAATAGAAAGGGAAAGGTCATTCGATGACCAAGTGGGCTGGAGAGGAGCGGAATATTGAAGCTTCTAGCAGACTCGACATTGGGCAGTGTCAAAAACCCCCGTTACAGTGTTGGGGGTGTGGGGAGGCGAATTAATTCAAAAACTGCCCTCATTGAGGAATAAATGAAGTGATAAAAAACCTGCAAAAGGCATCAACTGTGGGGAATGTAGCTCGAAACATACCCAGAATCGACGCAGATTTAGAAGACCGGCAAGCAGACTTCCGGCCAACCATGATAGAGTTAGAAGGTAAGCTACAAACTCAACATGTTTCTATTTTAGTTGATCCTGGAGCTAGCTTGAGCTATATACACCCTCGTATAGTTGAAAGATGTAAATTATAGAACTATAAATTTAGGAATCCTTAGTTAGTTCAGCTGGCTACAGGGGTAAGAAGGAGGGTCAATGCCAAAGTACCAGATTGTTAGTTGAGTGTTGGGAATCAGCACATTATGGTGGAACTCAACATTATGCCCCTGGGATATTACAACATATTATTGGGGATGGATTGGCTGGAGAGACATTGGTCACTGGTGTACTGTAAGGACAAAGTTATATATTTTAAATCAAAGGATGGAACAAGACAAAAACTGCAAGGTATTAATAAATTGATGCAATTACAGCCTATTACAGCATCTCAATTAAGTAATATCATAATGAAAGGATGCCAACTCTATGCAATTCAAGTGGGATTCACCAACTCCAAGGATAAGACCCTTATAATGGAAAACATCCCTATTGTGCAAGAATTCGAGGATGTATTTCCTGAGGAAATTTCAAGGCTACCACCAAAAAGGGACATAGAATTTACCATAGAGTTAATACCTGGAGCAACGTCGGTGTCTCGAGCTCCTTACAGGATGAGTGTACCAAATCTAACAGAGTTAAAAATGCAGCTACAAGAATTGATGGATAAAGGCTACATTTGGCAAAGTGTATCCCCATGGGGAGCACCAGTGTTATTCGTGAGAAAGAAAGATGGCACTATGCACATGTGTATGGACTACCGATAGCTCAATAAGTTGATTGTTAAAAATAAATACTCATTACTATGCATAGATGACTTGTTCGACCAAGTCAAAGGAGCTACAGTGTTTTCCAAGATTGACTTAAGGTCAGGTTACCACCAGATCCGAATCAAAGACGAAGATATAAGAAAAATAACATTTTGTACCCAGTATGGCCATTATGAATTTGTGGTGTTACCTTTTGGGTTAACCAACGCACCAGCTACTTTTATGAGCTTAATGCATATAATTTTTCACCAATACTTGGATAAATCCGTTTTTATTTTTATTGATGACATATTAATCTCCTCCAAGAATATGGAAGATCATAAGGAGCATCTACACATTGTGCTGAAAATATTAAGGGAACATCATCTCTATGCTAAGTTTAGTAAGCGTGACTTCTTTGAAGAATAGATTCAATACTTGGAACACGTGATTTCTTCTGAAGGGATTGCGTTGGACCCAAAAAATATAAAGACCATCAAGGAATGGAGGGTTCCAAATAACGTAGCAGACATATGTTCATTCATGGGTTTGGCTGGTTATTATCAACGCTTTATCAATGGATTCTCTAAAATAGCCTTTCCCATTTCCTCCTTGTAATGAAAGAGACAAGTCTTTAGCCTATCCCAGTACCAGAATGGAAGTGGGAGGTCATCTCCCTTGAATTCATCACTGGAATACCAAAGAATAGAAGGCATAACGATTCAATTATGGTGGTAGTTGATAGACTTAGTAAGGTAGCACATTTTATTCCCATCTATTCTACTTATAAGACGATGCAAATTGATAATACCTTTATGAGAGAAATTTTTAGATTACATGGTATTCCCCAAGTTGTGATTTCAGATCTTGATGTGAAATTCACTTCAGCATTTTGGAAGATGTTATTTATTGTCTTAGGGACACAAATACAACTTAGTATTGCTTATCATCCAAAAACAGATGGGCAAACGGAAAGGGTGAATCAGATTCTGGAATACATGTTGTGCATGTATGTAATGCAATAACCAACAAAGTGGGAGGAGTATCTTCATTTGGTCACGTTTTCTTTTAACAATGGGTATTAGGAATCCCTTAAGATGAGCCCCTTTGAAGCATTGTATGGAAGACAATGCCAAACTCTATGAACTGGAGCCATCCAGAAAATAAAATGATGCTTGGGTCGGACATGCTAGAAGAAATGGAGCAAGAGGTAAAGAAAATCAGGCAGATCTTGAAGGTTGTTCAAGACTGGAAAAAAGTGCATGTTGATAAGAAAAGAACATTCTAGGAATTCATGGTAGGGGATCACGTGTATGTGAGAATAAAAGAAAAAAATAACATAGTGTGGTAGAACACGTGTGCTAAGTTGGCCCCCAGATATTGTGGGCCATTCGAAGTTTTGGAAAGGATAGGACCAGTGGCCTATCAACTAGCTCTACCAAGCCATATATTGGTACATAACATGTTTCATGTATCATTACTGAAACGTTATGTACATGACTCCAAACATGTGATACAATGGCAGGGTATACATGTAAGTTAAAAATGTATTATAATTGTGACAAAAGTAAAAATTTCCGATTTAAAATAATGATAAAAATTGTGATATGAAAGTAGAACCAGACAGTGAGTTCCTGGTATAACTGCATCATATTCTAGATGAGAGAGAAATAACGCTACAGAGGCGAGTCATCTCCCAATTTAAAGTGTTGTGGAAGCACTTTGGCCTGGAGGAGGCTACTTGGGAGGACGAACATATTATCCAACAAGCTTATCCAGAGCTGTTCATCTTGATTTAATAACACCAAGGACGGTGTTTGCTTTAGCGGGGGAAGATGTAACAACTTTTTTAATCTTAACTTTGAACTTAAATACTTGTCATGATATATTTTGAAAGAGTAATGAATAAGAGTATTATTTAACATTATTTCAATAAATTATCTGTGATATTTTCATAGAGAGTTAATGAGTAACTTATCTTAAGTAAAAGAAATAAGTAATTGATTGGTAAATGATTCCAAGATACCAAGGTAAAAAGGTGGAGACAGTTCTGACTATTACCATTCCAAAGAAAGGATTTATGGGAAAATCCTGGGAAGGAATGGGGTTCTGTGTAGACGGTATGAAGGGTAAAGCAACATGTGGTTTCTATGAGTAATCCAGAGCTGGTAAGGAAACCAGTGGAGCTCAGAAAATACCCAGAAGAATATTAGACTATATTTACTCCTGAGGTCTAACTTCTGGTCTTGTTAAAACACCTAGATCCCGGTGAGGAGCAAGAGGGGAGCAGATGACGTAATCGCATCGCTCACGGTTGGGAGGACCATTAAAATTCAGAAAGAATTTCATCCAGAATTAGGTATGGATGTATCTTACAGTTCTGATGTATGTTTTCTGTTTGTAAGTAGGAAATATACTGGTTACTATTAATTATTACAGCATAAACTAATTTTAATTATAGACCTGTGCTAGAATAAATTAACTAGATAAACTATGTTAAGTTGCATAGGACTGTATTCAAATAATAACTGTATTTCCCAAGGAATTTAATTCTGCGAGTACATACACAAGAAAAGAGTACAGAAGGGTTTTCTGTAGATAGAAATAATAGTACAACTTGTATACATAAATATAGTGCAAGATTGTGAATTACTACCTGAAACATGTAAAGAACAAGAAACAAAGAGCATTTTCCACTTACTACCAATAAAAAGAAAATGTAGATTTCACTTACGCATATATAAGAACAGAAACTAGATGTCAATACATGCATATGAACTACTCTATAGGGAGCGATTAATAGTGCTTAAATAAATTCAGGGGTTGCGCCCAAGGGTTTAGAATCGAGACCCCGAACTGAGGGTTTGGACTCCTATCCCTAAGAGAAATATACCGAGAAAGAGGAGAAACATTAACAAAAAAAAACCCATGCGGGTAATCCCTGACAAATTTCCACAAAAGAATTTCCATCGAGAACATAGGAATGAAAACTTATATATATATAGGAAAGAAAAGATAGTTCTGAAGATTAAATGCGAATTGGGTATGGAAAATATAGAGTTAACAATTTGGAATAGTTGACTGTACACCTGACACAGTCTCGTAGTTCCACCATAAACAAAAAATAATTATTACATGCGGTAATGGCAGACTCAGCAACACCATGTCTATGTAAATATTACCGAAGAGTCAAGCTCAAACCCAGTATTCTGTTTTGCATTTAAATAAATATAAATACACAGTGGAAGACCGAACAGGTCTGGACTAATTAACCTTTGGGAAAGCATGCAAAGAAAGGTTCTAAACGGAACACCGGTAATGGGGGCAAGCCTCACTCAAACCCTTAACCCTATACAAAAAAATAGCAGACTTATGGCATAGTTCAGAGAAGAACTCTATTTCTATACATTAACCTGTAAAGGCAAGAACATATATTGAATACCTTGATGGAGCAAGAAAACTTGAAACAAAAACATCTGCCATGAATGTTTGCGGAACATACTATGGAATTGATGGTAAGAGGTGAAACCCCAATCCTCTTTGGTTGTTGGCCATAGTCGGGAATCCAACCTGTAGAAATTACAATGGAAATGAGAAATCATTAGCAAACAAAGCAGTATTTGGTGTTAAAACATAATATCGTAGGGAAAAATGGTGTGTAGAGTTTCCAGACATTACCTGGAGGCAGAAGTCGGAGGCGAGACCAGAGTAAGGTCTTGAATACCCCATGCTTTTAAACATAGAAGTTCTGCAACTCTGAGGCAAGGTCTGCATCACAAAGAGACAACCATTCTGTGGAACCCGAAGAAACAAATTGAGAACCCTTTCAAAGGAACTCCAAAACAAAAACGATAATGGAGGATCAAACCAAAAACTATGCAGAAATAGTGATAAACCTATAAACAATAACACAATGGAAGGGTTTTTAAAGAAACAAACCTCGAGGACAATAGAATAATAGGTAAGGTTCCTTAGAAGCATCATTCTGAGCCGGTGCAGGTACCCTGTGAGCGCTGTCACGGAAAGACAGAGGATAGCTACAGAGCCGGAGATGGTTTCAAGCGAAGAAGCAAATGCGAGACCCGATTGGAGGGTGGGGTGGGTTGTTACCCTAACCCTCCCACTCCACGTCTACACCGTCGATTGCCGGATAAGGTTTGGACGGTTCGAATGGTGCCAGTACAAATCACGGACAGGTGTATCAGATCAAACCATTACGGATGCCATAGATGAATAGGTGTATCATATCAATTTGTATACGAATTCTATTGAGTGCTATTAATAGCCTGAATTATTTTTTAGTACTGGAACCGAGGTTTAATTAAATAATTGTGTGAATGCTATGTTGTCGATTGCATGGTAGCAGTTAATAATTTCTTATTAACTATAGATATGTGAGAGAAAATACAAACCATGTTGACAGCATAGAAATGTAACAAATTTACTTTTCAAAAATTGATTAATAATCGATGTTTATTCATTACACAATGATAACTTATGTGAACAAAGAAATATCGTAATTGATCGGTAGTTAAATAAGATTATATTGCTAGATGGTAAGAAAGGATTGATATTTTTTATGTGTGGTGTTGAGTGGTATAGATGTTACATGTTGAATCCATTTTTTCCATTTCAATACTCACAATAATTTTATTCTTTTTTAAATTCACCAAATTCCGGTGAAAAAATCTCAATCAAAACAAGATTGTGACGTTAGACAACACCCTTTGTTAACATGCATTTGTTCACCTAATTTGCTAAAGATTGGATGTAGATTAACGTGCATCCACTCACATGATTTACAACTAATCAGATTTAGATTTTTGATACTATAAATTGAGATGTAATTGCAGGTTGCGTAATCAATAACCTAAATTTTAAATGCATGTATAGCATACCTATTCACCACACGATGACTTCTTTTTTTGAGCACGATGACAGCATACCTATTCACCTAATATATATTTACTGGGTCGTAACATTTTGGTTCATATAATTTATTTTGGATTTAATAAACTAACAAGATTATATATATATATTGAAAATGGTATGTATACTGTTATAGTAAAAATTGAAAATTAAAATTTTAAAGATATTAAAAATAAATTAATATAAAAAAAGTTGAGAAAAAATTAAAACAATTTTTATTATTTGATTTTTAATTATGAGATTGTAAGAGTCAACACAAGGAGGAATATTGGAATATGGTAGTTGTTATGTGTGTTTTCCAAATTTTTGTATCTATATTTCAAAACATTAGAACAAGGTGTTTTGCTTTAGCTTAACCAAGTCTCAAAAACTCTATATATCAACTTAAGCATGATATAAAGCTATTAATGAAAGGATTAGTAGTATATGATTCAATTAAATACACAAAATTTAATTGTAGACACATCAATTCTCTCTAATCTTTAATCTTCTCTTTTATGGTTCATTGTATAGTTCTAAATTATATATTCATCTTACTAAATCTCTACTTTTCACTAGCTTATTCCTTCATATTGAAACTAAAGTTGTTCTCTTTGTTCTTTATTTCTCTTGTTTCACCTTTGAAATTTGCATTATTTTTTATTTCTCTCTTAATAGGTGCTCAATTCATCCGCTGCATTAATACACACTTCAAAAAAATAATTCATATAACGAAATTGTATTTACCAACACCTAAATTTTGGTACTCACTTTAATTCCACCCATATAGACTCTATTTCCTTTCTTTCTGGCATGTGTTTGTCTGTGTGTATGTCACTTGTTTTCATGACCAAGCATTATGCAAGTTATTTTCATTTTCTTCAAGATCCCTTTAGTTCAACGGTATTCACCCAGGGTTCTTAAGGTTATGTACAAGTGCTATGATAGTGCATTAACATACCTTATAGCTCTCTTCAATCCAATAGTAAGAAATTTTTGTGAATATTTTCCTTAGCACAAAACCACATGCCTAGACAACATTACTGGGACATGATTCATAGCAAGATATCAGATATTGGGTGGATGAGAGTCGAAAAACAAATTTTCTTATCAACATTCACTTTCACTCATATCATGATAGGGGGCATTGGATTTCTTGACACATTTAACGCTAGGAACACTTGCAAGTGTGACCTTTCTATGGACCTTTAGCCCAAGGATTTTTATCGCAACAAATTTGTGACCAAGCTCTGAGATTGTATGCTTTTCTGAACTTTGGATTTCATATACTAATAAATTTCTATAATATTACACCACCAACTTTTCAAGGTTTCCATATGCCAAGTGTTTTTAGCCATTGTGGCTAGATTTGAGCTCCTTAATACTTGAAGCACAACGAGGAGTAGATATACAGGCTATCATGAAAAAAATAGACCTTTTCACATTGTGTATATAATGGTGGTGTGCAAATATCCAAAGGGTTCCAATCCCTTGGGTGTTATGCCTTAACACCCATGTAACCTGACATTGTGACATGGAGTTAAGGTATACTAGTTATGAAAAATATAGAAAGGTCATGGTTCTTGCTAGATCACTAATATGATGATATATTAAGGGCACCTATCCCTTAAGTGCTACACCTTAACTCCTCATGTCTTAAGCTGTGACCAATGACTACTCCTCTATAAGATATTGGGTGATATGTGATGTTGTGGCTTTATAAGATTTTTATATGTGGAGATCCCAAGTGTGCTTAGTGCTCGAGAGATACACCCTAGTGGAAATAAATAATACCTTTTATCTTCACCAAATTATGATATAAATCCATAATTATTGACGTGAACATTTTTATCTAATTGAAGAGGATGCAATCAATACAAGTTTGAATGTATTATGTAACATGCCTTTATATTTTGTATTCAAAAGTGAAGTGTAGCATGACAATATATGTGGTTTCCAATATAATTATAAGTGTAAGATGCAAATAGTATATAGGTATTATAGAATGAAATTAACAATATTTATATGTGTAGTTAAGATGCAAATAGTGTATAGGTATTATAGAATGAAATGAGCCAACTTTAGATATGTAGTTGGGTATGTAGATATATCAAAATAATGAAGTGTAAAGGGATAATATTTTTTGATATTCTTCATCCTCACAAGTTAGGTTAGAGGCAAGTCAATGTAAGGTGAGAGGAAATTTGAGAAAACTTTGGAGGAGAAAAAGTAAAGACATTTTTTTTATATTGATAATCAAAATGGTATGTGAAAATACCACATTTTAAGGAAGAAATTTTAATTAAATAGCTTTTTAACGTTTTAATTTATTTTATTTATTTAATTGTGTGTATGTGTGTGTGTGTGTGTGTATAATGAAAATAAATTGAAAATATATTTTAAAAGTAATATCTTTAATGAAACTTCTAGGAATCCTCCTTTCACTCTTTGGAAAGAGAGGAATCATCACATATTTAAAAATTCCCCCTCCCATAGGAGACTCTTTGGATCACAGTTCAGATGAATGTAAAGGAATTGATTGTTTTGCAGACTTGGTCACAACATGACTAGTAGTATTCAAGAAATGATGCCATGATACTACAAAGATAGTTCCAAACTCTAGGATTCATGATTCCCCCCTCTTCACCCTACTACAATTCCTACTTAGTCTTCCTAAGACACTCATTCTCCAAATTTTCTAAAGCTCAATTTTGATGGAACTTCAAAAGGTAACTTAAGTGAAGTGGACTATGTAGGCATCTTGAGGGATCATTCAACATCCTCTATCTACATATTTTCATACTTTATAGCATACAATGGAATTGAAAGCCCTGGAAGAGGAAGTATCGATAACCTAAACTTAAGGCTACACCAAACATATGGTGGAAGGAGGTTCTCAACTCATTATACACATTATACACTCACTATAACTGATGTATCATATTTTTATGGACATAATTTAACCTCTAAACTTTTCCTTGGTTCTATGTAGAAGATGATAATTTTTAGACTTATGGAATGAGAAATCTCATATTTTTTTAGTTTCTACTATATTTTATTGTCTAACATTATCTCATGGAAATTTATCCATTGTACTAAACAAAGTGATATGCAATTTTTAACCATTTATACATTGTATACTGAAACTAACAAAATAACATATAAAAAAATCACTAAACTTAAATTTTAGGAATTTGGCTTTTGTGATCCATAAAATGTGTATAAAATCTTTCGGTGAAAATCACATGTAAGAAAATGTTGTCGACACGTTTCGAACTAGCCAATGTGGTTCATCATCAGGACAAGATGAGAAATCTGATCAAGGAACCTATTTAAATAGATAAGGAAAGCTCCAACTAGTCATTGTAAAATAACGGCTAGTTTGACTAGAATAAGAAATTTAATTATATTTTATTTTATTTTATTTTATTCCTATTTATTCATTTATTTATTTATTTATTATGAATGAATAATTAATAATTAAATGTTCTCTAATTTGAATATAAATTTAATATTTATACTTTTTTTTCGAATATAATTTAATATTTTTATTCTTTACCTACTAATTTTAATTATATGTTATATAATTAAAATTCATTAATAGTTATATGCTATATAACAGAATCTAATAAAAATTCTTATTTACTTTACTTAATAGGTAATTTGATAATTTAAATCATAATATAATAATAATAATAATAATTCAAAAAGAACAGAAAGGGAGAAAGAAACCGAGAGCCAGAGAAGAGGGAAACGACAAGAGGGAGAAAAAGGGAAGAGAAAAAGCAACTAAGAGTGTGACAGTTGGCTTAAATGATAACTAGTTGTTATGTCATTTTAGTTTTTAAGAGACTAAAACATTTATTTCTTTTGAAAAGATTACATGATGAACATGAATTAATTACGTTTTGTGAAATAAAATTTAATCATGGAATATTAGCTCCATAAAAAGTTAAAAAGACTGATGATAAATGTATTCTAAGAACTGAGAAGTGGTTAAACAGAAAACAGTTAAAGACAGTTACCTTTCCTCCGAGGATAAAATTACATTCCAGTGATGAAAAGGGGTTATGTTCTGTGGCTGAGGATATAAAGGGAGAGAGTGGAGAATTCCTGAGCTAGCAGTGACTAGTGGAAAGCACTCAGCATTCCCGAATTCCTAGAAAGGATGAAGTATTGGACCAAGGGTCTTGAGGTCTCTTCTGGAAAATATGTCAACCTACTGGACCCAGTGTGGAGTAAGGGGGGAGATTGTTACACTAAAATTTGTTACCATGATGTTTAGCTATCTATATGGGTTCATCATTACCTATTTATTGCTCCCTTAGAGGTCCAAAAACATAAAGTTCCTAAATCAAGTCTTGGAATTGGGAAAAAGCTTATTAAAACCCTAAAAAGCCTAACTCCAAACTTTTCCTAGCTCTTACCTGCGATGCCGCGGTTTATTGCTCTAAAAAATGCAGCACATCCCACACGTTCTGCTCTTTAAAACTCCAGAACCCCATAAAAGATAAAATAAAAAGAAAAGTAAGTTCTAGAAGCCCAGCTGGTCGAATATTCTTCAATCTGGGGCCTTCTAGAAGCACTATCTAGTCCATCTTCGCCCCTTCCATTCATGAACCTCTATCCCTTCATTAATGGATATTATCCCTTGGTATTTGGAGCTAAAATCCCTTTATGAGAGGACTTTATCCCCCTCTTTATGGAACTGAAACCTCCTTCATTCTCCAATAAATTGAACTCATGTTTCAGTCTCAAGGGTAGATTGTAGATTGATGTAGTTACTTCTTAGCTGATAGAAGAGAATTCCTGAAGAAATAATATCTCCACATTTGGCATCATTGACATGAGAGAGATTACATACTCATAGCCATAGTCTTATGCTAATTCAGAGAGTTGGAGTCTTGTCAAACTGAGGAAAATCGTTGTTCGGGACCCTGGAAGAACCTGTACAAACATCAAGGCGTCAAGGTTGTAAGGTTTCTTCTTTTTATTCAAAGTTAATACAAATGGATTCTATTTTCTCATTGAGTTGTTCATCTATATTTTGAATAATTTAATTCTTGGATTCCTTGATCACTAAGATAGATTATTTCTTTTGAATTATCATATCTTGCAGATGCTTTTGATCTTGTTTGCTTGTCTTTGATTACAGATCTGATATGTTGGATCGATACCTTCTGGAACAGCTGGATTGAAGACTGAGTAAGCATTGGACTTCAGGTAGGAGCATCTCTCTATAGTTAATTAATAATTCTTAAGCATAATGGTCTAGAGAAAATGGTCTACATCTGTCTGTTTGTTTCTAGATATCCTTAGGATACTAGGGAGATTGCTCTTGTCTGCAAGAGGGATTAATCCGCTTAACAAAATGGCGACTCCACTGGGGATAGAACTTAGTTTCTTTTTTATTTTTCAGTTTTAATTTAAAGAGTCTTCTGATTTTGATTAGTCTTAAAATTGGGTTGGGTAGATAACTTATTAGAATCCCTGAAAGCATATCTGAATTTTTATTTTTTCCATATGCTTCTTGGCCTCCACGGTTTTCATTTGAAGACAGTGCAGTAGCCTCCATAGTTTTAGTTCAGAACAGTGTGGTACTGCACTATTCTCCATTAGAACCTACGGACTTGTGGAAAATTTTGGAAAAATTAAGAATTCCATTTTTAGGATCCAGATTACTAGATTCTTTGTGTTTGCCCCAACTTGTTTTGACTGTCAAAGTCTTATGTTTGAATTTCTTTCAGCAATTTTTGCATCAGTATTCGTTAAATTAATTGGGTGTTTTGAGTCTCTTTTTCGAGAAATTCTTAATTTGATTTCCTTTGGTCATTACTTCGAGTTTTGTCTCAGGCTCTTAACAATTTTGCATCTTTTTTCTTTTGTTTTTGCAAAATAAAATTCCCCGTCATTCGCTGAGGGGGGGGGGGGGGGAGGCTAAATTGTGTTTGAGTGTTAATCGCCTTTGAGTATTTTTATTTTTTGACCTTTGAAATTCTCACCCAATTTTCTTTACTTACACTTGATTGGTTCTTTAGATTACATTGGAATCATTTTGTGTTTGAGAATTCTTTTTCATAGATTACATTTGCATAATTAGAATTCTCATTTTCAGAATATCAATGAAAAATGTGCATAGATTACATTTGCATAGTTTTCAAGTGAATTGTGCATAGATTACAGCTGCATAGTTTACATTTTGAAAAAATCAATCGTAGATTTAGATCAGTTTCTTTGATTTGGATTTACATGTTTTTATGCTTGTTTTAAAAAACATAAAAATAAAAATTGGAATTGATAAAGCATTAGTTTTTCTTAAAAAGTGCATTAGAGAATTTGTTATATTTTCTCTTATTTATCAATCTTTGTATTGTTGGAAGTGAATGGAACCTCTTTCCTTAATTTAGTTAGGATTCATCGAATTGAAAAGATTACATTATCATATTCAATTGCATTCAATTTTGGGTCAGGACATAACACCACTGGTTTCATATCCAGTTACCTTTTGAGTAATAACAACCAAATAACACAGTGCTTAATTAAAATTCATTTAGAAATTTTTACATTTTCTAGGGCTCTTTCCGCCAATCTAGCTTAGGCTAGTGCTTTGGAATATGTTGTAGTTAACTTTCCAAAGAAACTAAACAAACAAGTAGTTGATCTTGCGGTAGGAAAATCCAATTGTAGCATGTATGCTCTAGGAAGCTCCTCCCAAAGGATTCAAGCACGAGATCATATCCAAACTAGTGAGGTAATAATACCTATCTCATTGGGAATGATAGAAGATGTGCATGTATTAAAACAGTAAACCTCGGATAGACCATTGTCGAGGAGCCTAGGGTCACTTGTCGGTAAACCTTGGATTATGTCAAGGAGCCTTCAAGGGGATTGAGCTTGTTACTCTGCCCTTGCGTGTCTATCGGATCATAGACTATTTCCCCAGTATATGTGTTCCCGTTGGTGACCTTAGTGGCCATAAAATTTAGGATTCTTTCCCAAGGTGACAGTCGAGGGAAGGTCCCACTGTACCTAGACCAGACGTTGGCTAGACTCACTTGGACTCTCTGGAGGGTTATCTTCACTTGAGATGGTTTAAGTGGAGAAAATTGCACTGGTCTGTTTCATTAAGCAGGTTGTCAGGGTAATTGTTCCAACTGCCATTTCTGCATTAAAATTATACGATGTTGGATTTCATCACCAACTACTGCTTTTAGTATGGGAATATACTTTTTGTGTGTGCTTTGACTCATATATTTGTTAGCGCATGTTCATTTTTTTGTTTTTACTTTTTAGAGACCTTAGGTGTGAATTGTGAATTTTAATTGTTAGGTGTGAATTGTGAATTGTGAATATTGTTAAATTGTTAATAAAATTCACTGAAGTTGAATCTAATGGCAATTTTTCCATAATTTACCAACCAAGGCATCCCTCTTAATGAGAATCCTAGTAATTTTCCTTGCTTTGGAAATGTTGGTCCTCCTTATATGGCTACATTGTCATTACCTGGATTTACAATAGGTTTACCAGTATGGTTATTTTCAACTTCGTTGGCCCCGAATACTCAAATTGTTCCCCCTAAAACGGATGCTTCACCTCAATAGACTTCACCATCTCAACATCACCAACCTCATGTTGACCCTTTACCTTCTTTTCCCAACATGTCTTCCTCCCTTTCTTCCTCTTCGCTTGGTAAAAGCCTTGACGCTAGTAACCAAGTGGCTAAGAAGAAGAAGAAAGGGAAGAAGAAGAATGAAAAAGATAAGGAAGAAGTCAACCAACCAACCATGGCTGCAAGTGTTAGTAGTGTTGAGGAAAAATCCAACATGCATCGTAAACCCAAATACCCTTGCAAGCTTTGTAAGGGTGACCACTTCCTTATCAATTGTCCTGGTATTCCTAAGGTCTTGGAAGTATGGTCCGAAAAATATCATCAACTTAGAAGTATGGTCCGAAAAATCTCATCAACTTACTGTTGATGCATCAACCAGTGATTGTCGGGTTCTTTGGAAAAAGGGTAAATTTAGGTTTCCTTGTAGGTTATGCAAAGGGATTCATAAAACTCACATTTGCCCTCACATGGATGAAGCCTCAAAATTGTTGAAAAACCATACTGTTCCACAACAACAACTTCCAACTGGTTACCGTAAAATTTATCCCAACCTACCGTCAACTGACAAAATGATTGATCTAATTCCAAGTACAGTCAATCCCACTCTTCCATTGGAGAGTGAAAATCATATCACTCAGGTTGATGATCCATTAGTTGATCAAGTGGTCGACTTCATTTCACATTCGGTCGACCCCACTCTTCCTGTAGAGAGTAAAATTCATACCGCTCAGGTTCTTCTTGTTACATCAGATTCTTCTATGCCTAGAGGCATTTCACTTGTTCTTACAGAACCCCCTCCAAGTACCGAGGTCTTTTCCTTTGATTGGAATAGACTGATAGAACCTCATCTTCCTTCCTCCATCCCTTTCCAAATCATTGTGAAGGCTTATGGTAAGAATGTGTGTCGCACAAATATAGATGAAGGTGCTTTTGCTAGTAATTTATCCTCAACTGCTTGGAAATATTTGGGTTCCCCTCAGCTTGTGCCTGTTACGTAGAATCTGTCAGCTTTTAACAGAACCATTAGTGAACCTTTAGGGATCCTTCCTAGGTTTCCTATTACCTTGGAAGGTAAAAATGTCTGTATTGATCTTATGGTAGTTCGAGGCCCCTTGGATTTTAATTTTCTCCTTGGGCGAAACTATATATATGCAATGAAAGCTGTCGTATCGATACTCTTTCGCGTGATGTCTTTCCCCCATAATGGAAACATTGTGACTGTTGACCAACTTTCATTCATTAGTCTCGATTCGACTACCAATAGTCCAACATCCCTGAATTTTCCTTATTCGGAAGTGGTATCTACCCCGCCATGGGTTAATTATGTGGCAACCAGTCCCATGTTTTTAGTTACCAATGCAAGCGATCCTCTCTCTGTTTTCTCGACTTCCTTTGACTTAGATCTGGTAATTGACATAGCAAACCCTATGGGATTATTTGAAAGTGATGTTCTTATCCATATTCATTCCCTTCATATGTGTTCCATCCAGAGAATTGTTCTTCCTTCTGATGAAGACCTCTTGGAAGCCATGATCAAGGATTGTCCCTTGACATGTGTTCCTTCTAGTTGGAAGCCATGACAAGGTTCATGAGGATGGTTCTTTTCCTAACATCAACCTCATTAAAAAGTGAAACACGTCACCATGAGGATGGTTCTTTTCTTGTGTCAACCTCGTTAAAAAATGAAACAGGTCACCATGAGGATATTTCTTTTACTATGTCAACCTCATTAAAAAATGAAGCAGGTCACCATGAGCATAGTTCTTTTCCTATGTCAAACTCGTTAAAAAATGAAACAAATCCTCTCCTAATTAAATCGAGTCTTTCATCTAAATCTCGTAATTGAACCTTCATTCCATCCAGCTATTAGAAACTAGTAATCTACTTAGTTGAATGAAATGAAGCTTGGGGGCATATGCTCCAGAAAGTTGTGCTTGGGGGGCATTAAAACCATTTACAAGCACAATTTCCCACGTTTCAAGCTTGTGTAAAAATGAAACCACTCTCAAGAATAATTTTTCCTTTGTTTCAAGCTTGTGTAAAAATGAAACAAACCACTCTCAAGCAGAGTTTTCCTATGTTTCAAGCTTATGTAAAAATGAAACCACTCTCAAGCATAATTTTTCCTTTGTTTCAAGCTTGTATAAAAATGAAACAAACCTATTTCAAGCATAGTTTTCCTAGGTTTCAAGCTTGTGTAAAAATGAAACATGTCTCAAGCATAATTTTTCCTTTGTTTCAAGCTTGTATAAAAAGAAACAAACCTATTTCAAGCATAGTTTTCCTACGTTTCAAGCTTGCGTAAAAATGAAACCTGTCTCAAGCAAAGTTTTCTATGTTTCAAGCTTGTATAAAAATGAAACCTATCATTGAGTCCATTTCTGTTATTATTTTCAAGACTCATTAAACTCATGAAAATCCCAAGCTTCTTTTGATATTCTTTTCATGCTTGTAAAACGTACATGAAAATGTCGAGTTCTTTCCATCTTTTCCTGCTCGTTAATTAAATTGAAAGTCGACCATTGAGTATATTTTTTATCACGTTTTCAAACTTGCTAAAACTTATGAAAAAGCGAAGCCAACTAAGTATACTTTTATAAATTTTATGAACTCTTGAAAATTATGAAAAAGCAAAACCATAGAGTTCTCTTTTAAGCCCTTTTCAGACTCTCTAAATATGAAAAGATCGCCAAGTACTTGACTATTCAAACTCGTTAAAGGAAATGGATAGTAGTCCTTTCAGTATAAGTTTGCCCCTTTTCCGGACTGAAATGGACTATTTACGAAAAAGGTATACGTTGACTAATCATGGTCAACAGAGTTCTCTCCTACATTATTTTATCCTTTTTCGGGCTTGAGAGACTAAATTTACGAAAAAGAACACCCACAGATTTTTCTTGAGATTTTCTTCTGACTCCCTAAAATTGAAAAACACCGAGTTTCACCTATATTGGACTCGTTAAAACTTAATAGTAAAGGACCTGTCAATTATAAACAGGAATGAACCACTCCTTCTTAGGGTTCGATTTTAATACTAAGTTGGATTCATCCGAAGGATGAGCTTATATAACAAGCAAATGTTATCCTCCTCAAGCTTGTCAAACAATAAGAGGTACTTGCCAGAAATGGTGGGGGGAAAGAGAGAAAATGAATCCACTTGTCACACTTTGTTTCGAAAAGCAGTATACCACTCTTGAACACGACACTTTTGTCACACTCATACTTGGATTGGGAAAATCCTTTGTCTAACAGTTAATTAAACCACATTGAAGGACTTCAGCCGATTTCTGGGTATTAGCTTTAGGTCAATTGTCACCATACCATTTGTAGTGTCATTATGTGTTCAAGAGAGAGTTCAAATTAACCATTCATTGCAAACATTTGTCTCCATTCATGTTGACCATCCCTGAGTTAGTCCTTGCTAAAATTTCTTCAAAACTTGATCTAATGATTTCGTGTTGTGGGCTTTCCTACGATGGTTCACTTTCAATCGATGACAGCTCATCATCTAGAAATTTGATCTAGAATCCTATCAGTACCTTGAGATCTGCATGCTCTAATGGTAGGTTTCTCTTCTTCGACGACAGGTTGCATTGTTGACCTTCGATCGAATGATTATATGAAGTGTTCAACTCCAAATCATTCATTCACATTTCATAGATTGTACTGAGTACTTTGAGGGCCATTATCATTATTAATGGTTTCTGTCACACTTGTTAACAGTTCACATTATTGACTGGTAATCAAGTGGTTTCTACCATGTTCGACTTCGACATAATCAATCGCATGGATAGAATCGTACTAGTTCAAGAAGCAGGAACCAAGGCCCTGGATCTAGTTTCCACCATCCAGGCTGCGAGGAGTTTTATTATTCATCATATAGTACACTACTTATAACAGATGGCTGCGTCCATGCTGTGTCTACTACTTCATGTAATTCTAAAATCATTTCTGTATCAGAACGTGTAGTTAGTTTTGATCTGAGTATGGGAATGCCTACCTCAGTGATGATATACATATATATATGCTTGCATTGAATGCTTTTTCAGGGTTTCAACCGGTGTGCCTGCAGCCCAATCCTTGGAATGCTAAAGCACTTCACTCTTTAGAACTCTTCAGACTTCGCACTTTAGGGGGCAATCTGTTACACTAAAATTTGTCACCATTATGTTTAAATATCTATATGGGTTCATCATTACCTATTTATTGCTCCCTTAGAGGTCCAAAAACATAAAGTTCCTAAATCAAGTCTTGGAATTGGGAAAAAGCTTATTAAAACCGTTAAATGCCTAACTTCGCACTTTTCCTAGCTCTTACCTATGGTACCACTGTTTATTTCTCTAAAAAATGCAGCACATCCCGCACGTTCTGTTCTTTAAAACTGCGGACCCCCGTAAAAGATAAAATAAAAAGAAAAGTAAGTTCTAGAAGCCCAGCTGGTCGAATATTCTCCCAGCTGGGGCCTTCTAGAAGCACTATTTGGTCGAGCTTCACCCCTTCAAGTGATGAACCTCTATCCCTTCATTAATGGATATTATCCCTTGGTATTTGGAGCTAAAATCCCTTTATGAGAGGACTTTATCCTCTTCTTTATGGAATTGAAACCTCCTTCATTCTCCAATAAATTGAACTCATGTTTCAGTCTCAAGGGTAGATTGTAGATTGATGTACTTAATTCTTAGTGGATAAAAGAGAATTGCTAAAGAAATTATACTCTCCACATTTGGCATCATTGGCATGAGAGAGATTACATACTCATATCCATAGTCTTATGCTGATTCAGAGAGTTGGAGTCTTGTCAAACTGAGGAAAATAGTTGTTCGAGACCCCGAAAGAACGTGTACAAACATCAAGGCATCAAGGTTGTAAGGTTTCTTCTTTTTATTCAAAGTTAATACAAATGGATTCTATTTTCTCATTTAGTTTTTCATCTATATTTTGAATAATTTAATTATTTGATTCTTTGATCACTGAGATAGATTATTGCTTTTCAATTATCATATCTTGCAGATGCTTTTGATCTTGTTTGCTTGACTTTGATTGAAGATCTGATATGATGGATTGATACCTTCTGGAACGACTAGATTGAAGACCGAGTAAGCATTGGACTTCTAGTAGGAGCATCTATCTATAGTTAATTAATAATTCTTAAGCATAATGGTCTAGAGAAAATGGTCTACATATGTCTGTTTGTTTCTAGATATCCTTAGGATACTAGGGAGATTGCTCTTGTCTGCAAGAGGGATTAATCCGCCTAACAGAGATGAGGACGTAATTTCCTCTCTCATGGTAGGGTGGAGATCAGCAGCAAGTCTAGAAATGATATAAGTACATGGACTGCAGAAAATAGAAAAACTAGAAAATTTGATGTTTAGACAGATTTCTTCAATACATGAATATTTAGATAGCCTGCTTTATTATGGAAGTAGTTATATAGAACTCTTTTAATTAGTAGGGAATTATTTTTGGAAAAATATGAAACGAAGAATTTTACATTGAGAATGTGGTGAATGTATTATATTTGTTTACTGGTAAAATATTTCAAACTTACAGTAGAACAAATATACATATATACATAGGTTGTGTAACAAAAGCTTATACTGAAGTTATATTTTGACATTCAAGAAAAAAAAAATTCAATGCTAACTTTAAACAACAAATAGAAAGAAATAACCTAGAAGTATGGACCCGGTAAACTGTTAGCTCACGACCAAGGTCGAAACCCGAGGCCCGAACTAGTCGTTGACCAACAACCTGTGATATACACGGACAACGCGAAGGAGGACAAAACTCCACCCTGTAGGTGGTCTAGACACCTCTAAATAAATGAGAACTAGAAACAGTAACAAATATTAAGGAAACATAAAGCTCTAGTAAATTTCGATAACCCGAGTGACATGCATATATTCCATAAAGAATATTTTCTTCTGTAGAAACTACTGAAGTAAGACAATGGGATAAACTCATATACTCATAATTTAATGTTTTGTTTATTTTATTTAGGGGTTTGACGATTACCTCTCAATATGTTTTTAAAAATCTAATAAGTTTTTTTTAAGACTTTGGGGTTTCCTAAACACTCAGACATTTTTTGTTCAATATACGTTCTCTTGTTCGATATATTTTATTTTTCTCATTCATTGATGCCTGTCCACAATGGATATTCCACTTAATTTAGCAATCTCATTGCTCATTGTTCCAATATTTTTTTCCATTTGATGAACCCACTAATCACCTTTACACACTTTTTCCCCATTACCAAACTCATTTTCTGTCAATGCATGTGAAATTAGTCTTTAAACCATTTTTTTATATAGAGCTCTACCTTAAATTTTTCAGTTTCATGTTCATGCTATGAAAGTATTGTGAGGCATTGTCAACCAGGCTTGTGTGGCAGCATGCAGACAAAATGCCAACAAGGGACATGTGTCTGGCTTCAAGCCATAGTGCTTCCTTTGTTCAAAAAAACAAATAGCCTCCTTTCCACACCCCTGTACGACATATCCCACAATCATTGCATTCCATGAGACCACATCCTAACCAAGCATTTCATCAAACACTTTACGCGCAGTATTTATAACCCCACATTTGGCATACATGTCTACAAGTGCACTTTCCACAAAAATGTTGTGCTCAAATCCAATTTTAAATTATGTCTCCATGGATATGTTTCCCACAACCCAAAGATGCAAAGATTTCACAGGATGAGAGAACACTTGCGAACGTGTTAGAGTCTGTCTCGATGCCTATCTTATGCATATCTTGAAATAGCTTTGGGGCCTCTTTGAAACAACCATTATGTGCAAAATTTGCAATCATCTCATTACATGTGGACACATCATTTGGCAGAGTTTTCTTAAAGAGCTTGAAGGCCTCATTAACATACCCATTTTGTGCAAACCTAGCAATTTTTGCAATCCATGGAATACCATCTTGTTCCGACATTTTATCAAATAATTCTAGGGATTAATTAAGGTAACCCCTCTGCATATATCATGTAATCATAAATGCCTATGACACAAATTACATTCCAATATTTCATGAAACAGCTTCATCGCATCGTCAATGCATTCATTTTGGACATATATAGCCACCATCGTAGTCCATGACACAATACTTCTCTCACGCATATTTTCAAAGAGCTCAAACGCCTTATCAACAAGCCTTGCATGCACATACCCATCCATCATGGAATTCCAAGGGACCACATTTTGTTTAGGAATTTTGTTATATACTTTCAGCACATCCTCAATACACCCACCTTTAACATACATATCCACTAGGCCACTCCCAACAAGCATATTTGACTGAAGCCCACTTTTAATTACAGCTTCATTGACTTCCCTGTCATGATTCATCCCCTCTATGTTGGAAGAAGCAGGAGGAAAGCTTGTGAACGTGAACTTATTTGGTTGAATATTTGTTCTCTACATTTCATATAAATATTTGATGGCTTCATTTTAGAGCCCATGGCGCACATATGTTGCGATCATAACAGTCCAAAAGATGGCATTCTGCCTCTGCATCAAATCCAAGATTTGTAACTAGAAATTGGTTTGCACTATAAATTTTTCTCATACTTCTGTGTTAAAGTTTCACAATAAAGATTTCATCAATAGTTTGAGGAGATCATCTCTTGAACCCAAAACAAGCACAATGAGCATTATGATAAAGATTGTGTTTCTCACACGATTGAAATTGGCAACCAAATTTGGTTTTCCCTCTAAAAAGAGAGACACTCTAGAAGTTAACAACGTGGAGGTACCACATGTATTCAATGCTCAATGAGTTAATTTATTGGCAAAAGACATTGTCATGTAATTGATTCCCAATGTTTAATGGCTCAAGTATTATGTTCTATCTTTGTTGAACCAACTAGATGAATATCCACAACAACCACTTCATTCATATTTAAAATATATTACATCAAATACTACTGCACCTCAATCAACGATGCACTTAATTAATTTTTCCAAACACAATCATCCTCAATACTATTAATGAGACTTCTCGGGTTAGGATATTGAGAATGACATGAAAAAAAAAAACAAAAAGAGAAAGTAGTGTATGAATCAAATGACATGCACTTAAAATGAAATGTTGTCGTTTTTATTTCATTTAAAAAAATAAAATCAATAATATGACTATATATATAGATAGTAGATGCAATAGTTCGATCTTACTACAGATTGTGAAAATGATACTTGAGAATATGTTCTACATTCCTCTTACAAGAAATCAAGCTTAGTGAAGTCCAATTAGAATTAGTAAATGGAATAAGATAATTGAGAATATGTTCTACATTCTTCTTACAAGAAATCAAGTTTAGTATAGACCAATTAAATTTATTAAATGGAATATGAAACTATGAAAGCAAAATCCAACTTCTACTACTTAAGAAACTTAATTACCAACCTTAAAAAGCATATTTTATTCCAGCAATTTGCTATGATTTTCTCAAAAGAAGAATCTCATTGCTGGAAATACCAAAAATTTAATTTAATTTAATTTAATTTTTTTTAATGAGAATTTTGTACAAAATTGCATTTCATTTAATTGATAAGAATTATAATTATAAATTGTTTTCATAATATTTATTTGATATGGGCACTAGGCTGGTTCTTGATGTATATGATTACAAATTATAAATTAAAAGAAAAAAAATTAGAATTACACTAAATCACCTAAATTTGTTATAACATTTATTATTTTAAACTAAAATATAATTAGGCCTAAAAGTAACTCCCCTAGCTGCCATTGTGTCCATGTCTAAGCCATTGGATCAAATGTTAGACTATTGAAATGTTCTAAGCCATTAGATCCACAAGTAAATAATTTTATATATGTTTTTTATAATGTTAGTTTTTTTTCTTTTTAATCAGTTAGATTGAATTTAGGTTTTGATGAGACTATGTCAAATTACACAAAAATAAAAATAAAAGTAAATTAAATAAAAAGATTGACATAATGTAATGGACATTTTAACTAAGTCAAAATACATTTTGACTTGGATGGTATTCATGTGGAATGTAGTTTATTTAAAGGGGGAAATTAATATGGTCTATATCAATCTTAACTATGGATCTACCAAGAGCCAAAAGGGGTCAAATGTCTAAAAATAATAATGCTATCCCCCAAATAAAGTGGGGGATAGCATTATAACCTTTCCTTTTACTTAATAAAATGTATTTAAATTTTCATATATCCAAATATACATGTAGTTTTTCTTGTTCTATATTATTTTTGTTACAACTTTTTTATTATTCCAAAAATACATTGTTTTTTTGTTATATACTATTTATCTTTAAAAAAAAAACTATGTACATATCTTTAATTACCTAATTGTAGCTAAAAAATCTTACATGTTTTTTACTTTATAATCATAAAAAAATTTCATATTATATGATTTTTGAATCATTGTGACAAACAAAACATCACATTAGCTCACAAAATATATCTAATTCTATAAGGATTTGAGATGTTAACAAAGTTTTGAATCATGATAACTAGGTGACAACCAAAACTAATTTTTATCCACAAGAAAAAATCACAACAACTCACAGAATACATCCATGGTTGCAATGAACCCCATACATTGTGATGGACATCATGGGAATTTTAGTGCACATATAACACCACCCTAAAAATTATATACTCTTGATCAATTAAGAATAAGAAAATATGTCTAGATTGGATGCTGAGGTGGGTGGTACAATAATTGAGGATGCTTCTTAAAGGGTAAGGGAATTTAGATACTCTATCCTTCCACCAAAGCTATAAAAAGTGAGACTTGTAGATTATAGTTTAACAAAATTGACACTATGTGATTAATAATAAGTTACAAACATGAGGTATTTAAAAAGTAATAAGAGGAAGGTACAGGAGGGTCATGTTAATTAATGTGATTCTTTGTACTATTTTTATTTAAAACAATTATTTTTATTTTTATTTTTTTGAATGAATATTGTTAAATGTGTTGTAGTATTTTTATTTAAAATAGTAATTTATATTTGTATTTTTTTAAATGAATGTTTTTAAATGTGTAATTGGGTATAATGTATTAAATTGGTATTCTAATTTTTAAGATATTTATTTAAAAGATTCAAAGTATGGTGAGTTTTGTTTTATTAAGCTTTACTTTAGATGTGCATAGAATGAATCTATCTCAAGTCCCAAACAAGATTCTAATGTCCCAAACAAGATTCTTCTTTCTCTTGTTATTATAGCTTGCACCTTACACTCCTCCTCTCCTCCTCATTGCACAAATGAAAACTATGAGGCACAAGGTAGTTGTTGCATATATGAACATTTAGATATGATAAGAAAAATGTGATAGTCTATTGTAATTTTCTCTACAAATGTGATGGAAAGTGTGCCCTAAATGTTGACAATTTCATGGTTAATGTAGTATAAACTACATGCAAATTTATAGTCTTGTATACAAGATCAAGAAAGATATGCCCAATATCCAACACCATAGAGCAATACGTGGTCACTAATTCAACAGTTGCTTCCAAATCTCTCTCAGTGCTAGAATTGTTTTCTCAATAATTTTTTTTTTTACAACTCTTAAAGTGATCAAAGCCATCGTTGTTGCATATAGGAGCATTTAGTTATGATAAGAAAATTGTGATATTGTGTTATAATTTTCTCTACAAATGTGTTGGAGTTGTTTTCTCAATAAACTTTTTTTTATTGCTCCTAAGTGATGAAATCCATCGTTGTTGCATATAGGAGCATTTAACTCTGATAAGAAAAGTGTGATAGTGTGGTATAACTTTCTCTACAAATGTGTTGAGGTTGTTTTCTCAATAATAAAAAAAATTACTGCTCTTAAGTGGTGAATGCAATTGGCATATGTAGATGAACTTGGAGTAAACTCTATTTCTATTAATACAAATTCTCTTTATTTACATCTATGCTAGATATATTGTACTTGAATGTATTTAAAATGTCTTGTTTGAGTTACATGCTCATTTCATGCTTGTTTTGGATGATTATTAATCACCAAAAGATTTTCATCCCCAATTTCCTATTTCAATATCCATAACAAATATTTTATATATGTGAACAGATTATGTTGGTTTACATATATGTTTTCATCCCCAATTGCCTATTTCAATATCTAATCTGGTTGATAACTCTTATCAACAATATCTTTGAAACCTCCACTACTTGCTTCCATGGAAGCAAAATTTTCCTTTCATTCCTTGCTTCTTAAAGGGTAAGGGAATTTAGATACTCTATCCTTCCACCAAAGCTATAAAAAGTGAGATTTGTAGATTATAGTTTAACAAAATTGACACTATGTGATTAAGAATAAGTTACAAACATGGGGTATTTAAAAATTAATAAGAGGAAGGTACACCTAAGGTCATGGTAATTAATTTAATGTGATTCTTTGTATTATTTTTATTTAAAATAGTTTTTAAAATAGTTATTTGTATTTTTACTTTTTTGAATGAATATTGTTAAATGTGTTGTAGTATTTTAATTTAAAATAGTAATTTTTATTTTTATTTTTTTAAATGAATGTTGTTAAATGTATAATTGAGTAAAATGTATTAAACTGGTATTTTAATTTTTAAGATATTTATTTAAAAAATTCAAAGTATGATGAGTTTTGTTTTATTAAATTTTACGCTAGATGTGCAGAGAATGAATCTATCTAGTCCCAAACAGATTCTAATGTCCCAAATAGGATTCTTATTTCTCTTGTTATTCTAGCTTGCACCTTACACTCTGCTCCTCCTCCTTTCACAAATGTAAACTATGAGGCACAATGTAGTTGTTGCATATATGAACATTTAGATGTGATTAGAAAAATGTGATACTCTATCTTAATTTTCTCTACAAATGTGATGGCAAGTGTGCCCCAAATGTCGACAATTTCATGGTTAATGTAGTATAAGCTACATGCAAATTTACACTCTTGTATACAAGATCAAGAAAGCTATGCCCAATATCCAACACCATAGAGAAAGATGTGAAATGTTCCCGTGGTTTTTTTAAAGGGCTCATTAAAAAACAGACAATGAGAAAGTTAATGTTGTGGTACAATAACTGATTTTTTAATCATTGTGACAAAAAAAACATCACATTAGCTCACAAAATATATCTAATTCTATAAGGATCTGAGATGTTAACAAAGTTTTGAATCATGATAACTAGGTGACAATGAAAACTAAGTTGCCACAAGAAAAAAATCACAACAACTCACAGAATATATCCATGGTTGCAATGAACCCCATACATTGTGATGGACATCATGGGATTTTTAGTGCACATAGAACACCACCCTAAAAACTCTATACTCTTGATCAATTAAGAATAAGATAATATGTATAGATTGGATGCAGAGGTGGGTGGTACAATAATTGGGGATTCTTCTTAAAGGGTAAGGGAATTTAGATAATCTATCCTTCCACCAAAGCTATAAAAAGTGAGACTTGTAGATTGCAGTTTAACAAAATTGACACTATGTGATTAAGAATAAGTTACAAACGTGAGGTATTTAAAAAGTAATAAGAGGACGGTACACGAGGGTTGTGTTAATTAATGTGATTCTTTGTACTATTTTTATTTAAAATAGTTATTTGTATTTTTATTTTTTTGAATGAATATTGTTAAATGTGTTGTAGTATTTTTATTTAAAATAGTAATTTGTATTTGTATTTTTTTAAATGAATGGTGTTAAATGTGTAATTGAGTAAAATGTATTAAATTGATATTCTAATTTTTAAGATATTTATTTTAAAAATTCAAAGTATGGTGAGTTTTGTTTTATTAAGCTTTACTCTAGATGTGCAGAGAATGAATCTATCTCAAGTCCTAAACAAGATTCTAATGTCCCAAACAAGATTCTTCTTTCTCTTGTTATTCTAGCTTGCAACTTACACTCCTCCTCTCCTCCTAGTTGCACAAATGCAAACTATGAGGCAGAAGGTAGTTGTTGCATATATGAACATTTAGATATGATAAGAAAAATGTGATACTCTATTGTAATTTTCTCTACAAATGTGATGGAAAGTGTGCCCTAAATGTTAATAATTTCATGGTTAATGTAGTATAAACTACATGCAAATTTACAGTCTTGTATACAAGATCAAGAAAGCTATGCTCAATATCCAACACCATAGAGCAAGACGTGTTCACCAATTCAACAGTTGCTTCCAAATCTCTCTTAGTGCTAGAGTTATTTTCTCAATAAACATGTTTTTACTACTCTTGAGGTGATCAAAGCCATCATTGTTGCATATAGGAGCATTTAGTTATGATAATAAAATTAGGATATTGTGTTATAATTTTCTCTACAAATGTGTTGAAGTTGTTTTCTCAATAAACTTGTTTTTACTACTCCTAAGTGATGAAATCCATTGTTGTTGCATATAGGAGCATTTAGCTCTGATAAGAAAAGTGTGATACTGTGTTATAATTTTCTCTACAAATGTGTTGGAGTTGTTTTCTCAATAAACTTTTTTTTATTGCTCTTAAGTGGTGAATGCAATTGGCTTATGTAGATGAACTTGGAGTAAACTCTATTTCTGTTAATAAAATTTCACTTTATTTACATATATGCTAGATAGATTGTACTTGAATGTATTTAAAATATCTTATTTGAGTTACATGTTCATTTCATGCTTGTTTGGGATGATTATTAATCACCAAAGGATTTTCAACCCCAATTTCCTATTTTAGTATTCATAAAAAATATATATATATATATGTGAATGTAGATTATGTTGATTTACATATATGTTTTCATCCCCAGTTGCCTATTTCAAAACAAAATTTTCTGGTTGATAACTCTTATCAACAATAGCTTTGAAACCTCGGCGACCTGCTTCCATGGAAGCAAAATTTGCTTTTCATTCCTTCACGATGGTTCCTTCTCTGCAACATCTTATTTATTCTAGGATACTATTTCCCATGATATTACCTTAAAATGTTTCTTTTGAAACTAATTACTTCAATTTAATATTCGTATTGGTCTCTCTGCATCTTGAAATAATTGCTAGTTTAATAGAAACGCACATGAGAGGAACATAGTGGACAAAAGTGGAAAAAAACGACACTAGATTAAAGTGTAATTAAGTCCAAGGTGACAAAATTGCGTGGAATGGTTTGAGGAAAGGGGCAGCTATATTTGTGGTGGCCGACTCATACAGTTTCATCATGGATCAGTGGTGTATTAACCTGGATTTGTCTCCCTTTAGACTATTTTGGAAGCGGGCTATCCCTTACAAAATCATTTTATTTGGTTGGCCTGTATGGATAATATGATTAAGTTGTTGGGCTTCTTGGGGCCTGGTCGTTGTCTTTTTTGTGGATTGATTTCTAATCAGTGGCACACCTTTTCTTCACTTGCTGGGAAGTTCATAAGATCTGTTTTTTCTTCTCCGATTATCTGCTCGATTCTGCATGGAGGGCCCTCAATATTCTACAGGTCTTTGAATCATAGGAGAAAGCTCCTTAGAAATTTTGCACCTTGCTTTTCTTTTTCTGGGAAATTTGGCTTGCCAGGAATACTGCATTTTCGATGGGAGCCTCTTGGTACACTCTAAAATTCATAGTGTTATTATGATATGGATTGCTGGATTCCCCTCCACCTCCATCCCTCTTCGGGACCTATCACATCGCCTCCAACCTTTTCAAGTGGCTCCGCCTGCTGGATACTTTGTGGCGCCTGGATTAAAATTGATCATATTTAGTATCACATCTCTTAGAACGGTGGCCCTAATACAAACACTAAGGCTAAACTGCTGGCTCTTTGGAGTGCGTTGTGGGTGTTTTACAATCTTCCGTTGTACTAAGGGAGGCCAAATATGTTATTGACGGTGTCTACAGGCAGACTCAATTTCACCATCCCGGTCTCTTGAATTGGACCTATCCCATCAAATACCTGCTATTGAGACTACCCGTTTCTCTCATCCATCATATTTTGCAGGAGGTAAACACTCTGGATGACTCTCTTTCAAATTTGGGTTTGGCTGAACCTTTCGATTGGATCAAGTTGCAGCA
This sequence comes from Pinus albicaulis, assembly GCA_034641835.2. NCBI lineage: Eukaryota > Viridiplantae > Streptophyta > Pinopsida > Pinales > Pinaceae > Pinus > Pinus albicaulis. The sequence continues at coordinate 923,144,192 of CM076574.1, read as the reverse complement.
CTTCTTGAAACGCCGGCTATTGGAAGAGAAATCCTTTCAACTTTATTAACATTGCTTCCTTAGTTTTCTCAGGACTGCTCTTTGTTTCTGGTTCTTGCCATTGTATATATTTTCCTTTATGCTTTCACTCAGTTTTTTTATTTTGCTTCTGGCTGTATCTTGTTTGGCCTATCTGCTATATTTTTGGCTATATTGAACAAATGAATGGTTTTGGGGCATTCTGTAATTTCTGGAACACTCCCTATGCAGACTATTTTAAAAAAAATATTAGCGAAATGTGGCAACTAAAAAAATGTATTGTTTGTATTGTTTTTTATATATTAATATAAAACGAGCCTTTTTTTTCTTCTCTAAAAAAACAAAACTGCCAGCTCTAGCACAGAAATATTACAAAACAACCCCATGATGCTAGCTCTAGCACAGAAATATAATCTACATAATAGAACTAAAAGCCATACTGAAAGGTATGTCGATTTACATCATCAATTCGCCTATCAGATCAACATCTTCACGGACACGGACTGTGACTTTCCCCTGAGCATCTAGTGAAGGAATGTACATGAGGTGTACAACAAGTTGGGTGCCACCATTTTCATGGAGATCAAGGTTGAGGACCACACCTTGCACAAGGGGAAGGCGCGCTGGAAAATACCGGGCAACCAAATGGCCTACCCAAATTTGGAGCCAGGAAAGCCCCCCAAACTACACCTGCTTACACAGGAACCTGAAATCCATTATGGAAGAGGAAGTTGTGACTGACATTCGTTGCTTGTGATTTGAAGACTTTGTTTCAAAAGATAACATTATATAACATTATGTTGATAGTGGTGTTTCTACTCCAATGTTGACCAAATATAAATCTCCTAGTAAAGCTAATGGCAAGCCATAACTGTGATGGTGAGGCAAGTATAAGGGCAAGTAGTCCAGCAGGAGATTACATCCCACTGGCCAAGGTTACATGGCCTAACCTAAATCAATCAAGAGCAATTATGCAAGAAACTCAACAAGGATCAACAAGTCTCAGTTTAGGCTCTTCTGAACAGGAAAGGAAATGGAAAGAGGAACATGATCAAGAGATTGAGAAAGGAGGAGAAAAATTAAGAAATCATATCAAAATTTTCTGTTTCTTTTGACTATTGCAGGAAGATATCAAGACTCTGTCAAACCACTTCATGCAAATAGTGTAAGATGCAAAACAGCTTTTTAACTCTCAACACATGGGACTCCAGGGAAACCACGTTGATAATCGACTTCAAACAGTAAGAGAATTGAGTAGGATCACCTTAAATTTATAATTTGAACATAAGCTTATGCTTCCAACCATACAAAAGATATCTGATAGATATAGATAGGAATTAAATACTTAACGGATACCATTATTAATAAAGAGCAAAGAAAAGAAAAAGAAAAGGAGAGCTAGCTCTTGCCTTTTTCTTTGATTTTGATTTTGTCCAAAACTAATATTTAAATGTAATGCCTCATACCCATCAACGACGATTCCAATGGGATATGATATATTTACATATAAAGAAAACAAAAGGGAATGTTTAATTTATATTTTATAAATTTACATGTTGTCTCATGCCCAGACAAGGCTTAATTTTTCATGGGTTTTCACACTATCTCTAGCCACAAGTATATCAAGGAAATCTCCTAAAGGTTTATAATCTGATCCTTGCCTCAATCATTCTCCTACTCTCATCTGCACAACAGAAGAGATTCTGCCTTCCCTGATCAAAGAAAAATAGAAGATGTTTTGTCTTCTCTGATCAAAGAAAAATAGAAAATCCAAAAAATAAAAAAAAATCCTAATCACGGAACAAAATTGTATATTACATGTACTACTTCTCGTACTTCTCGTGCTGCACATTATTTTTTTTAGACTGTAACAGTTATTGGGATTAATGGGCGGCAAAATAGCTGCCGCGTACTGGAGTTTTACATCAGAGCCTGGAGCTTAGATTCCAGATACATAGAAAGGATCTTGGTCGCTGCAACAGCTAGTGAGATCGCCATGGTATTCAGGCCTCAAATAAGTCTGAGATCGTAAGTGACATAACCCAGCGCTTGCAGAATTGATCTTGACAGTCCAGCGAAGCCATTGCCTCTTCCTTAACGGAAATTTGGAAGCTGAAGTGGGTTGTAATCGATCCAGGTTGACTTTGCGCATGTATGAACTCGTTTTGGACGGCCTTATGATGTAAGAACCGGTCGGTAAACATATAGGTCCCAGCCTGAAGCTATAGGGAGCTGCTTTACATTGACGAACCTCCATTTCAGTGAGATTTCGCCCTTAGAGACAAAGGAAGGTTTCCGCCTATTACCAGCCCAACTACTGATACAACAGAATTCGTGATTGGTCTGGAGAGAAATGGTGAGTCAATCCAGAGAGAGACCAGGAGTAAAACCTTTGATTGCATGAAATGGAACTTACAGGTCTGGAATTGAGAGCCATTTTGTGAACAGGGCGACCCCATGGAGATTAAGGGATGATGCAAACAGATTCATCAGAATTGACTAACAGGGATCTTCTGCAGCGGATAGAGCCCAGGTTGGCTTCAAGGTCAGCTTGATTGTTTAGATGCCTTGGAATATGGAAAAATGATATTTGCTGGAACTGGGACAGAGTAGACTTGATTTTATTGAGGATGGACTCTAATTAAATCTGCTTAGGCTTTGATTTGAAATTCAATGCTTGGATGAGCAATCTGGAGTCTCCAAAGACCGTCAGAGATAGGATGTTCCTTTTGATAGCCAGTGAAAGCCCTTTCCATAGGGCCAGAGCTTCAGCTCTGTTATTAGTTTCAATTCCCAGCCCCCATTGATACCGAAACTCAATTGATCCATCCGGATTTAGCAGAACCCCACCACCACCTGCAGCTCCAGGGTTGCCTTTAGAGGCCCCGTCGAAGAAGAGGCAATGTTCATCCAGAGCAGAACGCCATTTGATAAACTCCTGCTCTTCAAGGCGGATTTCCCAGTTAGCATGGGGAATAGCAGAGGGCGGGGGCTTGAAAACATGATTTGGAGCAAGGTCTTTGAGCCAGAGCTCCTCCTCACAGTCCATAGCAGCTTCATTCCTTAAAGTAGGTTTGGAGTCCAGAGTCTCTCCCAATAGAGCTTGGATTTTAGTGATTATTTTACCAGGAGTGCATTTTTCATCCCTGAACAGTATATTGTTCCTCTCCAACCACAGCTTCCAACAGGTGAATTTAGGGATCCACATCCAGGCTGTTTTGAGGAGGCATTTTTTAGTGAAACCGAATGGTGATAAGTTGGCCCAGTTGTGAAGCAGGTCAAGAATATTACCAGGGATCACAATTTTGTCAGCCCCTGACCTCAGAACCCCCCTCCAGACATCACGGGCAAAAGGGCAAAGCAACAACAGATGATTGGCAGACTCTTCCTCTGACACACACAGCGGGCATCGGGAAGGCCCTTCCATTCCTCGCTTTCTCAGAGTATCTTTGGTCAGGATGCTGTTATGGGCTAATGTCCAGCAGAAGAAGTCAATTTTGGGGAGCGAAGGAAAGGCCCAAATAAATCTCCATTTAGTAGGGTCAGGAGGAACATTAGGAATTGTTGTCATACTTTTATAACCTTCAGCGACAGAGAAATTGTCAGTAAGGGAGCCCCACCCTCTTTTGTCTTTAGCTGTTGCTTTGGTCGGAGATTTTCCTTGGAGCTTATCTAAGAGAATCGATGCTTCAACCTGCAGCCTTTGGGGAATCTCTCCCAGGTACCAACTGTCCCATCTTCTTCCAGGATCATCCGACCAAGTTGAGATGTCCCACAGGGTATTCAAGTTATTGGAATGAAGCCAGATTTTAATGTTTGCTAGGCCTTCAATATGGTTCAGAGGCTGATCACCAAGGATCGGATCATCCCAGATTCTGATTTTTTTCCCATTACCTGGTATCCAGTAAAGGTTGTGACTGAAATGCTCCATACCATAAAGACAGAGTTTGAAGACCGGTGAGCCTTTGATGGTTTTTGGAATCTGGTCCAGACACCTTAGTCACTATCCTTTGAAATATTTCTTCCACAAAACTCTCTTACTCCAGCTAGCCTTTCCAGCAACAATATTCCACAGAATTTTGGAGCCCAGGGTGAGATTCTAGGCGCCCAGATCTCTTAATTGAAGACCTCCTTCCAGTTTTGGCTTTTTAATAGTGTCCCAATTGACTAAATGTAGTATTTTTTCATTCTTTTTCCCCCCTTCCCAGAGGAATCTTCCCAGCAGACTGTCCATTTTACTGAGGAAGGTTTTGGGAGCAAGCAGAATGGAGTGTTGGTAAAGAGGCATGCTTGCGAGAACAGATTTCATCAAGATAATCTTCCCTGCAGTGTTCAACCAAGAAGCTCCCCAAGCTTGAATTCTAATTTTTAGTTTGTCAAGCAGGGGCATCCAGTGGGCAACTTTAGGAGTGGATTTGAAGATTGGTATCCCTAGATATTTAAAAAACTCCCATGATTGAATACCTTTCATCTCTAAGAGTCTGGCAATATCAGCCAGCTCTTTGACCGAGCAGTTCCAGCCGAAGATAGTGCTTTTTAAATAATTTATCTTGCTGCCGGAGACCTCCTTATAGATTTCCAACTTCTTCTTAAATGATCTTGCTGAATTTATGCTCGCTCCTCCCAGCAACAAAGTGTCGTCTGCAAATTGGGCATGGTTAATGTCCTTAACATTGGGAACAATTCTGAGGCCTAGAAGAGACTGGATTTGTTGACAGCAGTCAAGTTGGAAGCTCAGCACAGAGGCTTGAATAGCGTAGAGGAGCGGGGACAGTGGGCAACCCTGTCTTAAGCCCCTTGAGGCATTGAAGAACTTTGTTGATCGGCCATTCACCAGCGGTGCAATCCAAGGGGAGGCGATGCAAGCTTTCACCCAGTTTATGAAGGTTGTAGAGAAGCCCAGTTTCTTCATGACAACAAAGAGGAACTCATGTTTCACCCTATCAAAGGCATTTGCCAAATCGAGCTTTATCACCATTCCTTTCTCTCTGCGTTGGCTACTTGAATGAACTGCTTCTTGCACCAACACAATATTGTCCAGAATCTTTCTCCCTTTAATGAAATCCCCTTGATTTTCCGGAATGATGTCCGGAAAAATATTCTTGAGACGGATGGCTATTGTTTTGGTGATCAGTTTATAACTTGTGTTACACAGTGAAATAGGCCGAAATCTACCAAAATCAGAAGCTCCTTTCTCTTTCGAAATCAGGGCAAGGAAGGCCGAGTTGAAGTTGCCTCCGATCTTGGGACAGGATTGAGACTTCCTGACCATTCTCAGAAGGTCTTTATTAATGATAGACCAGCAAGTCTGATAAAACCTGGCAGTGAACCCATCAGGCCTAGGATCTTTATCCGACTCCATGCAGTCCAAAGCCTTCTTGAGCTCATCCATGCTGATCGAAGCGGTCAGCATAGAATTAACAGAATCCTGAACACAATGAGGAATTCAGACAAAGGGATAGGCTTGGGAGTCTATAGGGAGGGTTTCAGGAGCTGTATAAAGCTCTTTGAAAAAGGTGAAAGCATCCCTTTTGATGCCTTCAGGATCTTTGACCACATCATCATGGGAGCGGATTTCTGAAATAGATTTGAATTGCTTGCGGGCTTCAGCTTGTTTATGGAAGAAGCTGGTATTTTTGTCACCGGCCTGTAACCATAAGTTTCTGGATTTTTGTCTCCAGTACTCCTCTTCCTCTCTATTAGCTCTATGGAGATATTTTTGCAACTCCACTTCCCTTTGAAGCAGACTTTGAGTAACAACGGAATTTTCCATTTCTGATTGATGGGCAGCAAGGTTATCTAATGATTCTTTTCTCTTGGCAGTGGGTGTTTTCAGAGATTTAGCCCACTCCTTGAGTTTTCTTTTAAGGCCCCTCAATTTTTCTTCCCACACATAGAATGGGGATCCCAGTATCTGCCGATTCCAGGCTTCTGAAACCACTTCCTGGAAACCATCTTGCTGAATCCACAAAGGACTGAATCTAAAAGTTATTGGGCCAAGGTTTCCATCAAGGGAGAGCTCAAGGCTGATGGGTTTATGATCAGAAGTGCAGTTAGGGAGAATTTTAGAAGAGGCTATAAGAACACAAGTAAGGAAAGAGGATTGGACAAGGAATCTATCCAGACAAGCAGCAATGTGATTGGGCCCTAATATTTTGTTAGTCCAGGTATATTTCCCAGCAGAAGGCTTGATATCCTCCAGATCCCAGTCTAGCATAATATCTTCTACCCATTCTCTAGCTGGATCCCTTACTAGGGAACCCCCCTTTTTCTCATCTATGGCTAGAGTAACATTCAGATCACCTGCAATAATGATGTTTTCTGGCTTGTGAAATAAAAAAAAGGATTGAAGCGAGTACCAGCAAATTTTTTTCTCCGATGGAAGGACCGGAGCATAAAGATTGAACATACTTACTTGTTGGCCAGAGTCTTTGTGGAGGAGCTGAATGAAGATCCAATGAGGGCAGATTTCTTCTTGAGTCAATTCATATTTGGAGCTGTCCCAGAAGGAGGTAGGCCCTTTACGCCAGAATGTCTTACTAGTTTGGAGGAGCAGATTATCCTCCATCTTTGTCTCCTGGATGAGAAGGATTTCAGGCGAATGCATCCTAACAATGTCTTTTAGGGCTTCTTCTTTCAGCCTGCTGCCTAACCCTCTGCAGTTCCAGGAGACGTACTTCATTATTTACTGATTTGGGAGTTGGTGGCTCCTTTTGGAGCCCTGCTCTGCTTGCGTCCTAATCTGGTGTTCATCATTCCTTTGAGAGTTTTCTGGGAGCCTTGTAGGACGTCCAGATAAGTTTTCTCCTCTCTTTGTTTTTTCTTGGATTTCCGACCCCTCGTCGACTTGATGGGAGTGATTTACGAACCATCTGAATCGGAGTCTCTCTCTTCTGAATCTTCTCCTGAGTCAGAGGCTAGGCTGATGTGCTCCTCAGTACCTTTGGTTCCCCTTTGATCAGCAGCTGCTAGAGGAACAGATGATTTTTCGACGGTTTATTTCGGTTTATTCGAGTGGTCTTCAGTTTCTTCGTGGTTCTCTGAAGCATTCACCTTTTCAACTGATGGGGGGCCTTCTTTTGTGATTGGATTGGCCTTAGAATTGGACTGGGGTTTCCCCATTGTTCCAGATTTTGTCTGTTCAGAAGGTTTTGATACTGCCTTGCCCTTTTTTATCTCTTTCCATCCTTCTTCTTCCACCTTGTCCCTTGGTGGGGCTTTAGGACAGTTTCGTTGGAAGTGACCATGCTCGTGACAGATTCTGCACTTAAAGGGCAGTTGTTCGTAATCCAGTTTCTGGAAGTGATGCCAATCTTCAACTATAAGTTTAACGGCTTCCGGCAGACCAGCTTCAAGGTCAACTTGCACGCAGATTCTTGCGCAGGTGTATTGGCCCTTATTGTCAGCTTTGTCGATGAAACAACCCAGCCCGTTTCCAATCTTTTGCAGGGATTGGTAGCTCCAGCAGTGGATCGGCAGGTTGGGGAGCCGGACCCAAACAGGAACCTCCTTTGGGACATCAACAGAAGGGTCGAAATCAGGGGTCCATTTTTTGAGGAACAGGCCTTGATTTCCCATGAAATATGGACCATTTCTGAACACCAGGTCACGGTCTTATTTGGTAGTGAATTCGAAAATGAAAAATCCTCTACCGACAGCGTAACAGATCACGTTGTTCGACAGCAGAGGCCTCCAATTTCGTTGAACCCAGTCATCTGTCATTTTTGTTGATGGCCATCAACCCATAAACTACCCAACCAAACCTCTATCAGCTAAGGCAAGAGCTATTTTGATCGGTTGTTCTATAGGCAGAGCGATCTCTGGTATTTCTTCAAGTTTTTTGATAAATGTTGGGACTTCAGGTAATGGGCGTTTTTTCCCTTTCTGAGACATAAGACTACGGAAAGCATCAGCTGAAGATTTTGGAGGGGGGGGAGTGGGCTCCCCGCCCCCTGGCGCGTCCATGGCAGCTGCACAGTCCACGCAGCGATCCTGACCTAATCGCTGCCGAGAAGAAGAGAACGCGGGCGCAACTCTCCTCGTGCTGCACATTATTACACATATATTGAAACAATAATTAATTATAATTGTTCATTTCAGTGAAAATAAATCATATTATGTTTACTAAAATGGTATTAATGTGAATTCTAATCACAAAACAAAATTGTATATTGCATGTACTGCTTCTCGTGTTGCACATTATTACATGTATATTTCAACAATAATTAACTAATTTCAGTGAAAATCAATCATATTATGTTTACTAAAATGATTTCTATTATAGATTAAAATTATTTTTATTACATATTTTAAGAAAATCATAAAATTTGACAATAACAACAAAATCATCAAGATTGACCATTTTCATAACCTATTAAGTGGATCTGACCATATATTAAGAAAGAAGAGAATAGAAAGGTAAAGAGTCTGACCATATATTAAGAAAGAAGGCAATAGAAAGGTAAAGAGCTTTACCAGTGCAAAGGCTATCATTTTACCCAAATGCTCCATATGTTTCATGTGATGCTTCTCCTCCTTCCTTGCCTTCTAATACTCATCAACATTCCCCATAGCATACAATCCCTATCTCCTTCTTAATCACCTGTTCATCTCTTTCGACTTCTTTTGTTGTCAGTCTCCTAATAAACTTACCATAAGAGATTCAATTGGCCTGTTGAGCCTTGTTATCTCAGCTCCTCATATTAAAGGTTTCGTTTTAGATAGTTATGGCGCATGCAAAACTTTAACCATTCTCAATAAATTTACCCTCCATTGACATTACCATAGTTAAAGTTTTTCATGCTATAACTATCTAAAATTAAATCCGTAATGTTAGGAGCTGATATAACAGGGTTCAACAGGCCAAGTGAACCCTTTATGGTATGTTTTTGGAGAAGCTCTCGGTCACTTGCTCATCCCATATTCCTTCTGTTGGTGGAACATATAATGGTGGTGGTGCTTCTAGAAAAATACATTCTCACCAAAACAGATGGTGGTGGTGTTTCTTCTCACACATTCTCTCCAAAACATAAATTTCAAAGACTGAGTAAAGACAATTATTCTCACGGTTGTTAGAAAAAATGGGACGAGTAAGCATTGATTATAGCACCCTAACTGTAACCACTGTCTTAGTTGTTGAAAAATGGTTAGACTATTGTTAAGAATGGATTAAATATGACTGTTATTTTATTGCAAATAGAATATTATGAACATAAATTAATTTTTGGTATTGGAATAAAAGACTACTTGTGAAATTAGTTTCATGAGTAAAAAATGATGGTAAAAGTAATTCAAGATCTAGAGTTAGTTCAAAAGAAAAACAGTTCCACAGTTACCCAAGGAAAAACTCTGGAATAAATAAGGATTCTGGGAGAGAGTTTGGGGTTATGTGTGAAAGGAAAAAAAGGAAATCTGTCATCCTAGGAAGTAACCCTTGAAGGGAACTTTCAGAGGAGACTGTTCCACTGGAGTTGGAGAATTGGACCGGACTGTCCCAAGTTTTTCCTCCAGATTTTTCTGTGTTCAACGAAGACTCGGACTTGGTTGCACAGGGAAGAGTTGTAGGATGTAATTGCCCAACTCGTGGAAGGGAGGAAACCAAAAATTACCAGTCATATTTGTGCACAGATGAGTGGAATGCTGTTAAATCTTTGCGTAGAAGAAAGAATTGTTTTACTTTTAATAGATTTGGGAAATCAGTAGATTACACCGCTTTCTGCTAAATATGCGATAATAGTAGAATACATCATTTTTTGATAAAATCTGTAATGCTAGAAATACCTATTGCTATACTTTTAAAAATTGTAGTGACAGTAGATATATGTTTCTCTTTTGTTAAATGTAACGGAAGCCTGTAGGAGACACAGTACATGTTCGATTGGACATGTTCGTGTTTAGCGCCTCTATTCTAGAAATTACAGTTGTTAATCAGGTGTACTTATATTCTATGGTATTCTTTGTCTACTTGGAACCGCAACATCATAAGAGAAGATATTAAAGTGTTTAATTGGGACTTAAGGAATGTCTGTTAACTCAGGCCTCCTAAAACCAGAAACCTTGGGTTGGTCATCCTCCAACCTATAATACTTCACGGACGTTGGTAGTCCGGGCATGCTGTAAAATTTAGAAGAAAATGAAAACCAGGATATCAAAAACTGAACAATCTGTGGAACTACAGTTAGGAGGTAAGCAATCAATTATTGAGCTTACAATTTCCAGATTAGGTACAGGTTAATTCTTTTGAACAGAAGCAATAAAATTAATTATATACCCTCGGCAAAACAAAACAAAACCCCAGAAAGAAATCAACTATAACCTTAAGAAACCATCAGTATTAAACAGTGAAATATCTAGTTAAGTTTCTCAACTTAAAGCATTTAACATAGGTAAATTTGTACAAGCAGGATTAACCGAAAACGCAAGAGACATACATCTTTCGAACGGAGAAAAAAAACGGGAATGGGAGCCATAGATACAAACCTCTAGAAATTAACAAAGATAGGTATGCTACGAAATCCATATTATACATATATATATATTAAAATGAAATGAATAACTGTCACGAGAAACAATTTTCCATAGGTCCAGTTAGAACAAAACCATTCGAGAGTGACAGGTGTGCGGTGTAAGAATACTAGCCCTCTATTCAACAGTAAATATACAAATTATAAATGGATAAGCCAGAAGTGAAAACCATTGTGAGAGTGCTGCATGCACCTACATGGTAACCGGCTCGGAGCCGTAACTATGCTAAACCCTCACAAAACCCCTGAACAGCAAATAGAAAATAGCTCTAGAAAACCAGGGCCACAGCCCTTATCCAGCGCCACAAAAACCATACTTCCACTAAGCAAGAAGGAGACCCAGACAAGAACAAGTCAAGGGGTTGGAACCTCGCTAAGGACAAAGGTACCTGTAGAGTAGACGCATAAGTCAGAACCTCGAACCTGGGACGAAATTGCGGCCATGAAGAATCTGAGTCTGTAATAATATGGTGAGGAAGCAATTTGATACCTATTACACAAATTGAAGAAGCATTAGAGAGAGCGGGAATAAAACCTAACTCAAATCTCCTCACCAATATATATATATATAACAGTTAATCACGGCGCTGGAGAGAAAAATTACCTGTGAAACCATGGAGTCCCGACGAGAGCCAAAGAAGGGTTGGACACCTACGCCAACAAGCCAAACAAATTTGCAACGAAGTCATAAAAATTACTCAGACTTCGAATAAGAGTGTTGCAGCTGCGTAAGAAAAACAATGGGACAAACTAAATCGTTCCTAAATCCTCAAAAAGGAAAAAAATGAGAAGTAGACACACAGGACATTCAAAAAAGAATGAGCATGGGGATTTTTGGTTACCAGAGCAGGAAGGAGAGCCTCGGTCGAGGCGCCATGCCACCGCAGTGCTATTGAGGACTAGGAAGACCAGAAATAGAAACCCTGTAACCAAATACCAAACCTTGTAACGCAAAGCCGCTCTCTAGAGCATACAGCAGGAAAACAATGCCGAAGTGAATACCGTTACGGCGAGGGTCATTATCCAACCCTAATGAACGAGCACTACCGGATTGAACGTTTGATCAGCGGTGGAAAGATCACCATATGGTGAGCTGTGGAGCTAGTGTGGTTGTCAGCCGCACAAAAGGGGATGACTACATAGACCCGGTAGAGCCATGGTACACCAAAATAAATTACACAGTAAATGAGCCTTACATTACCAAGATCACAATGACGTGAAAAGAAATTGTCACATAATTTGAAATTAATGAGTTGTTGTTATGGCAAATATTCGACCCGGAACCTTATCAACTTGGGATATGTAGCGTCAAAAACGAGGGTAATGCGTGTGACTAAACCCATAGTCCGGCCATAGTATCTGGCCGAGTATCTTTGCAATAACATGGTAAGAAATCCAGTGTACTAACAGGAGTTAAAACGAAATTATTACGAATTTAATCAACCTTACAACTGTTGAAATGATGGTATAGTTTTAGTGGCATTAATTAGGATGGAAATTATTGTTACATTATTCTATAATTGATAGCCGGAAAGTAAAAGTTAATTTTTTTTTATATTGTTAAAAGTGTAGTAATGATGTATGTTACAAGTGGTATCAGAGCGCGTTACAATGCTGGGACCCTATTGGGTCAACTAACGTTAAATTGTGTGTTACTAATGCACAGAGAGAGAAAGAGAGAGAGTGTTAAATGGAAAGACAAATGAGAAGAACACCCTTGCAGCCGCCACCTCCGAATGTTGGGGAGACCCAACCTCAACAGGAGAGGAACCCCGAAATGTGGGTTCAGTTGGGAATGGAATAGCATCAACAGACTAACAGGCTGATTGAAGAACAGCAGCATCAAACCTGCATCCTGTTAACCACAGTGCAATAGCTACAGGAGGAAATGGAAAGAGTACAAACTGAAAATGCAAGGATGATGCAGGAGCAGGAAAGAATTCTAAAAAGCCTCTCAGATAAGCAAAACCAAATAATATAGAAGCCTAGTGCTGAGAGAGAATATCAGGAAGGAACTGAACAAAAAATAGGAGATCAGGATGCAGGCCGAAAAGAAAAAAGTATGTCACAGCGAAGTAATCAAAATAAAAATTTTAATGAAGCTGAATCTGAAAACGAAACTGAGCAGAAGTCAAATAAAAGGCAGAAGATAGAGCTGCAGGGCGAATTTAGGAAGATAAAGCCACCCACATTTGATGGAGAGAAAGAAGAAGTAGCAGAGGCGTGGCTGATTAATATGAACAGGTATTTTCAAGTATATGATTATGACAATAGTCTTAAGGCACGGTTAGCTATTTACCAGATAAGAGAGAAAGCCACTCTATGGTGGGAAGAAGTGAAGAACGTGCGCGGAATAGAGGATCAAGAGGTGACATGGGATAAGTTTCAATGGTATTTCAAAGATAAGTACCTGACAGAACGCTTTTATGATGAAAAGGCTCGGGAATTTCATGATTTGAAACTCGGTCAACTGACCATGGACGAGTTCATCACTAAGTTCACTTCATTACTGTGTTACGTACCATACTTAAGAGATGAGAAAGCTAAAGTACAAATATTCGTAAGTAGCTTACCTATACATATGAAGGAACGTATCGAGTTTGTAAATCCCAAAACAATGGATGAGGCCATTAGGAAGGCTAGGATGTGCTATCAGCAAGCTAAAGCCAAAACAGATCAAGGAAAAGGGTGGCAGGCAAGGAAAGAAAACACAACAAAAAATTTAGCTAGTAGGTAGTTCGGTAGAAACCATCAAAGGGTAAGGTGGCCTTCGGAAGATAAAACTGTTGAGGCTTCTAGTAAACCTGAGCAACCTCAAAATCAGAGGCCACCTCTGTAGTGCTGGGTTTTGGAGCAGCGCACTACTATCGAGACTGCCCACAGCGGGGTAGAAACGAAGCAGTAACTAATCTACAGGAGGCTTCTACTGTAAGAGATGTTGCCCGAAGCGTACCCAGAATTAATGCAGCGTTGGAAGATCAACAAGTTGATTTCCAACCTACCATGATAGAGTTAGAAGGTAAATTATCATCCCAAACTGTTTCTGTTTTGGTAGATCCGGGAGCCAGTTTAAGTTATATAAGTCCTAAACTAGTAGAGATTTGTAAACTGCAAAGTAAAAAATTTAGAAATACAGGGTTAGTCCAGTTGGCTACTGGAGCCAAAAGAAAAATTAGTGCCAAGATACCAAATTGTGCATTACAAATTGAAGGACAGCAACTGACATTGGACTTGAATATTCTACCCCTGGGATCTTATGATGTGCTGCTTGGTATGGATTGGTTGGAGAAGCATTGGACTCTAATAGATTGCAAGGAGAATATTATCTACTACAGAGATCAGAATGGAAATCTTCAAGAGATTCAGGGAATAAAGAAACATGTACAACTGCGCCCAATTACAGCTTCCTAAATGGGAAAATGTATAAGAAAGGGGTGTCAACTGTACGCTATACAAATAGGATTATCTGATTCTAAAGAAAAAGCTTCCATGCTGGAAAATATACCTGTAGTACAGGAGTTCAAGGATATATTTCCAGAGATACCCGGATTGCCACCTAGAAGAGATATAGACTTTACAATAGAATTGCTACCAGGAGCATCACCGATTTCATGAGCACCTTATCGTATGAGTGTGCCAGAATTGACTGAATTGAAAATGCAGCTTCAGGAATTACTAGACAAGGGATATATACGACCCAGCATATCTCCCTGGGGCGCACCTGTACTGTTCGTCAAAAAGAAGGATGGAACCATGCGCATGTGCATGGATTACCGGCAGTTAAACAAGCTGACTGTTAAGAACCGATATCCCTTACCACATATTGACAATTTGTTTGATCAGGTAAGGGGAGCTATTGTATTTTCAAAAATTTATTTGAGGTCTGGTTATCATCAAATCAGAATCAAAGATGAGGATATACATAAAACTTCCTTTCGCACAAGATATGGTCACTATGAATTCGTGGTATTACCTTTTGGGCTGACTAATGCACCAGCCACTTTCATGAAACTGATGCATAGTATCTTCCACCCTTATTTGGAGAATTTTGTGTTAATTTTCATTGATGACATATTAGTTTACTCCAAGAATGCGAAAGAACACAAGGAACATTTGCAAATGGTACTGGAACTGTTAAGAAAGCAACAACTATATGTGAAATTTAGCAAATGCGATTTCTTCAAGGAAGAAATACAATATTTGGGACATGTAATATCTGAAAAAGGTATAGCAGTAGACCTAGAGAAAATCAGAACTATTATGGAGTGGAAGGTGCCACAAAATGTGGCAGATATACGATCATTTATGGGACTCGCTGGCTATTACTGGCGATTTATTAAAGGATTTTCAAAGATAGCTTTCCCTATTACCTCTTTGCAAAGGAAGGGAAATTTTTTTAAATGGTCACAAGAATGTCAGGACAATTTTGAAAAATTGAAGCAATTATTAACATCAACACCTGTGTTAAGTGTGGCTGATCCGAATAAGGAATTCGAGGTTTGCACGGATGCATGCAAGGAGGGTGTTGGGGTAGTTTTATCCCAAGAAGGAAAAGTAATTGCATATGAATCCCGTAAGTTGAAATATCACGAGCTACGCTATTCAGCCTATGATTTGGAGCTAAATGCAGTCGTGCACGCCCTCTGGGTATGGAGACATTATTTACTCGGGAAAATATTTGTATTGAAGACGACCATAGCAGTCTAACCAACTATTTCAAACAAGCTGATTTAAACTCCTGACAAGCAAGGTGGAATGCTTTCTTGAGCGAGTTTGACATTGATCTGCAGCATGTAAAAGGAAAAGAGAACAAAGTTGTAGATGCATTGAGCAGAAAACTGCATAACATTTACGAGTTATATGTTAACCAAGTTGAAAGCAGATTTTTAGATCAAATTAGAACGGAAGCAGGCAAAGACCCTGAATATAAATTTTTGTGGCAACAAACACAGGAATCTGAAGAACAAGGAAGGCTGGGGAATTATGAAATTAACCAGGATGGATTGCTGGTTTATAAGAAAAGGATAGTCATTCCAAACAGAGTAGAATTAAAAACTTTGGTACTAGACGAATATCATAGAAGCAACTATGCAGGGCATCCTGGGTACCAAAAGATGTTGACAACAATCATAAAGGATTAATGTTGGCCGGGTATGAGGAAGGACATAGCAAACTACCTAACCAAGTGTTTAGAGTGCCAGCAGGTGAAAGTAGAACATCGGCATCCGGCTGGATTAATGCAGCCCATACCAATTCCAGAATGGAAATGGGAGGTGATCTCGTTAGATTTCATTACTGGATTACCCAAATCAAAACGTGGTAATGACTCCATAATGGTAGTTGTGGACCGATTAAGTAGATCAACACATTTCATACCTGTCCAGTCCACTTACAAGATAGTACAGATAGCATATTTATTTATGTGGGATATCTTCAGAATGCATGGCATTCCTAAGACAGTTATCTCAGATAGGGATGTAAAATTCACATCAGCCTTTTGGAAGGTACTGTTTACGGGTTTAGGAACTCAAGTTAATTTTAGTACTGCATATCATCCACAGACAGATGGACAAACTGAATGAGTAAACCAAGTGTTGGAGGACATGCTGAGAATGTACGTCATGCAGCAACTGATTAGGTGGGAGGAATATCTACACTTAGTGGAATTTTCATATAATAACGGTTATCAAGAATCGTTGAAAATGAGTCCATTTGAAGCCCTATATGGGCGGCAGTGCAGAACTTCCATTAATTGGAGTAGTCCCGAGACCAAACTCATGCTAGGACCATACATGCTAGCAGAAATGGAATTAGAAGTGAAGAAAATTAGGCAAAATTTAAAGGCAGCACAGGACAGGCAAAAAGTGTACGCAGATAAAAAGAGGTCATACCGTGAATATGAAGTGGGAGATCATGTGTATGTAAGAATTAAGCCAAAGAAGAGTACATTAAGATGGGAATCTTGTGCAAAGTTAGAGCCCAGGTTTTGCGGTCCTTTCCAGATACTGGAAAGAGTAGGACCGGTGGCGTATCGCTTGGCTCTTCCTAGCCATATTCGGGTGCATAATGTTTTTCATGTGTCGTTATTAAAACGATATGTTCATGATCCAAGACACATAATCCATTGGAAGAACATTCAGGTAGTGGGTGAGCATAATAGTTAAAAAATAATATTATGTTAAAGACTTATATAATTAACAGGAGTCTATTGTGTGCAGGTAGAACCGAACATAGAATTTCTGGTCGAGCCTCACAGTATAATCAACCGGAGGGAAATCATGCTACGGAAACAAGCCATCGCCCAGGTTAAAGTGCAATGGAGGCACTTTGGACCGGAGGAGGCCACTTGGGAGGATGAAAGTTTTGTCCGTGAAGCTTATCCTGAGCTTTTTGCTGAATTGAAATAAGAACACCGAGGATGGTGTTCTCTTCCAGAGGGGGAAACTGTAACCACTGTCTTAGTTGTTGACAAATGGTTAGACTATTGTTAAGAATGGATTAAATATGAATGTTATTTTATTGCAAATAGAATATTATGAACGAAAATTAATTTTTGGTATTGGAATAAAATATTACTTGTGAAATTAGTTTCATGAGTAAAAACTGATGGTAAAAGTAATTCAAGATCTGGAGTTAGTTGAACAGAGAAACAATTCCACAGTTACCCAAGGAAAAACTCTGGAATAAATAAGGATTCTGGGAGAGAGTTTGGGGTTTTGTGTGAAAGGAAAAAAATGAAATCTGTCATCCTAGGAAGTAACCCTTGAAGGGAACTTGTAGAGGAGACTGTTCCACTGGGGTTGGAGAATTGGACCGGACTGTCTCGAGTTTCTCCTCCAGATTTTTCTGTGTTCAACGAAGACTCAGACTTGGTTGCACGGGGGAGAGTTACAGGACGTAATTGCCCAACTCGTGGAAGGGAGGAAACCAAAAATTACCAGTCAGATTTGTGCACAGATGAGTGGAATGTTGTTAAATCTTTGTGTAGAATAAAGAACTGTTTTACTTTTAATAGATTTGGGAAATCAGTAGATTACACTGCTTTCTGCTAAATATGCGATAACAGTAGAATACATCGTTTTCTGATAAAATCTGTAATGCTAGAAATACCTATTGCTATACTGTTAAAAATTGTAGTGACAGTAGATATATGTTGCTTTTTTGTTAAATGTAACGGAGGCCTGTACGAGACACAGTACATGTTTGATTTGATGTGTTTGTGTTTAGCACCTCTATTCTAGAAATTACAGTTGTTAATCAGGTGTATTTATATGTTATGGTATTCTTTGTCTACTTGGAACCGCAACATCGTAAGAGAAGATATTAAAGGGTTTAATTGGGACTTAAGGAAGGACTGTTAACTCAGGCCTCCTGAAACCAGAAACCCTGGGTTGGTCGTCCTCCAACCTATGATACTTCATGGACGTTGGTGGTCCGGGCACCCTATAAAATTTAGAAGAAAATGAAAACCAGGATATCAAGAACCGAAAAATCTGTGGAACTACAGTTAGGAGGTAAGCAATCAATTATTGAGCTTACAGTTTCCAGATTAGGTACAGGTTAATTCTTTTGAACAGAAGCAATAAAATTAATTATATACCCTCGGCAAAACAAAACAAAACCCCAGAAAGAAATCAACTATAACCTTAAGAAACCATCAGTATTAAACAGTGAAATATGTAGTTAAGTTTCTCAACTTAAAGCATTTAACATAGGTAAATTTGTACAAGCGGGATTAACCGAAAACGCAAGAGACATATATCTTTCGAACAGAGAAACAAAATGGGAATGGGAGCCACAGAGACAAACCTCTGGAAATTAACACAGATAGGTATGCTACGAAATCCATATTATACATATATATATTAAAATGAAATGAAGAACCATCAGGAGTAACAATTTGCCATAGGTCCAGTTAGAACAAAACCATTTGAGAGTGACAGGTGCACGGTGTAAGAATAACGGCCCTCTATTCAACAGTAAATATACAATTTATAAATGGATAAGCCACAAGTGAAAACCCTTGTGAGAGTGATGCATGCACCTACATGGTAACCGTCTCGGAGCCGTAACTATGCTAAACCCTCATAAAACCACCGAACAGCAAATAGAAAATAGCTCTAGAAAACCAGGGCCACGGCCCTTATCCAGCGCCACAAAAACCATACTGCCACTAAGCAAGAATGAGATCTAGACGAGAACAATTCAAGGGGTTGGAACCCCGCTAAGGACAAAGGTACCTGTAGAGTAGACGCATAAGTCAGAACCTTGAACCTGGGAGGAAATTGCAGCCCTGAAGAATCTGAGTCTGTAATAATATGGTGAGGAAGCAGTTTGATACCTGTTACACAAATTGAAGAAGCATTAGAAAGAGCAGGAATAAAACCTAACTCAAATCATGTCCTCACCAATATATATATATATATATATATATATATATATATATATATATATATATATATAACAGTTAATCACGGCGCCAGAGAGAAAAATTACCTGTGAAACCATGGAGTCCCAACGAGAGCCAAAGAAGGGCTGGACACCTACGCCAGCAAGCCAAACAGATTTGCCACGAAGTCATAAAAATTACTCAAACTTTGAATTAGAGTGTTGTAGTCGCGTAAGAAAAACAATAGGACAAACTAAATCGTTCCTAAATCCTCAAAAAGGAAAAAAAATGAGAAGCAGTCACACAAGACATTCAAAAAAGAACGAGCATGTGGATTGTTGGTTACCAGCGCAGGGAGGAGAGCCTCGGTCGAGGCGCCATGTCGCCGCAGTGCTATTGAGGACTAGGAAGACCAGAAACAGAAACCCTGTAACCAAATACCAAACCTTGTAACGCAGAGCCACTCCGTAGAGCATACATCAGGAAAACAATGCCGAAGTGAATACCATTATAGCGAGGGTCATTATCCAACCCTAATGAACGAGCACCGTCGGATTGAATGTTTGATCAGCGGTGGAAAGATCGCCAGATGGTGAGCTGTGGAGCCAGTGTGGTTGCCAGCCGCGCAAAAAGGGACGACTACATAGACCCGGTAGAGCCATGGTACACCAAAATAAATTACACACTAAATGAGCCTTACATTACCAAGATCACAATGACATGAAAAGCAATTGTCACATAATTTGAAATTAATGAGTTGTTGTTGTGGCAAATATCCGACCTAGAACCTTATCAACTTGGGATATGTAGCATCAAAAACGAGGGTAATGCGTGTGACTTAACCCATAGTCCGGCCATAGTATCTGGCCGAGTATCTCTGCAATAACATGGTAAGAAATCCGGTGTACTAACAGGAGTTAAAATGAAATTATTACGAATGTAATCAACCTTACCACTGTTGAAATGATGGTATAGTTTTAGTGGTATTAATTAGGATGGAAATTATTGTTACATTATTCTATAATTGATAGCCAGAAGTAAAAGTTAAATTTTTTTTATATGGTTAAAAGTGTAGTAATGATGGACCCGGTACGTTATGAGTGGAACCCCTCAGACATCAACTCAAAACTTTCATGATCTCTTTTATCAGCCGTTGGGAGAGAATGTACGTTTGACCGAACGTGAGCCGTGAAGTATGGGAAAGACTAATTAATGATTATAGCATTTAAAGTGCCTGGTGGGAATTTGGGAAACAAGTTTTGCTCACGGGTAAGTTTTCGATTATAAGGATTCAACACTTTTAGGTCAGCTTATGAAATGTTCACAATTTTAACCATTTTCAAATTCCGCTGGAAAATATAACTAAAATTCTCAAAATTTTAACTCAACTCAATTAATAATTGTCCTTATGTACCATGAAATTCCACATTCAAAACTCCTAAATTTTATTACTAATTACTTTAAATAAAAATAAAAACTCAGAGCATATTTTTTGTAGTTTAAAGAAAAACAACAATAAAAAAAAAATATTACCTAATGCTTAAAAAACACAGATTCAAAACTCCTAAATTTTATTACTAATTACTTTAAATAAAAATAAAAACTCAGAGCATATTTTTTTGTAGTTTAAAGAAAAGCAACAATAACAAAAAAAATATTACCTAATGCTTAAAAAACACATATTTATAGTTAATTCGTCTCACGTGTCAAGCTGAGAACCTCTCCCACCAACAACCACACGTACCACACGTATTTATAGTTAATTCTTGGTCACACTCCTTTTGTGAAATAACAATCACCTCTACCACCAACAAACACACGTACCACACGTATTTATAGTTAATTCTTGGTCACACTTCTTTCGTGAATAACAATCTTCTTTCTCCGGAATGATTCTCTTTCACACAGATATTAGGGTTAGCTCCATGATTGGCCCAATTCCAGTAGCAGCTGACATATTTGTCAATGCAAAAGATGTAAAGATATAGTAAAAGAATAGATCATATTTATGATGTTATTTCAAAAATGTTGTAGTAAAGGAAAGATAACAAACTAAAGAGTGGAGGATGAATGAGAGAAAATCTGTGTTCAGGGTTGCAATAATCTCATTTGTTATTTGAACTATCACTGACATTCCTGGTTAAATCATTTTTTTCCAATCATATTATCATGTCAAATTCTTATATACATATTATATCTAAGCTATAACATACATTCAGAGTAATGAGGAGAAACATTAGTCTTTAGATATCTAATTAGTCTATAGAACCTTGGATAGACACTGATTGGGTGGGCTGTTAAGAGACTCCTAAATGCTAGGTTAATGGTTCAATTCCCCATTTTATTCTGGTGTTATCTTTGAACATGCCCATGATGTAGCCTCAGCAAGGGAACTTACCAAAAAAAAAAGATATCCAATTTAAATTTAATATTAAACAAATTCTTCAATGATAATAATTTAATTTAAAATTTGCAAATATAACTTTTTACTTCATAATAAATACATGAAACATAAATATTTTAACATATTAAAATTAATGTAAATTTTAATTTCTAATTTAATATATTAATATAACTTTAAAAGTTTTAAAGTTAAAGTTTTCATTTCCATTAAATAAATAATAGATATTTAAAATTTTATGAAATATTTGTGAATCTAGTGTGGTCAAATATTTTTGAACTTCATGGAAAAACAAATTTGTTTTTGAATGATAGCACGTGTGCTACATATATTGGAAAATATAAATAGTATCATTTTTTTAAATAATAATTTAGTTTTATAAATTTATAAATAAAATATTAAATTATAATAAGAAATAGTATATGAATTTATATATAGAATTTAAATTATAAAATAAATAGAAATATATAATGTGATTTTAATATTAATATTTTTAAATATTAATATATAATATTTGTTTTATAATAATATTTTTATTTAAATTAGTTTTTGACACAATTTAATTGGTAATAGTGAGTTTAATTGGTAATGGTTTTGTAAGTTTAGTTAAAAATAGTTATGTTATAGATTATTATACTAATTATGAAATGATAATATTAAGTTTAATTGATAATGATTTTATAAATTCAATTAATAATAATTTTGATATAAATTATTATGTAATTTAGTAATAGTGAGTTTAATTGGTAATGAGTTTGTATTGAGAATAATTTTGCTACGAATTACTATATTAACTATAAAATAATAATAATTTAAATGATAATGGTTTTATAAATTTTATTAATTTTAATTTTTATATGAATAATTGTATAAATTAAAATAATCTACATAAAAAAAATTTATATTAAACCAATCCACTTACCCATTAATTAATAATAATTTATATAATTTTGACATAAAGCATTATATAAACTATGAAATTAGAAATTTAAATGGGATGTCATGCAGAGGAAACAAAATCTAAAATTATAAAGATACGCTATACGGAGAAAATTGGCTTAGTAAAAAATACTTTCTGTATAATTATAATGAATGCAATTTCAGTAATATTTTGCATGCCACTAAATAATTGAGAATTAATGGTATGAAGTCGACTTTAGCTTTGACGTTATTTAGTTAACGGGAAGGGAGGTTGAAAGTAGACGCTCCTCAAACTCATAAAATTTAACAAGGACTGAATTGCAACGCAAGCCATACAAGCCATATTCGTTCTGTATTTTTGTTTTTTAAATACATTTTAACATAAATGTATCTGGGTTAAAAATATCTTCAATGGTGTTTTTGGTTTTTTTTAGTGATGTGTGTATGAGTTTCACTGAATGAAAAAATAATTGAAATAGTAATAATTTTAATTATTGGAATCTAAACTTCTGTGATCCATCATATAAATTAGTAGAAATTCTTTCGGTAATAATCACATGCACAAGAACCAACCAGTGTGGTTCATCACATAGTCCTCATGATGAACCACACTGGTTGGTTCGAAACGCGTCGACCACATTCTTGTGCATGTGATTATTACCGAAAGAATTTCTACTAATTTTAATTATGTTTATTATGGTGAAAATTTAAAAATTATTTATATATTTTAAAAACGAATAATAATTTTTATTAAAATTATGTATTTAATTATATAAAATAAATAAATGAAGTTAATTCAATACGGTTTATATTTAAATTTGGATTTTATATTAAAAATTTATAGTTATTATGTTATTGGGTGGTTAAAGAGTATTCTAAATATGTTATAATATCATTTAAAAAATTAATAAAAAAAATTGAAATAATTTTAAAAAAAAATTGATAGATTTTTTTGAAAATCTAGATTATAATTGTCAAACTTAAACTTTTGGGTGACTGAAAAATTCTTCATAACGCTAAATCCCTCTTTTTCATTTAAACACTCAATAATTTAAAAAATAAAAATAAAAATTCTCTATCAAAACAAAATTATGACGTTAAACAACACCCTATGTTAAAGTGCATTAGTTCACATGATTCACTACTGATTGGATTTAGATTAGCGTGCATCCACTCACATGATTTACTAAATTGAGATGTAATTGCAGGTTGCGTAATCAATAACCTAAATTCTAAATGCAAGCATAGCATACTTATTCACCAAATAGATATTTACTGGGTCGTAACATTTTGGTTTATATAATTAATTTTGGATTTAATTAAAAAAGAGTAAAAGAGTAAAATTTGAAAATTGAATGTATATTGTTATTGTGAAAATTGAAAATTAAAATTTTAAAGATATTTAAAAATAAATTAATATTAAAAAAATTGAGAAAAAAATAAAATATTTTTTATTATTTGATGATGGTAAGAGTTAACATAAAAAGGAATATTGGAATATGGTAGTTTCTATGTGTTTTTTCTAAAAAAAATTGTCCATATTTCAAAACACTAGAATAAGGTGTTTTGCTTCAGCTTATCCACGTCTCAAAAACTTTACATATCAATTTAAGCATGAGATCAAGCTATTAATCAAAAGATTATTGGATAAAAGAATTTATAAGCATGTAAAGACATGAAATGATTTTTCCACCAACAAATTCAATGTTGCAACTACCAAAAAAAATCTTATGTGTAATATGGAAATTTAAATGCAAATAAAAAATCTTATGTATGATATGGAAATTTAAATGCCAATAAAAACTAATTGGACAATTTTAAGATACCTTCTTGCACACTCATTTAGCTTTGAAGAAGAATGTTTAAAATCCCCTCACAAACAAAGCTCTTCATGTTACCATTCACCCATATAATTCTTTCTCTCACTTTAGTATGGTTAATGTATACAAAACACATTCTACTCTTTGTTCCAATTTTTACATTTTTACTTTGAGTTGCATTGTATTGTATACATTTTAGGTCAGATGTATAAAATATGGATATTTTCATTTCTCCACATTGATAATGCCAAAACCTTCAACATTAAAAATCTCATTGGTTTCATTGTGCCAAGAGGGGAATTCTACAACCAAAATAGGAAAAATAAACAAAACAAAATAAAATAAAATCTAAATAATGCCTGCTGAAACAATGAATTACATAATCATATAAATAAACAATATAAATTTAAAATATGAAGAAGTTTGGGAACATTAAAAAAAGAGATATGGTTAATAAACAAAAATATAAATAAATGAGAGGGATGGTAAATGATTAAAATATATTTTTATACTTACTCTGGAAGTATGGTAAATAAGTAAAAGTATAAATAAACTAGAGGTATGGTAAATAAATAAAACCTCTTTTTATATTTACAAAAACTCAAAAAAGAGTTTTATTTAGGGGAAGCCTATGGGCCAAATACCATATTTATAAAAGAGGTATGGTAAATAAATAAATATAAAAGAGGTATAATGAGGTGAGGTAAATAAATAAAGATATATCAATACCATAGGCCAAATACCATATTTATAAAATATGTATGGTAAAAAAATAAATATAAAAGAGGTATAAAGAGGTAAGGTAAACAAATAAATATATATCTCATAGGATTAGAAATCAATATCTAATTATATACCAACCCTATGGGTCAAATACCATCCACCAAATTATTATTAATATGATGAAAAAACATTATTAACCCTAACATTAATATTAAATATAATATTCATATTAATATATTATAATGTTAATATTATTAACTTTAATAACTTTAGATTAATACAATATTAATATATATATATATATATATTAACTCTAGATATTTATGGGAGGGAATAACAAAGACATATGATAGAGGTGGAGAAAGAGGGTGAGTGACAAGGGAGAAAGAGAGAGAGAAAATGATGGAGGGAGAGAGATGGAGGTAGGTGAGAAAGTGAGAGAGAGGACTTGAAAGAGAGGGAGGGATATATGAGGAGAGAGTGAGGGATAGACAGATGGAGTTGGAGGGGGGAGAGAGGGAGGGATATAGATATGGAGTTGGGTGGGGAGAGCGGATGGGAAGAAGAAAGACATAGAGAGTGAGTAGTGGAGAGAGAGAGGGAGTGACAAGGAGAGATGGAGAGAGAGTATATGTTTTGCGGTGAGATAAAGAGACAAACAAGGACAAATGGAGATAAGGGGGGAGAGAAGTAGAGAAAGAGGGATATAGTAACAAAGTTGGAAGGTGAATATAGAGAGAGAGAGGTGGGAGAGAAAGGAAGAGAGAGAGTAAGGAGAGGTAGGGAAACACAGATGGAGATGGAGAGGGAGAGAGAGGGTGGTAAGAATAAAGACATTGAGAGTGAAATGTGGAGAGAGAGAGAGAGAGAGGGGGGGAGGTAAGAATAAAGTCATTGAGAGTGAAATGTGGAGAGAGAGAGAGAGAGAGTGTGATAAGCAAGAAGGAGATAGGATAGAAGGATGTAAGAGAGATAGAAGTGGGGGAGGTGGAGGAGGATGGAAGGGGAAGAGAGAGAGGGGGGGGATAGGAGGAGAGAGTGATATAGATATATTGGAGAAAGAGAGTGTATTTTTGGGGTTGATAAATAGAGAGAGAGAGGGAGATAGAGATATAGATGCAAGGTGAAGATAAAGAAGATATAAATGCAGACAAGGAGAGAGGGACAAAGAGATTGATAGATATGGAGTGAGAGAGCGTGTGTGTTTAGCGGGTTGAGATAAAGATATAAAGAAGGATATATGGAGGGAGATATAGACATAGATGGAGGGGGGAGGGAGGGAAGAGGATTTATTGCACTAGACGCATTGGTTTCAGTGTAAATGCTGATTTCTAATCATATTTGATTGGTTGTACAAGATGCATTTATTTTAGTGTAGATTTGCATTGCTAACGATATTTGATTACTTGCACTACATGCATTGATTTCCATGTAGATTATTTCTAATCATATTTTATTTCTTGCTCTAAATGCATTGATTTCAGTGTAGATGGTGATTTTTTATCCTTTTTTATTGTTTGCACTAGATGCATTAATTTCAATGTAGATGTTGATTTATAATTATATTTGATTTCTTGCACTAGATGCATTGATTTCAATGTAGATGATTTCTAATCCTATTTGATTGCTTGCACTAAATGCATTGATTTCAGTGTATATGGTGATCTCTAATCCTATTTGATTGCTTGCACTAGATGCATTGATTTCAGTAAAGATATTGGTTTCTAATCCTATTTGGGCGGAAACGTGAAGCTGGGTTACACTTTTGTGAGAATCGGGGTGCGAAAAAATTTTTCAACAATAGTTCGACCGAACATTTTACAAAGTTCGGCCAAACTCTCTAATAGTTCGGCCGAACTTTCTTATAAAGTTCGGCCAAACTCGTGTTTCCGTTTAGATTGACGGCACACTAACGGCGCGGGAAAACAGAATTTTTGCCAGAGATTGGAAAACCGGCAGCAAAAGTTCGGTCGAACTGTGAGTTTGGCCAAACTTTTTCTTTTAAAATAGTTCAGCCGAACTATTTTCTATAAATAAATCGCCCGCGAATTTACAGTTTTCATTTTGCGCGCCTTTCGTTGTTTGTGACTGTTGTCGCTCTGTTGCTGCTACCAGCCACCCTGGTGCTCATGCCGTCCGCCGTGGTGCTCCTGCCGTCCGCGCTCGTCGACTACTGCATCGGATATGTTACATTTACATTAAAACAATGACATTTCTCCATTATTTGAAGTCTCAGAATTATATTGCCATATTTTTAAATGAAACTATATTACATATTTTTCAAATAGAGTTTGATCACTTCATGAGCCTCAGCGACAATAAATTGTTCATATAATAGTTGGTTTGAAATTATATTTTTCCGTTGACAAAATTTGCAAACAAAAGGTCGAATCATAGAGACCCTCTCTCGGTTAAGTATTTATCGAGCCAAATTTGATAACGACCGAATATAACAATCACATCCATAGTAGTTTGGCAAATTGGAGAAAACCCTTAAGCTGAAATAAAAACCTTCGGGTGTTTTAATATTAGGAGAGTTCAACAAAGTTGCACTTTACAATGGCAACGAGACAAACATTCGAGATGAATTGCATTTGAATTTTTTTTGTTTGTTTGTGGTGTTACTTTTCCCGTGAAATGAAACTTAGTGATATCCTACGTGTTGTAACCGATATCTCATGGTCAATTGCAATCTGTAACGACCTTTACTTGAATTGGAGTAACTAGTGGTTTTTTTATTTTTTAAATATTAAATTATGGAATTTTATTTTTTTAAATAGTAAACTATAGAAAAAATGATAGATGGTTTTCATTTTCTAAAAATTGTTAAATTAACAATGATGAACTTATTGATCAAATTAACCATTGTTAAATTAACAATGATGAACTTATTGATCAAATTAACCATTGTTAAATTAACAATGATGAACTTATTGATCAAATTAACAATGATTAATCTATTTGTTACATTAATGTAAACAAATGCCTTGGGCCAATGTTGACAAGATGTTAGGAGATGTCAAGCTGAAATTTTTTGCATTCAATCGTGTGTTAATGGTTATCAAGATGTTCGTTAAATTGATATTAACCCAGGCCTTGGCTCAAATGTTGACCAGGATATTAGAAGATGTCAATTTTAATTTTAATTTTAATTTTTATTTATTATTTTTTTTTTCTAATATTTATGTTTGTTGTTTTTCACTTTTAAAATATTTTGCACTGAACTTTGGGTCAATGTTTACTAGGATATTACGAGATATTAATTTTTTTTTTCATCCAACCTTGGGTCATTGTTAATGTTGACCAAGATGGTAGGAGATGTCATTCTGAAATATTTCTATCAATGTTCGGGGAACATGAGATAGATAATAAGGGATTTTGAGTTGATATCAATTAGATTTACGAACCATAATCCATCAACTTTGAACATTAAGTATTAGCATTGGTCGAATGTTAAATTGATGTCATTATGCATGTCATCTTAAATTAGTTGTCATTGGTCACACAATGACACTCTTGCATATGTGACTTGAGTTTGATTGAATTTTTGATTTACTTCAATTTTTTTAGGATTTCAAAAAAAATCTAAGTTTTGTTTAACAAATAGTTATCAAGAGATCACACCTCTTCACAAAAAGGTAATGGTTTTCTTTAAGAAAATGTGTTTGTATTTTTACAAAGATGTTAATGGTCTTCAACTTTTATTATTTTCACTTTTAAAAATATTTATTTAAAACTTGAGTTTAATATAAAATTTCTATATTCAAATCTCCATGGCATCTAATATAAAATATTTTTTTCTTCATTTTCTATTGATTTAGCTTGTTGTTCTTGAGACCCAATGCTCTAGATGTATTTACTAACATTTTTTTCAATGCTACCACTTGGTTTTGTAATGGTCAAAATGGTTGTTAAGATCCACTCATGCAACGGTGAGAGTGAAACGGTGAGAGTGTTCCTATTGTTCCTTTTAGTAGAAGCTCTAATATGGAAATGCATGACTCATCTATTGACTTGGAATTAGGTAATATAAGTGTCCATTTTATGTGATTGTGAAGGTTAGCTATGTACTTTATGTCCACATTGTTGTTCTTGAGATTTATCCTCCCCATTGAATGGATTGTTTCTAAAACCTTGTAGTGTACTTTTGTACACTTTATTTTTTGTGGTTGTTGATAGTAGTGCCACTTAATCGTGTGGTCCTCCTCATACCCCATAAAGAAGTGTTGGGACTTGAGGAGTTCTTTGAATACTTCACACTTATTTGTTGCTATTTTTTAGGGTTAGTCCATAAGTAGTGTTACCTAGGTAGGAGACTGTTGGACCTCCTACTCCCTTGGTGATGCTTGATGAACATATGGATGGCTTAGTGTGAGTGGATGCTTGACCTTTGATAGAGTCTTAGAACATTTCAATTTCATAGGAGGTTGTTATCTTATGTGGCATGATAACTAACTCATTGGGTATACATAATGGAGAGTTGGTTATTTGAACAGGAGAGGTACCTACCTAGGGGAATGAGCATTAGGCACTTGAATGAGGGCACTTAGCCATAAGAGCATGGGGCCATTTTGCATATACCTTAGAGGTTGAAAATTTGACTTGAGGATGCTTGGATTGACGAGCATACTTGGTGGAGGTTGGTTGTGGACTTGGGCATGTTGTTGGGGATAAACATTTGAGCAAGTGATTCTTTGACACGTGTATGTTGAGGAGTATGGGGCGTAAGATTATATGCGGTCCACATTGAGAGAAGAAACACCTTGAATGAGGACACTTGGAGAATGAACCACCATGCAAGAAAGAGTGTTCGGTTAATAGCTTGTTGGATAGCATGCAATCTTGAATGAGGGGTATCATGATTGGATGGTACATCATCTTGAGGGTTGGATAAACCTAGTGTGAGGCTTGCACTTCCTTATTTAGTGGAGATCTCCTACCAAGGTTTCCTTGTTGACTTAAGTCTAGGTTTATTTGTGTGGACCTAGTCCATGTTTTATATTGACCTTTCTAGCCTACTACTACTTCTGTATAAAGGAAAATGAGAGAACATTTAACATTATTTATTATTGATGTATTAGTTATTCCGTTTTTTTTTATAATTTTAAATATTTTTTATAAAAAGGCAAAACCTAATTTAAAAGAAAATAGCAACCTTTGAAAAACATAACACAACAAATAGATGATTCAATACAAATGTCACATAGAAGTTATTTATCTCATGGGCCTTCAACCTAAATTATATATCTATCACTACATTAAGCTATAGGAGATAAATCAAAGAAGCATTTGAATGTAAATTAAACATGTGTAATAATTATGTCCTTTAGTTTAATAAATAGATAATAATTTTCAAATGCCATATCTAAGCTATATTTCATCTAAGTAGCTTTCAATTTAAAATTATATCTAATGTTAAATTATATAAAAGAATAACAGTAATCCAAACTTCAAAAAAATATTTAGAACGTTAGTATAAAATGTGACATATAATTTTCCTCTGTGGAAAAACATAGTTATAATTACCAATCTTATAATATTATCCAATCTCATAATATTTGAAACCTAAGGTCTTTCCCATACCAAAGTATGTTCTTTTAAAACATGTTTTCTTGGTGATATGGGTGATTTAGAAATGATTGGGAGAGCGAAATTCCTCATTTAATATGTACAATATGTTTGGTTCATGCCACTAAGCCAAGAATTTTAAATTCAATTGACTTTTAATATAACCAACTAAATCCCTGCAAAAAAAAGAATAAAACAATTTATGTTAGGGTTGTGGATTTAGGCATTGAAACAACACACCATGATATTTCAAATTTAAAAATGATGGTTTGAGTCCTAGGTAGCTTAGAATCCTATTTGTTTTCAAAATAAGGATGCACTCCCATTTGATTCTCACGATTAGGTTGTAATCATGAGGCTCTCGCTCAAGAGTGGACCTTCCCAAAATCTTGTGACGTCTTGTCACAAACAAAACAATCAAAGCCGAAAACACATCATGCAAGAAACATAGCTCACTGACATATCATTTTTCTCCTTCAATGAAAAAAAAATTCACATCATGTGAATATCTCCATGTACTCTTACATATTGGTGTACAAAACCATCAACCAAACACAAGTCGACAAAACATGCCTCTTCAAACAACTGACTCTCAAGTCAAATAATAGAGCTCATGTACAAATTTCCATATTTGTTGCATTTAAGTGTGTCAACATAACTCTACTTTCAACATCTTGCTTCATGCAACACGCACCATACTTTGAATTTGCAAATAAATTCATGAAACATCAAAATACATGCTAGGCCTTAATTGGATAAGAAATCTAACCATCTGTTAGCAAACCATTTCAATGACGCTTCTTTTAGTTGCACTTCATCATGTGAATCATCTTGACCCTCATCGATTATGAAATCCTCTTTTCCATTCTTGTCGTTATCTCATTCCACCTTCTTCAAATGTTGTGGATGACTTGTTGGATACAAAGTCCAACACTTTTCCAACATCTATAAACATTATGATTATTCAAACCACAAAAGGAACATGCAAGTTCTTTTCCAAATCTTATGTGAATATTTACCATATTTATCATAATCAAAAGCAATTTGATTAGAGGCAAATTTATACCTTGAACATTCATCGTTGTCGCCTTCTTGAGGAGGTGAATTTGATGAGGTAGTGGCTCTCCTCTGAATACTAGCAATGAATTCAATGACTCTAGAGCTTTCAACATCCTCTTCCTTTACATTCTCATTAGCTGCATGATTATTAACATCTTCTTGCAAAGTGGGTGTCAAACTTTTCCATTGAACATGAATACAAACTTCACAAGCTTGATGCACCCCTTTCATGTATAAAAAGATTACTTGTGTTGGGAGTCGCCTTTTACAACTTCAGAAAGCATTTGGTTCCACATTCATTCCTCCGGCAGACGCTGTCTTGTAGATACCATACATTTGTCTAAGGTTAAAATCATACAAGAAGAGCTTCATTCCGGGCTTCACCTTTTCTACAAGCTCCTTTTTGGTCGGTGGCAACCCAAACACTTTGTATCGGAAACACTCTTGCTTTCTTTGAGAATTACACATAAAAATCAAGCCGGAAAACTTATCTTTGCCACTGCCATCTTCATTGTTTGCTTCCTTGTTGCCTTGTTTTTTTCTTCTTATTTTGATCAACCTTTGACACAACAGAGTCGAGATAAACCCTTGGGTTTGTTCTCTGTCTCTATTTTAACGAGTCTTATCCACAACATTAACCTTTGACACGGCAAGGGTCAGATAAACCCTTGGGTTCGTGGTATGTCTCTATTTTAACAGTCTTATCAACAACATTAGTTGGTGCTGCATCCTGCAACATATATCCACAGATTTGTTTCTGGCATTTGTAATCTTCCTTAGACTATCCGCAATTTTCTTCACACTATATGCAATTTGCTTCATACTATATACTATCCGCAATCTGCTTCAAAGATGACCGAACAATAGATCCACACTATTTTCAAACTCTTTAAACTTCACACTGAAAGCCCATCAACATATTCGTACTGAATCTTACAAGAATCACGTAAACTATTTTCAGAGATTTTCGAGTTATTCCTTATTAAAAGAGCCATAGACAAGGTATATAAATATAGATAGAATTACTTCCTTTTAGGCCGACCAACACTTTGCCATGTAGGCTGATTTCTAACACATCATAATAGTTCGATTTTTTCAACGTTGATGTAGAGTTGAAATAAACCATTGGTTCATGTTTTCTTTGACTAGGTCTGGGTTTTCGGTCTGAATCTATATGGACATTTCGTCTAGTTAAATACCCTTCGTTTGCAAGATTGATTTATGTTTTAAGATTTTTGCATTTGTGTGTTGTATGTATCAAAGATATCTATTCCCAGTTTTTCTATGCACATCAATTCAATCTGCACAAACAATTAAATCTAATTTAATATTATTGTTTGCTAGAAGTTAGTTTATGTTTTAAAAATGTTCGGTGTTTGTATGTAGAAAAATATTCTACAAGGTGACCTTTCTTATGGCAATGAGTAATAAACAATTTCAACTTATTTTCAACATCATTTTCCTTGTCCAATAGGCCTTTGACTTTTTGCCTCATTTATTTAGAAAGTTTCATGTGCATGGATATCTTCTTCCAACATCTATAAACATTATGATTAAATTCAAACCATAAAAGGAACATGCAAGTTCTTTTCTATATCTTATTTGAATATTTACCATGTTTATCATAATCAAAAGAAATTTGATTAGAGGCAAAATTTATACCTTGAACATTCACCGTTGTCGCCTTCTTGAGGAGGTGAATTTGACATGAGGTAGTGGCTCTCCTTTGAATACTAGCAATGAATTCAATGACTCTAGAGCTTTCAACATCCTCTTCTTTTACATTCTCATTAGCTGCATGATTATTAACATCTTCTTGCAAAGTGGGTGTCAAAATTTTCCATTCATCATGAACACAAACTTCGCAAGATTGAGGTAATGAACACGAAATAAAATTCCTTCTTGGAACAGCTTCATGTGCCTCCTTGGCTTTGGAGCATTTTCCATGTTTTCCATAACCAAGACCCAAATAATTAGGCCCTTCCTGAAGAACATTTGGCTCAACTATGCCTTGTACATGCTTGCCTTTAAAACCCTTTACTTTCATAGCACATTTTCATCAAAAATTTGGACCTTATTCCTCTAGTGTCTCTCAAAAGCACATACACATTCATTTTCAGAGGAAATTGAAGATAGAAACCAATAGCTAATTCTTCTAACTTACCTTGACTAAAATGAGCTAAATTGTACTTTGATACCAACTTGATTGGAATATTTTCACACTAGTTTTTGTTGGGGGAAGGGGTTTATGTGTCAAGATTTAAGTGTATTTTGTGAGAAATTTATGAGTTAATTAGATTTTAAAAACTCATGTTTACACATTTATAAAATGAAAATTTTTTATTTCTAGGAAAATATTTTCCCTTAATCCAAATTCTGATCATTGGACATGTAAGAGGAAGAAAGAGGGAATTCACTTTTCAAATTCTAGACCTTGTCTAAACCAAAATAAACTAGAGGTTTGGTTTTCAAATACATTCACTTATTTGGAAACGTTCTAGCTACCAAAATTCCATATGCCAATCTACCTCCCAAGAAATCCATTTAGTACACCATTGGTTAGTTTTTTGTCTTCCTATATTCTTTATCAACCTCTTCTAGTGATTCTTGAAAGGTGGATACTTAAATCCTTCCTAAAAATTTGAGCTCTAAAATGAGAAGACATACAAGGTCATTTTAAGTCATTCTTCTATCCAATTATAAAAACCAAGTGAATATTGAACTACATATTGATTTTTGTCCCATAGAACAACAAAATCTAAAACCTCTTCAAGGTCTTCAATCTGCTCGTAAAGTTAATTTACATGTCTTGATCAAGTCCAACAACACCAAAATCTACAACTTCTTCAACATCTTCTAAACCATCTTCAAAGTCAATATTTTGTGCATCAAATTCCTCAGCAAGGTCATTAATGGATTCATCAATGGTGCATCAAATTCATGCACCATACTTTGAATTTGTGAAGAAATTCATGAAACATCAAAATACATGCAAGGCCTTAATTGGATAAGAAATCTAACCGTCTATTAGCAAACCAATTGCATCTTATTTTCAACATCATTTTCCTTGTCCAATGGGCCTTTGACTTTTTGCCTCATTTATTTAAAAGCTCATGTTTACACATTTATAAAATGCAAAATTTTTATTTCTAGGAAAATCTTTTCCCTCAATCCAAATTCTGATCATTGGACATGTAAGAGGAAGAAAGGGGGAATTCACTTTTCAAATTCTAGACCTTGTCTAAACCAAAATAAACTAGAGGTTTGGTTTTCAAATACATTCACTTATTTGGAAATGTTACAGCTACCAAAAGTCCATATGCCAATCTACCTCCCAAGAAATCCATTTAGTACACCATTGGTTAGTTTTTTGTCTTCCTATATTCTTTATCAACCTCTTCTAGTGATTCTTGAAAGGTGGATACTTAAATCCTTCCTAAAAATTTGAGCTCTAAAATGAGAAGACATACAAGGTCATTTTAAGTCATTCTTCTATCCAATTATAAAAAACCAAGTGAATATTGAACTACATATTGATTTTTTGTCCCATAGAACAACAAAATCTAAAACCTCTTCAAGGTCTTCAATCTGCTCGTAAAGTTAATTTACATGTCTTGATCAAGTCCAACAACAAAGAAACATTCGGTGACAACACCAAAATCTACAACTTCTTCAACATCTTCTAAACCATCTTCAAAGTCAATATTGTGTGCATCAAATTCCTCAGCAAGGTCATTAATGGATTCATCAATGGTGCATCAAATTCATGCACCATACTTTGAATTTGTGAAGAAATTCATGAAACATCAAAATACATGCAAGGCCTTAATTGGATAAGGAATCTAACCATCTGTTAGCAAACCAATTGCATCTTATTTTCAACATCATTTTCCTTGTCCAATGGGCCTTTGACTTTTTTGCCTCATTTATTTAAAAAACTCATGTTTACACATTTATAAAATGCAAAATTTTTATTTCTAGGAAAATCTTTTCCCTCAATCCAAATTTTCGATCATTGGACATGTAAGAGGAAGAAAGAGGGAATTCACTTTTCAAATTCTAGACCTTGTCTAAACCAAAATAAACTAGAGGTTTATTTGAGCTCTAAAATGAGATTCCAAGCCTAATTTCATAAAAAAAGTAAGTTGGGGATGATCACATTGACTTCCTTGATGACATGTCTATGAAGATTAACTACCTTGAACTATTTTTTTGCGTAGGGAAAGAGACACATTCCCATGTCTTAGCATGAAAACGTTCTTTGATATTGTTAATGCCTCTAGTGTTTACTTGTACAAGTTCTATAGGCAGAGTACGTAAAGGGCCGGGTAGCCTCTGGGATCTCATCTTTTATTAAAGGTGACATATCTAGTAAATGCCCCTACGAAATCAATCTCTGGAATGGATCTAAATAGAAGTTCTTCATTTTAATATCCGTAAAACACAACGACTTTAAGGTAAACTATGTACATGTGTCATTTCTCCCACAAACTAAAGTGTATAAGTAGTAAATTTTATACCAAGTGTGCTCCCACCATGTGAAGCGCAATTTGGTGAACTTATCATTTTTATAATATCTTTTTTCGATTAAATTTAGTTTCACACATGATCAATTATTGCTTTGAAAGTTGTGTTCTACATAATTTGTGTACACTAAATTACAAATTGATTTTTTTGAAATCTATTTTGTGTAAATGTCGACCAATAGATATATATCATGGAGGATGAACAACGAAGATCAGCCCGAATCCCATATGGAGGTTCGAGGGATCGGGGAATGTTTACGGTATTTAAATATAATCTTAAATCTCCATACATGTGTACATATGGAATTGATTTTTTTTATTAAATTTGAGTTAATTTAGTAGTTAATAAGTTTCATATTTTAATTTTTTAGGAGGTAAGAGGAGAAGGGTTTCAACTCCATCCATGGAGCGTGGCCAAGGTTCAACCGGTCGAGGTATGAGTGGTAGCGAGGTTGCGGGAATGGGGGTGATATTTATTCCCCGAAGGCCAATCAACCGTTGATGGTTCTTAACGGGGGTCATTGTGGGTCCGGTTCTCGGCAGCCGTCATTCGGGGTTGGTTCTCGAGCGGGGGTCATGTTGTAGAAGATGTTAACCAACAACATCAAGGGTGCCATCAATTTCAATATTTTTTCATTAAATTTGTACAAATTTTTTTTACACGTGTTTTTTTTCTAATATACGAAATTTTATATATATTGATGCGGAGGCTGAAAATGTTTGAGCCAATGGTCAAAATAGACGCGAGGCAACACACTACATTCAAGAAGAAGGCTTTGTCAACCCAACACAACTTATCCGAGCTGAGATTAGCGATATACCATGGGAAACCAACATGGCGGAATGCACATTACAAAGGTGTGAAAGCCTTCATGCAAAATTGCAAAGAGATCTCGTGGCTTTGTCTCTACCTGTCGAGAGTAGACAAAGCCTCGAAATAGTTACACATTCATTGGGTGAAATGGTAAATGTGTATAGAAATTTGGGGGCCAATGACTGATTCATTTGTAGAACCGGGTGAGAAAGAGAAAAGAAACAATGATAGGTCCCGATAAATGGCAGGACATAAAACAAAAAAGTTACAAGAGCGAGAGGCCAAGTCAATGTTTAATTATAAGGAAGGGCCAAAAAATAAAAAATGTTGAAGGTGCGATATTTCAAGCACCCGGACAAAGTCTGGTTATTTGTATGATCAACATCTTGCGGCCTTTAGAAGGCTTCCATGGAACGATGAGGTTCCCTGTTTATTTTGCACAAATGTTTTATGCGAAATTTTTTTTGGGTATGAAACCCGACTACAATGACCTTCCTTCAGAATTTTTTGGCCCGGGGGAGAGGTCGATTATATCAATGTAAGGGCGCTAAGCGAGATGTGGAGTTGCCTCGCCTTGAGCCGCCATTGGTGAGTCGACCGTTTCGAGTCGAAACTATGCGATCGAGATGGATGTGACTTCTCAAATAAGTCGAGAAGCAAGAGATGTTATGATCGACAATGTTCATAGCGGATTGAGTGGAGTCGATCTTTGTTTAAATCGACAAAGAGCACGTGAAAATGCACGTGCCAATTTTGTTTATCGTACGGATGAGGAGATTTACAACACGAATTTTGAAGATCTCCGAACATATGCAATAATTGTTGCAATGGTCCGCAAGACCTAATTTTTCATGAGGAAGAGGGTCACCGGAATGGTATGTGTTAGTGACCTTAGGGTTTGAAATTATTTTTACATATACATGTGTACAATTTGTAATAAATACATGTGTATGTACATGTATACATTTATTTGTATGTGTACATTAATCTAATTTGATGTATGATTATATGTTAAAACACCATTTGCGGTTCTCGGGCATGATGCGTGATGAAAATGTTAATATTACGTTCGGGACCTCCGGTTCAAACGATGCGGATGGGTCTGACCATCATGATATGTTGGCACATGTATGTTAGTGTTTTTTTAAGTGAATATAAAATAAATAATTGTTGCCACACATGCACATGTATGTATATATATATAATTTGATAAAATGTTTTAATAGGTACCGATTCCGTCGATGTTTTTGGGATGGCGGTACCTTCTTCTTCCTTAGGAGATGTACCTTCTACTTCATTGGGAGATGAGCCACCGAGTATGGACAATTTTTCACAAGTTTAAAATTTATGTTTAAAAAGTTATATATATATATATATATATTTATATATATATATGTATATTATATATATACATATATATATGTATATATAGTATAACTATATCATCATATGGAGAGGGAACCTTACGTAGGTATTGCATGATTTTATTGTTTTCTACATGAAGTTCTATGATATATATGTATATATATATATATGATATACTAGTATATATATATATATATATATATATATATATATATATATATATATATATATATTCTCATTCATTTTTAAAACTTCAAATTTTAATGTTCAAGTACATGTGCATTGTGTATGTAGGTTTCCTATTCACAGGATAGGGCATGGACTGAGACCCTAGTAGGGAAGACGCTAGATCCTCCATTTGATGGACATGATTTACGGTAGATTTGATTTCAAAATTTAGATGGTTTTTAAAATTTGTTAAACTTGATATAGTTTGATACTTGTGAGATTTACAATTTTTGGACATATTTTATTACATTGTTATTATATAATTTGTTTTATTTAATTTTTGGATGGTTTTGGTACTTTTGGCATGTGAATGTGAAGTAATGTTGTCATTTGAACTACATTTTGCATGTGATATTTAATCTTAAATTTTTTTGTTGGATAGTTGAATTATAATTGGCATGGCATGTGAAGTTTTTAAAACTCAAGTTTTGGATGGTTTCAATCTACATTTTGCATGTGATATTTAATGAACTTTAAATGTTTAATGTTTTAATGTTGCACAATATATAATCAAAAGGGTTTTAAAACTTAAAGTTTTGGATGGTTTCATTCTATAACTTAAAGTTTTGGATGGTTTCAACCTACATTTGCACATGTGGTAAATTGAAATTATGTTACTTGTAACAAGACAATCCCCATTGATTTCATTGTATATGTTGATTTCTGATTTGATATAATTGCATGTATGATGGTACATTACTTGTAAAGTCATTGGATTAATAGTGTTCATTGATTTCAGTGTAAGCGCAAAAAATTATTGACAATGTAGAACGATTTTTGTGTTATAATAATTAAACCTAATAATATTGGAGAGAAAGAGAGAGAAGTTATGGTGTTTACTACAAGAGTTCGAGCTAAATATTGAAATGGTTTATGATTTATGATTTATACTTTCTTTTTAATATAATCGATACGGAAATATGACAAAACTAATAAGGGTGACAATACGAATAGAAGAAGAAAATAGTTTAAGATTGATCACAACAAATGCTATTTGTAAGTGATTACATTCTAATTATTCACATTCTATCATTCAATATTATTACATTGTCACTTCGCATTCAAAAAATTTTTATTTGATCATTTTCCATTATTAAAGTTATTCTACAATATTTATCATCTCAACAAATTGAGGTAACTAAGAAAATTTAAAATTAAAATGACTTGATAAATCTCAAACATATTTAGCATATTTAAAATGGTTTATCGATAGTTTTTCCTTGGTTGCACACGACTGAAACCAACCTAGATCCATCTTAACTACGGATCTATCAAGCGCCGAGAGGGATCAAATCTCTTGAGGTGCAAACCTTTCCTCAAGTTTTGCACTCAAAAAAATAGGTTTGCACCTCTAGAAATTTGATCCCTCTAGGTGCTTGATAGATCCATAGTTATGATGGATCTAGGAAAATAACTTTCTAAAAAATAAGTAAGGGAAAAAGCGGCATAGGGAACAATTAGGAGTAGATTTAGGGCATAGGGAACAATTAGGAGTAAATTTAGGAACATGTGATAGTTGGGTGAGATAAAATCATATTTTAATAAAATAATGGGAATTTGTAGGAGAGACAAATAGTGGATATGACATGTATTTTGGTGAATAATAAAATTTATGTAATTAAACAATTAATTATTTTTGTATGTGAAAACAAGATTCACACCTAATCCTCACTTAAAAAACTAAATTAAACACATTATTATTAAGGGGACGAGGAGCTTTCTAGGTTTTGAGCTCCCCATTGTTAGATGAGTGTCGTAATGGCATTCCATGTATTTTTGTGAGAACTTATGATATTGTGATATTCTAATTACGAAATAGTGATCTTGAGTACACGTTGGATAATGTAGTAGATAGGAACTTTTTTGATAAGGCGAGATTAGGGATGTGAACAAATTCCTATCGGTGAAAAAAAATTTCTTCACCTTCCTATAACTCCATTGTAGCTTTGGGGGCCAAAGGTAAGAAGAGTACCTTGGAATTTCTTGGGTGAAAAACCAAGTAGGTCGCCAACTTTGGTCTAGTGCATTGGAATTCATTAAAGAATTGGTCATTGGAGCCGCTTCAAGCTAGGAGTGAGCATCGTCACCAACCTACATTGAATATTTTACACTCCCTAGGGTGAATGATACTTTAAATTGATTGACGAGTCTAAGACTTTCGAATTTTTCCGAATGCCAAATGATCTTACAAAGCTAGTATTTATATTTATAATATCCTAGTAGGTCATTCGGTGACAACTTTTTACCGGAAAACTTGAAACAAAGAGAATCTATCCTTGGCTAGGACATCATGTAAGATGCCCACCATAAACGATGAAAATTTTACTTAAAAGCTGAGATTCGGGCAAGTGGGGACAACCACTTGTTATCTCGTCCCCTTGGAGGCTAGGCCATATGGGGGACCGAATCGACCTTACAAAATAAAGTGAAATAATTTGTACCATACGATCGGAAAACATATACAAGAACAATTAATTTCATTCTAGAATATATATATATATATATATATATATATATATATATATATATATATATATATATATATATATATATATATATATAACATTTTTCATCAATGCACATGTATAGAAAAAACTACTTTCGGTTGATACTAGAGCACGTGCTTGTACCCAAACAATTTGTAACATGTGCAAACCACAAATAACATAAGCGACTCAATTTTTTAGCTGAGTACTGGAAGTTCTAAAACATATTTAATCCAAAGATAATAAATTTTTGGACACTTCACTCAAAAAAAATTCTAATGGAATTCCATCCTCAATAATACGTTCATGATCGGATTTTGACATTTTCCATTTCTTAATTTTCGATTTTTTTCTTTGATTGAACTTCTATCAACTTTATGCGTGCTGCACACACCAAGTGACTATATTGACAACTTATGGAATCAGGTTCATAGTCTTCAAAGTAAACAAAGTCTCCACTTTGATGAGTTGGTTTGAAAAAATAACCTTTCAGTATAATAGACCCTCTGTCATACTAAAATTCGTGATCATTAAAGTCTTGTAATAATTTCATTTTTCGTTCGGTGCAACGCATCAAATAATACTTCACATTTTCATCATTGTCAATAGGTGCAATTATAGCAAAAACATCTCCTGCACAATAAAATAAATTTAACATTTAATTATGCATATTGAAATTTATTTCTAGATCTTTAAATCATTTGAAAGTAATTCAAATGTTACCTTCTCTAACAAGATCAGAAACTCGATCACCATCAGATGATATTGTAGTTTCTTCTGATTGCATTTCTTCAAACATTGCAACGAGACATTCTTCCCTTTGTATTTAGCTCGTATGTTTCCAATCGTTCACATACATTTTGTTTTCATAAACGTCATTGGATTTTGTGTTGTCTATGCAAACATCACAAAAAACAAGAATATTTTCTTTTATCCAATGCAAAAACATTTGTGGACAACTTTGTTTGAATTGAATGCAATTTTCAAGTCCCTTTTATTGTTTCAACGTCATTTCCAATTGATCTATCTACGTCTCCGATTCCAATATGCCAGAAAAAACCTTTATATGGAAAATTAGAAAAAAGAATTT
Organism: Pinus albicaulis; assembly: GCA_034641835.2. Lineage (NCBI taxonomy): Eukaryota > Viridiplantae > Streptophyta > Pinopsida > Pinales > Pinaceae > Pinus > Pinus albicaulis. The sequence continues at coordinate 923,102,261 of CM076574.1, read as the reverse complement.
GTAAATATGATATCAAAATACAATTAAAAATAATCATTGCATGATAAATGTACAATGTTTAAAATTAGATTTCCAATATAAATTAAATTGAATGTACCTTTGCACTTCTCTTGATGGGTTTTTCTCATGGCTTAGAGCGATGATGCACCATTGAACAACTTCTTCGAGCGTTCACAAGTCGGCGTGCGAGTGGTTCATTTGATATCTTCGAAGTACTCGTTTTATGCATGTTTTTCGCACCGTCATGTTCTCCTTTTCCATGGCCAGTCTCAAAGAAATTCCAACAATGTTTAATGCATGTTTTCTTATGAAGACAACACAACCAAAAGAATGATCGTGCGATTTGAATTGACCTACGGATCCGTCTGACCATATCCAATGTTCATTGAATGTTATTCCATGATCTTTCAATGAATCATAAATTCTTCCAAAACAATGTTGTACAAAACATGTATCATGTGTACGATCGTCAGCGATATAAAAGTGATATTCTTTAATTATATGTCGATTTTCACCCGTGCTTTCTATATGATCGACATTTTGTTCAACATGTCTATATAGAATATGGACGAGCATGGAGACTTGGTCGAATGATAGTATTCACTCTGAATTTCTTTTTGTGGAACAAATGTGTAGTTTTCTCGCAAAATCAATCAACGACAAAATGGTCCCCTGGTGGAAAAAACTTCACAAGATTTTTTTGAATTGCAAGTATTGCCATCGAGCTCTATGGGAATGCTTGGTGTATTTGTAAACTTTCGCCTCAAACTTTCTCAAAAAGTCTATCGGAAAAAAATTTCGTCTTCTCGTAATTCGATTCTTTTAACACTATTTGCACCTTGAATCGATGTACTGATATATTCATATCTCTTCCATTTCACTTTCATGTTGGACAATGATTGATCATTTATATCAAATCGATATTTTTTTTGAAATTTAGTCAAATTTCCACAATCATCGCATTTTTTACCACCAACAAATTTTTTTTTGTAAAATAGTTCATCGCTTTCTCTTTCACATAGAATTTGAGATATGAATTCATGGATAGTGGAAGGAGGAGGTGAATCCTTCCATAATGTTCTACCGAAATCAAGGAATGTGTCATAATATAACTCAAATTCCACATGATAACGGCAACAACAAGTGTCGCGTACGGTGATAGGTTTTACATACCATGGTTTTTTTGTTGAACAAAAGCACTAAGTGAAACATGAATTTGACGATTCTCTTTTTTTGAACTTGTTGAATAACTCTATCCGAGTGGTTTCCAAGAGATGTTTTTTCATGTTCTTCGTACTGATTTCGTGCTATTCTTCTTCGCATCACATGTCTGCAGTTGGTGAAACACGCGAATTGTTCTTCCAATATTCATATATTATTTTTTTAACATTTTTTCCAAGTCTATCTTTGTATGGTTGCCTACAAATAGCTCTCCAACAAGCGAGTTCATCATTTACATCTATTTGTAGTCAAAATTTTCGATGTTTGTGCAGAGTTTTTCGTGAGGTTCCCAGTGCTCGTGCCATAGATGTTATCAAACGATTCTCTTGAGTACTTGGTGAAACTATTGCCATCCGTATTCCTCTACGTATATTTGAAACATCTTTATCTCTAGATCTCTTAATTGACTTTATAGTACTACTCATATTTTTTTATCACCTCTTCATTCATTTTTTTATCTTTGGTTGATTTTCGAATACCCAATAGTGTCGTCACTTCTTTTAATTTTCTTAATGATAGGAGACCTTTCAACATTTGAGCATGAACTGTCACTTGCTCATTTAAGAAATACTCTTCAAAAATGCGGTTGACACGATATCGTATAACATGGTCGGGATTTTTTATCTCCATATGTGTGAGTGTCAACATTTTCTAACATCTCATTATCGATAGTGATTTCGTCCGTACATATTTGAAAAAAAAGGTAGATATTCAATAAATCACTAAATTAATAACTATGTCGATAAATATTAGGAAAATTTTAAATATATCAATAGATCATAATATTTACATTTACATACCCGCTTCAATTTCTGCTTGAGGTTGATTTTCTTCTTCAATATTTTGAGGAGTATCTCTCGTTCGTTTACATTAAACAAAATATTTTTCAAACTAGTTCATCAAATAAAAATTAAGCTTCACATTTTACATTAGGAAAATTTTAAATATATCAATAGATCATAATATTTACATTTACATAGCTTTGCTTCAATTTCTCGCTTGAGGTTGATTTTCTTCTTCAATATTTTTGAGGAGTATCTCTGTCTGTTTACATTAAACAAAATATTTTTCAAACTAGTTCATCAAATAAAAATTAAGCTTCACATTTTACATTGGGAAAATTTTAAAAATATATCAATAGATCATAATATTTACATTTACATACCTGCTTCAATTTCTGCTTGAGGTTGATTTTCCTCTTCAATATTTGAGAGGGCTTCTGACTTTCTTTTGCGATATTGTCTCGTTTCTTCTCTACGTGCCTTAGGGTCTATTTTTCGATCATATTTTCTCGCACAAGTTCTTCGATTTCCCATGATAATAGGGTATGAAGTTCAAAAAATTTCCTCCAAAAAATTAGACAATAACTCAATTACAAAAAATATCACAAAAGATTTAATTTAAAAAAATTCAGTGTAAATTTTTTGTAAAAAAATACATACTCCAATCCAAAACACACACTTTAAAAAAATTTGAGATAAAAAATGTTTTAGAAAAAATGAAACGAAGCTCAAAAAGATTTACTTCAACTCAAAACACGTACATACCTCCAAGAAATGTCTTCCAAAAAATCAATTTGCTTCCAAGAAATGTTCTTAAACCCAAAATTTGAAGAAACCTCCAAGAAATGTCTTCCAAAAAATCAATTTGCTTCCAAGAAATGTTCTTCAACCCAAACTTTGAAGAAATCTCCAAGAAATGAAACCTCCAAGAAATGTCTTCCAAAAAATCAATTTGCTTCCAAGAAATGTTCTTAAACCCAAACTTTGAAGAAAAGTTTTTGAACCCAAACCAAAATCTTTGTAAAATGAGATGAAGTGTGTGAAATGTGCGAAAATTGTGAATCATTTTGCGGCAATTTATATTGACGCGAAATGTGTTTTAGTAGGGGGGCTCCACAAAATTTTTCCGGCCGACGGAGAGTTATACAATAGTTCGGCCGAACTTTTGATCAAAATTTCGGCTGAACTATTAAGAAGTTAGATTTAACGAGTCTTAAGTGAAAAACATAGTTCGGCCGAACTTGGACTAAAAGTTCGGCTGAACTAACGCGTCACCAATTACACAAAAACCGGGCTCGAAAACGGTTCACGCAACTTTGGGACTGATTAAACTCCATGAAAGGTTGTTAATTAAGCTGTCGGAACCAAGACAAGCATTTTCAGAATTGAATCTACTTTCAGGAAATATAACTTTTATGGAATTTCATAAACGCTTATTAATTTTAATTATTTTTTCTAATAAAATGGGTGCAAACAATTTCTGAGGGTCATTGTGATTCAGTAAAATCAAAATTTTGTATCTCCCAAAAAACATTGTAAAAAAAATTGAAAAAATTATGGGGCATTACATTGGTCCGTCGTCTCTAATGGGTAGCTTTTATATTTTTATTTTATAACTTATACGTTAGGAAATTTCTTGCGACACGAAACATATCCAAAATACACAGTTTTTCGTATTGGGCCAGTTCAAAAAATTCTAGTAATTATGATATGCATCCATTAGCTTTGTAAATATGACGAAAACAAACTAGACTCTGTCTAGATTGTTGTAACACATTTTGTTTTTTCAAAAACACAAATTTTCAATGAATACAACATTGCGTCATAACATGACTTCCTATGAATCCTTTGATTGTTAAGAAACACACACTCAAAGAAACGCTAAGTTGACATATCAAATCTGCATAAAAAAAATTTCAAAAAAATAAGTAATAGAAAGCTAACAAAATTTCTCACAACTTTTATTTTTATCGCAAAATGAAATTCTACACAGAAAAATTGTTATAGTTTGCAGAATGTTGAAGAACCGAAAAAAATGAAATTTTTTTCTCAAAAAAGGGCAAAAAGTGTAACCCAACTTCACATTTTCACCCATTTTCTTACTTGCACTAGATGCATTAATTTCAATGTAGATGTTTATTTCTAATTATATTTGATTACTTACATTAGATGCATTGGTTTGAGTGTAGATGTATTTTTCTAATCTTATTTGATTTCTTGCATTAGATGCATTGATTTCAATGTATATGTTGATTTCTAATTTGATGTAATTGGATGTATGACGGTACATTAATTTGAAATTCATTGGATTAATAGTGTGCATTGATTTCCATGTAAGCATAAAAAATTATTGACAATGTACATTTATTTTTGCGTTATAGTAATTAAACCTATTAATATTGGAGAGGAAGAGATACAAGGTATGATGTTTACTACAACAACTCGATCTAAATATTTAAATGGTTAACAATTCAAACTCTCCTTTTCATATAATCGATATGAAATGATGACAAAACTAACAAGGGTGACAATAAAAATAGTAGAAAAAAATAGTTTGAGATTGATCACAATGAAGACTATTTGTAATTGACTACATTGTTATTATTCACATTTTCTATCATTCAATATTATTACATTGTCACTTTGCATTCAAAATTTTTATTTCATCATTTTTCATTATTAAAGAGGTAACTAAGTAATTTTAAAATTGAAATGACTCATAAATCTCAGACATATTTAGCATATTTAAAATGCTTATATTAATATTAGATGTATCTACATATTATTGATCAAATTAATCATATTTTTCTCATATTATCGATAGATTTTCCTTTGCCGCACACAACTCAAACTAGCCTAGATCCATCTTAAATCCATATCTATCAAGCACCGAGAGGGATCAAATCTCTCGAGGTGCAAACCTTTCCTCAAGTTTTGAACTCAAAATATAGGTTTGCGCCACGAGAGATTTTATCACTCTCGGCGCTTAATAGATCCAGAGTTAACATGGATCTAGGCTGGATCCATATTAACTTCCAGCCTAGATCCATCTTAACATGTTGAGGTAAAATCCATCATAAAGACCTACATCCATAATTGAGACATCGAGCTCCAGATTAAGCACCGAGAGGGATCAAATTTATAAATGGATGGTAGCTTTATGATGGTCAATAACAGGATCATGTTAAGATAGATCATAGATCAAGCAGAGGCAAAGATGATAGGCATATCCAAGATCTATGTTGGATGGTCAAGCATAGATCAATGGTCAAAGATGATAGGATATTGATCATCCTATGATCCAGCCTAGATAAATTGATGAGATATCATAGGATGGATCTTTCTATCTAGAGTTAAGATGGATCTAGGCTGACCATATCTTTCTATATTGATGCAATACTAGTGATAGCCTATTCAACCTAGATCCATCTTAACTTCGGATCTATCAAGTTCCGAGAGCGATCAAATCTCTCGAGGTGAAAACCTCTTTTTTTAGTGCAAAAAATGAGGAAAAGTTTGCACCTTGAGATATTTGATCCCTCTTGACGCTTGATAGATCCAGAGTTATTATGGATATAGGCTGACAAAATATGATGTTTACTACAAAAAATCAAGCTAAATATTTAAATGGCTTACGATTCCAACTGTCTTTTCATATAATCGATATGAAAAGATGAAAAAACTAACAAGGGTGACCATATAAGAATAGTAGAAGAAAATAGTCTAAGATTGATCGCAATGAAGACTATTTGTAATTGAATATATTCTTATTATTCACATTTTCTATCATTCAATCTTATTACATTGTCACTTGGCATTCAAAATTTTTATTTCATCATTTTTCATCATTAAAGTTATTTTAAAATATATATCATCTCAACAAACTGAGGTAACTAAGAAAATTTAAAATTAAACTGACTCGATAAATTTCAGACATATTTATCATATTTAAAATGGTTATATTAATATTAGATGTATTTACATATTATTGATAAAATTAATCAAATTTTCCTCATATTATCGATAGGTTTTCCTTGGTCGCACACGAATGAAACCAGCCTAGATCCATATTAACTCCGGATCTATCAAGCACCTAGAGGTATCGAATCTCTCGAGGTGCAAACCTTTCCTCAAGTTTTGCACTCAAAAAAGAGGTTTGCACCTCGACAGATTTGATCCCTCTCGGTGCTTGATAGATCCGGAGTTAAGATGGATCTAGGTTGGTCGTAAACACCAATTATAATTCCATATATGAAATTAGTAGAGAGAGTGCACATTATAATAACAACATGTAAACAGACCCAATACTTGATCTCTATATAATAAATTAACAATATCACTGTACATTTGATTTGCACTCATAAGGTGATACTCATAATTAAGACTTCCTCACCCCCAATTTTTCCTTTCCCATATAATTCAAATTATTTTTAAGTATGTGCATTTCATTACCACAAATAACTTAATCATAAATTGCAAGGGAAATAATATTAGTTATGAATATAAAATATTAGAACAATAATATGATAACAAAACAAATCTTTCCACTTGAAAAGAAAAAATGACTTCTTACTTCTAAGTTTTAAAAGGAGACTATCACCACTATAACGGATGTTATCTACTAAAAGGTGTGAGATAAATTAATTAGAGTTGTGTTCAAGCAAGTGAGGTGCAATTATCATTGATTAATTTAAAGAAATTAAATCTATTATAATATTGTTGGAGAAATTAAAGATGATTGACATACAAATGTCTTCTATTAATAAAAGCAACTCTTTTAAAATATTATTAAAGAAATTCAATGTTTGTTCACATCTTCAGCATCAAATCCCACATACATATTTAAACATATTCAACTTTATTTTTAGACATATTTCTTTTCTTTTACATTATTGTTGAAATATTTATTTTACAAAGAGATTTTCAATAATTCTTCAATAAAAATATTCAACAACAAACCAAACACATAAACCAATTTAGAAAACAATAATATTGGAATATAATAGCTAGCCTTAAAAAACTAAATATTGCACTTAATGAAACAAACTTACATTTCAAACCTTTCAAAAAAACTAAATATTACACTTAAATGAAACAAACTTACATTTCAAACCTTCAAAAAACTAAATATTATACTTAAATAAAACAAACTTACATTTCAAACGTTTAAAAATTACATTTCAAACCTTTCATAAGAATAAGAATACCAATATAAGAAGGTAAAGAATTATTATTTGAGAAGGAAAAATTGATGAATGAGTTGTAGTTTTCTTCCATTTCTAGTTATCCTCTCTGAATTATGTTTAGCATTAATTTAAAAATTTTGGAATGGATGGTATGAGTTTAGATAAACTCTTGTAATGAAATAATTAAATTTACCAACTAAAATTTATCTTTACATTATATAAGGTATTAATATTTTTGTGCGTTTTTTCCTTTTACATTGAAGGAAGGTTTTAGAAAAAGAGTTTCTTGTTTGCATTTCATTTTAGACCATTGTATTTTCATATCACATTTTGGTGACTTTAATTAGTTCAAATTTCATATATATGATATTTTTTATTGAATAGTTTTTCTTTCACTTTTAGTTATCCTCTCTGAATTATGTTTAGCATTAATTTAAAAAATTTAGAATGGATGGTATGAATTTAGATAAACTCTTCGAATGAAATAATTAAATTTATCTATTAAATTTTATCTTTACATTATATAAGGTATTAATATTTTTTTTTTGGGGTCCTTTCCTCTTACATTGAAGGAAGGTTTTAGAAAACTTGAGTTTCTTGTTTGTGTTTCAATTTTGACATTTGTATTTTCATATCACATTTTTGTGAGTCTAATTCGTTCAAATTTCATATATATGATATATTTTATTGAATAAAAATAATTTGAGAGAAAAATAATTAATATAAGGAAAAACAAATTATATGTATGAGCCTATAGTAATCCCAACATATCCATTGCAAATTTAAAACTTTAAAATCTTTTCAAATTTCATATATATGATATATTTTATTGAATAAAAATAATTTGAGAGAAAATTAATCAATATAAGGAAAAAAAACATTATGTATGATTTTATAGTAATCCCAACAGATCCATTGCAAATTTAAAACTTTCAAATGTCTAAAATTCTGTGTAATAATTTAAAACTTTGTAAAATAATTTCTTAGAAAAAAAATGATATAAGTGTATTAAACCAAATGTTAAAAAATAAAATTTTCAAACCAAATGATATAAGTGTATTAAACCAAAAATAAATAAAAAATGATATAAGTGTATTAAACATTGTCAAACATTTGAACAAGTATCCTTTAATGTATGTGGTATTTCTTAGATCCCAAGCAAATGTTGGTATCTTGGGCCAGTTATATCTGAAATTTACGTTGGTATCCCTAGTTGCACTAGTATATGCAATTGCACCAATGCATTGTCTCAACAGGAACTCAATGGAAGTCATGAATAGAACTCATGTTTGTCACATTGTTTGAATCTATTAACCCCCTGCTAGTATATTACTATTCTTAAATTTGTTTATTTCACCAAATTGATCTTTTTGTTTTCCATTCTAACTTCAGACTACTAATTTTTATATAAATACTAGTTCCCTCTAGTGCATGGGGACGATCATATGAACTATGTTATTCTCTATGTCCATTCTAACTTTAGACTACTAATTTTTATATGAATACTAGTTCCCTGTAGTGCATGGAGATGATCATATGAACTATGTTGTTCTCTATTTTGATTATACATGTATACTAATTTTTGTGGGATTTTTTGCAATTACATTTTATGTGCTCTCATGAATGAATTTGTAGACTTGCCTCGATGCTTGTTTTGATCTTGTGAAAGCATTGAGGCATAAACTAACCTTGGGAAAAATCCCACTAAAGGTACAATTTTGTGACAATATTTTCTTTAATTTGTAAATAGGCCCAGGTCGTTGAGCTCGATTTTAAGTATTTTAAATTCATTTAATGTTCAATTGATTTATTTATAGATTTATACAAGTTTCATTGATTTCTTTTATGATTTCATAGAATTAGTGGTCTGGGGAATTTGAGTGGATGTTATAGAATTGGATGTCGCAAAAATTCATAGTTTTGATGTCCACTAAATGACATTGATCTAGTCACCCCTAGAAAACAATTGGGTTCTTAAGGTGCCATGTAACCAAGTAGTGAATTGTCTGTAAATAGATCCTCCCATCCAATCACAAATTCCCATGAATTTATTTGCTTAGTTGATCCAAATAAGTGTGAGCGACCTGTCTCTTATGTATATTGCATGGAGATCCTATCAAGTCTACTAACCTTGGTATTACAATTAAAATGAACTATATATCCTAAACCTCATCAAATTAACGAACATATAAACACACTATCATTTTTTGTTTCACTGTAGGGGAGGCAACTAAAAGATTCAAGATACCTCACATAATTAGTATAAAATATATTAGGGATATAAGCAACCAAATGGGTCATTAATTACACCATTCAGTAAGATATTCCCCCACAATATTTTTTCCTTGGGAAATGATAGGTGCATTGTGTTGGAAAGTGTAACTAGGTTTGGTCTTCATAATGACTTGTAATTATGAATTTATGTAATGAAGAATACAAAGATAATAAAATGTATTTTTTAATGCTTTCCTCATGGGTTTCATGAGAAAGGATATTTTATTATAGGAAAATGACTTCTTCTTGATGTATTTAGAATTTTTTCGTATTGTCATAAATATAATTTAGAGTCATGTATATGAATTGATGTTACACTTTTAAAGAGACAAATTATTGATGTAAATATATACTCCAAACCCTTGTCACTATGTTTCATGAAGGTCGGGTCAAAGTATGTTGTAAATACCCCTTGGTAAATTTGGCCTACACTTATATCATCATGCCAACATAGAATAGTGGAGACAACCTCTATAAATAATGACTTTGCGGTCTCATTTGTACACCATAAGTTCAAATTAGTTCTGCAATTAAGTGTGAGCTAAGGAATATGATTTGGTGCAAGGAAGGTAGTTGTTCAGTGAAGAAATAGGAGGAAGTCGAGTGAAGGAAAGGAGGCTCGGTCTTGGGCTCAACCCTCTACAATTTAAGTTTGCAGTGTGTAAGGAGAAGATTTTACAATGAAGAAAATTGATTTTGATGGGGTCAAGTTAAGGTGCGTAAGGGAGATTGAGATCAATTCAGAGGAGAGTCAGTGATATCATATGAATTGAGATCATACTTTTTGCATATATTAGAAGAATCACAATAAGAAGAAGGACATCTCCTATCTTAGCCTTGGGAAGCCATATACAACGTAAAGAAGAGCTACAACAAAAAAGGAGATATATGTCTAGGGCATTAAGGACGAAGAAAGGTAAACTGAGGAGAAGTGTTTGGGTGACCGAGGCTAAATCAAGGAAGAAAGAATAAAAGGCTAGGGACTGAGCTTCCCTAGGGCTGGTGCAATGCAGTGCATAAAAGAATATTAACATAAGGAGCCTATAAGAGCAAGTGAATATTCATGTTTATGGTACTCATTAATTGAAGCTCTTTAAGAAGAATTACTTTCTAGTTTTCCTCTCCAAGAGGGAAAGGTTTTGGCCCTGGCTTGCTAGCCTAAATTTTGTGTCTCTTGTGCATTTAACAATTGACTTGATGAAGAATGTAATAATCTAATGAAGATAAGATCTAAGTGCAAGAAGCATAACGAAATGAAAAGTAATTATCACAAAAGAGAAATTTTAATAAAATATGTAATTTCTCAACATGGTATCAGAGCTAAGGTGTTGAAGAAAAGAAAGTGAAATTTAGCAAGAAGACAAAAGGATCAAGCTATGGAAAGAATATCAAAGGTCATTTTTCAAGAAAGAATTAAGAGAACGGATATGCATTGAAAAGTCAAAAACTTAGATCCAAGGAAGAAAACCATCATTCAAGGAGAAGCTTTCAAGGATTTGGTGAAACCCTCAAGCCATCTCAAGAAGACCTAAGCCATTACTTAAAGGACTTATACATCAAAGTCTTTTCTAGAGGAAAAGAAAGACCTAGAAGGTGATCATTATCTTCAAAAGATATTTTGTGTTGAATCAAAATCAACATTTTTGGAGAATTTATCAAATCATCATTTCGTTGAAGCTATCATCAAGCCATCCTTGATCATCATCATCAAGGATCCAAGGTGATCTACTATTTTACACCACCCTTGAAGAAGTCAATCTAAGAGGGAGCTCTTGCTACTATCTACATCATCAACAAGGAATAATCCAGTAGTGGAAGAAAGCATTTGTTTAATTAAGTATATTTATAACTTCATTTGAATCTGGAAATTTTTATTTTTGCAAAGAAAGCAACAAATTGGTTGGGGTTTCAAACTTTCTTGCATGGAAGAAAAAGACATATCTAAATCTTATTAAGAATGAAGTCATGGACTATATCCAAAGGTCAGAAGCTATACCTTCCAAGGAAGATACTCAAGCACATGCCAAATACATGAAGGGATACATAAGAACCCATAGGATTCTTATAGAATCCATAAAGGACTCTCTCATCCCCTATGTATCAAAACTATAATATTCAAAAGAAATATATGACAAATTGGTGGAGCTATTCTCGGTGAGTACTACAGGGGAAGTAATATCTCTGAGACAAGAAGTATACAAGTTGAAGTTTTCAAGAGAGGAAGGAATCACTTCATATTTTATGAAGATTTATGAAATTCAAGGTCAATTACAGGAATTGGGAGAAGTAATGCCTGATAGAGAAATGAATACAGTGATACTAAATGCTCTAGCGGAGCGATGGGGAAAATTCACTTCAATTAACTAGGAAGAAAGAAGCAACACCATTCCAAGATATATGGTATCTATGTAAAATCCAAGATACTAGATTAAAAGATAAAATTGATACATGATTGAATGAATAAAATCAAGCCTATGTTTCCATGTAAATAAGTAAGGGAAGATTTTGTAATTTTGGTCCTCGGAATAAAAGAAGAAACATCAGCAATATACGATGTTATGGATGTAATGAACTTGGGCGCTATAAAAAGGATTTTTCAAAATATAATAAGGATAAAAATAAAAAGGAAGAAGCCCATGTTGCCAGAGAAATAGAAGAACCATGTTATAGGTCAATTTGGGCACCATTCCCAATGACCTGGTTAAACTGGACATCATCCCCAGAACCAATGAAATAGGGTCTATCATCCCCTATCATTTCAGTTGTTACATTCCCTAAGACAAGAACAAGAACAAATCATCCATGACTTCCATTGCAAGGTTTCCAAGATTTGAAGTACATGTTATATCACCTATGAGCTCACCAACACAGCCTCTTAAGGGACTAAATTCTTTGCATATGCAGTTACCTCCATTCAAGGGTGCTCTACAAAGCACTTCCCGACATTCAAGAGTGTGTTGGTCAATTGGGAGAGAAACTCTCATTTTTCTGAAATCTCCACATGGCCACTACCTTCTAGAAGAGTCCATATGTGTCAAAATTTGAATCAATGTGTCCATCTAACACCTATGAGCTTGGGAACATGTCTTTCCTATTATTAGAAAGACGTTGATTGAGAAACTACCTTCGTCTGCTCTATAAATTGAGCACAGATCCTAGTGCTTGAGAAGGAAGAATTTGGGTAAATAAATGTTGTTAGATTCACATTAAACAATGATAATACAGACTTGGGCGTCCACGTAACTTCGGGTATATTTGGGAGGACAAATTTAGATTGATATCCATCCATAGCGAACCGATTCGACTGCCTTGTAAATTTTGATAAACCAAACACAACATTCAGGGAGATTTCATGCCCATACTTATTGGTTCACCAGGAGGTATTCTGCAGTTCACTGTTTCTTGGTAAACCTTTTTCCTAGCATTACCATTTTATTTATTTATTTATTTATTTTCATAAAATAAATCAGTCATCATGGATGAAGAATATCCCTTTCCCTGTCGTTCACGTAGACTTGCATTGAAACCACCGTTACCACCGGAATTTACTTCTCGTCGACGAAGGCAACATCGCTCTATTGAAACTAGTACCATCAGTACCTCTAGTGAAGAATCATCTTCACATATACTAGAGTCAGCACAAGTTGTTTCTACAAATCCTGGTTCGTCTACTTTTGTTGAGACGGAGTCCTCACAGCTACCCGTGGTCATGATCCATCTAATCAGTGAGACCATACCTCCCGAACCCGATGTTGTTCAACCGGAAGTTGATCCAGATCCCATCGCGCTTTAGGGGTATTTTTTATTGGTCAAATTGGACATCATCCCCAGGACCAATGAAATAGGGTCTATCATTTCCTTATATTTCAGTTGATATATGCCCTAAATGGAGAAAATCTTGATCCCGAAGTTGAACAATTGGAAGTTGTTCCTGTATTGGTCACTCCACAATATATTGTAGCCATTGAATCTCCCATATCACGCATTAAACCACCTAAAATATAATTCGGGCCTAACAACGAATTTCTTCCACTTAGTTTGATTTCGATTGAAGAAATACCACAAGACGAGACACCTTTAACTCCAACTCATTTTCGGTAGGAGCTTTACTTGTACGAGTCTTTTCCTCAATCACCTTCCTCTGTTTTTGTTGATCCTATTTCACTTCGAGTTCCTATAGATTCTATAGGGTATGCACTGGTTCATTTGACCATGGCTGAGATAGCATCCGAGACTGAACCATCTATTTCAGTTTCGACAGCATCTACTATTACTTCATCTTCGATGTTTTGTAATTGACTTCAACCATGTCATCATCTGCAATCCCATCTGGTCCCTACCTTATGAGTACTAAACAGCTTGATCATTTATTCTCATCTTTAGTGCAATATCAAGCTAGTCCCATCAATTATTCTCCTTGGTGGCCAGTAATTTCATAGAAATTACCCTCTGAAATTCCAAAATTCAATGAAAACCCTAGAGAATACTTGTTAATGAATTTTATAACTTATCTTTTATGGTGATCATCAAACTCCTTAAATGATTACTCTGTTAGACTACGTCTTTTCCAACGCTTGGGAATATCATTATCAATGAATTATTTCAACCCATTGTCCTCCAGAACTGCCTCCATTCTGTCTTTCCATGAAATATAATTAGAACTTCCCTCGAGTGCATATTCCAATCTTAAGCCATTGGAAGCCATCTTGATCCGCCTGTCGCACCAAAGAATATTTTTGCAAATTCGAATGTTGTTCAACACAAACTCAATTTCTTCTCCACTATAGTGATTTCTTGCACTCTTATACCATGTAGAAATTATACAAACAATAGGTATACCAATGGATTCAATCCGATCATGTGATATGCTAAAGCAAGATACTAAATCCTTCTACAAATAAATTGCGGAAAATAAACATGATCGCAAAATCACGCCAAGTAAAAGAAAGAAGAAAATTAATCCACAACACAAATATTTCTCTTGGGGAAAGCTTGCCGCTCAAAACCCATCTATCTTCTATTGTATAGGAATCATGAAACAATTACAATTCACTCTTCTCATAAGATTCTGTTGTACTCTACCAACTGTCTCACACTGATCTGGACAAAATCGACTAACACTTAGCCAATTTCCTTCCTCTGCTCAGCCTTCCTGCCTTGTGCAATCCCTGTAGCATTAAATCCATATTCTTTAGGAATTTTATCCTTCCAAAACTGTGCAATGCTCATGGGCAATCCTATGGGTGTATATTTCATGTGAGCAATTTTCTAATAATACAAATGATAGTTAACATCTCTTTAACCTCTGTCTCAACTGGGTCTTCATTAGAACTAACATGCATGCATCTACTAATAGTAAATCATTAGTTACTTGACAGATCACTACATGTGAATTAAATCTGATTTAATTCACTTGACCTCTCACTAGGGAAACAATCAGTTACAACTAGTTAAACTAATTTTAACTCAATTAATTGAGTTAATTGATGAGCTAATTGAGTTTATCACACTCAGTTAACTATTACAAGTGATTATGAGATAATATTACAATTTATTGTACAATTTAATTAAGGTAAAATTAAATTAGACACACATTTCTTGTTGACTTTTCAACAAGTTTGATCCGGTTCCCAGCAAAGGAAAGTTGTTTTTAGTCATCCTCTACCACAGTTGCATGGATCCAAGCTAGTGGGAATGGCTGAAAAGCTCCAGTCGTTGGCAGACATGCCTATGGGAGTGACTATGATGTTCCAGTCACATGGAGTGAGTGCTTGTGTGTGCAACTAGGCTTTAGAGCTAAAATCTCTGTGCATTCCTCGCGCTCATCGGGTGTTTATTTATTTTTTTGGTTTGCCTTGTTTGCAAGTCATCGTGTAAAGGTCTAGAAAATGTTATTGAGATTATAGAAGTTGATAAAAAGAGAATACTCATTAGTAAAATAAGTTAGTGGCTTGATTGAGTCAAGAAGAATTGAACTAAACCACTTCTAGCATATGAACGAAGCTCCACTCTAGGGTTGGAATTAATTGATTTAATCATCTTCAAAAACTACAAATATGTGGAGAAAGGTTGCGCATTTGGTTGGTTCTCTTGTGAGAGAAAAGTGTCATAATGTTTTGGGGAGCCATTGGTGAGGAATGTCAATTTGTTGAAGTGGAATGTGGATGGAGGTATAGTTTTAGCAAAGACAAAAGTATGCATTGTTGGAGACTATTCTTGTGTGGCAGGGCTACAAAGGAGTTGCCAATGCATTTTTTATTGCCGGGGAAAAGTTTTTATTTGAGTTTATATGATTGTGTAGATTGGTTGCAGTAGTGTCTCATGTTTTCACATGGTAGTTTTTCATATGGCGGTTACATATTGCATTTTTGTGGTTTTGAATCTAGTTTGTTTGCTGAAAATGTAATGAGGGTATGTGAGTTGAGGATGATGTATGAATTTGAGAAAGGGGTATGATTTGAATTTGAATCATTGATTGATATTTTGTGTTGATAATTTTAATTATGTGCTATGAAGATATTGTTGTTGTGGTGTTCATGTTGAGCAGCTCAAGAGTTCCAGTTTGAAAATGCCTGAAAGGTGAACCACATAGAGAAGTGGGGTGGGTGCTCCAACAAAACAAGGATTGAGAAAAAAAATTATTCATAAATATAATGGGTGTTGGGAAAGGCTTGTTGATCAGATGGGTGTATGTCGATTTGTGAGATGTAGGTCATATCTCCTTTCATATATTTTCCATATTGTACTCTTTATGTAATGGTTTGCTTGACTGATAATAAAATATTTTGAACAGTGCAACATCAAAAATGGTGGTTTTTGCCCCGTAGTGGGGTTTTCTACCATATATCTTGTGTTCCTATGTAATGTGGTGATTTTTGTCTTATTGTGCATATTTATTTCTTATGTTATGGCTATCATGTGTTGATTCTAGTTGAAGTTGCATGTTCAAATCTAATGCTTATTTGTTAATAGATGAACTGATTAATATATTGGAGAAAAATTTTTAATCATTGTTGAAATTTATATCACTACTGATTCACCCCCCACTCAGTAGGGATCCTGGTTACAACAATTAGTATCAGAGCACAATACCTTTGTTACAACTTCACTACTAAAAGGTAGATCATGGGAAATCAAGGAAATTTTATTGCAGATAGAGTTCTTATTCTTCACAGATCAAATTATGCACTATGGAAGGTGAGATTGGAAGCGTACTTCATTAATCTTGATGAATATGTTTTTCTTGCATTATAATACAATGCACATGATGAATCGAATGCAAAAACCAAGAACATTATTTTGAAAACCATATTATATCATGATGTTTCTATAGTGAGACACTGCAAGACTGCAAAATAGATTATGGACAAGTTGCATTCTTGAAGAGAAAGAGAATGATAAAGAATACTCCACATTCATATCAGTAGTGGATCAATTTTTATCTCAAGAATATAATGAGAGTATCCATGAGAGTAATGACATACAAATCATTGATCTCAAAATCAAGCATGAGCAAGTCATCAAGGAAAATGATAATTTGTCAAATCAGCTTCAAGACCAGGAAGCCTATTATGCAAGGCTGGAAAAGGAATTATCCTCTTTGAGATGTGAACTTGAAAAGGAAAATAATCAACTATCGCAGTATCATAAGTTGGAGAAAAGCACCGAAATTTTGGTTGAAATCCTCATTAGTCAAAGATCTCTTCTTATTCAAACCATATTGGGATTTGAAGAAGAATCGTGCCTTGTGAAATAAAAAGAGAAAGTAGAGGAAAACCAAGGATCATACAATTACAAGTCCACCACCTCTAAAGTCGATCAAGGATCTAGGAAGTTACACCATCAAAAGAAGCCAAAGAATAAAAGAGATTATTAACAGAAGCAAAGAAAAGAAGATCATAATCACAACATGCAGTAGTTCATGAAGACAAGGAAGCAGCCAAGTGTTGATCATCCAACAAATCAAAGAACAAGGTATCAAAATGTATTTCATGGGTATCGTTTTTCTTGCAATCATTATGGTCATCATGCTAGAGATTCAAGAATGTAAATTTTTTACAAGAAAACAAATTTTTTTGGATAATCGTTGTTTCGAGTGTGGAAAATATGGCCACAAAGCTCTATCTCGCAGGTATGAAAAGATCAAGCCAACAAAAAGAGCAAGCCCACTATTAAAGACAAAGAATGTATGGAGGAGAAAAGATGAGCTGCAAAATATTATCCCTTTAAAGGACATCAAAGAAGAATGTTTTGTTTTGTAAAGAGATAATATACTCAGGGGGAGTAGATATTTATTTTGTGCCCAATAATAAATGGCTTCAAAGAGAAGCCAAACTTGATAGGTTCATGTGATTAAAAGGAGGAAGTTTTCAGCTTCATGCATCTATTTAGGCATAAAAGGAGAGCACATGGGTCCAGGGGGAGTTATACAATGTTGATTTATTACATGTCTTTTATATTTTTGTTGATAGTTCTAGTCATGTTATGTGAAGATCATTTTTCTATTTACGCACACTAACATAAGTTTATGCAGCAAGCAATAAATGTTGACGGAAATATGGCATACTCTTAGCGGGATTTTGATGGGGCTTTATGTCTTTTCATATACAACACTTATGTCATGCAAGATACTATGCCTTCCATGGGAATTTTGGTGATAGTTTGAGAGAGTGATGTTAAGCCTTGAAGTCAACTCGGTGGAGGACACGCCCTAATCGCCTGGTTCCTCTTAGTTTTTTTCCATGGGTTTTTTTTGTCCCTCTGCTATCAACATCTTTATCACTGTGCTTATGTTTCCCGGCCCTCGAGGGCCCTCAGTCCTAACAAGGCCAGGCAAGCCTTCAAGTATTGTACAAATTTTGTAACATATTTTTGCCCCTCTGGAAAGTCACCATCAAGAACTATTCTAGAAGATTTTGGTCACTGTTTCGACCCCAATCCAACATGTAATTTAAAAATGTATACACAAGCTACTCCAAAAATCAGTCATGATTAGATCTTTCTTGACTAAAGTGCTAAACCATGTTGCTCGCACCAACTATCTATAGATATAAATACTTTTCTTCTTCTTTTATAATAAAACTATCTTATTTACAAAAAAAAAATTACAAACATAATGTAACGAGTTAAATTTGAAAACTTAAATAAATATATAAACCTATTATAATTATTACAATAAATCTTTTTCTAATACATATATAAAATAAATTACAACAAAAATTTCATAAGGAAAATGCGTATATTTAATAATTATCTTGTTTAATTTTTAAATTTTGTTAATTTAAAATCAGTTTCTATTAAAATTATTGTATCATAATAGAAAAATATTTAATTTCTTTTTTTTTTCAAATGGTAAGAAAATTTACAGTGAATTATTAATGAAGATAGTTATTATTGATTCTGGTCTACAAATATGAATAACGTTATTACTTTTATTTAAAGAAAATCAGATTATCTAAAATTATTTATAGGTGCTCCATTAAAAAAATAAAAAACAAACTCTTGTGAACCATTTGGGTTGTTATCTTATTTTCTTATATTTCAAGAAAATGAACTTTAAACTAAATAAAAACAATTTTGATCATTTTTATTTTATATATACATTTACATTTGTAAAATACACATTTTTAGTTATAATTTTTTTTTGAGAAAATTTTAGTCTAAAATAGTTTTCGAAGGAAAAATGATAAAATAAGAGTTATGAATTTTGGGGGAAAAAAAGAAAATTATGTTTTAATTATATTTTTGGGTTATCTCCTTATAGGTTTATTCAAATTTCAATTTTAGACACTGATTGGATGCAGAATTAAATTTCACATCCAATGAGTATCCATTATGCATACTTATGAGAAGACCCACATTGATAAAAATTGAAGATACATTTAAAAAAATGATTTATCACTCTTATTTAAATAAAATCAATTTATCTAAAAAATTCATAGGTGGTTCAAAAAAAAAACAAGGTTTTTCTCTTACCAAACACTTCTAAACTTTAGGTTGTTATTCAATTTCCTTATATCCCAGAAAAACAAACTCTCAACTAAACAAAAACAATTTTGATCATTGTTATTTTATATATACACTTATATAACATTGTAAAACAAAAATTTCAAATTTAATGATTAATCTAAAATATTAATTATCAGTAATTAATAGGTGGATGGTATAGATTTAGTCTCCATGAATATGCTAGAATATTCATAATAATATTCACAAATAAAGGGTTAAGATTTATTTTCAAGTTTATTTTTATTTGCTAGACTCTCACCTTTAACATGTGGTTTGAGAAATCAACATATGATTGGATATTTTCCCATGGAATTTCTAACTAGTGACCTTTTCACCACGAATTGCCTTAACAAGATAATTTGTCACCATATGCTCTAGGCACATGGGTAAGATTTATCTCCAAGTTAGTTATATTATTTTAATTCATTTATCTCAAATTAATTAATTTAAGAAAATGTCATATCAACATATCTCATATCGACCATGTATATTGATAAGCCATGGTATTAGCCCATGATATTGTAACAAAACTTATTAACAAATTAAAAATAGCTATTGTAATTTCCATTGTAAAATAGATTGGTAAAGTGAGGTGAATATCCATAATTGAGAATATTATTTAATTCATTTTATAATAATAATAATAAAAATTTAAAATAAAGTTATAATTTAATTATTTTTTATAAAAAAAAATTAATTTAAATAATATTGTAAAGCTAAGTGTTTTGATAAGTATCATAAATTTATACTTATTTACATTTACTAACCATGACCATGATGTGATATAATAGTTTACTATTTCACTTTAATACAAAAACAGTTAAACAAAATACGCAATTATATTTATATAGCTTAATATTTTTTCTAAACTAGCAATTGCACCACGTGTTGCAAAGGAAACGTCGTAAGTTTGTAGTATAGGAAAGAATTTAATTTAACATATAAGAAAGAAGACGTAGTAGGAAATTTCTCGGCACCAAGTCATCCTCTAGAATAAGGGGTGGAGAATTATGTTTACTTGACGTCAAATCAAAATATCCATATTGGGTAAATGATGTGGAACAACTTCTTTTTTATTATGGTATAGGAAAGAATAACATATAAGAAAGAAGAGGTAGTAGGAACTTTCTTGGCTCGAACTGATCCTCTAGAAAAAGGGGTGGAGAATTATGTTTACTGGACGTCAAATCAAAATATCTATATTAGGTAATTGATGTGGAACAACTTCTTTGTTATTAATTGCATGCAAGATGTGTTTTTTCATAATGGATGAGACATTTTGGCCAAAGTCCTCAAGACCTCTATATGACGGAATATGCATGTTTATTTATTTTTTCTGCATCAAGGATTATGACCAAATTGGGCACGAAATTATTTGCTTCTATCACATTCACAATGTTGAATTCCTCTGATACTACTCCTAGAACTTTGACTCTGCTCTATAGCTAGAATTATTTAATGGAATAAAAACTTGCCACTATAACATGTTGTACTTCATAAGAGACTACTAAGAAGCTTAAGTATGGTAAATCCACCTTCACCTGTCATTTGAACATAGAGCATAGAGTTATCTTAATGGAGTGTAAAAACACTGGTAAACTTGAATAAGTATATATTATTATTGATAAAAGATAAGATGATTACAATTTGGAATCACTAAGTCTTTAAATACAACCTTACGGTGTCCCTTGGTGAAGAGGCATGATCGTTGATCATGCCCTTCCACATTAATAAACCTAAGACAACTATATATAACTAATAATTAATAATTTATACATAAAATTTCCCCTCTCTTAAAGATGCTTTGTCCTCAAAGCATACGTAATGATGGACATTGTTAACGAATGCTTGGGTTTCCCGAGAGGTGGGCTCTTGCTTTTTGAGACGACCCCACATTTTTAAAAGATCTTGGAGCATCTTCTCAAGTTCAATCTTTTGGTGATGTGGATAGCGATAAGATTTGATGTTGACAGGATCAGATCCTGCCTTGACTTCTATTGTATGTTTGATTTCCCTATTAAGTGGCATTTTTGTTGGCAAGGCTTAGAATACTTTTTCATGTTTCTGAACTAGTCCTTGTACTTCTGGTGACCCTTCGCTGATCCCTTTCGTAGATAACATTTCTAACTGATGACATTATACTATATAGGCTGGCGCTCCTTTTCAAATCATCTTCATCATCTGGGATGATGACATGATTTGATTTTCTGGTGCTTGGAATCCATACAACTTGTGCTTCTGCCCTTCCCACTTAAAGCTTATAAACTGCTTCTAATGGTTGGCAGAATAAGTACCTAAGGTTTGTAGCCATTGAATTCCTAAGACCACATCTACTCCTCGTAATGGCATGGTGTAGAGTGGAGATTCTAAATTAAAATTTTGAATTTGCAATTTGACTTTATGGCATTTCCCTACCTTCTCAATTTTCTTACCATCGGCCACCATTACCTTCATATTAGGCATGGGAAACGTAAAAATGTTGAGTCTTTTGGCCATGGCCGAATCTAAAAAATTGTGGGTACTACCGGTGTCAAGGAGAACCATTACGTTGTTCTTCTTAATATGTCCTTTTAGTTTTAGTGTGTGAGGTTGTGATATACCTGTCATAACTAATAAGGAAATTTGGGTTCCGTAATCAAGTTCTGGAGGGAACTCTGGGGTGGCTGCATCTTATTCATCATTGTTAGAGTCATTAGTTGCTTCACAGTTATACAGATTCTTTGTCTCATTTCCTTTAGCGCACCTATGCTTAGGGTTCCAGTTTTCACCGCAACGTTTGCACTTGCCCTCTCTCATCCTTTGTATTTCCATGTTAGATTTTTCTTCTTCACGAAGATGGGGTGGGACATATTTTGTGTTATCTATATTTTTGGATTGAGGAAATCTTCGTCTCGAATATACTCTTTCTGATTTTGACCAAGATAACCTTTCAAATTTATTTTCAGCAGCTTTTGCTTTTTGCCTTGATAGTTCTACTCATGTAATGTCATGAAGTTCAAGCTCTTCTTGTATATGGATTTTAAGTCCTGAGATGAAAGACTGGATTAAACGAGATTCTGACAATCCAGGTACTCGTGTCGCTAAGGTCTCCCATTCTCGAGTGTACTCATCCACATCTCCTTTTTGGCGTAATTTGATGAATGTTGAAAAAAAAAATTCTTCTTTTATACCTTGAAATCTTTTAAAGAATGAATCCTTAAATTTTGTCCAACTAATAGCAAGCGTCGTCTTTTTCCACCACATATACCAATTATGTGCTTCTCCTTCTATTTTCATGGAAGCGTGCTTAATTTTTTGGTCATCACTATTAATGTCATAAATCTCAAAATATTCTTCGACTTTATTAAGCCATGCAACACTATTTTTTTCATTACCGTCAAACTTGGGTAGCTCGTTTTTTTCTCTTTGATGATATGCTAACAGTGGAACAGGAAAGGGGTATTGATTATCAAATGCATTCCAGAGCTGCTTATTTTGAGAATCTGCATTACTATCTTCGTGATGGTGTGGGGAATCGATTTTTTCATGATGCTCTTCTCAATTCCCTGAATCTATTGTTCTGTTGATTATGTTCCATATTGGGGAATATTGGTCGTTGTGTTTGATTTATCTTGTCGCAGAGTTCTGTTAGCTTTTGCATTGCTTGGCTATGATTATCTATGGCCTCGCTATGATTTAACCAAATTTATCATTCTATCTGATTTGTTGTATCTTGAAGCTTTTTGATGTCGCTGGAATGTCCTGCAACTGTATTCTCGAGATCAAATGGGGGGGTGGAGTGTTGGGGGGGAGTGCTGTGTGAGGGGGCCAAGGGAAGAGGAAAAAAATTCGGCAGATGAAAAATCTGCAATTTTTTAAACAAATGTTACTGCCCACAAGCACTCGGCTTTTAAACAGATCTGCAATTTTTCTCTGTAATTTCTTAATCTCTTTGATGGTCACATAGATCCTGAAGAGCGACTGCTCTGATACCAATGGAGTGTAAAAACTTTGGTAAAATTGAATAAGTATATATTATTATTGATAAAATATGAGATGATTACAATTGGGAATCACCGAGGCTTTAAATACAGCCTTACGGTGTCCAAGAGGCATGATCGTTGATCATGCCCTTCCATATTAATAAACCTAAGACAACTATATTTAACTAATAATTAATAATTTATACATAACACTTAATCGTCAATTTTATGGATAAAAGACATTTGGGCCATTTTTAACCCTTGGGGATGATTAATTAATCTCAGTTCAGATAATTTATATTAATAAATTATCTACAATCATATTTCCATAATTCCTTTTTGAACTACCAATATTCCACTTCTCTTTGGACCTTTTCACCTCAGTCACAATAACAAACATCATCAAGACCGAAAATTTAGAAGAAAAAATTAGCTCATAATCAGGGAATCTAGAGACTTCTTTAAGGATCATAATTCAAGACTTTAGTGCCTTTTAAAGATCATTTATTTTCCCATCAAATAAAAAGCAACAATCAAATTTTTTTAGTGACAAGAATGGGAACAAATTTTAATGTAATAACTCCCTTCCCTAGTGATATTACATTTTTGTTTTGAAATGAAAGTATTTTCCTGATCTTTTAAATAATAAATTCCTCCCCAAGTGACCCTTTAGAGATACTTTTTTTTCAACTGATTGCAATAGGTAAGTGCCTTTTGTGTAGTATTTTCTGAGTCATTGCATTTAAGGGCAGAGGTAAAGAGAATACTAGACAAAAAGGAGTAGAGTGACTAAATGGCAAATGAATATAACATTGAGGAATCTCTTCTGATTTTCTCATGTGGGCCTTCTTCAATTAATGAGGTAGTAGGAACTTTCTCCTCCAGAATAAGTGGTGGAGAATTATGTTGAGTGGACTACTACTGATGTAACTTTGACTCCTCCTTACAGTTGGAATGTTTCTCTTCCCATAAATCTATCTCAGGTTATAATTCTAGCTTTATCTTGTTTATGAATAAATTGTCTCTATATCACTATTGTCTATCTCTTTTTGAGTGCTTTCTTGAATCAGTGAGATAATGTAGCTCATCTAGATTCCAAAATCCTTGAGTAACCCATATTATGAAGAGTCCTCTTATGTTTTTAATTCTGCTATTTGGTCCTTCATAGCCTTGTCAACGCCATTTCCTTCTAAAGAATCATAAATTATTGATCAGTATCCATTGTCTTGCTTTTCTCTTCCATACAATTCAGATCTAAATGAATGGAACATGAGATAAGCTTCGTGACATTTTCCAAATTCCAAGATTTTTCATTACACTTCTCATGTATATGAGGGAAAATGGATTCCATACATTCAAGGTTATGCCTTTTTAGGGCTTGTTGTAATGTTGGAAGCTTCTCTTCACCTTGTCTCCTTTCTTCTGTATCCTTGACTTTGATACTTTTGGAATAATAAAATAGTTGTAACAAAAATAATACGCAACAAGAAAAACTATGTACATTTGGATGTATGAAAATTTAGATACATTTGATTAAGTAAAATTTTAAAAGAATAATGGTTATAAACATTTAAAAATAAATTTATTAAATAATTAGTTTAGATCGAGAGTTGATATTGATTTAGACCATCTTAGTTCCCCCTATAAAGAAACTACATTCCACATGAATACCTTGGGCCAATACCATGGGCTGTATTTATAGTTTATCATTATTTTATTTTATTATTTTTTTTATTGTATTTTGACCTAGTTAAAATGTTCATTACATTATGTCAATCTTTTTATTTAATTTACTTTTATTTTTAATTTTGTGTAATTTGACATAGTCAAAATGTATCCATGTAATATAAATTAACTGGTTTTGTGGAGTTTAATTTTATGATATAAATTTTATTATAAATATAAATTTTATAATACAAAACAAGAAAAACTATGTATATTTGGATTTATGAAAATTTAGACACATTTTATTAAGTAAAATTTTAAAAGAATAATGGTTATAAACATTTAAAAATAATTTTATTAAATAATCAGTTTAGATTGGGAGTTAACATTGATTTAGGGCATGTTAGTTCACCCTATAAAGAAACTACATTCCACATGAATACCATGGGTCAATACCACTGGTTGTATTTATAGTTTATCATTATTTTATTTTACTATTTTTATTTTTTATTGTATTTTGACCTAATTAAAATGTTCATTACATTATGTCAATATTTTTATTTAATTTACTTTTATTTTTAATTGTGTGTAATTTGACATAATCAAAATGTTAAAGATGACATTACAACCTTTCTACCATACTTTGTTTTGAGAGCATAGTAACACAAAAATGTTATATTTAAATATATAAATAGTTATTGTCTTATATATAAATAGTTATTGGTTTTTGTGGAGTTTAATTTTTGATATAAATTTTATTATAAATTAAAATTTTTAGGCTTATGTACCAAAAAATTTAATGTTTACGTATTTTAATTTTTTTTATTCATTAAACTAATTTATGTTAAATCAAGTTTATTAAGTTATTAATTTGAATTTTATTAAAAAAATTGAGGTTAAAATCTAACAAATTTTTAATAACAACATTTTAACTTAAATGTAACCAAAACCTAAATCCAATCTAACTTATTAAAAAGAAAAAACTAACATTATAAAAAACATATATAGAAATATTTACTTGATCTTAATGGCCTAAAACATTTCAAATGTCTAACATTTGATCCAATGACTCAAATATGAACACAGTGACAGCTAGGAGAATTGTTTTCAAATAATAACACTTTACAACATAATTAACCAAATTAAAATTCCCTAACTTTTTACTTTACTTTAAACAAACCAATTGTCGAAGTCATAATTACTTTACAAATGATTTTACTATTACTTTAATCATGAGCATCTCTCTCCCCATAACTTATTAGTAATCCGGAACCATCACTCCATTAATCATATTTCCACGTAATCACATTTTTAATTATTAACTAAATTTAAATTCCTTCCATTTTCTTCTCCATATAAACTCCTTACTTTAAACATACCAATTTATAAAGTCATAATTACTTTGCCATTGTGCATGTCTCTCTACATAACCTATTTCTTACCCACAACCACGTTGCCGACTCTCCTTTCCGTCAAATATATATACGTAAATATGCACAACCACATCAAATAAAGTTTTCCACATTAAACACATAATGGTAAATAAACATTTGAAAAAATATATATGTTATATATATTCAAATATTTTTTATTAAAATGTGTTTAAATTGAAACTTGAACCTAGAGCAGAGCATTTGTAAAATTTGAAATTGTATTGTATCCATCACTATCCGTCATATTATTGATACTTTATTATCCATATTATTGATACTTTATTTTCTTTTATGATTTCATGTAATAAAAAGTGAAAATCGTGTATTTTCTGTGTATTTTCTAAATAATGTAGCTTTAGGATATATAGATAACGAAAATTTTATTAAAAAGGACGATTGTTTTAATACAAACATTTCAGTATGCTTTAAAAAAAGGAAGGGTTTGAAGACTACAGTTGTATTAATATGTTATAAGATAATATTGTATCATCTTCTTCTTTTTTTTGTCACCACTATATTATTGGTATTGATTATTTATGGTGTTATGGTGGTTAAGTTCAATAAATTATTAGCCAAGGTTTTTTATTTTACTTTAAGTTGAGAATTTGTTGATTCTTTTATTTATTATTTTAATTGATGACTTAAATTGATTTTGAAGGAATAATGTGTGACAAATTTGTTAGCTTGACTTTTAATTAATTTAAAAAATTAGATCATTTCCAGAGTAATTTCTTAGAGATTTTCAAAGTATATTTAATTTTAGAAAAACTGCCTTATATTTTCTTTGTAAACGATAAAAATCTTTAACACTACTACTTTTTATCATGACTTGGAATTTTTAAGAATTAAATAATATCAAAGTTAATTAAGGCAATGACTAGTATTTTTGGTGAAGGCAATGACTAGATATTGAAGGATTTGAATTCAATAAATTGATTGTACCTCTTAAACAATAAACTTGTAAATGAAATCTCTCAAAGTGCAAATCTACAAATCTTGAGAAGCAGTTTCCATCTCAAGAGATTTGATTGCTCTTGACCATTACAAATCCATAATTAAGATGGATCTAAGTTGTGTGTTTATATATATATATATATATAGCATTACTAATGCTATATATATATATATATATATATATATAGCATTAGTAAAAATACATTTACAGAACAATTATACATATATATATTGATATTTTTATTTTCTAAATAGATTATACCTATTGAAAGGAAAATAGCAGAGGTCATGAAACTCTGCTTCACTAACTACTAATCCAACTTCCTCTTCAAAATAAAAAATCCCTGTAAAAAAAAGTGATAGACATGAATGTTACTGGTTGGAAAATAAAAATAATACATTTGCAGAACAATAAAATATATATATATATATATATATAAACTGTTTTAATATATAGAAATAGTTTTTTTTGTTTTTCTTAAAATAAATAAAAAAATATTGATATTTTTATTTTCTAAATAGATTATACTCATATGAAAACCAAATAAATTACCAAATTCTAATCCGCAAATAATGAAAGGAAAATGAAAAGAAAATTACTTATGAATATCCACTGGCACACAAAGATCATGTACTCTTGAAAAAAAATGAAAAGCCATAATCTGGTCTGAGCACGACTGAAAATTTTGAAAAGTCCGAATTGGTTTCTGAATAGATTATACGGATATGAAAACCAAATAAATTACTAAATGCTAATTCGCAAATGAAAGAAAATTTACTTATAATTAAAAATTACTTATGAATATCCACTAGTGCACAAAGATCATGTACTCTTGAAAAAAATGAAAAGCCATAATCTGTTCCGAGCACGGGTACTGTTGAAAATTTTGAAAAGACCGAATTGATTTCTGAGCACGGCTGAAGATTTTGTACTGTTTGAAATTTTGAAAAGCCTAAATCGGTTCCCAGCATCACTGAAGATTGTTCCCAGCACCACAGAAGATTTTGTACGGTTGAAAATTTTGAAATCAGTCTGTGTTTCAACACTGAACCTATTGTTGAAAAAAAAATAAGAAACCGTGATTTTTGAAGAAGTTGAAAATCCACAACATTGAATCCGTTGATAAGAGTTGAACAGAAGCAGTCAGTTGATACGAAGTTGGTTTATTATAACTGTTTTTAATCTGATGGCATATTATTGTTCAATTGTCTAACAATTAATGTAATGGTCAACAATTAATGTAATGGTCAACAATAGTACACAGTGGCCGCTGGAAAAGTTGTTTTCAAAGGCGTAAATATAGTTGCTTTCTAAAAATACCCAAAATTTATATAGCTTAATATTTTTGGGAATGCTTGTTTGTTTGAGTATTGATCAAGCTTTCCTTGTTTAAGAGGGATGGAGCTCCTCCTCCTCCAACGGCATGCCATCGCTAGAGGACACATCAAGGTCAGTGCCGTAGCGGTCTTGGGCATCCATGTTGGCAGGCTTCCACTGCTCAACGAGTGGGGAGAGCACATTGACGACGTAGCCCATGTCAAGGCGCTACAAGGGGTCCCCGGAGATGCAGTGCCCAGCTAGCTCCGCCACTGTGCACATGTTTTGGAAATTATCGTCAGTCATGTCAAGGACCGGGTCAACAACATTGCGGAAACCGTCATGGCTCATGAGCACACGCCGGAACCATGTGACCAAGTGCATGCTCTCCTCTGGTTGGGTTTCATCCAGAGCCTTGCGTCCGGTTATCAGCTCCATCAGCACCGCACCAAAGCTGAACACATCCACCTTGGTTGTCACCCTGCCCGTCCCTGCACCAAAATAACAATGGCAGAATTGTTAGGAATTTCCCGAGTGCAAAATAATCGCATAATTATTAGCCCAGTTAGACAATCCAAGTGAGATGGAACTAAATTTAATTGATGGATCGAAATAAAAAATTTGGAGTTTAAAGAATGGATGGAAAGAAGTTTTGCAAGAAGCTTAAGGAATGGATGGAAAAAATGTTTGGAGTTTCCATTCATATGACAATGGTGTGAATCTCAGTGGATAAATGGCTTAATGCCACGCCACTACGCTAACTTAATTTTCACCATGGCATTAGGTAGAAGGAAATAGCAAAAAGCCAATTTGTCACGAAAGAATTGAACTGAAAATTAAAAACAAGTTGATTGGTAAAATGGGTACCTGAATCTGCTGGCCACCGTGGCCTGACTGAGAACTTTCCCTTGGTTGTGAGCTTCACTTACAACAGACCAGACCACAGGTAAAGCTGATTCTATAATGGATTTAGTATGGAAAGAGATTGTCCTTTTTTACAGAGTGACTGGGATCAATATTGAGGAGATGAATTTGGCATGGTAATCGAGGTCAGGGCGCTCAGCTTGTTGAAATCCGCCGGCAGTGTCCCTGCCAAATTCATCTCCTGAATATTGATCCCAGTCACTTTGTTGTTGTTTGAGCAGGAAACCCCCTTCCACCCGCTGCACGGATCGTCGCCCGTCCACGAGCTATCGACTTTCAGAGTCTTCGCCATTTCAGCCATCACCTGAGCATCAGTCGGATCGGTGGCGCCATCGACAGGGCGAGAAAGGCAAAAACAAACCCACAGACACCACCACAGCCAGTTCCCGTTCATTGCATACGAGTTAAAAACCAAGAGTCACACAAACTCAATTCGTATTCATGGCATACGAGTTAAAACCAAGAGAGACACAAAATCCATTCGTATTCAAAAAATCCAGAGGCTTTTCAGTCTCGGCCATTTATCCACCTATTTCGCCTCCAAATTCTACAAGTAAGAAGCACATATTCTCAAATCAAGCCCCACAGACACCACCACAGCCAGTCCCCGTTCATCGCATACCATTCAGTTTTCTGCATCCGAGAAGTTTCTTGAATCTGCGATAAACGCGGACACGCGGACAAAATATAAGTTTCTTGAATCCGCGAAAAAGCCGCCGCACGGACAAGAGAAGCGGGCGAGAAAAGGCAACAACAAAGCCTCCTCCACCACAAGGCAAGACTTATTTCGTCGGTTATAGGCCCATTAATGCTTCAATAGTACCAATGCCCATCCCCATGGCCATGCCATGCAGACCAGGAAACAAGTACCATTCAATGGCGGATAGCACATATCATTCATTACTGCGCGTGTCTGCACGAAACGTCTGAGGCTCGTCATGAGTCAAATAAAATCGAAGGTCTTGGAACACAACGCATGCGTTCTTGGCGTGCATAAGGAATTTCAGTGGTTTCATCCAGCAGTTCGGCAATTTCATCCAGCGGCCCGTCGTTTGACGGAAACTGCTCTCCGGCATCATCGGTGTCAGGTCACCTGTCGCGAAACCGCCTGCAGTTCGCAGCGGCGTCTTTGGAGATCGCTGAGAAGAGTGTTTTTAGTTGCGTCGAACTCGAGAAGTGTGCAACGGTGCGAGCTAGTTTGACCGTTCTGCATTTGGCGGCAAAAGAAAAATATTCTTCCTCTTTATATAAATATTAGGATTTTGATTTCGGGCTGGGTGAAGGGTTAACGTGATTTGACGTCCCACAGGACGTATTTTTGGTTTCCAGACGTATTTGACGGCAGTTAAAAAGTTTTCAACGTCAAGTTTGACGTGATGTTAACATCTCCAACCTGTCAAAACTACGTCCACTTTCACAAATAAACCGTAAAAATCTATAATACCTATAGAGGCTATATATTTCCATTATAAATATATAATACCTATATAAATTATATATTTCATGAGATTTAGAAATACACAAAAAAATTTAAGTGAAGCTGATTTAAATTCTCAGCGTCTCTTTACGTAACGCCGTAGTACTTACTACCTATCCAGCTCAGCCCATGCATGCGAAAGATATACAAATTTGCAAAATTAATCTAAACGATATATTACTTTACTACCTACCATTAATGGATGCTCAGAGCAAATCTGCAAAATTAATCAAGTGATATACGACTGATATGCAAATTCAATGCATATCTACCATTTGATTAACTAATTTCTTCCTTAGTGGAGCTGAGATGAACGGGGAAGGCAGATTTGAATTTTGAAGTTTTTCTTTGAAGTTCTGGCCAAGTATGAGTTCTACAAGGCTCTTTGCTCCTGCCTGGCACATTGAAGCGCTAAGTCTGATTTTTGGACGGCTCAGTCCTCCTGCGTGGCTGATTGAAACCTGAAGGGATTGAAATGTGCCAGCAACAACCCAACTCGCCACTTTGAGTTTCATTTTTCCGGTATAATTTCAAGTAAGAGTCGAGACTTTCATGAATTCTGGAAAAACTGAAAACAACTACACTATTTACATGATTTCATATGTATCAAATCATCTTCTTGTTTTATAAATGGAATGAAAAAATGCAATCAATTAAATAAATTTGAGGGTATAAAATTTAGTTTGGGCTAAGTTATATTTACTTTCTTGTTAAGTGAAATTTAGTTTGGATCAGATTTTATTTACTTTCTTCTTTAAAATGTCTCTGGGTCATATGGATAGGAGGGTAGGAATGGATTAGAGCTTTTTTTAAGTGACATCAATATATTTGAAAATAGCCGTAAGGCCATTAATAAATTAAAATTTAGCTGAAGTTTGGGAAGAGTCATTTTTATGAGTCAAAAACCATATTGTGAAATGTTTCAATTTTTTTGGAAGAATCAAATTTTGAATTTAGTGTTTATAACATGAAATGATAATCCTTATAACATGCTCACATCCTTATTTAGTTGTTAGAACCAGACTCTAAACACACAAATGCCCGAACGATTGAATATAAATTTTCACAACGGGGAAAACCAAACATAAGAGTACCAATTCATAAATAAGGATATGGTTGGCATTTAATGAGATTTAAAAATATTCAAAAAATTTAATAAATTGTTTGCTTAATTTATGTAGATTTTGAAATATTCAAAAATTTTAAGAAATTGATTGTTTATTTTTTAACTATGCAAATTTTGAAATATTCTAAAAATTTAATGAATTAATTAGATTTTGAAATATTTTAAAAATTTAATAAATCAATAGTTTATTTGATAGATGATTGGAGATTTTGAAACATTCTAAAAAATTTAAAAATAGTAAATTGATTATTTCATTTATTATGCCTTACATTAACTTGACATAATATCCAAGATGACTCAAAGCTGGTGTAAGCATTACATTGCTGGCACATTAAAAGATTGACCAAAAACCATTCAATGATCAAGGTCATGTATTCTCTCATAGATAATTACGGACATGCTTCCTTCACAAATAACTGGCAAGGTTAATAAAAAACTTAAATATACTAATAGCTAACTATTTTTTTTAATAAATTCTTTAAATTGTTTAAATCAACTTATAATATATATATCTCTATGTCTGAATTATTTTATTGTTTGTCATGATTAAATTGTTGTTAAATCAACTTGTAATATACAAGTCCCTATATTTTGTGCGCAACAATTAAACCACACAACAATTTAAACCACATAACAATCTATATTGTGTGCACCACACTGCAATTAAACCAAACAAAAATTAAATACTTTAATAAAAAGGGAGTTAAAAAAAAATATTTGGCAATTTTAACTCTGTCTTGCCTTGACAAATTCAGGTGGCATTATATTATTGTTTGTGATGATGGAGAAATAGTAAATTGACTTTTAAAAAAATCTCATTGTAAACTTTATTATTAAATATTTATGAACAATGAAAATTTAAAATGAATGTTTATAAATAATAGACATTATAATCTTGGAATTTGATTATTTATTTTCATAATGTTGGAAATCAGTGAAGATGGACCATGGTTTGTTAAATTTGACTATCACTTGTTAAATTTGGCATTAATTTGCGGAAAATATCCAAAAAAAAATTAGACATATCTAGATTTGGTAATTACCATTTTTTGAGAGACACTTTTGAATCAAAAGGATTTTGCATTGATATTTTATGGTTGGATTATATTTTTACTAATTTACCTTTCGAACCATTTCTAGCCCTATACATATATAAACAACCATGTTTTTTTGTGCAATTTCACTTTTAGATAACATCAATTTATAATTGAAGTAGTGAAGTAGTGTAGTCTATTTACAAAACCTACATCCTCCAATTAGTAAACATTTCTTCAAATATTACAACACCGAGTTCTCTATGAATTTCACCCAAATATGCAAACATGGTTGGTTCTTTATTGTGCCTCGTGAATTTTGTTGTTGGAGCCTATCACAACTTGCACATCTTTGATGGAGTTGTATTATAAGAGCCACTGTAGTAGTTGATTAGTGTATTTACTATGTGACTTCTATTTTTTTGCAGATCAGCTGTACATTTACATATTTGACTTAGTTTTTATTGGATAATTTATTTTGTGTTCTACAACAAATTTGCAAGAGTTATTGAAAGAAAATTTTCATATAAGTGGAACTATTCAATTTCATTCAAACATAAAGTAAAGAACCTTAAGTTAGCATCATCAACTTTTCATTATTGAGCAATTGATTTGAAATTCAGGGCTTTGGACAATGTTTGTGAGGAGCTATTTTTAATGGATAATTGCAAAATCCAGTGTATACCTGAGGATGGACACCTAACATTTTTGATATTTTTATTAAAAATATTTATTATATTTTATTTTAGAATTTGTAAAATGTAAGTTTATTAGGATTTTCATTTAACTTTTAACTTTGATTTAGATTTTAAGTTTAAATTTTTAAAATATGTTTAATATTATATTTTAGGTTTTATATTTTAAGATTAGATTTTATGTTATAAGTTTTAAGTTTTTAAGTTTAAAATTTAGGTTTTAATAATAGATTCTAGGTTTAAGTTTTAGATTTTCTTTTGGTTTTATATTTACTTTTATGGTTTTTAAGTTTATAAAGTTTAATATTAAGCTTTTATGTTTAGGTTTTAGATTTAATATTGAGTTTTAGATTTTAAATTTTTAAAACATGTTTAATAATAATATGATTTTTAATCATTCCGGACCTTGCGCTACTGCCCCTGTGCATGCGACTGCTCTTGCAGGGCCTCTCTGATCGGATCCTTGCTGTGCATGCTTTGTGGGATCCTTCCACTGGCGTTTGAACCTGCCTTGGGCTGGCCGTTCTAACCGATCTTCAGCATGCAGCGTGCTCTCTCTCTGTCGCGCTTAGCCTCTTTTGCTCTATGATTGCATCATTTGTGGTTCTTTTGCCTAGCCTTTGAGGCTGTTCAAGGGCCCTTTAAGGCATGGAGGATCTTGACTCCCTCCATCCTCCTCCGCCTCCTCCGTCGGCCTCTGCCACCGAAGCCTTCAGCGTTCTTCTGGCCTCGCTCCCAAAGAAGAGGACTTCTGAAGCTGCGAGGTTTGTTAAAAAATTGGATGACATTCCTGAGATCTCGCTGCCCGTCGAGGGATCTATTCAGGTGGCCCTCTCTCTGGCCGATCGTGCTCTCGTTGGCCAGTTCACTGGCCTCTGGCCCTCACCCAAATCCACTGAGATCTGGGTTGCTAAGAACTAGGCTCCCCTCATTAAGAACAGTGTGTCCTCGTACTTCCTGGGTCGAGGGTATTTCCTGTTCGAATTCGTCGATAAGGAGGACAAAGAGCTCATCTTCAGGAATGACCCCTATTTCATGGGACCTCAAGGGCTCTACCTCAATAAATGGACCCCAGATTTTGATCCTGCGATAGATATTCTAACCGCAGTCCCAGTCTGGGTCAGACTCCCGAATCTGCCCATGCATTGTTGGAACTGGGAATCGCTAAAGCATATTGGAAACACCCTGGGAAAATTCATAGATCGCGCAAATAACAAAGATCAGTACGATTGTGCTCGTATCTGTGTCGAAGTCGACCTAGAAGTGGGCCTCCCGGAGGCCATTAAAATCAAGGTTGGGAGCTGGTCTCATATTCAAAAGCTCAACTATGAGCAGCTTCCATTCAAGTGTCGCAAATGTCACGTCTATGGACACTTCACTAGCGGGTGCTCGAGTAATGCCGAAGTAGCCAAAGGAAAAGAGGAGGGTTGGAACCAAGTCAATAGGACAAAGACCAACAAAAAAAATGTTGGAGCCCCGACAAGCAAAGGACCCCAACACTCCGTTGGTCAGCAAACCCAAACTTCTAAAGGGCAAGGTAATAAATTTGAACCTCTCAGTCTAAATTCAATAGAGATGCATGAGGTTGAAACACAGAATGACTCCTTGGGCAAAGGAACTGCTCCAGATCCAAAGCAAGGTGTTAATACCCCAAGCGGATCCAAAAGGAAAAATGCAGATACGGAGGACATGGTACAGGCCTCAGAGGAATCTGAGGAGGAAGGAGAAATAGGGGAATCACAAGTCTCGATAAGAAGATCAACAAGAGGAAAAATGCCTGAGCGGGAAAAAAGAGAGCAGGAAACATACAAAGAAAAACTACAAGGCACCCAGCCAACTCTTGAGAAACTATTGGAAAAATCGGCCAAGAATACAAGAAACTAGACCGACTCCAAGGGAGCCCAACACTCCCAAATAAGTAAGTAATGAAAATCGTCTCCTGGAACTGTAGAGGTTTGGGAAGTAAAGCGAAAGAAGAAGCTATCAGAAGCACAATCCGAATAGAAACCCCAGACTTCCTTTTAATCGAGGAGACAAAGATGGAGGATGCAGCTTTCCTCCAAACAACTCAAAGTTTTTGGAATAAAGGTGGTGGGCAGGCTGTCTCTTCTAGAGGAGCATCTGGCGGCCTGGGTACGTTATGGAATGCAAACAAATATCTGCTGCACAAAGCAATCCCAAACACACATTGGTTGTACCTGAAACTTCAGCACATAGAGTCCAAGGATGAAATCAGCCTTTTCAACGTCTATGTACTGGCTAATGCAAGAGAGAAGAAGTCTTGTTGGGACTCCATCAGAAATCTGGCTGAGACTGAGAATCTTGAAAACATCATTATAGCCGGAGACCTCAATCTCACCC
Source organism: Pinus albicaulis (assembly GCA_034641835.2). Lineage (NCBI taxonomy): Eukaryota > Viridiplantae > Streptophyta > Pinopsida > Pinales > Pinaceae > Pinus > Pinus albicaulis. Next base: position 923,065,841 of record CM076574.1, on the reverse strand, counting down.
TGGCACTGTCTGAAAAGCGTGGAGGCAGTATCGTGAGAGATCCAGCTAGGGAATGGGTGGAGGATCCCATACAAGAGTGGGATCTTATCGACATCAAGCCCTTAAATGGAAAGTTTACTTGGTCCAATAAAAGAATTGGCCCTGGTCACATAGCTGCTAGACTAGACAGATTTCTGGTTCAAAGCTCCTTCCTGCGTCTTGGGCTAGAATCTAGAACGTGAATTCTCTCTTGCAGTGCCTCTGACCATAGGCCTATTATGCTTGAATTTTTGCCGCACAAGGACCTGGGACCTATCCCGTTTAGATTTAGCCCTCTTTGGATCTAGCTTCTAGGTTTTAAGGAAAAGAGTCAAGGAAGTCTGGGATCATCCGGTAAATGGCTCGCCTTTCTTTGTGTGGGAAGAAAAGCTCAGAAGGCTAAAAACTGAGCTAAAATGTTGGGCCAAATCTATCCCAACTCCGGCTTCAGAGCGGAAATCCGCTCAAGACACTTTAGAGGCTCATCATCTTCATATGGAGGATGCAGTCATTACTCCTGAAGTTATTAATCTGGAAGTGAACCTCCAACAAAAGTTTCACAGGGCCTGCATGGCGGAGGAAGAAATTTGGAGGCAAAAATTCCGTAGCCTTTGGCTCAAGGCTGGGGATATAAACACCTCTTTTTTCCATAAGCAAGATAATGCAAGAAGAAATTTCAACACAATCTCTGAAATCAAAGACGAGAATGCTGTTCACAAGGACTTCGTGAGCATTAAAAGGCTGCCTACAACCACTTTAAGAATTTGTATGGCGAGGAAGAAGCTGGGATCCACTCTGACACCTTCTTAGAAGTGATACCCAACGAGATAACTTCCAATATGAAAAAATCTTTGGAAGCGAAAGTATCCAAGGAAGAAATTAAGAAAGCTCTTTTTGGGATGAATCCGGACAAATCCCCTGGACCTGATGGATTTACTACTAGATTTCTTCAAGTCTACTCGCAAATATTTGAAAAATATTTATGAAAAATGGTTAGGAAATCTCAATCTTGCCAAAAAATTGGGGGTAGTACCAACTCTGCTTTCCTAGCCCTCATTCCGAAGGAAAAGGGAGCTAATGTCTTTAATAGATTCAGACCTATCTCGCTATGCAATATTGGATACAAAATCATAACCAAGGTTATTGCAAACAGGTTGAAAGGCATTCTTCCCAAAATTATTCCGGAAAATCAAGGAGGATTTGTGGAGGGAAGACAGATAGTAGACAATTTCATTCTTGTGCAAGAGACGATCCATTCTAGCATTCAGCGCAAAGAGAAAGGAATGGTAATAAAGCTTGATCTTGCAAATGCATTTGACCGAGTAAAACACAACTTCCTCGTTAGAGTCTTACGAAAGTTTGGATTCGGGGAGAATTTCATAAATTGGATCAGTGCATGCATCTCTGAGCCTTGGATCGCTCCTTTAGTGAACGGGAGGGCTACAGGCTTCTTCAAAGCCTCGCGTGGGCTTCGTCAGGGATGTCCTCTTTCCCCTCATCTTTTTGTCCTTCAAGCTTCTGTCCTAAGTTTTTACTTGAATAAGGAAATGATAGAGCAGGAAATTCTGGGACTAAGCATAGCTAGAGGAGTAAGAAATATCAATCACGCTTTGTTTGCTGATGACACCTTATTGATGGGCGCAACTTTGCTGCACTCTGCCTCTAAATTCAAAGATGCCCTCTACAAGTTTTGTGATGCTTATGGCAGCATGCTCAACAAAGGGAAGTGCCATGTTTACAGCTGGAATATATCTTCCAGTCTGCTCATAGCCATCTCCTGGTGTCTAGGCTTTGCAGGCTCGGCTTCCTAGTCTTCTTTTAAATACTTGGGACTTCTAGTCTTTTTTAAATCTGCCTTTTACAAAGACTGGGCTCCTCTCATCGATAAGTTCAAAACTCGAATTAAGGCTTGGGGTCTTTCTTGGCTAAACTTGGCAGGAAAAATTGTATTGGTAAAATCGGTGCTCAGCAGCCTACCCATTTTCAAATTCTCAGTCCTGTTAGCGCCCTCCGGTGTTCTCAGGAAATTGGATGATCTCATCTGGCGCTTCTTCTGAAAAGGGGGAAAAAGTAATGAAAAACGCATTCCCTTGGTGAGCTGGGAGAAGATCTCCAAACCTGTGCTGGAAGGAGGATTAAATATGAAATCGCTTCGTGCGCAAAACTCTGCTATGGGTGCCAAAATCGTCTGGCGTATTGTTGACACCAATCCAGGCTGGGCGTAGAAGGCATTGTGGCGAAAATACTTCTTGGGTCCAAGAAAGTGCTACCTGGACAATCCCCGATCTGTTTCTTGCACGCATCTGGCAAAATTGTGTTTTAACTTCACTCCGCTCATCCAAAAGAACACGTTCTGGGTGCTTGGGAATGGCAAATCAATTGATTTATGACAAGACAGGATTATGATAAATCAACCACTTGCTGAGGTGGCCTCCCTGCGGCCTCTTCGTTCCTGGATGTCAAATGCAGTTTTAAAATCGCTTTGGTTGGAGAACAGATGGATAGGCTGGATCGATATTCAAGTGCCACCGAATTTGAAAAATTTGTGGGAAGTTTTTCTGTCACTGCTACACGGTCGAGCACCAATTCTCTGCAATCAATCTGACAAGCGAGGTTGGGGTCCTTCAGGCTACTACTCCATCGCTATGGGATATGTTGAGCAGTTGGAAATACCTCACATCCCCCCAAACCCTGCTGTCTGGAAAGGCCTTTGGAAATTAAAAACAATTCCAAAAGTCAATTATTTCTGTTGGCTCATGTGCCATAACAGAAATCTCACTGATGACAGGCTTAAAAAAAGAGGATTTCAAGGCCCATCTAGGTGCCGGATGTGTTGGGCGGATGAAGAAAGTATCAGTCACATAATGTTGAGTTGCAATTTTGCTGTTGAGGTTTGGCACGAGATTCTGCCCCCTTGTGGTGATAGCTTCATTTTTCCAAGCTCTATCCCTGAGCTCTTTGCCGATTGGCCATTCAAATATCCTGGTGGTTCCCCTAAGAACAACAGCTTTGAAGCCATCTGGCTTTCGCTCCCAAAATTTACCTGTTGGAAAATTTGGCTTGAAAGTAACAACAGAACTTTAAGGGATAAGGAGCAGAAAATAAAAACCGTTATAGCTAAAATCAAAGCTCAGCTTAAAGAAAGTTTGGATAGCTACTTAGAAGCTTCTAATCTCAGCCAGAGCGATAAGGATTGGAGTAACTCGATGGGCTTCACCATCTCAGCAAATCCAAGGCAAAATAAGATTAAAGAAAGATGGAAGATTAGACTTACTGAGAAAGACTTGTCCGATTGGCTCATTAAGCAATCCTCCCCCCTCTTGTTCTTTGATGGAGCTGCTAAAGGTAACCCCAGGAAAGCTGGGGCATGTGGTGTGATTAAGAACAATGAAGGTGTTGTTGTTCACAGGTTCGCCTCGGGCTTGGATCACTCTACTAGCATTCAAGCTGAGGCACTTGCTCTCCTTCAAGGCCTCATGCAAGTTAAAAATATTGGCATCAAAGATCTTGTAGTGGTTGGTGACTCTCAATCAATCATCAAATGCTTGGTGAATGGCGTTGAACCGAAGGATATCAACTTTGCTAGATTGATAAAGTGAATTAATGCTATCTCCAAAACCCTCCAAAAGGCCACTTTTTTTCATGTGCTCCGAGAAAATAATAAAGATGTTGATCTTGAAGCAAACAAAGCATCTCTTCTCCCCACCAGCTCTTTGTTGAAAAATGAACATGAGGATTGGGCCCCCATTCCTTAGATTTTTTTGTCAAAGTTTTCCTGTTTTACCTTGATTAGTCATGTTTTTCTGCATTTTATTACAGCAATTTGTCTGCATTCACAAAGCTGGGAAAATTGTGGAACTCGCAGCAAGGAATATCTGTAAGAAACAATGGTATAGTCACATCAACATCCTAGATACTGTGGCAAATGAGAAAGACAATGAAGCGGGGCTTCAGATTGTAACCTGTTTAGAGGCATTTATGCCCAAGTCCTAATATAAAAACATAACCGTTCTTGTTAAAAAAATAATAATAATATGATTTTTAATCTTTACATTAATATAATGATTATTAACAATATTATTATTATATATTATTTACAATATTTTAAGTTTAAATACTAATAAGATTAATATTAATTATTATATAATATTAATATTTTAGAAATGACAACAGATTTATTATTATTGATGAGTTCGAATTCGAAACAAGAGATACAAATTTCTTCTACAATCAACAGAATAGAAAATCACAAGATAGAAACACATGCAGTGACATGCAACCATCAAAACACAAGGAAAAGCTAAAGTCTATTTCTATAGTTCCAAAGGGAAAAATTGCGGCTTTAGTGGGGTTCGAGTGGCCAACATTGAATGGAGCCAGTTTCTTAGGTGGTAGCATGAGGGAGGCTGAAAAGAGGCAACACTGGGAATGGAATGTGTGTGTATGCTTGTTAGGGAAATTAGGCAACTTCACAGCTGAAGGTAGGTACTGTAGGAATTGAATTGTCAATTGCAAGGATTGAATCGTAATGCAAAAACCTGCGGTGGGTTTCGAACTTTTAGTTCACTGAACTCTTATGATCAAAATATTTTTACTTGGAAAATGAAGAATTACACTAAATATTTTGCTGACAAATGTAACCCTAGAGGCACAATTATCTACTGACTAAAAGGATCATTATGTACTCTTGAGATTCATAACAAATGTTGTCTTAAATAATGTAGAATATTGAACACTAAAAAATTCTGTAGAATATTGAACACTAGAATATTCAATATTGAACACTAGAATATTGAATACTGAATAATGTCTTAAAAAATTCAAATTAGGATATTATTAAAGAATTTTTTACTTTATTTTTTTCCAATCGAAACTAAAAAAATCAAGTTTATTAATATATTGAAAAAGCGTTTAGATTATCTCTTTCAAAATTCCATTAATTATGTCATCTGGCTTTGTAATGTTTGATGCAACTAGCATTTTGCATGTAAATGTTTTTCATTACACTATAATTCAATACAATTTACACTATAAACTAATACTATGACCTTAATTCGATGTTTGAAGTTCCATTCTCATTACTATGTGACATATGGAATGATTCTTGGATTTAATAGTTATAAGTAGATTTACATGAGAAGAATATGTTAATGTGTGTATGAATGGAAGACAAGTTTTCAATATAAAAGAATTGAAAATGCACTTTTCTTATTGAGTGGGCTTAAGAAACTATGTTTTCTCTTAGTAGTGATCTTGGATGGAGTTATAGTATTGAAAAACATTATGTTGTATTCTTGACATGCTTTGTCTACTAAATTGTTCAATGCATATGCTTGCTCCAAATTTGTAGGTACTATGGATCTCAATTTGTCATGAGTTGATGAGTTAACACGTTTCATCTCATCATATTTAGATAATGCACTATATGGTCGTATATTGGTTGATTCAACATTATCAATGCTTGTTTCATTTTAATAATTTATATTGGGAGGAGAATCAAAGCATGGTGGAAGCTCTGTTTGGATTTCTGGGCCTAATATAGGTGTTTCATTCAAATCAAATAAAAGTGTACACCTTTCTGTAGTAGGATTAATGACATTAGGTAGTACATTTTCACCCAAACTAATGTTACTCACCAACATCTCAACTTTCTGTACATGTTTACAAACATTTCCATTCAAGGCCCAATTGCAATTACAAAAGTGTAGATTGCAACCTTTATATATGACATTGTACCAAATATCACGTGTATCCTTATTTTGGCTACAAAGCCAATAACCATTGTTACTCTTTTCATCAGGCACACAATCTTCATTTGGGATTTGGCTAGCTCTACACTTGGATGAATTCAATTGTTCCTCAATTTTTCTAGGCCATACGAAACTAGCTTCTTTTAAATGTTGCATATGATTGTAATATATTACAACCGTTGTCAACAACACATATATTAACCAATCAAGACGTCTATGACATGCATTATTATTTTCACTTAGGTACCTTTTCTTGATATGTCGATGATAAGATTCAATGGCATTATTTGTATCCACATTGGAATGTGTAACATTTATGTATGCTTTTGCCCACAAAAACATACACGTGATATTTGGTACAATGTCATATATAAAGGTTGCAATCTACACTTTTGTAATTGCAATTGGGCCTTGAATGGAAATGTTTGTAAACATGTACAGAAAGTTGAGATGTTCGTGAGTAACATTAGTTTGGGTGAAAATGTACTACCTAATGTCACTAATCCTACTACAGAAAGGCGTACACTTTTATTTAATTTGAATGAAACACCTATATTGGGCCCAAAAATCCAAACAAAGCTTCCACCATGCTTTGATTCTCCTCCCAATATAAATTATTATAATGAAACAAGCATTGATAATGTTGAATCAACCAATATACGACCATATAGTGCATTATTTGAATATGATGAGATGAAATGTGTTAACTCATCAACTCATGAGAAATTGAGATCCATAATACCTACAAATTTGGAGCAAGCATATGCATTGAACAATTTAGAACATAATGTTTTTCAATACTATAACTCCATCCAAGATCACTACTAAGAGAAAACATAGTTTCTTGAGCCCACTCAATAAGAAAAGTGCATTTTCAATTCTTTTATATTGAAAACTTGTCTTTCATTCATACACACATTAACATATTCTTCTCATGTAAATCTACCTATAAATATTAAATCCAAGAATCATTCCATATGTCACATAGTAATGAGAATGGAACTTCAAACATCGAATTAAGGTCATAGTATTAGTTTATAGTGTAAATTGTATTGAATTATAGTGTAATGACAAACATTTACATGCAAAATGCTAGTTGCATCAAACATTACAAAGCTAGATGACATAATTAATGGATTTTTGAAAGAGATAATCTAAACAAATTTTAAATATATTACTTAACTTGATTTTTTTTAGTTTCGATTGGAAAAAAATAAAGTAAACAATTCTTTAATAATATCCTAATTTGAATTTTTTAAGACATTATTCAATATTCAATATTCTAGTGTTCAATATTGAATATTCTAGTGTTCAATATTCTACATTATTCTACAAAAAATTTTAGTGTTCAATATTCTACATTATTTAAGACAACATTTGTTATGAATCTCGAGAGTACATAATGATCCTTTTAGTCAGTAGATAATTGTGCCTCTAGGGTTACATTTGTCAGCAAAATATTTAGCGTAATTCTTCATTTTCCAAGTAAAAATATTTTGATCAGAAGAGTTCAGTGAACTAAAAGTTCGAAACCCACGACAGGTTTTTGCATTACGATTCAATCCTTGCAATCGACAATTCAATTCCTTTAGTACCTACCTTCAGCTGTGAAGTTTCCTAATTTCCCTAACAAACATACACACACATTCCATTCCTAGCGTTGCCTCTTTTCAACCTCCCTCATGCTACCACCTAAGAAACTACCTCCATTCAATGTTGGCCACTCGAACCCCACTAAAGCCGCAATTTTTCCCTTGGGAACTATAGAAATAGACTTTAGCTTTTCCTTGTGTTTTGATGGTTGCATGTCACTGCATGTGTTTCTATCTTGTGATTTTCTATTATGCTAATTGTAGAAGAAATTTGTATCTCTCGTTTTGAATTCGAACTCATCAATAATAATAAATTTGTTGTCATTTCTAAAATATTAATATTATATAATAATTAATATTAATCTTATTAGTATTTAAACTTAAAATATTGTGAATAATATATAATAATAATATAGTTAATAATCATTATATTAATGTAAAGATTAAAAATCATATTATTATTAAGCATGTTTTCAAAATTTAAAATCTAAAACTCAATATTAAATCTAAAACCTAAACATAAAAGCTTAATATTAAACTTTATAAACTTAAAAACCATAAAAGTAAATATAAAACCAAAAGAAAATCTAAAACTTAAACCTAGAATCTAATATTAAAACCTAAATTTTAAACTTAAAAACTCAAAACTTAAAACATAAAATATAAACTTAAAATATAAAACCTAAAATATAAGGAGTTGTCTACTGAGGCCGCGTTTTGGCCCGGACGGCAGAAATCTACCAGAATCCGGTCAACTAAATTTTAAAAAATCAGGTAGTTGCAGTGCTTGGAATCCATTTTTGATAGTGGAAATGGATTCATCACTATCAAAAACCCCTAGGGCACTCAAAATACTAATGTTTAACAACTGTAAACAAGATTTTGGGCAAATCTTTGCCAGATTTTCTAAAAATCGTTACCGGATTCTGCGTCAAAACGCGGCCTCGGTAGACTACGCGAAAATATAATATTAAAAATATTTTAAAAATTTAAACCTAAAATCTAAATCAAAGTTAAAAGTTAAATGAAATCCTAATATTAAAAGCAGAACCTAAACTTTAAAAACTTGCATTTTACAAATTCTAAAATAAACTATAATAAATATTTTTATTAAAAATATCACAAATGTTAGATGTCGATCGTAGGCTGTGCATACAGCTGGATTTTGCAATTATCCATAAAAAAAAAAGCCTCATCAAACCCTTAACCCAACACAAAAACAAAATCTTAATATTTATATAAAGAGGAAGAATATTTTTCTTTTTCCGCTAAATGCAGAACGGTCAAACCAGCTCACACCGTTGCACATTTCTCGAGATCAACACAAGTAAAAAAACTCTTCTCAGCGATCTCCAAATATGCCACTGCAAACTGCAGGCAGTTTTGCGACAAGCGACCTGACACCGATAATGCCGAAGAGCAGTTTCCGTCAAACGACGGGCCGCTGGATGAAACTGCTGAACGGCTAGATGAAACCGCTAAAATTCTCTTATGCATGCCAAGAACACATGCGTTATGTTCCAAGACCTTCAATTTTATTTGACTCATGACGAGGCTCAGACGTTTCGTGCAGACAGGCGCAGTAATAAATGATATGTGCTATCCGCCATTAAATGGTACTTGTTTCCTGGTCTACATGGCATGGCCATGGGGATGGGCATTGGTACTATTGAAGCATTAATGAGCCTATAGCCGAGGAAATAAGGCTTGCCCCACCACAGCCGGTCCCCGTTCATTGATTTGAGTTCTAAAACAATTGTCGCACAAACGACAATCGTATTAGTTAAATCCTCCAGCCCCCGGAGTTTTCTTGGCAGTCATGGCGAAGACCTATATCCCCCAAGTAAACATCGACACGGTAAATATAAATCAATATGGATCTCATTTGATCTGATATGATATATTTTAATAACATCCACCAGATATATTTTAATAATGTTTACTAGACTCAACGGTTTGACCTACATTCCACTTCAAACAAGACATTACATTTTCAAGTTTCTCTGCAGAGCATTTTTTTGCTGTGAATTTTGATCAAGAAATTCGCAGTTTTGTGAGAAGCCTTGTCTCCTCGAACAACGTACTCAAATTTTCCATTTTTAAATCACTTTCAAACTGATTACCAATGGCCTCATAAGCTGGATCTTCCATGATAAAGTGTCATTCAGTTTCAACTGCTCCTAACGTGCAAAAGATACAAATTATTTCTTCCCATTCTTCATTGGGTGTTATCCATCTACATGTCTCGCACCTAAGATGGTGAGATCTAGTCTTCAGTTGTGCTATTAAAATTTTTTCCTTTCCCTTGATTGTCGCAATCAAATAAGTCTTTTCTTCATGCAATTATGACGGGTTGAAGTTTTTGACATATATCACTTTTTCTTCTACGACCCTATTTTTCCCACATGGCAGTGCTGAATTTTTCAACCACTTAATTTTTTATCTCCTCTTTAGCATTAGGAAAATCTTGCCAATTAATTCCCCATTTGCTTACCCATTTGTCATTTAGTTTCCTCCATGTTTTCTTCCTGAGCTTTAGCTCCTCCGTGTAAATCATCTTGGGCCAACGTTGTGCCTCCATATTTTCCACATTTTTTAGATAACTTAACAAACGAATGATTGTTGAAGCTTCCATCGAAAACATTCCAGCCTTAGCTAGCAGGATCTCATATAGGACTATTCCCTTGACTTTGATGTTACTAATGATTAACTACTTTTGAATTCTTTCTATTTGTCTCCACTTGTGATTGACACGTTGTTGCCCCAAACTTCACCTCCATATAAAACAACCAAGGTAACCGACACTCCAAATAGAGTTTTCATGATTCCCTAGTCCCACAATTTTGCTTCCGTGCATTTGTTCTGGAGAAGATAAGAAGCTCTCCACCCCCCTTGAATCCTTTTAGTTATGCATGTCTCCCAACTGAGCCTATTGTGAAAAACAATTCCTAGGTACTTGTATTCTTCCACTATCTCCAGAGGTTTTTACTCAAATATGAACCTAACCTATTGCTTTTTTCGTTTCAAAGAGAATATCATGACTTTGGTTTTACTAGTGTTTACTTGCATCCCGACTTCGTGGGAGAAAAGCTTTAATGCTTTCAAATTCTCTCGCAAACCATGCACATATTTTTCCATTAATATAAGATCATCCGCATACAGAATTAGCTTTACGACATACCATGCTAGTTTAATACCTTCTCCACTAGTGTTGTTTAGCCATTCTTATAGCTTATCAATATATAAACGAAATAGAGTGAGGGAAAGGGGGCACCCTTGCTTGACCCCAATGTCACTACCAAAGCATTCTGAAAATCCCTCCTTAGTTCCGATTTTACCACTAACTTTCTCATACAATTTGTGGACAACCACTCTATATTCATTTGGGATTCCAAGCTCTTCCATTCTTTTCCAAAGCTTATCCCTAGGAATAGTGACAAAAGCGTTTTTGAAATCAACAAAACAACAAAAGGCTTCCTTACCCTGAATGTCTCATAATTTTTCAATGACGTGATTAAGAGTGATGCAATGATCAATTGTAGAATGCCTTGGCTTAAAACCAGTCTGTCCTTTTTCTCTTTTACCCTCTTTTTCTGCCCAACTGCTGATTCTACGCTCCATCATGCTCCCAAACAATTTTCCAAGAAGAGGATTGACCATAATAGTGCGATAATTAGAGGGATTATTGATGTCTCCACTTTTGTAAAGAGGGATAGCGATACTTGTTGACCATTCCACTGGAAAATTTCTTTTTGTGATGTTGTTATTTGCAGAAATTGGATCATCCACAGTACCATAAAACAGATGTCGACGTTTCGAATCCTTACGTGGATCCATTTTCAGGACGAGAATTGAATTAAGGAAGAAAGAAGGTCGCAAGAAGTCAAGGTATAAATGGTGAAGGCCAATGAATATGAAAAGAGGAGCTGACACTAAGTCATGCTCATTAAACTTTTTTATATAATATTATAATAATTTAATTAAAAAAATTTTATAAAAAAATTTAATTTAAAAAAAAAAATTTAATTAAAATTTTTAATCAGATTAATCTCTAACCCTCTTAAGCTTAATATGATAAATCATCAAAATTTTTAAATAATTATGATTAATGAATTAATTCTAATTCTAACAAAAAAATCCTAAAATAATCTAACATCTAATATAGATTCAATTTGTCTAAGAATTATTAATGAGAGGAAAATAAGAAGATTTTTTTTTTTTTTTTTACCTAAATATATGCTACTAAATGAGTTTTAATCAAATTTTATTAATTAACCCTAAAAAATATATCAACTATTTAAAATTTTTCTCCTAATTTTTATTTTAATTAATTCCTAAAAAAAAATAAAAAAAAATCTAAAACCTATAATAACCAATCAAACCCTACTAAGCGCTAATTTTAAAATTAATTATTAATCAATTATTTCTTTTAATTCATTAATCCCTAAAAAACTGTACTAAAACTTAAAAATGAGCACCATAAATTTTTATTTTCCTTTAACTCATAATAAATATTAATTAACTAAAATTTATTAATAGAATAAAAATTAATTAATGAAATTAATTATTATGAGTAAGTGGCAAAATTTACTAAAATTTTTTTACTAACAAGAATTTTAATTTTATTGATAAAGAGCACCATTAATTTTCCACATTTAATTCCTAATAAATTGTAATACTAAAACTTAATAATGAGTACCACTAATTATTAATTTTCCCTTAACTCATAACAAATAATAATTAATTAATTTTTATTAATAGAATAAAAATTAATTAATGAAATTAATAATTATGAGTAAGTGACATAATTTACTAACAAGATTTTTAATAATAAAGAGCACCATTTATTTTTAATTTTCCTTTTACTCATAATAATTAATAATTAATTAATTTTTATTAATAGAATAAAAATTAATCATTATGAGTAAGTGGTATAATAAGAGTTTTTGAGCCACCACGACCCTAAACTAGAAAACTAAAAGGAGGAAGAAGAATACCTGTAACATTATACCTTGGATGAGGACGAACCTAGGGAGCAAATCTGTCTAATAAGTCGTCGCCAACTATCACTAATCTCATAACCTCCATCCCTGTTGATGTTGTGTGGGTGTTTTATAATCTCCAGCGCTTCTCTAATCTTACGTTTCTGATGGTGTTCCTCCCTTGCAATAATTCTAGCATCCTCAAGGCGCAAGTGATGTTTTGTTTTTGAGGAGTGATCAGCAAGAGCCGAGGTTCGTGATCGTTCATGTTTAATATCGGCACCATGCTCTTTCAAATGATTTTGCAGAGAGCGCCCTGTTTCGCTAATATAACACTTCCCACAAGAACAGACAATCTTGTAAACACCTTTGAGCAAACCCTCACTAATGCTATCTTTAACTGAGCGCATCTTTTGTCTAATGGTGCCTGCTGCTGAGAATTGTGCAAAAATGTTGCTCTTCCCCAAAACCCTAGCAATCTTATCTGTCACACCCCTGATATATGGCAGAAAAACCTTTCCACCCCTCTCTTGAGGGTCCTGGCACTTCTTGGACATGACAACATTTTTCACTCTGTTTATGGCTTTCTTGATTTCTCTTTCCTTATAACCTAAACCTAGGAAAACATGAGTAAGGTGAGAGATCTCTTCCTCCAAGTGCTCCTTGTCTGATATTCTCAGGGCTCTTACAACAAGAGTGTTGAGGACACCAAATTTTTGAGCAGGTTGATGGTAAGAATCAGCGTGAAGGTAGCTTTCAGTATGGGTTTTGTGATGTTGTTGAGGATCCTTTTGATGATTGGGGCCAAGATATCAACACCCCATTTTAAGAATTCTGCCTGTAACCCATCAATGTCTTGGGCTTTACCACTCGCTAAATTCTGTATACCTCGCTTGACATCCTCCATCGAAAATAATACAATTGTGGAGTTGGTTATGGTGGGGCTACTTTTCTCTTGATTTCTCTCATAAAGAAGCTTTACATATTCCACCCAATGAGTAGTTGAGATATTATTATTAATTTCTTTCTCTTTTGTTGTATTTCTCGCCAAAATATTTTGGGGTTGTGCTTTCCCAAATAGATTAAATCCTTTCTTCTTGCAGTCACATAAATTTTTTTTTTCTTTTTATCAAAATTTTTATACTTTTTCTTGCTTTCACTATCTGCCTCCTTCTCCTTGAGGGATCTTTTAGCCGCTTTTCATTCTTCATCAAACCAAGGATTAGTTGGAAAGGTGTTTGAGATCCTCTTATTAGGCTGAGACCTTTTGCACACCTTTAAGGCTTTGTGGATTAGAGGGATCAACATGTTGTTGCCCATGCATTCTATTTTTGAATTGTCTTCATTGTTTTTTGTGTTGATTTTCCCCCCCTGAAAGTGTTTTTCTAAAGCAACAACAAAGAGCTCTTGGTTTTCTTGATTTATGAGGATTCTTGCATTTGCATGCATTTTCTTATGACCTTGTTGGGTCTGCCCTTCCTATATCCCACTTGAGTGTCCACCACATATATAAAGATACATAAAGATGTAACTTAATATAAAGATACATATAGCCATGATTCATCTCTATAGGACAAGCCTCAATATTGAACTCTAACAGCTTGCAGTTAAGGCTCTGAGAGCATATTACATAGTCCACCACACTTTGACCATTCTATGTTTTACAGGTGGTGCCATTGGATGTTGGCCAAGCTCTCATATCATTGCATATTACCATGTCATGGAGCCTACATAAGCCTAACAACTCAGCTCCAAAGTGTGACACACTGCCATTCCCATATTGAGAAGCCCTTTTCCATGTGTGATCTTCATTCTTCTCTAACCAAAGAGGATTTTTTTCCAAATTTCCCTCACTTCCCCACCAAATGCACTGTTTGTTTAGCCATGGTCTAAAAATTATACAAATTTCATCAAAACTTGGTCTAAAAATTCATCAAAACTCTCACACGGTTAATATAAAAGCTTGGTCTAAAAAGTCTACAAATTTTTCATTAGCCATGAAAATAATGGAAATTCTAGCAAGTTATGAAAAAATCTGTCAGATTTTTTTCAAAATCTAGGTTACAGTTGTCAAACTTCAGGATTTTGGGTGGCTAGGTGTTCTTGATGGTGATAAATCCATTTCCACCATAAAAAAACTATTAAAACACTCCAGCATTCTGATTTTTTTATTTCAAGAAAACTATCATGGAGACAAATTTGTGGTGCCCAATATAAATCAATATAGATTTCATTTGAATTTCAATTTAAAGCTAAGAAAATAGACTAGTCTAAGAGGCTAGAAATTCTGGTACGATTTCATATTTGTTTGAAAATCTTGGGTACAAAGGTACATGTCAAGGGATTTTGGGTGTCTTATAAGTTCTTGATGGTTCCCTATGGGTTCTTGATGGTGGTGAATTCATTTCCATAAAATGTATATCTAGAGACAAAATTGGTCATCTGAATTAAAAACTAGTAATTACCTTCAAGGTGTAAAGAGTGTGTTCTTTCATCTCACATAGTCATTAAATTAAAGAGTGTGTTCTTTTGTCTCACATAGTCATATAAATTAAATAGCAAGGATATGTTTGAATTTAAGAAATAACACAACAATAGTAACTATAAATAGCAAGGATATGTTTGAAGTTAAGAAATAACACAACTATATAAATAAAATTATTGGTGTTTGTCTAAATTCAAGAATGAATCAGTGCAATTATATAAATTTAATAGTTCTTGAATAGCTATAAAAATAAAAACATTTATCTTATGATACATCACATATTGCCAAGATTTAAAAAAATCTCATTATTATTATTGTTATTATTTTTAAAAACCATGTAACAATAATTTTAAATATGGAAATTCATATTCATGGAGATTTTGCACAACCACCCCTAAGAGGTTTGATCCTGGGATACCTTGCTAACAAGGCCCATCCTCAACTTGTTGTTATAATATTATCTTCCAATACATAACTTACTAATATATCCAAAAAAATTATAACTCATATTCATAAAATATGTTTTTAATTAATTAATTTAGTTAAAATGGCAAAAAGAGTATAACTACTTCTAAAATAAATTTTAACCTTTAAATTATGACTAGTAGTAAAAATATTTTACAATATTTTTTGAAAGCCAAATTAAAAAATTAAAATTAAAATCTAAGAATTAATAATGGAAAAAAAGACGTTTCGTGTGTGTGTGTGTGTGTCTATATATATATATATATATATATATATATATATAAAACACACACACATATATATAGATATAAGTCTTTTAACCTTCATACAATATTCTATTGATTCTTAGATTCTAGGATCCTCATATTCCAGTGATAGAAATAAAGAAGAGAGTTGTCTTTAGTGTGAGTTTTTGGAAGTTTTTCCGATCTAAATCTGAGAGAAATTTACTGAATCCAAGTACACTAGAGGTTTTCTAGGCTGCTAAATCCATATATACAGTAAAAAAACCAGTTTAAATAACACAAATCAAGAAAGGTTTTCCAGACTGCTAAATCCATATATACAGATGTCCTTGTAACTATTAGGAATAATTGTTGAAATGTTGCCCAAACTTGAAACTAGTGACTAGGAGGATGACAATTACTCTAATGAGAGACATTCAAGGCATAAGAAAGTAAGTTGGCTTATGCAAGATATAGAAGATAACACAGACGTACCACCCCATCTAGCTAATAGAGAAATAGGAACGAGACATGGCAACATGCCCTTGTAACTATCAGGAATAAATGTTTCAACAAATTTATCCCTAACAGGGGATGGTGTTGATTACGGAGTCAATCATCCCAAACAATTAACTACTGAGGTGGATGGCGTCAATTACGGATTCCATCATTCCAAACAATCAACTAGTGAGATGAATTAGAGTCTGCGAGGGTTTATATGCTTGGTAAGAGTTTAAGAGGGTTTATACACTGAGTAAAGACAATGATTCTCACGGTTGTTAGAAAAAATGGGACGAGTAAGCGTTGATTATAGCACCCTGACCCGGTACGTTATGAGTGGAACCCCTCAGACATCAACTCAAAACTTTCATGATCTTTTTTCTCAGCCGTTGGGAGAGAATGTACGTTTGACCGAACGTGAGCTGTGAAGTATGGGAAAGACTAATTAATGATTATAGCATTTAAAGTGCTTGGTGGGAATTTGGGAAACAAGTTTTGTTTAAGGGTAAGTTTTCGATTATAAGGATTCAACACATTTAGGTCAGCTTATGAAATGTTCACAATTTTAACCATTTTCAAATTCGGCTGGAAAATATAACCAAAATTCTCAAAATTTTAACTCAACTCAATTAATAATTGTCCTACCATGAAATTCCACATTCAAAACTCCTAAATTTTATTACTAATTATTTTAAATAAAAATAAAAACTCAGAGCATATTTTTTTTTGTAGTTTAAAGAAAAGCAACAATAAAAAAAAATTACCTAATGCTTAAAAAACACACATTCAAAACTTTTAAATTTTATTACTAATTACTTTAAATAAAAATAAAAACTCACAGCGTATTTTTTTGTAGTTTAAAGAAAAGCAACGATAACAAAAAAATATTACCTAATGCTTAAAAAAACACATATTTATACTTAATTCGTCTCACGTGTCAAGTTGAGAACCTCTCCCACCAACAACCAAACGTACCACACGTATTTATAGTTAATTCTTGGTCACACTCCTTTTGTGAAATAACAATCACCTCTACCACCAACAAACACACGTACCACACGTATTTATAGTTAATTCTTGGTCACACTTCTTTCGTGAATAACAATCTTCTTTCTCCGGAATGATTCTCTTCCACACACATATTAGGGTTAGCTCCATGATTGGCCCAATTCTAGTAGCCGCTGACATATTTGTCAACGCAAAAGATGTAAAGATATAGTAAAAGAATAGATCATATTTATGATGTTATTTCAAAAATGTTGCAGCAAAGGAAAGATAACAAACTAAAGAGTGGAGGATGAATGAGAGAAAATGTGTGTTTAGGGTTGCAATAATCTCAATTGTTACTTGAACTATTACTGACATTCCTAGTTAAATCGTTTTTTTCCAATCATATTATCATGTCAAATTCTTATATACATATTATATCTAAGCTATAACATACATTCAGAGTAATGAGGAGAAACATTAGTCTTTAGATATCTAATTAGTCTATAGAACCTTGGATAGACACTCATTGGGTGGGCTGTTAAGAGACCCCTAAATGCTAGGTTAATGGTTCAATTCCCTAGTTTATTCTGGTGTTATCTTTGAACATGCCCATGATGTAGCCTCAGCAAGGGAACTTACCAAAAAAAAAGATATCCAATTTAAATTTAATATTAAACAAATTCTTCAATGATAATAATTTAATTTAAAATTTGCAAATATAACTTTTTACTTCATAATAAATACATGAAACATAAATATTTTAACATATTAAAATTGATATAAATTTTAATTTCTAATTTAATATATTAATATAACTTTGCCATAGGTCCCGTTAGAACAAAACCATTCGAGAGTGACAGGTGCACGGTGTAAGAATATCGGCCCTCTATTCAACAATAAATATACAAATTGTAAATGGATAAGCCACAAGTGAAAACCCTTGTGAGAGTGCTGCATGCACCTACATGGTAACCGTCTCGGAGCCGTAACTATGCTAAACCCTCACAAAACCACCGAACAACAAATAGAAAATAGCTCTAGAAAACCAGGGCCACAACCCTTATCCAGCGCCACAAAAACCATACTGCCACTAAACAAGAAGGAGATCCAGATGAGAACAAGTCAAGGGGTTGGAACCCCGCTAAGGACAAAGGTACCTGTAGAGTAGACGCATAAGTCAAAACCTCGAACCTGGGAGGAAATTGAGGCCCTGAAGAATCTAAGTCTATAATAATATGGTGAGGAAGCAGTTTGATACCTGTTACACAAATTGAAGAAGCATTAGAGAGAGCGGGAATAAAACCTAACTCAAATCATGTCCTCACATATATATATATATATATATATATATATATATATATATATATATATATATAACAGTTAATCATGGTGCCGGAGAGAAAAATTACCTGTGAAACCATGGAGTCCCAACGAGAGCCAAAGAAGGGTTGGACACCTACGCCAGCAAGCCAAATAGATTTGCCACGAAGTCATGAAAATTACTCAGACTTCGAATTAGAGTGTTGCAGCCGCGTAAGAAAAATAATGGGACAAACTAAATCGTTCCTAAATCCTCAAAAAGGAAAAAAAATGAGAAGCAGTCACACAAGACATTAAAAAAAGAACGAGCATGGCGATTGTTGGTTACCAGAGCAGGGAGGAGAGCCTCAGTCGAGGCGCCATGCCACCGCAGTGCTATTGAGGACTAGGAAGACCAGAAACAGAAACCCTGTAACCAAATACCAAACCTTGTAACGCAGAGCCGCTCTCTAGAGCATACAACAGGGAAACAATGCCGAAGTGAATACCGTTACAGCGAGGGTCATTATCCAACCCTAATGAATGAGCACCGTCGGATTGAATGTTTGATCAGCGGTGGAAAGATCGCCAGATGGTGAGCTGTGGAGCCAGTGTGGTTGCCAGCCGCGCAAAAGGGGACGACTACATAGACCCGGTAGAGCCATGGTACACCAAAATAAATTACACAGTAAATGAGCCTTACATTACCAAGATCACAATGACGTGAAAAGTGATTGTCACATAATTTGAAATTAATGAATTGTTGCTGTGGCAAATATATGACCCGGAACCTTATCAACTTGGGATATGTAGCGTTAAAAACGAGGGTAATGCGTGTGACTTAACCCATAGTCTGGCCATAGTATCTGGCCGAGTATCTCTGCAATAACATGGTAAGAAATCCGGTGTACTAACAGGAGTTAAAACAAAATTATTATGAATGTAATCAACCTTACAACTGTTGAAATGATGGTATAGTTTCAGTGGTATTAATTAGGATGGAAATTATTGTTACATTATTCTATAATTGATAGCGAGAAGTAAAAGTTAAATTTTTTTTATATGGTTAAAGTGTAGTAATGATGGACCTGGTTCGTTATGAGTGGAACCCCTCAGACATCAACTCAAAACTTTCATGATCTCTTTTCTCAGCCGTTGGGAGAGAATGTGCGTTTGGCACCTTAGAGTCGAAAAGAGGTCTAGGTAAAAAGTCTCAGAAGAACAAACAGCCATCTACCAGTACTACTGTCAAAACTGAACCTAGATGCGCTCATTGTCATTCTTCCTTCCATAAGACAGCAGATTGTCACAACCGGTCTCAAGCTCTTCGCATTCAACAACATGCTGTTGAATCCTCTCCTGAGTCTTCCTCCACTGCATCTTCTTCTACCTCTTCTGATGAAGAAGTCAATATGTATTGTCACTGTTCTGACCCAGATAATTGTGCTTGTTCCGATTCTGAGTCAGACTATTCTTCTGATGACTCTTCTCCCGAAGAGCCTGCTCCTAAACTTAAGGTCCTCATGGCACAGATCGATGAAGATGAAATGAAATTATTTGCTCAAATCCGTGCCTTGGAGGAAGGAGATCTTAAAGCTGCAATGCTCAAAGCCTACATGCAGCATGGTACTGGCACCTCCAGTAAATCCTCTGGTAAGAAGCCAAATTTTGTTGATGCTTCTTACGACCGCAACACTAAATCATATCTCCAACACAATTCTAACAAAGTTCGTACACTCACTTTGGGGGAGGTGAGTAGGGAGATACACAATACAAAGTCAAAAATCTCTGCCCTAAAATCTGAGATTGCTGCCCTGAAACTCCAAGTTTCACAGTCAGAGAAGGCCCCACAAATTCAGCAGCCTTCTACTTCTATTTTAGGGAGACATGTCAATTACACTTTGCATTCTGAACCAAGACCAGAAGTTAGAGTTTCTGAAGGTAAATTTGATACCTCAGTTGGGTTCAGAGAAATAAGTGACATGCAGGTTATGGCAGTACAATACCAGCAACACCACATTGAAACAAAAATTTGTGTTGCAGGCAGAGTATATAACGTCACTACACTCATTGATTCTGGTGCAGACATTAATATTCTTTCCAAGAAAATAGTCCCTTCAAGATATTGGGTTACAGCAAAAAGAAAAGTTTTGGGAGTAGGAAAGAAAAATTTAGAGTTTGAAGTTTCTAAAGCTGATGTTTGTTTTGATTCTAGATGTGTTAAACTCTCATTTGCAGTTGCTGACATTCCAGTTGATTGCATATTGGGAAATATTTTTCTAGCAGCAGTTGAGCCCCATGGTTCTCTTAGATTTCCTGACAATTCTGCAGGATGTTTTATCACAGTCTCTGGCGAAAGAATTGAAATTTCATATGTCTCCAACACCAGAGTCTCTACCATGGTTCAGGCTATGCAAGAGAAACTTCATAAAGCAGAAAGTAGCCTAGAATAACTTAAAGACCATAAGAGTATGATCCCGATAGAAGACCAGTTAAGTTCTCCAAAGATTCAGAAACAGATTTCTGAATTAAAAGATGAATTTGAAAGAACATGCTGTTCAGAAGAACCGAATGATTTTTGGCACCGGAAGCAGCATTGTGTTGAACTGCCCTACAAAGAAGGTTACACAGGCAGACCTTGCAAAAGCAGAGCTATCCCAATGTCAGAAGAATATAGACAGCTCTGCCAAAAAGAGATTGATCAGCTTTTACAGAGAAAGCTGATAAGAGAATCTAG
Organism: Pinus albicaulis; assembly: GCA_034641835.2. Classification (NCBI taxonomy): domain Eukaryota; kingdom Viridiplantae; phylum Streptophyta; class Pinopsida; order Pinales; family Pinaceae; genus Pinus; species Pinus albicaulis. The sequence continues at coordinate 923,044,798 of CM076574.1, read as the reverse complement.
CAGCCCTTGAAACTGCTATGGATTCTATGTGAACAAGAGAAGTGAGCAGATTAGAGGAGTTCCTAGGCTGGTGATAAACTATAAGCCTCTAAATTCTGTTTTAGCAGATGACACATATCCGATTCCTCACAAAGGAGACCTCATGCGTCGGATATCTGGAGCCAAGATATTCTCTAAGTTTGATTTAAAATCTAGTTTATGGCAAGTAGCAATTGCTGAGCATGACAAGTGGAAGACAACGTTCAACATTCCTGCAGGGAATTACGAATGGAATGTGATGCCATTTGGGTTAAAACATGCACCTTCTAAATTTCAGAAGGTAATGGATTCTATCTTCAGACCTTATGATGAATGGTTACTTGCTTACATTGATGATCTGCTAATCTTTTCCAAGAACTTGCAGGACCACTTTAGACATTTGAAAATCTTTATGAAATTGGTCCAAAGAAATGGTCTGGTATTAAGCAAGAAGAAAATGGAATTATGCCAGACAAAGATCAAATTTTTGGGGCACACAATTGAAAACGGGAAAATTGCTTTACAAAGCCATGCACTTGAGTTTGCAGACAAGTTTCCTGATGTCATTTTGGATAAAACTCAATTGCAAAGATTTTTGGGATGTTTGAACTATGTGAGCAATTTTTATCCTTCTTGTGCCATTGATAGGTCTCTACTTAATCAGAGACTCAGAAAGAACCCGAAACCTTGGACACATGCTCACACTCAAGCTGCCAAGGAGATAAAAGCCAAGGTTCGTAATCTTCCTATTCTTTATGTTGCTGATGATACTGCATTTAAGATTGTTGAAATGGATGCCAGCAACATAGGTTGGGGAGGTGTGCTAAAGCAGAAACCAAGTGAAGAAAGCCTGAAAGAACAAGAACAAGTGGTGCAGTTCGTCTCTGGAGTCTGGAGCAAGGCAGAAAGAAATTACGCTCCTATTGAGAAAGAAGTTAAAGCAGCATGGAACTGCATCAGTAAGTTTTCAATTCACTTGGCGAATAAATATTTCCTACTAAGAACTGATGCCAAAGCTCTGGCAAAGGTAATTACAAAGACTATAAAGAATCCTGAAGATGCAAAATTTGCAAGATGGCAGGCGCTATTTGCATATTTTGACTTTAAAGTAGAACATATAAAGGGTTTTGAAAATTGTTTGCCAGACTTTCTTAGCAAAGAATTTATCTAGCATCAAGAACAAGATGATGACCCAAAAGCAGACTTGCCACATGTAATGGTCATCATCACAGAATGGGACCAGGCCCATCAAAGAGAACAGCTCAGATACATCTCAGATGAGGAATCATGGCCGGTCTATGCAGAAAAATGGAGTCCTACTTGGCAACTCCGAAACACCAAAGTGCTAGATGCAAATGTTCAGAATCACAATGATCTTAAGCACTTTGTTCCTGAAAGAAGAGTGTACCATAAAGGGAGCAGATGGATACATGATATGATGTATTCACACAGCATGATCGCTTCCTATGAAGCTGAAAGGGCACTCTCTCAAGACTTTTGGGACATCTCTGTCATTTGTACTGGTGGAGGAGATAGAACAAAAGTCTATTACAAAACATATCATATAAACAGAACCAGGAACCCTGGCCAATACACAGGCGGTAGATTCCAAACTTGGCCAGGTAATGATCTCAGTTTTGTTTTTCCTGACACTGTTTATAATTTTGCAGGTTATAAAGATTTATGGTGGGATTTGTTAAATAAATATGGACGTGAGGAAACTCACTACACCAAGTTAAAATTCTCTCCCACATGGATCAACTCAAGAGAGCCAGCCGCACCATGGTTAGAAAATTGGTGGTATGATTATGGTGTCAGCCCGTTTAGTATGGATCCGCACTACTATGAAGCCTACTTTCATGGAAAATGTACTTCATGCCTTGAAAGTCCAGTAGGAGAATGCTTTCACTATCCATGCCAAACTGTGAAAGAAATAGCAGGACTTGAACATAAAATGAGAAACCCTATTTTAAAGTCCTACATGGAGATGCACCACCAGTGGCTCATCATGACCAAGATAAAGCATCAAATCATCCTAAACAAGCCTATGATCGTCCGTCGTATCTACACCAAAGCTTGGGATGATGAGTTCTACGGCAAGATCCAATACCCAGATGCCCAAATCTTGGATCCTCCTGCAGCTGCAGCCAGTACAAGTGGTTCACGGGAGCCCCACTAAAACAAAAGCCTTCCCTGTGTATAATGATACATAGTCACGGGTTTATTGTGACAAAGCTTTTCTCGAGGACTTTTCATCTGTCTGAAAAGTATCCTCTCTGTAGATAATTATTCTGTTTCCTCGTGGGCCTTGTACTTAAAGGCATCCACAGTGTAATAATCACACACCTTCACATGTGTATGTCGGAAGGATTGAATCTCCGTGCGGATGTCACTTCGGTGTTACCCGAAAAGGATGATCCACCTTCCAAGTGTCAATAATCTGATGGTTCAATAGGAATGCTTGTCCCCTCTTCCATCCTATATAAGGAAGAGTAAGGCTCATTCGAAGGCAGGGGCATTTGGAGTGTTATTTTTGCATTTTGTGTGTTTTGATTCTGAGTTATTGTTCCCTGCTATGCATCTGCGCAAAATCTTGCGACCTGCTTGCATCACGGAGAACTGACTCATAGTCCTTAGAGAACTGAGAAGCCTGCGTGTCTATGTGCTCGGCATAGGCAAGAACCTAAAGTGGCCAGTTCTATAGATTGAGTCTGTATTTATATGTTTGAGTGTTTTATGCTCTGAGACAGAGTCTGCAATTTGGCTAGGAAGCCTCCAGTATCGCTCGCTCATTCACTGAGTAGCATCAGTCTGGTAAATGCCATTGCAGCCAATCTCTGATAAAGAGATCTGAGTCCATAAGTCTGTAATCTGATTGTAATATCATTCTGAGATCAATAAAAGAGAGAATGTTCATTATTCCGCATCATTAAGTACTGTTACTCTGTGCATTGTAAATTGCTGCTAAGACACTGTTTATCTTCTCATACTCTTGAAAGTTCGCTAGAAGTTTGCCAGAGGTTCGCCAAACCACCGAGGGACGCCAAGGCCGTAAAAGGCGAAGGGAAGCCGCAGAATAGGCCGCTAGTTGCGTGAACGTGGGAGTAGGTTCGTGTATGGGTTCATCGCTGGGTTCACATAAAGTGGTTTTGAGAAGATAAAGGAGAAACTTAGCAAGGCCAAGTCTGCATGTGAGCAGCAAGCAAGCTTGTTGAGAAGCCTCTGCTAGAAATTGGTAGAGCCGTGAAGTATGGGAAAGACTAATCAATGATTATAGCATTTAAAGTGTTTGGTGGGAATTTGGGAAACAAGTTTTGTTTAAGGGTAAGTTTTCGATTATAAGGATTCAACACTTTTAGATCAGCTTATAAAATGTTCACAATTTTAACCATTTTCAAATTCTGCTGGAAAATATAACCAAAATTCTCAAAATTTTAACTCAACTCAATTAATAATTTTCCTTATGTACCATGAAATTCCACATTCAAAAATCCTAAATTTTATTACTAATTACTTTAAATAAAAACAAAAACTTAGAGCATATTTTTTTGTAGTTTAAAGAAAAGCAACAATAAAAAAAAAAAATTACCTAATGCTTTAAAAACACACATTCAAAACTCCTAAATTTTATTACTAATTACTTTAAATAAAAATAAAAAGTGAGAGCATATTTTTTTGTAGTTTAAAGAAAAGCAACAATAACAAAAAAAATATTACCTAATGCTTAAAAAACACATATTTATACTTAATTCGTCTCACGTGTCAAGATGAGAACCTCTCCCACCAACAACCACACGTATTTATAGTTAATTCTTGGTCACACTCCTTTTGTGAAATAACAATCACCTCTACCACCAACAAACACACATACCACACGTATTTATAGTTAATTCTTGGTCACACTTCTTTCGTGAATAACAATCTTCTTTCTTCGGAATGATTCTCTTCCACACACATATTAGGGTTAGCTCCATGATTGGCCCAATTCTAGTAGCAGATGACATATTTGTCAACGCAAAAGATGTAAAGATATAGTAAAATAATAGATCATATTTATAATGTTATTTCAAAAATGTTGCACCAAAGGAAAGATAACAAACTAAAGAGTGGAGGATGAATGAGAGAAAATGTGTGTTTAGGGTTGCAATAATCTCAATTGTTACTTGAACTATCACTGACATTCCTGCTTAAATCGTTTTTTTCCAATCATATTATCATGTCAAATTCTTATATACATATTATATCTAAGCTATAACATACATTCAGAGTAATGAGGAGAAACATTAGTCTTTAGATATCTAATTAGTCTATAGAACCTTGGATAGACACTCATTGGGTGGGCTGTTAAGAGACTCCTAAATGCTAGGTTAATGGTTCAATTCCCCAATTTATTCTGGTGTTATCTTTGAACATGCCCATGATGTAGCCTCAGCAAGGGAACTTACCAAAAAAAAAGATATCCAATTTAAATTTAATATTAAACAAATTCTTCAATGATAATAATTTAATTTAAAATTTGCAAATATAACTTTTTACTTCATAATAAATACATGAAACATAAATATTTTAACATATTAAAATTAATGTAAATTTTAATTTCTAATTTAATATATTAATATAACTTTAAAAGTTTTAAAGTTTTCATTTCCATTAAATAAATAATAGATATTTAAAATTTTATGAAATATTTGTGAATCTAGTGTGGTCAAATATTTTTGAACTTCATGGAAAAACAAATTTGTTTTTGAATGATAGCATGTGTGCTACATATATTGGAAAATATAGATAGTATCATTTTTTTAAATAATAATTTAGTTTTATAAATTTATAAATAAAATATAAAATTATAATAAGAAATAGTATATGAATTTATATATAGAATTTAAATTAAAAAATAAATAGAAATATATAATGTGATTTTAATATTAATATATAATATTTGTTTTATAATAATATTTTTATTTAAATTAGTTTTTGACACAATTTAATTGGTAATAGTGAGTTTAATTGGTAATGGTTTTGTAAGTTTAGTTAAAAATAGTTATGTTATGGATTATTATACTAATTATGAAATGATAATATTAAGTTTAATTGATAATGATTTTATAAATTTAATTAATAATAATTTTGATATAAATTATTATGTAATTTAGTAATAGTGAGCTTAATTGGTAATGAGTTTGTATTGAGAATAATTTTGCTACAAATTACTATATTAACTATGAAATAATAATAATTTAAATGATAATGGTTTTATAAATTTTAATTTTTATATGAATGATTATATAAATTATTAGATTATAAATTTAAATAATCTACATAAAAAAATTTATATTAAACCAATCCACTTACCCATTAATTAATAATAATTTATATAATTTTGACATAAATCATTATATAAACTATAAACTATGAAATTAGAAATTTAAATGGGATGTCATGCAGAGGAAACAAAATCTAAAATTATAAAGATACGCTATACGGAGAAAATTGGCTTAGTAAAAAATACTTTCTGTATAATTATAATGAATGCAATTTCAGTAATATTTTGCATGCCACTAAATAATTGAGAATTAATGGTATGAAGTCGACTTTAGCTTTGACGTTATTTAGTTAACGGGAAGGGAGGTTGAAAGTAGACGCTCCTCAAGCTCATAAAATTTAATAAGGACTGAATTGCAACGCAAGCCATACAAGCCATATTCGTTCTGTATTTTTGTTTTTTAAATGTATCTGGATTAAAAATATGTTCAATGGTGTTTTTGGTTTCTTTTAGTGATGTGTGTATGAGTTTCACTCAATGAAAAAATAATTGAAATAGTAATAATTTTAATTATTGGAATCTAAACTTTTGTGATCCATCATATAAATTAGTAGAAATTCTTTCGGTAATAATCACATGCACAGGAACATGGTCCACGTGTTTCGAACCAACCAGTGTGTTCATCACATAGTCCTCATGATGAACCACACTAATTGGTTCGAAACGCGTCGACCACGTTCCTGTGCATGTGATTATTACCGAAAGAATTTCTACTAATTTTAATTATGTTTATTATGGTGAAAATTTAAAAATTATTTATATATTTTAAAAAGGAATAATAATTTTGATTAAAATTATGTATTTAATTATATAAAATAAATAAATGAAGTTAATTCAATATGATTTATATTTAAATTTGGATTTTATATTAAAAATTTATAGTTATTATGTTATTGGATGGTTAAAGAGTAGTCTAAATATGTTATAATATTATTTAAAAAATTAATAAAAAAAATTGAAATAATTTTTAAAAAAATTTGACAGATTTTTTTGAAAATCTAGATTATAATTGTCAAACTTGAACTTTTCGGTGACTGAAAAATTCTTCATAACGCTAAATCCATATTTTTCATTTAAACACTCAATAATTAAAAAAAAAAAAAAAATCAAATTCTCTATCAAAACAAAATTATGACGTTAAACAACACCCTATGTTAAAGTGCATTAGTTCACATGATTCACTACTGATTGGATTTAGATTAGCGTGCATCCACTCACATGATTTACTAAATTGAGATGTAATTGCAGGTTGCGTAATCAATAACCTAAATTCTAAATGCAAGCATAGCATACTTATTCACCAAATACATATTTACTGGGTCGTAACATTTTGGTTTATATAATTAATTTTGGATTTAATTAAAAAAGAGTAAAAGAGTAAAATTTGAAAATTGTATGTATATGGTTATTGTGAAAATTGAAAATTAAAATTTTAAAGATATTTAAAAATAAATTAATATAAAAAAATTGAGGAAAAAATAAAATAATTTTTATTATTTGATGATGGTAAGAGTTAACATAAAAAGGAATATTGGAATATGGTAGTTGCTATGTGTGTTTTCTAAATTTTTTTGTCCATATTTCAAAACACTAGAATAAGGTGTTTTGTTTCAGCTTATCCATGTCTCAAAAACTTTACATATCAATTTAAGCATGAGATCAAGCTATTAATAAAAAGATTATTGGATAAAAAGATTTATAAGCATGTAAAGACATGAAATGATTTTTCCACCAACAAATTCAATGTTGCAACTACCAAAAAAAAATCTTATGTGTAATATGGAAATTTAAATGCAAATAAAAAATCTTATGTATGATATGGAAATTTAAATGCCAATAAAAACTAATTGGACAATTTTAAGATACGTTCTTGCACACTCATTTAGCTTTGAAGAAGAATGTTTAAAATCCCCTCACAAACAAAGCTCTTCATGTTACCATTCATCCATATAATTCTTTCTCTCACTCTAGTATGGTTAATGTATACAGAACACATTCTACTCTTTGTTCCAATTTTTACATTTTTACTTTGAGTTGCATTGTATTGTATACATTTTAGGTCAGATGTATAAAATATGGATATTTTCATTTCCCCACATTGATAATGCCAAAACCTTCAACATTAAAAATCTCATTGGTTTCATTGTGCCGAGAGGGGCATTCTACAACCAAAATAAGAAAACTAAACAAAATAAAATAAAATAAAATCTAAATAATGCCGGCTGAAACAATGACTTACATAATCATATAAATAAACAATATAAATTTAAAATATGAAGAAGTTTGGGAACATTAAAAAAAGAGATATGGTTAATAAACAAAAATATAAATAAACGAGAGGGATGGTAAATAATTAAAATATATTTTTATACTTACTTTGGAAGTATGGTAAATAAGTAAAAATATAAATAAACTAGAGGTATGGTAAATAAATAAAACCTCTTTTTATATTTACAAAAACTCAAAAAAGAGTTTTATTTAGGGGAAGCCTATGGGCCAAATAACATGGGACAAATTATTATTAATACCATGGGCCAAATACCATATTTATAAAAGAGGTATGGTAAATAAATAAATATAAAAGAGGTATAATGAGGTAAGGTAAATAAATAAAGATATATCAATACCATAGGCCAAATATCATATTTATAAAATATGTTTGGTAAAAAAATAAATATAAAAGAGGTATAAAGAGGTAAGGTAAATAAATAAATATATATCTCATAGGATTAGAAATCAATATCTAATTATATACCAACCCTATGAGTCAAATACCATCCACCAAATTATTATTAATATGATGAAAAAACATTATTAACCCTAACATTAATATTAAATATAATATTCATATTAATATATTATAATTTTAATATTATTAACTTTAATAACTTTAGATTAATACAATATTAATTTGTATATTATAATATATATATATATATATATATATATATATATATATATATTAACTCTAGATATTTATGGGAGGGAATAACAAAGACATATGATAGAGGTGGACAAAGAGGGTGAGTGACAAGGGAGAAATAGAGAGAGAGAAAATGATGGAGGGAGAGAGATGGAGGTAGGTGAGAAAGTGAGAGAGAGGACTTGAAAGAGAGGGAGGGATATATGAGGAGAGAGTGAGGGATAGACAGATGGAGTTGGACGGGGAAGAGAGGGAGGGATATAGATATGGAGTTGGGTGGGGAGAGCGGATGGGAAGAAGAAATACATAGAGAGTGAGTAGTGGAGAGAGAGAGGGAGTGACAAGGAGAGATGGAGAGAGAGTATATGTTTTGGGGTGAGATAAAGAGACAAACAAGGACAGATGGATAGAAGGGGGGAGAGAAGTAGAGAAAGAGGGATATAGTAACAAAGTTGGAAGGTGAAGATAGAGAGAGAGGTGGGAGAGAAAGGAAGAGAGAGAGGTAGGGTAACACAGATGGAGATGGAGAGGGAGAGAGAGGGTGGTAAGAATAAAGACATTGAGAGTGAAATGTGGAGAGAGAGAGAGAGAGAGAGAGGGAGATAAGAATAAATTCATTGAGAGTGAAATGTGGAGAGAGAGAGAGAGGGTGTGATAAGGAAGAAGGAGATAGGATAGAAGGATGTAAGAGAGATAGAAGTGGGGGAGGGGGAGGAGGATGGAAGGGGAAGAGAGAGAGGGGGGGGGGATAGGAGGAGAGAGTGATAGATAGATATATTGGAGAAAGAGAGTGTATTTTTGGGGTTGATATATATAGAGAGAGAGAGAGATAGAGATATAGATGGAAGGTGAAGATAAAGAAGATATAAATGGAGACAAGGAGAGAGGGACAAAGAGATTGATAGATATGGAGTGAGAGAGCGTGTGTGTTTGGCGGGCTGAGATAAAGATATAAAGAAGGATATATGGAGGGAGATATAGACATAGATGGAGGGGGGAGGGAGGGAAGAGGATTTATTGCACTAGATGCATTGGTTTCAGTGTAAATGGTGATTTCTAATCCTATTTGATTGGTTGTACAAGATGCATTTATTTTAGTGTAGATGTTCATTGCTAACGATATTTGATTACTTGCACTAGATGCATTGATTTCCATGTAGATTATTTCTAATCATATTTTATTTCTTGCTCTAAATGCATTGATTTCAGTGTAGATGGTGATTTTTGATCCTATTTGATTGTTTGCACTAGATGCATTAATTTCTGTAGATGTTGATTTATAATTATATTTGATTTCTTGCACTAGATGCATTGATTTCAATGTAGATGATTTCTAATCCTATTTGATTGCTTGCACTAAATGCATTGATTTTAGTGTATATGGTGATTTCTAATCCTATTTGATTGCTTGCACTAGATGCATTGATTTCAGTAAAGATATTGGTTTCTAATCCTATTTGCTTACTTGCACTAGATGCATTAATTTCAATGTAGATGTTTATTTCTAATCATATTTGATTACTTACATTAGATGCATTGGTTTGAGTGTAGATGTATTTTTCTAATCTTATTTGATTTCTTGCATTAGATGCATTGATTTCAATGTAGATGTTGATTTCTAATTTGATGTAATTAGATGTATGACAGTACATTAATTTGAAAGTCATTGGATTAATAGTGTGCATTGATTTCCATGTAAGCATAAAAAATTATTCAAAATGTAAATTGATTTTTGCGTTATAGTAATTAAACCTATTAATATTGGAGAGGAAGAGATACAAGGTATGATGTTTACTACAACAACTCGATCTAAATACTTAAATGGTTTACAATTCAAACTCTCCTTTTCATATAATCGATATGAAATGATGACAAAACTAACAAGGGTGACAATAAAAATAGTAGAAAAAAATAGTTTGAGATTGATCACAATGAAGACTATTTGTAATTGACTACATTGTTATTATTCACATTTTCTATCATTCAATATTATTACATTGTCACTTTGCATTCAAAATTTTTATTTCGTCATTTTTCATTATTAAAGAGGTAACTAAGTAATTTTAAAATTGAAATGACTCATAAATATCAGATATATTTAGCATATTTAAAATGCTTATATTAATATTAGATGTATTTACATATTATTGATCAAATTAATCATATTTTTCTCATATTATCGATAGATTTTCCTTTGCCGCACACAACTCAAACTAGCCTAGATCCATCTTAAATCCATATCTATCAAGTGCCGAGAGGGATCAAATCTCTCGAGGTGCAAACCTTTCCTCAAGTTTTGAACTCAAAAAATAGGTTTGCGCCACGAGAGATTTTATCCCTCTCGGCGCTTAATAGATCCAGAGTTAACATGGATCTAGGCTGGATCCATATTAACTTCCAGCCTAGATACATCTTAACATGTTGAGGTAAAATCCATCATACAGACCTACATCCATAATTGAGACATCGAGCTCCAGATTAAGCACTGAGAGGGATCAAATTTATAAATGGATGGTAGCTTTATGATGGTCAATAACAGGATCATGTTAAGATAGATCATAGATCAAGCAGAGGCAAAGATGATAGGCATATCCAAGATCTATGTTGGATGGTCAAGCATAGATCAATGGTCAAAGATGGTAGGATATTGATCACCCTATGATACAGCCTAGATAAATTGATGAGATATCATAGGATGGATCTTTCTATCTAGAGTTAAGATGGATCTAGGCTGACCATATCTTTCTATATTGATGCAATACTAGTGATAGCCTATTCAACCTAGATCCATCTTAACTTCGGATCTATCAAGTGCCGAGAGCGATCAAATCTCTCGAGGTGAAAACCTCTTTTTTTAGTGCAAAAAATGAGGAAAAGTTTGCACCTTGAGATATTTCATCCCTCTCGGCGCTTGATAGATCCAGAGTTATTATGGATATAGGCCGACAAAATATGATTTTTACTACAAAAAATCAAGCTAAATATTTAAATGGCTTACGATTCCAACTATTCTTTTCATATAATCGATATGAAAATATGAAAAAACTAACAAGGGTGACCATATAAGAATGGTAGAAGAAAATAGTCTAAGATTGATCACAATGAAGACTATTTGTAATTGAATATATTCTTATTATTCACATTTTCTATCATTCAATCTTATTACATTGTCACTTGGCATTCAAAATTTTTATTTCATCATTTTTCATCATTAAAGTTATTTTAAAATATATATCATCTCAACAAACTGAGGTAACTAATAAAATTTAAAATTAAATTGACTCGATAAATTTCAGACATATTTAGCATATTTAAAATGGTTATATTAATATTAGATGTATTTACATATTATTGATAAAATTAATCAAATTTTCCTCATATTATCGATAGGTTTTCCTTGGCCGCACACGAATGAAACCAGCCTAGATCCATATTAACTCTGGATCTATCAAGCACCTAGAGGTATCAAATCTCTCGAGGTGCAAACCCTTCCTCAAGTTTTGCACTCAAAAAAGAGGTTTGCACCTCGACAGATTTGATCCCTCTCGGTGCTTGATAGATCCGGAGTTAAGATGGATCTAGGCTGGTTGTAAACACCAATTATAATTCCATATATGAAATTAGTAGAGAGAGTGCACATTATAATAACAAGATGTAAACATACCCAATACTTGATCTCTATATAATAAATTAACAATATCACTGTACATTTGATTTTCACTCATAAGGTGATACTCATAATTAAGACTTCCTCACCCCCAATTTGTCCTTTCCCATATAATTCAACTTATTTTTAAGTATGTTCATTTCATTACCACAAATAACTAATCATAAATTGCAAGGGAAATAATATTAGTTATGAATATAAAATATTAGAACAATAATATGATAACAAAACAAATCTTTCCACTTGAAAAGAAAAAATTAGTTCTTACTTCTAAGTTTTAAAAGGAGACCATCATCACTATAACGGATGTTATCTACTAAAAGGTACTAGAAAAGAACAAATTACTTCTTACTTCTAAGTTTTAAAAGGAGACCATCATCACGCTATCTCATTAAAGGATGTTATCTACTAAAAGGTGTGAGATAAATTAATTAGAGTTGTGTTAAAGCAAGTGAGGTGCAATTATCATTGATTAATTTAAAGAAATTAAATCTATTATAATATTGTTGGAGAAATTAAAGATGATTGACATACAAATGTTTTCTATTAATAAAAGAAACTCTTTTAAAATATTGTTAAAGAAATTCAATATTTGTTCACATCTTCAACATCAAATCCCACATACATATTTAAACATATTCAACTTTATTTTTAGACATATTTCTTTTCTTCTACATTATTGTTGAAATATTTATTTTACAAAGAGATTTCCAATAATTCCTCAATAAAAATATTCAACAATAAACCAAACACATAAACCAATTTAGAAAACAATAATATTTGAATATAATAGCTAACCTTAAAAAACTAAATATTACATTTAATGAAACAAACTTACATTTCAAACCTTTCAAAAAAAACTAAATATTACACTTAAATGAAACAAACTTACATTTCAAACCTTTAAAAAACTAAATATTACACTTAAATAAAACAAACTTACATTTCAAACGTTTAAAACTTACATTTCAAATCTTTCATAAGAATAAGCATCCCAATATAAGTAGGTAAAGAATTATTATTTGAGAAGGCAAAATTGATGAATGAGTTGTAGTTTTCTTCCATTTCTAGTTATCCTCGATGAATTATGTTTAGCATTAATTTAAAAATTTTGGAATGGATGGTATGAGTTTAGATAAACTCTTGTAATGAAATAATTAAATTTACCAACTAAAATTTATCTTTACATTATATAAGGTATTAATATTTTTGTGCGTCTTTTCCTTTTACATTGAAGGAAGGTTTTAGAAAAATAGTTTCTTGTTTGTCTTTAGCACATTTTGGTGAGTTTAATTAGTTCAAATTTCATATATATGATATTTCTTATTAAATAGTTGTAGTTTTCTTTCACTTTTAGTTATCCTCTCTGAATTATGTTTAGCATTAATTTAAAAAATTTAGAATGGATGGTATGAATTTAGATAAACTCTTTGAATGAAATAATTAAATTTATTTATTAAATTTTATCTTTACATTATATAAGGTATTAATATTTTTTTTTTGGGTCCTTTCCTCTTACATTGAAGGAAGGTTTTAGAAAAAGAGTTTCTTGTTTGTGTTTCATTTTAGACATTTGTATTTTCATATCACATTTTGGTGAGTCTAATTCGTTCAAATTTCATATATATGATATATTTTATTGAATAAAAATAATTTGAGAGAAAAATAATTAATATAAGGAAAAACAAATATTATGTATGAGTTTATAGTAATCACAACAGATCCATTGCAAATTTAAAACTTTAAAATCTTTTCAAATTTCATATATATGATATATTTTATTGAATAAAAATAATTTGAGAGAAAATTAATCAATATAAGGAAAAAAAATATTATGCATGAGTTTATAGTAATCCCAACGGATCCATTGCAAATTTAAAACTTTCAAATGTTTAAAATTCTGTGTAATGCTTTAAAACTTTGTAAAAGAATTTATTAGAAAAAAAATGATATAAGTGTATTAAACCAAATGTTAAAAAATAAAATTGTCAAACCAAATGATATAAGTGTATTAAACCAAAAATAAATAAAAAATGATATAACTGTATTAAACATTGTCAAACACTTGAATAATTATCCTTTAATGTATGTGGTATTTCTTAAATCCCAACCAAATGTTGGTATCTTGGACCAGTTATATCTGAAATTTACGTTGGTATCCCTAGTTGCACTAGTATATGCAATTGCACCAATGCATTGTCTCAACAGGAACTCAATGGAAGTCATGAATAGAACTCATGATTGTCACATTGTTTGAATCTATTAACCCGCTGCTAGCATATTACTATTCTTAAATTTTTTTATTTCACCAAATTGATCTTTTTGTTTTCCATTCTAACTTCAGACTACTAATTTTTATATAAATACCAGTTCCCTCTAGTGCATGGGGACAATCATATGAACTATGTTATTCTCTATGTCCATTCTAACTTTAGACTACTAATTTTTATATGAATACTAGTTCCCTGTAGTGCATGGAGATGATCATATGAACTATGTTGTTCTCTATTTTGATTATACATATATACTAATTTTTGTGTGATTTTTTGCAATTACATTTTGTGTGCTCTCATGAATGAATTTGTAGACTTGCTTCGATGCTTGTGTTGATCTTGTGAAAGCATTGAGGCATAAACTAACCTTGGGAAAAATCCTACTAAAGGTACAATTTTGTGACAATATTTTCTTTAATTTGTAAATAGGCCCAGGTCGTTGAGTTCGATTTTAAGTATTTTAAATTCATTTAATGTTCAATTTATTTATTTACATTTTTATACAAGTTTCATTGATTTCTTTTATGATTTCATAGAATTAATGGTCTGGGGAATTTGAGTGGATGTTATAGAATTGGATGTCACAAAAATTCATAGTTTTTATGTCCACTAAATGACATTGATCTAGTCACCCCTAGAAAACAATTGGGTTCTTAAGGTGCCATGTAACCAAGTAGTGAATTGTCTGTAAATAGATCCTCCCATCCAATCACAAATTCCCATGAATTTCCTTGCTTAGTTGATCCAAATAAGTGTGAGCGACTTGTCTCTTATGTATATTGCATGGAGATCCTATCAAGTCTACTAACCTTGGTATTACAATTAAAATGAACTATATATCCTAAACCTCATCAAATTAACAAACATATAAGCACACTATCATTTTTTGTTTCATTGTAGGGGAGGCAACTAAAAGATTCAAGATACCTCACATAATTAGTATAAAATATATCAGGGATATAAGCAACCAAATGGGTCATTAATTACCCCATTCAGTAAGATATTCCCCCACAATATTTTTTCCTTGGGAAATGATAGGTGCATTGTGTTGGAAAGTGTAACTAGGTTTGGTCTTCATAATGACTTGTAATTATGAATTTATGTAATGAAGAAGACAAAGATAATAAAATGTATTTTGTAATGCTTTCCTCATGGGTTTCATGAGAAAGGATATTTTATTATAGGAAAATGACTTCTTCTTGATGTATTTAGAAGTTTTTCGTATTGTCATAAATATAATTTAGAGTCATGTATATGAAGTGATGTTACACTTTTAAAGAGACAAATTATTGATGTAAATATATACTCCAAACCCTTGTCACTATGTTTCATGAAGGTTGGGTCAAAGTATGTTGTAAAGACCCCTTGGTAAATTTGGCCTACACTTATATCATCATGCCAACATAGAATAGTGGAGACAACCTCTATAAATAATGACTTTGCGGTATCATTTGTATACCATAAGTTCAGATTAGTTCTGCAATTAAGTGCGAGCTAAGGAATATGATTTGGTGCAAGGAAGGTAGTTGTCCAGTGAAGAAATAGGAGGAAGTCGAGTGAAAGAAAGGAGGCTCTGTCTTGGGGTCAACCCTCTGCAATTTAAGTTTGCAATGTGTAAGGAGAAGATTTTACAATGAAGAAAATGGATTGTGATGGGGTCAAGTTAAGGTGCGTAGGGGAGATTAAGATCAATTCAGAGGAGAGTCAGTGATATCATATGAATTGAGATCATACTTGTTGCATATATTAGAAGAATCACAATAAGAAGAAGGACATCTCCTATCTTAGCCTTGGGAAGCCATATACAACGTAAAGAAGAGCTACAACAAAAAAGGAGATATATGTCTAGGGCATTAAGACGAAGAAAGGGAAACCGAGGAGAAGTGTTTGGTGACCAAGGCTAAATCAAGGAAGAAAGAATAAAAGGCTAGGGACTAAGCTTCCCTAGGGCTGGTGCAACACAGTGCATAAAAGAATATTAACATAAGGAGCCTAGAAGAGAAAGTGAATATTCATGTTTGTGGTACTCATTAATTGAAGCTCTATAATAAGAAGTACTTTCTAGTTTTTCTCTCCAAGAGGGAAAGGTTTTGGCCCTGGCTTGCTAGCCTAAATTTTGTGTCTCTTGTGCATTTAATAATTGACTTGATGAAGAATGTAATAATCTAATGAAGATAAGATCTAAGTGCAAGAAGCATAACGAAATGAAAAGTAATTATCACAAAGGAGAAATTTTAATAAAATATCTAATTTCTCAACAAGGTATCAGAGTTAAGGTGTTGAAGACAAGAAAGTGAAATTTAGCAAGAAGACAAAAGGATCAAGCTATGGAAAGAATATCAAAGGTCATTTTTCAAAAAAGAATTAAGAGAACGGATCTACATTTAAAAGTCAAAAACTTAGATCCAAGGAAGAAAACCATCATTCGAGGAGAATTTTTCAAGGATTTGGTGAAACCCTCAAGCCATCTCAAGAAGACCAAAGCCATTGCTTAAAGGACTTATACATCAAAGTCTTTTCTAAAGGAAAAGAAAGACCTAGAAGGTGATTGTTATCTTCAAAAGATATTTGGTGTTGAATCCAAATCAACATTGTTGGATAATTTATCAAATCATCATTTTGTTGAAGCTATCATCAATCCATCCTTGATTATCATCATCAAGGATCCAAGGTGATCTACCGTTTTACACCACCCTTGAAGAAGTCAATCTAAGAGGGAACTCTTGCTACTATCTACATCATCAACAAGGAATAATCCAGTAGTGGAAGAAAGCATTTGTTTAATTAAGTATATTTATAACTTCATTTGAATCTGGAAATTTTTATTTTTGAATAGAAAGCAACAAATTGGTTGGGGTTTCAAACTTTCTTGCATGGAAGAAAAGGACAGATCTAAATCTTATTGAGAATGAAGTCATGGACTATATCAAAAGCTTAGAAGCTATACCTTCAAAGGAAGATACTCAAGCACATGCCAAATACATGAAGGGATACATAAGAACCCAAAGGATTCTTATAGAATCCATAAAGCACTCTCTCATCCCCTATGTATCAAAACTATAATATTCAAAAGAAATATATGACAAATTGGTGGAGCTATTCTTGGTGAGTACTACAAGGGAAGTAATATATCTGAGACAAGAAGTATACAAGTTGAAGTTTTCAAGAGAGGAAGGAATAACTTCATATTTTATGAATATTTCTGAAATTCAAGATCAATTACAGGAATTGGGAGAAGTAATGTCTAATAGAGAAATGAATACAGTGATACTAAATTCTCTAGTGGAGTGATGGGGAAAATTCACTTCAATTAACTAGGAAGAAAGAAGCAACACCATTCCAAGATATATGGTATCTATGTAAAATACAAGATACTAGATTAAAAGATAAAATTGATACATGATTGAATGAATAAAATCAAGCCTATGTTTCCCTGTAAAGAATTAAGGGAATATTTTGTAATTTTGGTCCTCAGAATAAAAGAAGAAACATCAACAAGATACGATGTTATGGATGTAATGAACTTGGGCGCTATAAAAAGGATTTTTCAAAATATAATAAGGATAAAAAGAAAAAGGAAGAAGCCCATGTTGCCGGAGAAATAGAAGAACCATGTTATAGGTCAATTTGGGCACCATTCCCAATGACCTGGTTAAACTGGACATCATCCCCAGAACCAATGAAATAGGGTCTATCATCCCCTATCATTTTAGTTTTTACATTCCCTAAGACAAGAACAAGAACAAATAATCCATGACTTCCATTGCAAGGTTTCCAAGATTTGAAGTACATGTTATATCACCTATGAGCTCACCAACGCAGCCTCTCAAGGGACTAAATTCTTTGCATATGCAGCTACCTCCATTCAAGGGTGCTCTGCAAAGCACTTCCCGACATTCAAGAGTGTGTTGGTCAATTGGGAGAGAAACTCTCATTTTTCTGGAATCTCCACATGGCCACTACCTTCTAGAAGAGTCCGTATGTGCCAAAATTTGAATCAATGTGTCCATCTAACACCTATGAGCTTGGGAACATGTCTTGCCTATTATTAGAAAGACGTTGATTGAGAAACTACCTTCATCTGCTCTATAAATTGAGCACAGATCCTAGTGCTTAAGAAGGAAGAATTTGGGTAAAGAAATGTTGTTATATTCTCAATTGGGTGTGATTAGATTGATATGATGCTGGTGAGATGTTTATTGTGATGAGGTTGGGATGAATGCTGGAGCCGGTGACATCAGATCAATCGCTGGTTGTAACCTCCCCCTTCTATCCATTAATAAAGAATAATGTTCATTTTCCCACATATGTATCTGTATATGTTTATATCTTTAATATCATGGATTATTAGCTGATATATATGTTTCATGTTTCATTGATTAACTGATTAAGATAAATATCCATCTGTATATTGCAATCTCTTTGTTGTTTAGTGTTTATCCTTGGAGGAACTAGTCTGGCGATTGGAAGCTACAGCAAGAGCGACAGAAGGAGAATAGGAAGCACTTGGATCACAAGTAATTTTCTCCATATTTATGTGTGTCTATTTACTGTTAGGAAAAATGTCTGCAAAGTATTTGACCTGTTGTTATAAATGCATAGCATCACATTTAGGGAATGTGTTTTATTTGTAATCCATAATTCCACATAACAAATTTGCGACTCCACTGGGGAGTTTACCTTCATCCTTGGTGTGTTTACCTCTGCTTATCCATGCAGTAGCATATACTCTCAATTATTAGGCTTTTAAAACAAATAATTGCATTAGAAGTGTTTTTAAGTAGCTTGAATTTTGTTCTTTGTTGCGCCTAACGCACTGTTGGTCAAGGCACAGTGCTTTTCATAGCACTGTCTCCCACTTAAGGGTGCTTTGCAATGCACTGCCTCCCCTTATAGACTGTGTTTCCCCTTAAGCCAACCAAATTCCCTTTGAATTTTTTTATTTCCATCACATTCAAATTTTTTTTGCTATGTTTTCAATTGTCTGATACCTCATAGAGACCAGTGAATTTTCTTGAATATTCCTCCATTGAAAAGTATGTTTGTTCAATGTCTCTTTAAGTGTTTTTCTTTATCATTGACAAATCAAATTCAACGTATTTCTATTTCCGCATTAGATCCATTTGTTTTCGTAAAGGAAATTTTCGTTAAATTATTTGTTTGCTGTAGGAAAAACTGTAGTTCCATTCTTCACTTTTCCTAAAAGAGAATTTGTTGTTAAATTCATCGTTTCTCAAAGAAAAAATAATTTGTTTTTGTTGATTTGATGCATATAGTTTCCCTTTTGCATTCACATTAAGGGGACTGAAAAGAAAAACCTGCATTTGCATATAGTGGATTGTGTGTTTTGCATAGGAACACATTAGGAAAGTTGCATATTAGTTTGTGCTCTTTGTTGTTTGCTCTCAAAACTGATTGCTCTTTCCCTTTAGTAGCTAAGATTTTCATTGAAAAAGCTAAAAGTGAAAAGTTTTCTTATCATTTTATTTTTCATTTTAGTAATTTCCATCACATCATCACAGTGAACCTTGAAAGGAAAATTGATAAACAAGATCAACTTAAAATTCACATCAATTTACCTAAAAAAGAATTAGAACCATAACGATAACATTTAGAAGGTCTAGGCTACAAATGTGTTCTGGCATCATAAAACATAGTAGCTGTCGTTAATTTTATGCGATACATTCTGAGTGTGATACCTCACTCCACATACGTAAGTATATCGTAGCTCACCCATATACCTTCGGGTATATCGGGCGGTGTTATAGTATGAAGAGTATAAAGGGGTTCTCTCACTGTGCAGTTTCACATTAGACAATGATAATACAGACTTGGGCCTCCACGTAACTTCGGGTATATTTGGGAGGACAAATTTAGTTTGATATCCATCCATAGCGAACCGAGTTGACTGCCTTGTAAATTTTGATAAAGCAAACACAACATTCGGGGAGATTGCATGCCCATACTTCTTGGTTCACCAGGAGGTATTTTGCAGTTCACAGTTTCTTGGTAAACCTTTTGCCTAGCATTACCTTTTTTTTTTTTTTTTGTCATAAAATAAATCAATCATCATGGAAGAAGAAAATCCCTTTCCCTGTCGTTCGCGTAGACTTGCATTGAAACCACCTTTACCACCGGAATTTACTTCTCGTCGACAAAGGTGACATCGCTCTATTGAAACTAGTACCATCAGTACCTTTGGTGAAGAATCATCTTCACGTATACTAGAGTTAGCACAAGTTGTTTCTACAAATCTTGGTTCGTCTACTTTTGTTGAGACGGAGTCCTCACAGCTACCCGTGGTCACGATCCATCTAATCAGTGAGACCATACCTCCCGAAGCCGATGTTGTTCAACCGGAAGTTGATCCAGATCCCATCGCGCTTTAGGGGGCAGTTTTTATTGGTCAAATTGGACATCATCCCCAGGACCAATGAAATAGGGTCTATCATCTCCTTATATTTCAGTTGATATATGCCCTAAGTGGAGAAAATCTTGATCCCAAAGTTGAACAATCAGAAGTTGTTCCTGTATTGGTCACTCCACAATATATTGTAGCCATTGAGTCTCCCATATCACGCATTAAACCACCTAAAATATAATTCGGGCCTAACAACGAAGTTCTTCCACCTAGTTTGATTTCGATTGAAGAAATACCACAAGACGAGACACCTTTAACTCCAACTCATTTTCGGTAGGAGCTTTACTTGTACGAGTCTTTTCCTCAATCACCTTTCTCTGCTTTTGTTGATCCTATTTCACTTCGTGTTCCTATAGATTCTATAGGGTATGCACTGGGTCATTTGACCATGGCTAAGATAGCATCCGAGACTGAACCATCTATTTCAGTTGCGACAACATCTACTATTACTTCATCTTCGATGTTTTATAATTGACTTCACCCATGTCATCATTTGTAATCCTATCTGGTCCCTACCTTATGAGTACTAAACAACTTGATCCTTTATTCTCATCTTTAGTGCAATATCAAGCTAGTCCCATCAATTATTCTCCTTGGTGGCCAGTAATTTCATAGAAATTACCCTCTGAAATTCCAAAATTCAATGAAAACCCTGGAGAATACTTGTTAACGAATTTTAGAACTTATCTTTTGTGGTGATAAGCAAACTCCTTAAATGATTACTCTGTTAGACTACGTCTTTTCCAACGCACACTCACTAGTCAAACTGCACAATGAGGATGGTTCTTTTACTGTGTGAACCTCGTTAAAAAATGATATAGGTCATGAGGATGGTTATTTTACTGTGTCAACCTCGTTAAAAAATGAAACAATGTGATCTCGAACTCCCTCTAATAAGTTACTCCTTGTCTTTTCAACCTTTTTTTGCCAAGCATCAAGAAGAGTGGCGTCTGCTGCTGCGGGCTTTGGAATATCATTATCAATGAATTATTTCAACCCATTGTCCTCCAGAACTGCCTCCATTCTGTCTTTCCATGAAATATAATTAGAACTGCCCTCGAGTGCATATTCCAATCTTAAGCCATTGGAAGCCATCTTGATTCGCCTGTCGCACCAAAGAATATTTTTGCAAATTCGAATGTTGTTCAGCACAAACTCAATTTCTTATCCACTATAGTGATTTCTTGCGCTCTTATACCACGTAGAAATTATACAAACAATATGTATACCAATGGATTCAATCCGATCATGTGATATGCTAAAGCAAGATATGAAATCCTTCTACAAATAAATTGCGGAAAATAAACACGATCGCAAAATCACACCAAGTAAAACAAAGAAGAAAATTAATCCACAACACAAATATTTCTCTTGGGAAAATCTTGCTGCTCAAAACCCATCTATCTTCTATTGTATAGGAATCATGAAACAATTACAATTCACTCTTCTCACAAGACTCTGTTGTACTCTACCAACTGTCTCACACTGATCCGGACAAAATCGACTAACACTTAGCCAATTTCCTACCTCTGCTCAGCCTTCCTGCCTTGTGCAATCCCTGTAGAATTAAATCCATATTCTTTAGGAATTTTAGCCTTCCAAAACTGTGCAATGCTCATGGGAAATCCTATGGGTGTATATTGCATGTGAGCAGTTTGCTAATAATGCAAATGATAGTTAACATCTCTTTAACCTCTGTCTCAACTGAGTCTTCATTAGAACTAACATGCGTGCATCTACTAATAGTAAATCATTATTTACTTGACAGATCACTACATGTGAATTAAATTTGATTTAATTCACTTGACCTCTCACTAGGGAAACAATCAGTTACAA
Source organism: Pinus albicaulis (assembly GCA_034641835.2). NCBI lineage: Eukaryota > Viridiplantae > Streptophyta > Pinopsida > Pinales > Pinaceae > Pinus > Pinus albicaulis. Next base: position 923,022,337 of record CM076574.1, on the reverse strand, counting down.
CTAGTTAAACTGATTTTAACTCAATTAATTGAGTTAATTGATTTCTCATGCATTAAACTAATACACTAACTGCAACTTGGACTCTAAAACAAATAGAATCACTCTGAATGCCTCACCAACCACCCTCAACTCGAATTTCATGAGCTAATTGATTTTATCACACTCAGTTAACTATTACAAGTGATTATGAGATAATATTACAATTTATTGTACAATTTAATTAAGGTAAAATTAAATTAGACACAACATTTCTTGTTGACTTTTCAACAAGTTTGATCCGGTTCTCAGCAAAGGAAAGTTATTTTTAGTCATCCTCTACCACAGTTTCATGGATCCAAGCTAGTGGGAATGGCTGAAAAACTCTAGTCGTTGGCAGACAGACCTATGGGAGTGACCATGATGTTCCATTCACATGGAGTGAGTGCTTGTGTGTGCAACTAGGCTTTAGAGCTAAAATCTCCGTGCATTCCTCGCGCTCATCGGGTGTTTATTTATTTTTTTGGTTTGTCTTGTTTGTGAGTCATCATGTAAAGGTCTAGAAAATGTTATTGAGATTATAGAAGTTGATCAAAAGAGAATATTCATTAGTAAAATAAGTTAGTGGCTTGATTGAGTCAAGAAGAATTGAACCAAACCACTTCTAGCATATGAACGAAGCTCCACTATAGGGTTGGAATTAATTGATTTAATCATCTTCAAAAACTACAAATATGTGGAGAAAGGTTGCGCATTTGGTTGGTTCTCTCGTGAGAGAAAAGTGTCATAATGTTTTGGGGAGCCATTGGTGAGGAATGTCAATTTACTGAAGTGGAATGTGGATGGAGGTATAGTTTTAGTAAAGACAAAAGTATGCATTGTTGGAGACTATTCTTGTGTGACAGGGCTACAAAGGAGTTGCCAATGCATTTTTGATTGCCGGGGAAAAGTTTTTATTTGAGTTTATATGATTGTGTAGATTGGTTGCAGTAGTGTCTCATGTTTTCACATGGTAGTTTTTCATATGGTAGTTACATATTGCATTTTTGTGGTTCTGAATCTAGTTTGTTTGTTGAAAATGTAATGAGGGTATGTGAGTTGAGGATGATGTATGAATTTGAGAAAGGGGTATGATTTGAATTTGAATCATTGATTGATATTTTGTGTTGATAATTTTAATTATGTGCTATGAAGATATTGTTGTTGTGGTGTTCATGTTGAGCAGCTCAAGAGTTCCAGTTTGAAAATGCTTGAAAGGTGAACCACATAGAGAAGTGGGGTGGGAGCTCCAAAAAAACAAGGATTGAGAAAAAAATTATTCATAAATATAATGGGTGTTGGGAAAGGCTTGTTGATCAGATGGGTGTATGTCGATTTGTGAGATGGAGGTCATATCTCCTTTCATATATTTTCCATATTGTACTCTTTATGTAATGGTTTGCTTGACTGATAATAAAATATTTTGAACAGTGCAACATCAACAAGGGTGGTTTTTGCCCCGTAGTGGGGTTTTCTACCATATATCTTGTGTTCCTATGTAATGTGGTGATTTTTGTCTTATTGTGCATATTTATTTCTTATGTTATGGCTATCATGTGTTGATTCTAGTTGAAGTTGCATGTTCAGATCTAATGCTTATTTGTTAATAGATGAACTGATTAATATATTGGAGAAAAAATTTTAATCATTGTTGAAATTTATATCACTACTGATTCACCCCTGCTCAGTAGGGATCCTGGTTACAACAATTGGTATCAGAGCACGATACCTTTGTTACAACTTCACTACTGAAAGGTAGATCATGGGAAATCAAGGAAATTTTATTGCAGATAGAGTTCTTATTCCTCACATATCAAATTATGCACTATGGAAGGTGAGATTGGAAGCGTACTTCATTAATCTTGGTGAATATGTTTTTCTTGCATTATAATACAATGAACATGATGAATTGAATTCAAAAACCAAGAAGATTATTTTGAAAGCCATATTATATCATGATGTTTCTATAGTGAGACACTACAAGACTGCAAAATAGATTATGGACAAGTTGCATTCTCGAAGAGAAAGAGAATGATAAAGAATACTCCACATTCATATCAGTAGTGGATCAATTTTTATCTCAAGAATATAATGAGAGTATCCATGAGAGTAATGGCATACAAATCATTGATCTCAAAATCAAGCATGAGCAAGTCATAAAGGAAAATGATAATTTGTCAAATCAGCTTCAAGACCAGGAAGCCTATTGTGCAAGGTTGGAAAAGGAATTATCCTCTTTGATATGTGAACTTGAAAATGAAAATAATCAACTATCCCAGTATCATAAGTTGGAGAAAAGCACCGAAATTTTGGTTGAAATCCTCATTAGTCAAAGATCTCTTCTTATTCAAACCATATTGGGATTTGAAGAAGAATCGTGCCTTGTGAAATAAAAAGAGAAAGTAGAGGAAAACCAAGGATCATACAATTACAAGTCCACCACCTCTAAAGTCGATCAAGGATCTAGGAAGTTACATCATCAAAAGAATGTAAATTTTTTGCAAGAAAACAAAAGTTTTTGGATAATCGTTGTTTCAAGTGTGGAAAATATGGCCACAAAGCTCAATCTTGCAGGTATGAAAAGATCAAGCCAACAAAAAGAGCAAGCCCACTATTGAAGACAAAGAATGTATGGAGGAGAAAAGATGAGCTGCAAAATATTATCCCTTTAAAGGACATCAAGGAAGAATGTTTTGTTTTGTAAAGAGATAATATACTCAGGGGGAGTAGATATTTGTTTTGTACCCAATAATAAATGGCTTCAAAGAGAAGCCAAACTTGATAGGTGCATGTGATTAAAAGGAGGAAGTTTTCAGCTTCATGCATCTATTTAGGCATAAAAGGAGAGCACATGGGTCCAGGGGGAGTTATACAATGTTGATTTATTAAATGTCTTTTATATTTTTGTTGATAGTTCTAGTCATGTTATGTGAAGATAATTTTTCTATTTATGCACACTAACATAAGTTTATGCAACAAGAAATAAATGTTGATGGAAATATGGCATATTCTTAGGGGGATTTTGATGGGGCTTTATGTTTTTTCATATACAACACTTATGTCATGCAAGATACTATGCCTTCCATGGGAATTTTGGTGATAGTTTGAGAGAGTGATGTTAAGCCTTGAAGTCAACTCGGTGGAGGACACGCCCTAATCGCCCGGCTCCTCTTAGGTTTTTTCCATGGGTTTTTTTTGTCCCTCTGCTATCAACATCTTTATTACTGTGCTTATGTTTCCTGGCCCTCGAGGGCCCTCAGTCCTAACAAGGCCAGGCAAGCCTTCAAGTATTGTACAAATTTTGTAACATATTTTTGCCCCTCAAGAAATTCACCATCAAGAACTATTCTAGAAGATTTTGGTCACTGTTTCGACCCCAGTCCAACATGTACTGTAAAAATGTATACACCAGCTACTCCAAAAATCAGTCATGATTAGATCTTTCTTGACTAAAGTGCTAAAGCATATTTCTCGCACCAACTCTCTATAGATATAAATACTTTTCTTCTTCTTTTATAATAAAACTATCTTATTTACAAAAAAAAATTACAAACATAATGTAACGAGTTAAATTTGAAAACTTAAATAAATATATAAACCTATTATAATTATTACAATAAAGCTTTTTCTAATACATATTTAAAATAACTTACAACAAAAATTTCATAAGGAAAATGCATATATTTAATAATTATCTTGTTTAATTTTTAAATTTTGTTAATTTAAAATCAGTTTCTATTAAAATTATTGTATCATAATAGAAAAATATTTAATTTTTTTTTTTTTCAAATGGTAAGAAAATTTACAATGAATTATTAATGAAGATAGTTATTATTGATTATCGTCTACAAATATGAATAACGTTATTACTTTTATTTAAAGAAAATCAGATTATCTAAAAATATTAATAGGTGCTCCATTAAAAAAATAAAAAAACAAACTCTTGTGAACCATTTGGGTTGTTATCTTATTTTCTTATATTTCAAGAAAATGAACTTTAAACTAAATAAAAACAATTTTGATCATTTTTATTTTATATATACATTTACATTTGTAAAATACACATTTTTAGTTATAAATTTTTTTTGAGAAAATTTTAGTCTAAAATAGTTTTCGAAGGAAAAATAATAAAATAAGAGTTATGAATTTTGGGGGAAAAAAAGAAAACTATGTTTTAATTATATTTTTGGGTTATCTCCTTATAGGTTTATTCAAATTTCAATTTTAGACACTGATTGGATGCGGAATTAAATTTCACATCCAATGAGTACCCATTATGCATACTTATGAGAAGACCCACATTGATAAAAATTGAAGATACATTTAAAAAAATGATTTATCACTCTTATTTAAATAAAATCAATTTATCTAAAAAATTCATAGGTGGTTCAAAAAACAACAAGGTTTTTCTCTTACCAAACACTTCTAAACTTTAGGTTGTTATTCAATTTCCTTATATCCCAGAAAAACAAACTCTCAACTAAACAAAAACAATTTTGATCATTGTTATTTTATATATACACTTATATAACATTGTAAAACAAAAATTTCAAATTTTAAAAATGATTAATCTAAAATATTAATTATCAGGAATTAATAGGTGGATGGTATAGATTTAGTCTCCATGAATATGCTAGAATATTCATAATAATATTCACAAATAAAGCGTTAAGATTTATTTTCAAGTTTATTTTTGTTTGCTAGAATCTCACCTTTAACATGTGGTTTGAGAAATCAACATGTGATTGGATATTTTCCCATGGAATTTCTAACTAGTGACCTTTTCACCACGAATTGCCTTAACAAGATAATTTGTCACCATATGCTCTAGGCACATGGGTAAGATTTATCTCCAAGTTAGTTATATTATTTTAATTCATTTATCTCAAATTAATTAATTTAAGAAAATGTCATATCAACATATCTCATATCGACCATGTATATTGATAAGCCATGGTATTAGCCCATGATATTGTAACAAAACTTATTAACAAATTAAAAATAGCTATTGTAATTTCCATTGTAAAATAGATTGGTAAAGTGAGGTGAATATCCATAATTGAGAATATTATTTAATTCATATATTAATTCATTTTATAATAGTAATAATAATAATAAAATTTAAAATAAAGTTATAATTTAATTATTTTTTATAAAAAAAAATAAAATTAATTTAAATAATATTGTAAAGCTAAGTGTTTTGATAAGTATCATAAATTTATACTTATTTACATTTACTAACCATGACCATGATGTGATATAATAGTTTACTATTTCACTTTAATACAAAAACACTTAAACAAAATACGCAATTATATTTATATAGCTTAATATTTTTTCTAAACTAGCAATTGCACCACATGTTGCAAAGGAAGCGCCGTAAGTTTGTAGTATAGGAAAGAATAACATATAAGAAAGAAGAGGTAGTAGGAACTTTCTTGGCACCAAGTCATCCTCTAGAATAAGGGCTGGAGAATTATGTTTACTTGACGTCAAATCAAAATATTCATATTGGGTAAATGATGTGGAACAACTTCTTTGTTATTATGGTATAGGAAAGAATAACATATAAGAAAGAAGAGGTAGTAGGAACTTTCTCGGCTCGAACTGATCCTCTAGAAAAAGGGGTGGAGAATTATGTTTACTGGACGTCAAATCAAAATATCTATATTAGGCAATTGATGTGGAACAACTTCTTTGTTATTAATTGCATGCAAGATGTGTTTTTTCATAATGGATGAGACATTTTGGCCAAAGTCCTCAAGACCTCTATATGACGAAATATGCATGTTTATTTATTTTTTCTGCATCAAGGATTATGACCAAATTGGGCACGAAATTATTTGCTTCTATCACATTCACAATGTTGAATTCCTCTGATACTACTCCTAGAATTCCGACTCTGCTCTATAGCTAGAATTATTTAATGGAATAAAAACTTGCCACTATAACATGTTGTACTTCATAAGAGACTACTAATAAGCTTAAGTATGGTAAATCCACCTTCACCTGTCATTTGAACATAGAGCATAGAGTTATCTTAATGGAGTGTAAAAACACTGGTAAACTTGAATAAGTATATATTATTATTGATAAAAGATAAGATGATTACAATTTGGAATCACCAAGTCTTTAAATACAGCCTTATGGTGTCCCTTGGGGAAGAGGCATGATCGTTGATCATGCCCTTCCACATTAATAAACCTAAGACAACTATATTTAACTAATAATTAATAATTTATACATAAAATTTCCCCTCTTAAAGATGCTTTGTCCTTAAAGCATACGTAATGATGGACATTGTTAACGAATGCTTGGGTTTCCTGAGAGGCGGGCTCTTGCTTTTTGAGACGACCCCACATTTTTAAAAGATCTTGGAGCATCTTCTCGAGTTCAATCTTTTGGTGATGTGGATAGCAATAAGATTTGATGTTGACAGGGTTAGATCCTGCCTTGACTTCTATTGTATGTTTGATTTCCCTATTAAGAGGAATTTTTGTTGGCAAGCCTTGGAATACTTTTTCATGTTTCTGAACTAGTCCTTGTACTTCTGGTGACCCTTCGCTAATCCTTTTCGTAGATAACATTTATAACTGATGACATTATACTATATAGGTTGGCACTCCTTTTCAAATCATCTTCATCATCTTGGATGATGACATGATTTGATTTTCTGGTGCTTGGAATCCATACAACTTGTGCTTCCTCCCTTCCCACTTAAAGCTTATAAACTACTTCTAATGGTTGGCAGAATAATTACTTAAGGTTTGTAGCCATTTAATTCCTAAGACCACATCTACTGCTCGTAATGGCATGGTGTAGAATGGAGATTCTAAATTAAAATTTTGAATTTGCAAGTTAACTTTATGGCATTTCCCTACCTTCTCAATTTTCTTACCATCGGCCACCATTACCTTCATATTGGGCATGGGAAACGTAAAGATGTTGAGTCTTTTGGCCATGGCTGAATCTAAAAAATTGTGGGTACTACCGGTGTCAAGGAGAAACATTACGTTGTTCTTCTTAATATGTCCTTTTAGTTTTAGTGTGTGAGGTTGTGATATACCTGTCATAACTGATAAGGACATTTGGGTTCCGTAATCAAGTTCTGGAGGGAACTCTGGGGTGGCTGCATCTTATTCATCATTGTTAGAGTCATTAGTTGCTTCACAATTATACAGATTCTTTGTCTCATTTCCTTTAGCACACCTATGCTTAGGGTTCCACTTTTCACCGCAACATTTGCACTTGCCCGCTCTCATCCTTTGTATTTCCATGTTAGATTTTTCTTCTTCACGAAGATGGGGTGGGACATATTTTGTGTTATCTATATTTTTGGATTGAGGAAATCTTCGTCTCGAATATACTCTTTCTGATTTTGACCAAGATAACCTTTCAAATTTATTTTCAGCAGCTTTTGATTTTTGCCTTGATAGTTCTACTCATGTAATGTCATGAAGTTCAAGCTCTTCTTGTGTATGGATTTTAAGTCCTGAGATGAAAGACAGGATTAAACGAGATTTTGACAATCCAGGTACTCGTGTCGCTAAGGTCTCCCATTCTCGAGTGTACTCATCCACATCTCCTTTTTGGCGTAATTTTATGAATGTTGAAAAAAAAAATTCTTCTTTTATACCTTGAAATATTTTAAAGAAAGAATCCTTAAATTTTGTCCAACTAATAGCAAGCGTCGTCTCTTTCCACCACATATACCAATTATGTGCTTCTCCTTCTATTTTCATGGAAGCGTGCTTAATTTTTTGGTCATCACTATTAATGTCATAAATCTCAAAATATTCTTCGAATTTATTAAGCCATGTAACACTATTTTTTTCATTACCGTCCAACTTGGGTAGTTCGATTTTTTCTCTTTGATGATATGCTAACAGTGGAACAGTAAAGGGGTATTGATTATCAAATGCATTCCAGAGCTGCTTATTTCGAGAATCTGCATTACTATCTTTGTGATGGTGTGGGGAATCAATTTTTTCATGATGCTCTTCTGAATTCCCTGAATCTATTGTTCTGTTGATTATGTTCCATATTGGGGAATATTGGTCGTTGTGTTTGATTTATATTGTCGCAGAGTTCTGTTAGCTTTTGCATTGCTTGGCTATGATTCTCTATGGCCTTGCTATGATTTAACCAAATTTATCATTCTATCTGATTTGTTGTATCTTGAAGCTTTTTGATGTCGTTGGAATGTCCTGCAACTGTATCCTAGAGATCAAATGGGGGGGTGGAGTGTTGGGGGGGGGAGTGATGTGTGAGGGGGCTGAGGGAAGAGGAAAAAAAATCGGTGGAGGAAAAATCTGCAATTTTTTAAACAAATGTTGCTGCCCACAAGCACTCGGCTTTTAAACAAATCTGCAATTTTTCTCTGTAATTTCTTAATCTCTTTGATGGTCACATAGATCCTGAAGAGCGACTGCTCTGATACCAATGGAGTGTAAAAACTCTGGTAAATTTGAATAAGTATATATTATTATTGATAAAAGATGAGATGATTACAATTGGGAATCACCAAGGCTTTAAATACAGCCTTACGGTGTCCCTTGGTGAAGAGGCATGATCGTTGATCATGCCCTTCCATATTAATAAACCTAAGACAACTATATTTAACTAATAATTAATAATTTATACATAACACTTAATCGTCAATTTTATGGATAAGAGACATTTGGGCCATTTTTAACCCTTGGGGATGATTAATTAATCTCAGTTCAGATAATTTATATTAATAAATTATCTACAATCATATTTCCATAATTCCTTTTTGAACTACCAATATTCCACTTCTCTTTGGACCTTTTCACCTCAATCACAATAAGAAACATCATGAAGACCCAAAATTTAGAAGAAAAAATTAGCTCATAATCAGGAAATCTAGAGACTTCTTTAAGGATCATAATTCAAGACTTTAGTGCCTTTTAAAGATCATTTATTTTCCCATCAAATAAAAAGCAACAATCAAATTTTTTTAGTGACAAGAATGGGAACAAATTTTAATGTAATAACTCCCTTCCCTAGTGATATTACATTTTTGTTTTGAAATGAAAGTATTTTCCTGATCTTTTAAATAATAGATTCCTCCCCAAGTGACCCTTTAGAGATACTTTTTTTTCAATTGATTGCAATAGGTAAGTGCCTTTTGTCTAGTATTTTCTGATTCATTGCATTTAAGGGCAGAGGTAAAGAGACTACTAGACAAAAAGGAGCAGAGTGACTAAATGTCAAATGAATATAACATTGAGGAATCTCTTCTGGTTTTCTCATGTGGGCCTTCTTCAATTGATGAGGTATTAGGAACTTTCTCCTCCAGAATAAGCGGTGGAGAATTATGTTGAGTGGACTACTACTGATGTAACTTTGACTCCTCCTTATAGTTGGTTGTTTCTCTTCCCATAAATCTATCTCGGGTTATAATTCTAGCTTTCTCTTGTTTATGAATAAATTGTCTCTATATCACTATTGTCTATCTCTTTTTGAGTGCTTGCTTGAATCAATGAGATAATGTAGCTCATCTAGATTCCAAAATCCTTGAGTAACCCATGTTCTGAAGAGTCCTCTTAAGTTTTTAATTCTGCTATTTGGTCCTCCATAGCCTTGTCAACGTCGTTTCCTTCTAAAGAATCATAAATTATTGATAAGTATCCATTGTATTGCTTTTCTCTTCCATAAAATTTAGATCTAAATGAATGGAACATGAGATAAGCTTCGTGACATTTTCCAAATTCCAAGATTTTTCATTGCACTTCTCATGTATATGAGGGAAAATGGATTCCATACATTCAAGGTTATGCCTTTTTAGGGCTTGTTGTAATGTTGGAAGCTTCTTTTCACCTTGTCTCCTTTCTTCTGTATCCTTGACTTTGATACTTTTGGAATAATAAAATAGTTGTAACAAAAATAATACACAACAAGAAAAACTATGTACATTTGTATGTATGAAAATTTAGATACATTTGATTAAGTAAAATTTTAAAAGAATAATGGTTATAAACATTTAGAAATAAATTTATTAAATAATTAGTTTAGATCCAGAGTTAATATTGATTTAGACCATCTTATTTCCCCCTATAAAGAAACTACATTCCACATGAATACCATGGGCCAATACCATGGGTTGTATTTATAGTTTATCATTATTTTATTTTATTATTTTTTTTATTGTATTTTGACCTAGTTAAAATGTTCATTACATTATGTCAATCTTTTTATTTAATTTACTTTTATTTTTAATTTTGTGTAATTTGACATAGTCAAAATGTATCCATGTAATATAAATTAACTGGTTTTGTGGAGTTTAATTTTATGATATAAATTTTAGTATAAATATAAATTTTATAATACAAAACAAGAAAAACTATGTATATTTGGATTTATGAAAATTTAGACACATTTTATTAAGTAAAATTTTAAAAGAATAATGGTTATAAACATTTAAAAATATTTTTATTAAATAATTAGTTTAGATTGGGAGTTAAGATTGATTTAGGGCATGTTAGTTCACCCTATAAAGAAACTACATTCCACATGAATACCATGGGTCAATACCACTGGCTGTATTTATAGTTTATCATTATTTTATTTTACTATTTTTATTTTGTATTGTATTTTGACCTAATTAAAATGTTCATTACATTATGTCAATATTTTTATTTAATTTACTTTTACTTTTAACTGTGTGTAATTTGACATAATCAAAATATTAAAGATGACATTACAACCTTTCTATCATACTTTGTTGGAGAGCATAGTAACACAAAAATGTTATATTTAAATATATAAATAGTTATTGTCTTATATATATATATATATATATATATATATATATATATATTATCCATGTAATATAAATTAATTGGTTTTTGTGGAGTTTAATTTTTGATATAAATTTTATTATAAATTAAAATTTGTATGCTTATGTACCAAAAAAATTAATGTTAAAGTATTTTACATTTTTTTTATTCATTAAACTAATTTATGTTAAATCTAGTTTATTAAGTTATTAATTTGAATTTTATTAAAAAAATTGAGGTTAAAATCTAACAAATTTTTAATAACAACATTTTAACTTAAATGTCACCAAAACCTAAATCCAATCTAACTTATTAAAAAGAAAAAACTAACATTATAAAAAACATATATAGAAATATTTACTTGATCTTAATGACCTAAAACATTTCAAATGTCTAACGTTTGATCCAATGGCTCAAATATGAACACAGTGACAGCGAGGAGAATTGTTTTCAAATAATAGCACTTTACAACATAATTAACCAAATCAAAATTTCCTAATTTTTTGCTTTACTTTAAACAAACCAATTGTCGCAGTCATAATTACTTTACAAATAATTTTACTTTAAACAAACCAATTCCCAAAATCATAATTACTTTAATCATGGACATCTCTCTCCCCATAACTTATGAGTAATCGGAAACCATCACTCCATTAATCATATTTCCACGTAACCACATTTTTAATTATTAACTAAATTTAAATTCCTTCCATTTTCTTCTCCATATAAACTCCTTACTTTAAACATACCAATTTATAAAGTCATAATTACTTTGCCATTGTGCATGTCTCTCTACATAACCTATTTCTTACCCACAACCACGTTGCCGACTCTCCTTTCCATATACGTAAATATGCACAACCACATCAAATAAAGTTTTCCACATTAAACACATAATGGTAAATAAACATTTGAAAAAATATATATGTTATATATATTCAAATATTTTTTATTAAAATGTGTTTAAATTGAAAGTTGAACCTAGAGCAGAGCATTTGTAAAATTTGAAATTGTATTGGATCCATCACTATCCGTCATATTATTGATACTTTATTATCCATATTATTGATACTTTATTTTCTTTTATGATTTCATGTAATAAAAAGTGAAAATCGTGTATTTTCTGTGTATTTTCTATATAATATAGCTTTAAGATATATAGATAACGAAAATCTTATTAAAAAAACAAAAATATTATATATTAAGACGATTGTTTTAATACAAACATTTCAGTATGCTTTAAAAAAAGGAAGGGTTTGAAGACTACAGTTGTATTAATATGTTATAAGATAATATTGTATCTTTTTTTTTTTGTTATTTTTGTCACCCATTGATTATTTATGGTGCTATGGTGGTTAAGTTCAATAAATTATTAGCCAAGGTTTTTTATTTTACTTTAAGTTGAGAATTTGTTGATTCTTTTATTTATTATTTTAATTGATGACTTAAATTGATTTTGAAGGAATAATGTGTGACAAATTTGTTAGCTTATCTTGACTTTTAATTAATTTAAAAAATTAGATCATTTCTAGAGTAATTTCTTAGAGATTTTCAAAGTATATTTAATTTTAGAAAAACTGCCTTATATTTTCTTTGTAAATGATAAAAATCTTTAACACTACTACTTTTTATCATGACTTGAAATTTTTAAGAATTAAATAATATCAAAGTTAATTAAGGCAATGACTAGTATTTTTGGTGAAGGCAATGACTAGATATTGAAGGATTTGAATTCAATAAATTGATTGTACCTCTTAAACAATAAACTTGTAAATGAAATCTCTCAAAGTGCAAATCTACAAATCTTGAGAAACAGTTTCCATCTCAAGAGATTTGATTGCTCTTGACCATTACAAATCCATAATTAAGATGGATCTAAGTTGTGTGTGTGTATATATATATATATAGCAATAGTAAAAATACATTTACAGAACAATTATACATATATATTATTTTCTAAATAGATTATACCTATTGAAAGGAAAATAGCAGAGGTCATGAAACTCTGCTTCACTAATTACTAATCCAACTTCCTCTTCAAAATAAAAAAAATCCCTGTAAAAAAGAGTGATAGACATGAATGTTACTGGTTGGAAAATAAAAATAATACATTTGCAGAAATAGAAATAGTTTTTTTTGTCTCTCTTAAAATAAATAAAAATATATTGATATTTTTATTTTCTAAATAGATTATACTCATATGAAAACCAAATAAATTACCAAATTCTAATCCGCAAATAATGAAAGGAAAATGAAAGGAAAATTACTATGAAAATTACTTATGAATATCCACTGGCACACAAAGATCATGTACTCTTGAAAAAAAATGAAAAGTCATAATCTGGTCTGAGCACGACTGAAAATTTTGAAAAGCCCGAATTGTTGGAATGTTGTCATTGATGGAAAAGGAGGCAGCGTTGAAGCAAAGAGGCAGCAAAGAAGCAAATGAAGGCAGAGGAAACGAATATAATAGAGGCAGAACCGTTATCTCAGCAATAGAGGTAGAGGCAGAGCGAATGTGAGCAAGAGACGGGTAGTCTAATCACAGAGCTTATAAAATTCATGAATCGCTTCACTCCAGCGGCAAAGAATATATATAAACACATACAAAACTTATTCTGGGAATCGCTTGACTCCAGCAGAAATGTAATGCAAATAACACAGAAAATTCCGGGAATCGCTTAACCCCAGGCGGAAGGATACATAAAACAAATCTCATTCCGGGAATCGCTACCCACGCAGGAGTATACATAGAGCACATTGCATATGTTCCAATGGTCCAAGGCCTATACATTGATATATATTAAAGTGGAGCATGTTATGATCAATGGAAAGGAAGTAATATAAAGTGGGACCCTCATCCAATCGCAATCGGAGATCGCAAGGGCAGCGGAACATCGCAACAGAAAGTTGCGATTGCGATTGAAGTGGCGGACCCGATCGAGTTATGTACCACAGTTAATTGCTAATCGCATCCGAAATCTCAATCGCAATCGGAACTCTACGATTGATCGCACGACTTTGTAAAACGTTGCAATTGAAATGGCGGACCCGATCGCACAAGAATATATGTGCAAACGCATCCGGAATTCCAATCGTAATCTAACTTCCATTGACGACATTATAATAAACAACATTGTGCTTTTCCTAAATTCGATGGGCTTATTAAATATGATTAACAAGTTCTTTGAGTTCCAGCTTCTAATCGCAAATGGAAATTTGTGAAGGCGTCAGAGAGAGATATATATATATATATATATATATATATATATATATATATATATATATATATATATATATATATATATATATATATATATATATATATATATATATATATATAAAGTTATTATGTTGTATTAAAAACATGCCGCGTGGTCTGTAGACCCACGGGCCTCAGCTTAACGGGAGGGCGATTATTAATGTAATACAATTGTAATATATGTATGTTCCGGCCTGCGGAACTCGCCACATCAACAAGACACTTGTTGCGTGTAAAGGATTGAATTACAGTCAGCAGATTCATTTATATATAAAGCGCTGGTATAAAAATAAAATAAAAATGCAGTTCATAAATTCAGGAGTTACGCAGCAGCCATAAACAGAAAGGCATATAGAGAAGAGAAAGGGACAAAGAGACAGTTAGAGAAAAGACAAATGCGCAGCAAGCCAAGAGACAAAATGAGTGAGCCGGAGTTCACATTGTAATTCGAATGTAAATGTTTTAATTGTTTTTATTGTTTGTGATGCATTGGCAAGTCTCTAAGAGAAAACAAACTCCCACTGTAATGTTAAAATTGACACCTACAGTTATAATTTCTGAGTAAGCTGATAAAAGGAGTGAGAAGGCAGAAGGCAAAGAGACATGACTTTCCATTTCGAATTCCAAGAAGAATACAAATAGTCATGTGAGGAAATCTATAAATAATATCATCTTGATATGCAGAGAGAGTTTTTTTGAGAGCAGAGGTGAGAGTAAAGAAAGAGAAGGCAGAATACAGAAGAGTGAAGCAGAGAAGATCAAGAAAAGAAGAGCAGAAAGAGGAGCTACAGAACAGAGCTGATATCAGAGGTAAATCAGCAAACATTCAGTTTGTTAAATTGAGGAAGTTGGAGCTTCCCTATAAAGTTGAAGCTTGATAGCTATCAGTTGTAGCTGACTGAGGTTGGAGCCTCCTGTAGGTTGGTGCCTGCAGAAAATTGAAGGGAGTTGGTGCTTCCTTGCAAGTTGTAGCTTGCAGAATTGAGGATAGAGCCTCGTGTAGGTTGGTGCCTACAGAAAATAGTGGTGAGAGGGAGTTGGAGCTTGCCTTTGCATCACAACAATAATAAGATGTGGTTTTCTCCCTTTATGGGTTTCCACTTACATCTGCTATCTTTATGTGTGCTTCTTATGTGTTGATGTGATTATTTCAATCTGCTTAATTTCTTGCTGCTTTCAACTTAAGTATGGTGTCACAATAAATTAATATTGGTTGCAAATAAGATTGTTCACATATTAAAGCTATAAATAACTCTGGTGAAAATTTAAAAGGCTAATGCATGTATTAAACTGATTCACCCCCCCCTCTCTGTTTAATCAAAGATTCAACAATTGGTATCAGAGCGGGTTCCTTTGTACAAGTCTAACAACTGAAAGGAGATCCTAGGTTCCCAAGATGGCTAGTAAAGAAGGATGCTCAACCAATAAAGCCCCTTTCTTCACTGGTGAAAATTATGCTTTTTGGAAAATCAGAATGAAGACATACATAATGTCTCTAGGAATAGAAGTCTGGGCTGCTGTGGAATTAGGATATGCCCCGAAATCAACTGATACAGAAAAAGAAGCTAAATAAAGCTTTGTAGCTAATGCAAAAGCCATGAATGCCATCCCGAATGGATTATGAAGCAGAGTTTATTATTAAAGTAATGCACAAAGACACCGCCAAGAAAATTTGGGATACTTTGAAGACATACATGAGGAGACCAGAAAGGCAAAGACTTCCAAACTTTCAAGTATATAGAGCCCACTTGAAAACTTAAAAATGAATGACGATGAAGATATTAGTGGGCTTTTTCTTAAAAATGCAAAATTGTTAACAATGTGAAGCTTTAGAAACCATACCAGAAAGTAGTTTGAGCAAGACTAAGACTGCTCCCATCCAGATTTAACTCAAGGACTTAATAGAAGTTATGACAAACACTGGGGGAAAGATGATGACTCATGAACTGCAATTTACTAGGAAATCTTGCTACGATATGAGATGAGGTCTCACGAAGAAGCCATAACAAGGAGTAAAGATTGTTTGGGAAAAGAAGAAAGAAGAAAAGGAAGACATATGCTCCCCGCTTCCGATGAAGAAGAGGCTAAATTTGTCAAGAAATTGGATAGAGGCTCAGGCAGATACAAAGGTAAACTTCCCTTCAAATGCTTTAACTGTGGAAGAGTTGGACATTATGCTGCTAAATGTCCTCACAAGAAAGTAAGAAATCAAGCTCAAGAATCAGAGAAAGACACATCAAAGAACTGGCAGAAAGGAAAGAAATTCAGCAGAAAATCCTTTATGCTCACCAAGACAGCAGTGCATCTGAAGACTCAGATGAACCCTCAAGTGAAGAAGGAACCTCAGAATTTATATTGATGGCCATAGAAGATCTTGAGGGACTCCTACTAGAAGATGAAGAAGAAGAAGTGGAAGTAGACCTTGAGGGGGAGCTAAGAAGTGCTCTGGAGGAGATTGACAGACTCAAACTAAAATGCAGAAAACAAAAAGAGATTCTCCTAAAATGTGTGGAAGAAGAACAAAATTCAGAAGTCCTCATGCAGCTGAAGGTAAAACTTGAAGAAGCCAAGAAGATAGAAGATATGTTACTTCAACAAATCAAAGATAAATCTCGAGAACAAGAGAAGCTGGAAGAAGAAATTCTGTGTCTGAGAAAGAAATTAGAAAATGCTCAACAGAAAGTTTCTATATACCCTTCTCAAACAACAAGCTCTATTAAGTTGAATGAAATTTTTGTTGCTCAAAGATCCCCTATGATAAAGACTGGAATAGGCTACGAAGGAGAATCAAGTAAAGGAAAAGAAAAGGTTGACAGAGAGATTATTTTTGTAAAGGCAAAGAAGGATGAGGAAGTAGCTCAAATAATTCCTACAAAAGAAGAAATCTGCAATAAGAGAGACAGAGAGTAGAAGAAACCTCTAGTAACAAAGAATGCAATAACTACTAAGATAACAGAAAAAGGATCATATGCTTCTGAGTATGTCAAATTTGGAAGCCATCAAAGGAGATTCTTCCCTCCTATGAAGAATGCCACCTGTTATGTCTGCCACAAGCAGGGACACATTGCTGCATATTGTCATGCAAGGAAGAATGATTCAAACCAGCAAAAGAGGCAAGCATGGAAGAGACAACCTTACATTAGGTATGCAAGTAATTTCTATGGTTATTGTTTTTATTGTAAGGATTTTGGCCATAGAATTATTGAATGTAGAAAGTATGGACAAAGACTGATGTTCAATACCTCAAGGAGGTTTATGAGTCAAAGCAATTTTGTTCATGCTCACAATTCCGCAAAACTATAATCAAATGTTGTATATGCAATCAAATTGGGCATATATCTTCCAAGTGTTCTCTAAAGGGATATAATTCATCACCTCACAAAAGATACCAAACAAAAGGGGGCCTCCAGTGGATAAAGAAGGCGAATAAATGTGACTTGGCTTTAACAGCTCAAGATTTGAAGAGTCAATGGTATTTGGACAGTGGCTGCTCTAAACACATGACAAGAGATAAAAACAAGTTTTTAACTCTTGACGAAAGGAAATCGGGCAATGTCACTTTTGGAAATGACAAATCAGGAAAGATCAAGGGAAAAGGATCAGTCAGCATAGACAATGGCAGAGGAAAGGCCCAAGATGTATCATATGTAGATGGGCTGAAAGCAAATTTACTGAGTGTCAGTCAGATGTGTGATAAAGGCTGTGAAGTTCTCTTTAGAGCACAAGATTGTGTAGTCAGATCAAGCACAACAGGAAAAACCCTACTCAAAGGTGTTCGAACAGAGAGTAATGTGTACATAGTGAGAGAGGAGGATGAAGCCTGCCATCTTAGCAAACTTGAGGAGTCATGGTTATGGCATAAGAGATTGGGACATCTAGCTTTGACCATATCATTAGACTGAGCAAGAAGAAAGCTGTCAGAGATATGCCAGAAATAAAAAGGCCCTCAAACACAATATGCAAATCTTGTCAGTTGGGGAAACAAACTCGCACATCCTTTAAATCTAAAGAGGAGTTGTCAACAAGAAGACCACTCCAGCTTGTGCACATGGACCCGTGTGGACCTGCTAGAACTAGAACACCAAGTGGAGAATCCTATTTCATGCTGATAATAGATGACTTCTCCAGAATGACATGGGTTGCCTTTCTCAAAAATAAATCAGAAGCATTTGAAAAATTTAAGATATTCAGAGCATTAGCAGAAAATCAAACTGGATGCAAGCTGAAATGTATCAGATCGTACGTATGAGAGAGGAATTCAATGTGATTATGACTTTGCAGACCTATGTAATGAACATGGAATAAAGCAACAATTTACTATTGCAGGGACACCTCAGCAGAATGGAGTAGCAGAGAGACAAAACAGGTCTGTACAACAAATAGCCAGAGCTATGATGCAAGAGAATACTATTGCTCAAACCTTCTGGGCAGAAGCAGTACACACAGCAGTACATATCCTTAATAAAGCTCACTTAAGGCCAAGCAGTGACAAAACTCCATATGAACTATGGCATGGAAAGCTAGCTTCAATAAAACATTTCAGAGTCTTTGGTAGCAAGTGTTACATAAAGAATAATGATGAAAACCTTGGGAAATTTGATGCAAGAGCAGATGAAGGAATATTCTTAGGATATGCATCCAAAAGTAAAGGGTACAGGTGCTACAACAAGACTCTTTGGAAAATAGTTGAATGTATTGATGTGAGATTTGATGAAGAACTTCCAAACAATACAAGAAATCCAGACTGCTGCAGTCCATCAGACAACCATGAAGAGGAAGACAAGGATGATGATGAAACAAGCAAGACAACAGATGATGCAGAGCTGAGCTCGAAAACCCCCTCAAGATACACTCAGAAGAATCATCCTGAAGATCAGATCATAGGAGAGAAGAAAGCAAGAGTCCAGACAAGAAGGCAGCTAACAGAACAAACAGAAGAAGTATACATTGCCATGTTATCACAAATAGAGCCAAAGAAATTTGAAGAAGCCAGCAAGGACAAGTATTGGGTAAAAGCAATGAATGAAGAATTGGACCAAATTGAGAAGAACAATACCTGGGAACTAGTTCCTAGACCTATTGAGAAAAATATCATTGGTTTAAAATGGGTATTCAAAAACAAAATGAATGAGCATGGACAAGTAATCAGGAATAAAGCCAGGCTGGTCTGCAAAGGATACTCACAAATTGAAGGACTTGACCATGATGAAACATTTGCACCTGTAGCCAGAATGGAGGCTATCAGAATGTTCCTGGCATTTGCATGCTACCAAGACTTCAAGGTATATCAAATGGATGTAAAGTCTACTTTTCTTAATGGAGATCTAGAAGAAGAAGTGTACATGGAACAACTAGAAGGCTTCTCATTGACAGACAAAGAAGACTATGTGTGCAGACTGAAGAAGGCCTTATATGGACTGAAACAGGCTCCTCGTGCTTGGTACTCAAGACTGGACAAATATTTGCAAAAACAGGGTTTTAAGAGAGGTGGAGTAGACAACAATCTATACATAAAAGCCCATGAAGATGAACTCCTGATTGTTGTAGTATATGTTGATGACATTATGTTTGGAAGCAACAAAGATGAACTAGCAAAAGGGTTTTCTGATGAAATGAAAACAGAGTTTGAAATGTCTATGATTGGAGAGCTCAGTTTCTACTTGGGACTACAAATTCAGCAAAAGAACACAAGTACATTTATTTCACAAGAAAAATACATAAAAGAAATGTTGAAAAAGTTCAAAATGGAGGACTGCGAACCTGTGTCAACTCCCATGACCACAGGTTGCAAGCTGTGTGCTAATGATGGGTCTGCTGACATAGATCAAGGACTTTACAGATCAATGATTGGAAGTCTATTGTATCTGACTGCATCAAGACCAGACATCATGCTAGCAGTAGGATTAGTGGCTAGATATCAAGCAACACCTAAACAAAACCATCTTCTGGCAGTCAAAAGAATATTCAGATATCTACAAGGAACAATACAGTATGGACTTTGGTATCCTAAAAGCAAAAACTTCACTTTATCAGCATACACAGATGCAGATTGGGCCAGCTGTATGGATGATAGGAAGAGTACAAGTGGAGGTGCATTCTATCTAGGAGAAAGCCTAGTTGCATGGCTAAGTAAGAAACAAACATCCATCTCTCTGTCTACAGCTGAAGCCGAATATATAGCAGCAGCAGCATGTTGTACACAAGTCATGTGGATGAAGCAAACTCTTCAAGACATGAAGGTAAGCATTGATGAACCTATTCCAATCAAATGTGACAATACAAGTGCTATAAGTATATATAAAAATCCTGTGCTTCATTCAAAAACCAAACATATACCAATCAAGTATCATTTCCTCCGAGAACAAGTGGCTCTGAAAATAGTAAAGCTGGAATATGTACCAACGAAAGAACAGACAGTTGATATATTTACCAAACGTCTTGCTAGAGAACCATTTCAATACTTGAGAGATAAACTAGGGGTAGTATCAGCAGATGCTACTCTCTAATATGAAGAGAATGCACAACTTCAGGGGGAGAACAAAATGAAGATATCATTCCAGGGGGAGACCAGCCAGCAAGATAAGCATAAAACAAGTCCACAAGATCAGCATTAACAGTATTATCGGCATTCAGAAGCAACAAATTCTAGCACGCATTCAGCATTATAAGCTTTCGGCAGCATTAGCAGTATAAGCATTCAGTATTCATTCAGAAGCAAGTTCTAGCACGCATTCAGCACTATAAGCATTCAGCATTATCATAAAATAGAGCAATGGTATAGAGCAGCATATAAAACAGAGCAGCATGATATCGGCTCACTATATGGTATCGGCTTACAAGCACTACAAATATGAAACAGAGCAGCATGATACAACTATTAAAACCAAAGTGTTCTCTCAACAAGTTTCATACATCACTCTGGAGCAGCATAGTACAATTTCAGCTGAAGAGGACCTAAACGTAACTCAAAAAAGGACGTACAACGACAGAGCCCATACGGAGAGATGAGGCGTCGTCCTTTGCCATTGATGTCAAAGGGGGAGGAAGAACAAACAAGAGGAGGAAGAGCAGGCAAACAGAAAGAGCAAGCAACAAGAGAAAGAGAAAGCAAACAGAGAAAGTGGATTTCCATCAATGCCAAAGGGGGAGACTGTTGGAAATGTTGTCATTGATGGAAAAGGAGGCAGCGCTGAAGCAAAGAGGCAGCAAGGAAGCAAATGAAGGCAGAGGAAACAAATATAATAGAGGCAGAACCGTTATCTCAGCAATAGAGGCAGAGGCAGAGCGACAGGAGCAGCAGAGACAGAGTCAGAGACAGAAGCAGAGCCGTTATAAAATTCCGGGAATCGCTCCACTCCAGCGGCAAAGAATATATATAAACATATACAAAAGTTATTCCGGGAATCGTTTAACTCCAGCAGCAATGTAATGTAAATAACACAGAAAATTCCGGGAATCGCATAACCCCAGGCGGAAGGATACATAAAACAAATCTCATTCCGGGAATCACTACCCACGCAGGAGTATACATAGAGCGCATTACATATGTTCCAATGGTCCAAGGCATATACATTGATATATATTAAAGTGGAGCGTGTTATGATCAATGGAAAGGAAGTAATATAAAGTGGGACCCTCATCCAATCGCAATCGGAGATCGCAAGGGCAGCGGAACATCGCAACAGAAAGTTGCGATTGCGATTGAAATGCCAAGACCCGATCGAGTTATGTACCACAGTTAATTGCTAATCGCATCCGAAATCTCAATCACAATCGGAACTCTACGATTGATCGCACGACTTTGTAAAACGCTGCGATTGAAATGGCGGACCCGATCGTGTTATAAGCGGGAGTTGATATATGCAAATTGCATCCGGAATCTCAATCGTAATCGGAACTCTCCGATTGATCGCACGACTTTGTAAAACGTTGCGATTGAAGCCCGGACCCGATGGGCTTATTAACTATGATTAACAAGTGTTTTGAGTTCCAGTTCTAATCGCAAACGGAAATTTGTGAAGGCGCTGTTATATATAAATATATATATATATATATAAAAAGTGGTTGCGGTTGTATTAAAACATGCCGCGTGGTCTGTAGACCCACGGGCCTCAGCTTAACGGGAGGGCGATTATTAATGTAATGCAATTGTAATATATGTATGTTCCGGCCTGCGGAACTTGCCACGTCAACAAGACACTTGCTGCGTGTAAAGGATTGAATTACAGTCAGCAGATTCATTTATATATAAAGCGCTGGTATAAAAATAAAATAAAAATGCAGTTCATAAATTCAGGAGTTACGCAGCAGCCATAAACAGAAAGGCATACAGAGAAGAGAAAGGGACAAAGAGAGAGTTAGAGAAAAGACAAATGCGCAGCAAGCCAAGAGACAAAATGAGTGAGATGGAGTTCACATTGTAATTCGAATGTAAATGTTTTAATCGTTTTTATTGTTTGTGATGCATTTGCAAGTCTCCGAGAGAAAACAAACTCCCACTGTAATGTTAAAATTGACACCTACAGTTATAATTTCTGAGTAAGCTGATAAAAGGAGTGAGAAGGCAGAAGGCAAAGAGACATGACTTTCCATTTTGAATTCCAAGCAGAATACAAACAGTCATGTGAGGAAATCTATAAATAATATCATCTTGATATGCAGAGAGATTTTTTTTGAGAGCAGAGGTGAGAGTAAAGAAAGAGAAGGCAGAATACAGAAGAGTGAAGCAGAGAAGATCAAGAAAAGAAGAGCAGAAAGAGAAGCTACAGAACAGAGCTGATATCGGAGGTAAATCAGCAAACATTCAGTTTGTTAAATTGAGGAAGTTGGAGCTTCCCTATCAAGTTGAAGCTTGATAACTGTCAGTTGTAGCTGACTGAGGTTGGAGCCTCCTGTAGGTTGGTGCCTGCAGAAAATTGAAGGGAGTTGGTGCTTCCTTGCAAGTTGTAGCTTGCAGAATTGAGGATAGAGCCTCCTGTGGGTTGGTGCCTACAGAAAACAGTGGTGAGAGGGAGTTGGAGCTTGCCTTTGCATCACAACAATAATAAGATGTGGTTTTCTCCCTTTATGGGTTTCCACTTACATCTGTTGTCTCTATGCTTCTTATGTGTTGATGTGATTATTTCAATGTTTAGCAATTTCTTATTTACTTTGTGCAGTATGGTGTCACAATAAATTAATATTGGGCGCAAATAAGATTGTTCACATATTAAAGCTGTAAATAACTCTGGTGAAAATTTAAAAGGCTAATGCATGTATTAAACTGATTCACCCCCCCCCCCCCCCTCTCAGTTTAATCAAAGATTCAACACGAATTGGTTTCTGAATAGATTATACGGATATGAAAACCAAATAAATTACTAAATGCTAATTTGCAAATGAAAGAAAATTTACTTATAATAAAAATTACTTATGAATATCCACTGGTGCACAAAGATCATGTACTCTTGAAAAAAATGAAAAGCCATAATCTGTTCCGAGCACGGCTGAAAATCTTGTACTGTTGAAAATTTTGAAAAGACCGAATTGATTTCTGGGCACGGCTGAAGATTTTGTACTGTTTGAAATTTTGAAAAGCCTAAATCGGTTCCCAGCATCACTGAAGATTGTTCCCAGCACCACAAAAGATTTTGTACGGTTGAAAATTTTGAAAACAGTGTGTGTTTGTTGAAAAAAAATAAGAAACCTTGATTTTTGAAGAAGTTGAAAATCCACAACATTGAATCCGTTGATAAAGGTTGAACAGAAGCAGTCAGTTGATAAGAAGTTGGTTTATTATAATTGTTTTTAATCTGATGGCATATCATTATTCAATTGTCTAACAATTAATGGTCAACAACAGTACACAGTGGCAGCTAGAAAAGTTGTATTGATCAAGCTTTCCTTGTTTAAGAGGGATGGAGCTCCTTCTCCTCCAACGGCATGCCATCGCTAGAGGACACATCAAGGTTAGTGCCGCAGCGGTCTTGGGCATCCATGTTGGCAGGCTTCCACTGCTCAACGAGTAGGGAGAGCACATTGACGACGTAGCCCATGTCAGGGCGCTGCAAGGGGTCCCCGGAGGTGCAGTGCCCAGCTAGCTCCGCCACTGTGCACATGTTTTGGAAATTATCGTCAGTCATTTCAAGGACCGGGTCAACATCATTGAGGAAACCGTCATGGCTCATGAGCACACGCTAGAACCATGTGACCAAGTGCATGCTCTCCCTTGGTTGGGTTTCATCCAGAGCCTTGCGTCCGGTTATCAGCTCCATCAGCACCGCACCAAAGCTGAACACATCCACCTTGGTTGTCACCCTGCCCGTCCCTGCACCAAAATAACAATGGTAGAATTGTTAGGAATTTCCCGAGTGCAAAATAATCGCATAATTATTAGCCCAGTTAGACAATCCAAGTGAGATGGAACTAAATTTAATTGATGGATCGAAATAAAAAATTTGGAGTTTAAAGAATGGATGGAAAGAAATTTTGCAAGAAGCTTAAGGAATGGATGGAAAAAATGTTTGAAGTTTCCATTCATATGACAATGGTGTGAATCTCAGTGGATAAATGGCTTAATTCCATGCCACTACGCTAACTTAATTTTCACCATGGCATTAGGTAGAATGAAATAGCAAAAAGCCAATTTGTCACGAAAGAATTGAACTGAAAATTAAAAACAAGTTGATTGGTAAAATGGGTACCTGAATCTACTGACCACCGTGGCCTGACTGAGAAATTTCCCTCGGTTGTGAGCTTCACTTACAACAAACCAGACCACAGGTAAAGCTGATTCTATAATGGATTTAGTATGGAAAGAGATTGTCCTTTTTTACAATAAGTATTAAATTTCTAGATATGCTGGATATATATATACACGGTTGAGATGGCTAATAAATGAGTCAATTTATATCATTATGATAATATTAGAAATGGAAATGGAATACGAAATATAAATTAAAGTAGAAATTGGAGAGACTTTAATTTCTCACTTTCTTTTGGTATAGATATAAGTGATTAGTAATGTACTAATCTAATTTACTTGGCACCGGGACATGGAGACCCTTGGCACCGGGGCATGGAGACCCCAAAACATGACATGTAGGACATGTTATATCCTTATAGTATTATGTATATATTCATGATTCATCAAAGATACAAGTTTACAACTAGCACTGACTAGTATATCAATGACAAATACTATAAATTGACATTGGAAAAACACAAGAAATTAACCAAAAACTGTAATTTTGTCATTAAGTCATCAAAATCGAAATGTATTACATAGGAATTGAGTCTTGAGGACTCCTGACTAGGAATGCCAATGGCAAACAACAAACACAAAATAACGTAGACACTTGAACCCAGAACCGTAGAACAGGAAGGAAGAATCTCATAGGTTGTTTCCAATAACCTATAGGTTGTGTGTGTATCTCATCAACATCAAAATCAGCATAAGTACCACCATTGCTCTCTTTTGCATCCTGCTTCTCTCTATCCAATGTAATCTTTGCATTTTCTTGTGTGGAGCATGACCCCTCAAGAGTATCACCATCATCAAAAGTAACAGGCTCTAGCATTGGCTCATTAAGATCCAAGTTGGCCAATGCCCCTTACTTGTTTCCCTTGATTGAGCCATGAATGTTGTAAAAATAAAGAAAAAATGCATTGTTATAAGGTTGTGCATGTAAACAAAATAGACAGTTAGATTGTTGTATCAAAACTAGAAGAAAATGGAAGGGAAATCCACTTACATGTAGCTTGAATCACCTCCAAAACACTCATATCTCCTTTGTTGGTCATTCCCACAGTCCCACAACACCAAAAAAATGAATGCAAATAGAAAAATGCAACTCAATTTTGGCTTTTATCAAGCATGGGATCGATGTTCGACTCACACGTGTCCAAAAATTGCAATTCTCTTTGGGCACGAATCATACTCCTTCCTGACACAAATCCTGAAATTTGGACAAGCACCAACAACGAATCAGACATGTATCAACAAAGAATCATGTCCAACATGTTGGATTCGTGACACGTTGGGGGGGTGATGAATCCGGTGATTTACTTACTAATATAATGTTAAGATAGGAATCCTTGTGAGGTTGTGGTTTAGTGGTTGAGATGGGGCATTGCCACAACAATGAGCTATATTCAACAAACCCTAGAGTCACACAGTCTTTGATCTTGTGTTTGATTTGGTTGAATTTGATGAACCCATGTTAAGGTGACAAGGATGGTACAAGAAATAATCTCTTATTAAGTTTGTGGGTCATATCGTAATCATGTTGAGTTGAATTTCATAACTCCAAAAAGGAGAGAAATGAGGACAAGAATGGTCCAAGAAACTTGTGTCCTATTAATTTATTCAAGTAACTATAGGCTTTGCAATACTACTACAATGTTAGGTTTCATAACTCCCCATGGATCAAAAATTAAGAAGGAAAAATGATAGTATAAGAAATGGGTCCTTTTTTCAAGTTGTGGGTTTCATTGTGAAATTCTGGAGTTTGGATTCATAACTCCCCATGTATTAAAAAACAAGCAAAAAATAACAACAAGACTTACAAGAAGCCGGTATCTTGTTTAGATTGTGGGCTTTACTACAATAATGTAGGGTTGGGTTTTTTTTAACTCACCATACATTCAAAAACAAGAGAGAAGTAAGGGTTAGTGGTGTAGAATAAAAAGGTCCCTTGCTCTAGTTGTGGGCTTTACCTACAAAGCTGGGGTTCTTTTTTCTATGAGTATCTAAAAACAAGAAAGAAATAAGAGAAAGGAGGGTGCACGAAACAAGTTTGTTATTAAGTTATTTATGTTGTGGGATTTGTAATAATATTGAAGTGTTAGGGTCCATAACTCCTCACAGATCAAAAATTGAGAAGGAAATAAAGACAATTATGCTACAAGAAATAGGTCCCCTGTGTAGGTTATGGGATTTATTGTGAAATTGTAGATTTAGGATTCATAAGTTCCCACAGATCAAAAAACAAGAAACAAGTAACAAATAACAACAAGAGTTTTACAAAAAAACATGTCTCTTGTTTGGGTTGTGGGCTTTACTGCAATAACTCAGCATGGATAAAAAACAAGAGAGAATTAGGGGCCAATATGGTACAAAAAAAAAATTCTCTTATTCAAGTTGTGGGATTCTTGTTTCTCAGAGATCTAAAAGAAAAAAAGGAATGAGGCCAAGTATGGTGCAAAAAATAGGTGCTTTATCTAGGTTATGGACTTTAATGTGATCATACAAGTTGGGTTTCATGATTCCCCATGGACCAAAAACCAAGATAGGAATGAAGATGAAGATGGTACAAGAAAGAGTTTATTTTTTAGGTTGTGGGATTTACCTCAATAATGTGGATTTATCTTTCGTAATTTCCCACTAATCATATAACAAGAGAGAAATGAGGACAAGGATGGTACAATAAACATGTCTCTTATTCAAGTTGTGGTCTTTACTACACTTATAGGAGTTGGGGTTCATAACTCCGCAAAGGTCAAGAAAAAATAGAGAGGGACAAATACAAGGATGGTATTAGAAACTGGTCTCTTATTAAAGTATGGACATTGGCAAAACAATGCAGAAGTGGGTTTCATATAACTCCACAAAATACTAAAAAAACCATGAGAGAAATAAGGACAAGAATGGTACAAGAAACATGTCCCTTATTTAGGTTGTGGACTTTATCAAAATAATACAAAGTTGTCTTTCATAACTCCCCAAGATACGAAAAACCATGAGAGAAATGAGGACAAGGATGATACAAGAAATAGTTCTCTTACTTAGGTTTTGGTCTCTAACATGACAATGCATAGTTAGGTTTCGTAAATCCCCACAAATCAAAAAACACAAGAGGAATGAGTACATGAATGGTTTAAGAAATTGGTCACTTATGTAGGTTGTGGCCTTTAGCATGGCAATGCAGAACGAGGTATCATGACTCCCACGAATAAAAATACCATGAGAGGAATGAGGACAAGGATGGCACAAGAAACATGTATCTCTTATTTGCATAAAAATAAGAGGGAGTAAACATAGCTAATAACACACTCAAGAGATCCCAAGGGGTCAAATCAATAGGTTAATACCATGTTGTTGGGAATTTTTCTAGTTTTGTGCGAATAGGTACCAAGTTGGAATCCCTCTTGATAGGTGAGGCACACTACTCTATGTGTAATGTATCCAACCATCTAATTAAGCTAACATCAACATTTTTACATGGAATTGATAGGAAAATAGAACTTAGCAATGGAATATACAATTCCCAAAAGATATTAATTTAATACCCATGAGTATGATCAAGCATATCAGCATATAAAGCATATTTATACTCTTACATTGAATAATAATAGCTGATACATGGAAATGATGTAAGTATACATAACCAACATTTCTTTAAAAGGGTAATTACATCTCCTTCATGATTCTAGCCTCCTTTTAGGTACCGATAATTTCATTTACAAAAATTGAAATCGTCGGAAATTAAATATATAATGGAGGTAGAATTATTCCCTCCCCATTATAATATATAGTTCATTAACAACCTCAATGAGTATACCAATATATGCTAGAAAACTATAAATTCCCTCTTGAGCCAAATCTTACTTCTAGCATTTCATCCTCAAGAATATACATAATTCTCATATACAAGGACAACAATAGCATTAAAATTTCGTTCCGACAATAATAAAATCTGTAATACTTATCTATTTGGAAATTTTCCACCAATTCGATATAGAGGAAGGACATTCCACTTAACCATAGGTTTCCTATTACACTAGTTCCCTTTGCAATGAAGGCCACCCCCGAGTTGAGACTATGAATCCATGTGGGGCATTCTGTTTCTATGGTTGCCTCTAATTTCTCTTTTCATATCCCAATTGCTAGGCCAATGGTAATCTAAAATAATTCCCAATCCACAGCCTTCTTCCCCATTAGCATCCACAACCTAATGAATGAGATCCTCTTCTTCTTTTAGAAATAACTAGGGCTATCCCACTTCCCTCCAAGGCTCCAACACAAGTTGGCTAGGGCATCTTCTTGTCTGAATTACACGGAATTATTAGTTGTAGCAAATTTTCCTTGATTATAGTTAATACATTTCCATGTAGCCACAATTCTCTATAAATGTGTGGTTGTATCTATCACAATTCAAAAACAGTCTACACATAACGATTCTCTTTAACCAACCTAATTTTCTAGAAAAAGTTCAATTTGTGAGATGAATTCCTAATTCTTGGTGACTTTATTATAATTGAACAATAGTCCTTTTCAAACTCCTCTCTGCATTCAAACCTTCAAATTTGAACCACCATGATCATCACAATCATTATTTTCTCGTTTTGTAACATCAATTGCATGGCATGAATGGACCGCTTATCCCTTCAAGAATTAACCCCCTCGTAAGGTTTAATTAAATGATAAACCATAATTAGGCGATCCTTAGCCTATAAAACCTAGAGGGTAGCCTTTGTTTCAAGGAAAACTATTCCAACAAGGAGTCCATATTTGGGCGGAACATTTTTATTCTCCAACTGGTTTATGGACAATTTCTAGTTATAGATTTTATTATTTACATGTTGAAGATTAACAACATTTTTTTTGTTGTAGTATATGAAAATGGTGTACTTATATTCTTATAAGAATCCAAAAGTGAAGTTTGGCTCAAGAGCAAATTCCTAACTATTTAATATATATTAATAGGTAAATTTGAGGTTGTTGCAACCATATATTGTAATAGAGAAGGTATGATTCTATCTTTGCTATAAGTTAAATTAAAACCATGTTTATTTGTTGCCTTGAGTAGAGACTAGAATTATAACAGAAATGCAATTATCTTTCTCAAGAATTGTCCATTATATATATTATTATAATTTCCATATATCAATTGTTATTATTCAATATATGAACAAAAAATATGTTTTATATGTTAATATAGTTGATCATTGAATTAATTTGTTGTGAGCATTGTATATTATATTATTGAATTTTTTTTCTATAAATTCCATGTAAAAATATTAATCTCAATTGAATTAGATGATTGGTTATGTTGCAAAATGAAATCAAAATTATTAATTATAACGTTGGAGTTATATAGACTTAAAAATGTTAAAAATTAATATAAAAGAGACAAAACAAACCAACTAGCGGAATTATTATTAGTTATAGCATTAGAGATATTTAGACTAGAAATATTAAAAATTTATATAAAAGAGACAAAACAAACAAAGTAGTGAAATTGGCTGCCCTTTTGTTATTGGGCTTGTTACCAATTACAAAAATAAGATTTGATGTTGCAGACCAAACTGATCAACAATTATTATTATTTTCTACCACAACTCCTTGAGCTTCAAAACCATAATGTAACCTAACTGTGTCGATTTTAATTTTTTCTACCACAACTCCTTGGTTTCAAAACCATAATGTGACCTGACTGTGTCTGTTTTTACCTATTGTCATTTTATATATAACTTGTATTTTAATAGTTAATTTTTTTATATATAATTTATATTTTAATAATTAAAAAAAAATATTGAATTATAATTTTATTAGACAATAATGTTACAAAATGTTGCGATTAGTGTTTAAAAGGTAAATATTAAATTTTCGTTTTACAATACCACAGCTTATATATATCTATATATAACTTTAACTTGTATATAAATTTAACTTGTATTTGTCTAGGCCAGTAAGTATTTTATGATTGGAAATTTTGAAGGTAGTATATAAGAATTTTTTTGAAATTTAAAGTATATAGTTATGATATGAAGTTTTTGTGAAATTTAAAGTTTGGAATTCAAATTAATATTAATAAATTTATTTAATAGTTCATAAGTAATCTCCAATAATAAAAAAAGCGTGTGGCTTAATAGCCCATTCGTCCGAAAAATAAAAAAATTCAAACCTGAAAAGCCCGGATGTGAATAGTTTTCCGACAAGGTTGTGGCTGTTTGAGTGGGTATTAGGTATGCAGATGGAGTACCTAAGAAATATTATATTCAAGATCCTAAATGTTGTCAAAAGGTTTGAAATGTTGCATTCAGAGAGGTTCGATCTTAAGTGTAAGCATAAAATGGATAGAAATGGGTATAATGACCTAGTAGAGGTTTCATCCGAGAAAAGCCCACTTTGATATGGGGGGAGATGTGTAGATTTTATAGTTTAATAATTGATCTGAAATCGTGAAAACAAAGAATTTCTCATACAGAGATTGACTGTAGGGGCATTCACCGGATATTTCACCTTTACTAGAAAGGATGAATCCGGAGGCTACCTGGCCCTTCTACAGACTCTGCCTAAAGAAATAAAATGTAATCACAAAGATCCAATCAATGAAAGTATTTGTTTTAATTGCAAAGTATTCATTGATCCAACTTTAATGTGTGAATAGACAAGTATACATGTTTTGCAAATGAAGTGTAGTGGTCTGAAGATGAACTGATAAGTTTTGTTCACTGTTTAAACCAGCTTGGGAAAAGTTTGCTTATAAAAATTTACTGTTTAAAGGAGCAGAATCTGAAAATATGCAGCAAAATTATACAGTATGACAGCAAATAATTGTTTAAGTGGTTCACCCCTCTCTTGGGCTACCTCCGCTGGATCAAGCCTCCCAAAATGGGCTTGTCCTCTTTGATTAAATTGCTCAAAATGTGAATACAACTGTATAGAAGCCTCAAAGGGAAAAATACACTGCAAAATAAGATTCAGAAGGCTCAAATCAGTATAATCTGACTAAAAAATCACCTCCATTGGATGAAGGTAGACCAAAACAACTCTTCTTCCCTTAGGCACTGGTGGCTCCACGACCAAAAATGCTGGTAAATTCTGTGCCCTGATGGCTCTGAAAACACTCCCAGCAGCTCCAGAATGTTGAATAGCCCCAGAATCAAAAAACAATTCATATCAAAAGGCCTCTCCTAGCCAAAGTTATGCCACATTTACTAACTGCCAGTTTGGCCTAAAAAAACTCAAGTTAAGTTTAGTTAGCTGGCGCTAATTTGGCAGATCTGCCCTAATTAGCGGGCGCGCTCCAAATTTGTCGGATGGTTAACTGAAATATTAAATGTGGTTTAATCCGGTCACATGGCAACTGTTATAATCGTCGGATTTTGTGCCATTGGATTCCGCGCCAAATGTTAACACACCCGCCGGAAATGCTGTTCGGTTCACATGCTAACAGTTTTAATGAATGTTAACTGTTGCCGCTCCAATGCAACAGATTTATGGTTTAAACCTCCGCTCTAAACAAATCCGCTCCAACTTACAGTATTGACCACATGCCTTGACACATAACTCTGCTCTAAACCCACATAATACAGCACATTTAAAACCCATGTGCCTTTTACAAA
Organism: Pinus albicaulis; assembly: GCA_034641835.2. Lineage (NCBI taxonomy): Eukaryota > Viridiplantae > Streptophyta > Pinopsida > Pinales > Pinaceae > Pinus > Pinus albicaulis. The sequence continues at coordinate 922,989,928 of CM076574.1, read as the reverse complement.
CTTTATACTTGCGGGTTTTTACCCCTTTTCATAAAATCTCGAATTTGGTTTTCAACGAATATGGGTTTTGAAATGTTTTAATACATAGTTGGGTTTTAAATGAATATGGATTTGAATTAATATAATTAATATATATATTTTAATTAATATTTAATATATAAAAAAAATTAATATAATATATGATTTAAAAAAAAAATCAAATAAAATATTAAAATTTTTAATATATATAAAACATTTTTTAATATATTAAAAATATTTTCTCCACATTAAAATCATGAACCCATTCAGCATTAAAGGTTATTGGGCGATTTCAAAATGCAACAACTTCTTCATACGGCAACGGATTTGAGTGCCGTTTGCGGCGTTGGGATCGTATCACCGAGCTCTTTCCAGTCGATCTGTTCTAGAGCAATTCTGAGCACTTTCATTTTTTAGCCTTTTTCCATGGCTTGGACTTGAGCTCCTGATCACATCTCCCAAATGAGAAGCTTTTGGACCCCAAAAGCTCACTGAAATTCTGAAACTGAACTGTAGAACAAAAAATGAGAGAATAACAACATCCTCTTCTCTTCAACCTTCAAAAATGTTCCTGAATTGCCAACTGTTCACATGGCGAATTTTGCTGAATGAGCCATGTACTTGTGCCGAATCCCGACCAAGTTTTCTTGCCATACCATTCTGCCATACTGAAACTAGCAATGAAACTTGCTGAACTTTGTGCCCTCTTTGCTTGCATGCTTTTCCAACTCATGGAATCTTGCACTGCTTTGCACTGACACTTCGTTCTCTGCACCAAACGATACCAAAAGCATCTTGTGCAACATATGACATCAACAACCAGTTGACAATGAAATGTGCTATACAAATGACACACAAACTCTGTAACAAGTGTGCACACAACCAACACAAGTCGATAAACAACAAGATACATCTTGACAAACATATGTGTATGTATCATGTACAATGAACTATATACAGTTCGCTAATTACACATACAACCTCTATGTACATGTGCAACTTCAACTCTTCTTTTCAAATACCAACAAGTACATCATCCCAAAAACATGTGGGTGAACAAGAGCTGAACCAAAAGATATTGCTGCAACATAAGTGAGTATCATGCTCATCTTTTACACCTCCATGGTGAAATTTTGCAACAACAAAGAAATTCCTTCAACTGAAACTGCTTATACATGCAATCTTGCATCAACTTTTCAACTGAAATACATGCATACCAATCTGAAATTTGCATGTAAAAATGAGTAATGACTTACTGCAATAAGAAGTCCATCCACTTATCACCAAGCCACTTCCATGATGACTTTTGGTGCTGCAAATTTTCCTCATGTGAAACTTCCATTTCCACATCGATAATGGACTCCATAGATCCACTTGCGCCAAACTGTTTGTCCCTTAGCTGCATGCGCTTTGGACGATTTGTTGGATGCAAAGTCCAACATTGAGAGACATCATGTCTCTTCCTTTGACAAACTGAGCAACTCTTAAGCACTTTCTGAGAAAGTTCTCTTTGCTTCTTCTGCTTCCTGTGTGCTTTCTTTTTCAACCAGCATCTTGAAGCAACATGGTTAACTCCACCACAAAATGTGAAACAAAATTTTCTTTCATTTGAACAAGAAAAATGATCATTCTTTGCAAAAACATAATCAAATTGATCATGTGAATGATTATACCTCTTTTGCTGCAATGAAGGCTTCAAAAAATGGTAAGTAAGATTGCCATCATGACATTGAGAACTTGGGACAAAGGTTATCTTATAATTTGCATCACATTCTTGAATGCATGTGCTCAAAGCTTCGCCATTAAGCTGCTCATAGCCAAGACCCATATTCTTGGGACGCTCCACAACACAAATAGGCTCAACAATGCCTTGTGCATGCTTGCCCAAACCTTTGCCTTCTTGATAGCCCATTTTCAACATTAATTTGGACCCAAAACCTCTTGTATGTTTTTCAAAAGAACCTACATACTTTTCAATGGAGGAACTTGAAGACAAGTTGGAACGATTATCCTCTTCCTCACGCTTGTTCTTGGACAAAGCTTCTTGAGCTTGAAGAAGCTGCAACTCCATATCATGCAGTCTTTGAAGAATGGCTTCTTTCTCTTCCTGCATAGCTAGCAACTATGCATGAAGCTTAACGCTTTCTATGAGAATCTGCACCATGTCCTTCACCTTAAAAAACTCATTCTTCATGTCATCATTGAAGAATCTCGTGAAGGAGGAAACTTCACTTGTAGAAGAAGATGACATGTTTGTGGCTGATTCTAAGGCTATTGAGGATGAAATGGAAGGTGGATATAATGGCACTCTAGCCCTCCTTGGTTGAGGATTAAACTGTTCTCTAACCAATTGACCTTCCCCTCTTTGCAGTTTTAGCCTAGTAAGCATCAAGTTTTGCAGAATAATACAATTTACTTGCACAAATTTCATAAACTCTTAAGAAAAACCTTGTGCTCTGATACCAACCTGATCTGAAATCGTGAGAACAAATAATTTCTCATACAGATATTGACTGTAGGGGCATTCACCGAATATTTCACCTTTACTAGAAAGGATGAATCCGGAGGCTACCTAGCCCTTCTATAGACTCTGCCTAAAGAAATAAAATGTAATCACAAAGATCCGATCAATGAAAGTATTTGTTTTAACTGCAAAGTATTCATTGATCCAACTTTAATGTGTGAATAGACAAGTATACATGTTTTGCAAATGAAGTGTAGTGGTTTGAAGATGAACTGATAAGTTTTGTTCATTGTTTAAACCAGCTTGGGAAAAGTTTGCTTATAAAAATTTATTGTTTAAAGGAGCAGAATCTGAAAATATGCAGCAAAATTATACAGTATGACAGCAAATAATTGTCTAAGCAGTTCACCCCTCTCTTGGGCTACCTCCGCTGGATCAAGCCTCCCAAAATGGGCTTGTCCTCTTTGACTAAATTGCTCAAAATGTGAATAAAACTGTATAGAAGCCTCAAAGGGAAAAATACACTGCAAAATAAGATTCAGAAGGCTCAAATAATTATAATCTGACTAAAAAATCACCTCCATTGGATGAAGGTAGACCAACACAGCTCTTCTTCCCTTAGGCCCTAGTGGCTCCACGACCAAAAATTCAGGTAAATTCTCTGTTAGAGTGCCCTAATGGCTCTACAAACACTCCCAGCAGCTCCAGAATGTCGAAGAGCCCCAGAATCAAAAAAAATTCGTATCAAAACGCCTCTCCTAGCCAAAGTTATGCCACATTTACTAACTGCCAATTTGGCCTAAAAAAACTCAAGTTAAGTTTAGTTAGCTGGCGCTAATTTGGCAGATCCGCCATAATTAGCGGGCGCGCTCCAAATTTTTCGGATGGTTAACTGAAATATTTAATGTGGTTTAATCCGGTCACATGGCAACTGTTATAATCGTCGGATTTTGTGCCATCGGATTCCGCGCCAAACATTAACACACCCGCCGGAAATGCTGTTTGGTTCACACACTAACAGTTCTAATGAATGTTAACTGTTGCCGCTCCAATGCAATGGATTTATGGTTGAAACCTCCACTCTAAACAAATCCGCTCCAACTTGTATTGACCACGTGCCTTGACACGTAACTCTGCTCTAAACCCACGTAATACAGCACATTTAAAACCCACGTGCCTTTTACAAACTTTATACTTGTGGGTTTTTACCCCTTTTCATAAAATCTCGAATTTGGTTTTCAACGAATATGGGTTTTGAAATGTTTTAATACATAGTTGGGTTTTAAATGAATATGGATTTGAATTAATATAATTAATATATATATATTTTAATTAATATTTAATATATAAAAAAAATATAATATATGATTTAAAAAAAAAATCAAATAAAATATTAAAATTTTTAATATATATAAAACACTAATTAATTTTTAATATGTTAAAAATATTTTCTCCACATTAAAATCATGAACCCATTCAACATTAAAGGTTATTAGGCGATTTCAAAATGCAACAACTTCTTCATATGACAACGGATTTGAGTGCCGTTTGCGGCGTTGGGATCGTATCACCGAGCTCTTTCCAGTCGATCTGTTCTAGAGCAATTATGAGCACTTTCATTTTTTAGCCTTTTTCCATGGCTTGGACTTGAGCTCCTGATCAATAATGGGAGATGTGTATATATTATACTTGATTTAAAAAATAATTGTAAGAAAAAATATATTGGAATATATTTTTTGTATTTTATTTTAATATAATTTTATAATATTTTTTAAATTAAATGTAAAAGTCAAAAGGTATATGGAGATTTTGTAATATCATTAAATATTGAGTAAAAACAAATAATAATATAAATAGAAATAAAATAAAATACACAAAATTAATAATTATATTTATAATTATAAACATAAACATAAAAATTAATAATTATATTTATAATTATAATTAAAATAATTATGATTAGTAATAAAACTAATTTAGATCTATTTTAATTTTGGCTTTATGAAGTTTTAGAGGGATTAAACATTTTGAGATGCAAACCATTTTTAGATTGAAAAGAGATTTGATCCCTCTTGAGATGCAAAGAACTTTTAGAGTGAAAAGAGATTTGATCCCTCGCTAGTAGATCAGCAGTTAAAATGGATCTAGACTAGTTTATATAATTGTTAAATATGTTAAAATCATAATTATATCTAAATTATATAAATAACTCCATTTAAAATTTTGGCTTAGTGTATGTCTTAAAATTTTCTTTGATTGGTTAAGAGTTCATTTAATTTAAATGTGAAGATTTAAGGAAACCATCTCACAAAAGTGAAACAGGTTAACAACCCAACACAAAAAGTACCTTTTATATATCAAAAATGGGTAATTCCGAAGTGATATAGCTTTCTTTATTAAATAGTGATGAGTGAGTATACACCACCAATTTTTTTGACATGTAAAATTTTAAATCAATATTAACATATTTGTATTATTGATTTTGGTTTTCTCAATAACAAAGCAATACCTAAAAACCAGACATCTTATATTTTTTTTAAAAACAATATGAATTCAAACTAACTTATCAATAAATAAATAATTACAAAATTTAATACATATATGAAATATTATATTTTTTATTAAAAACCATATGAATTCAAACTAACTTATCAATAAAATGATAATTACAAAATTTAATACATGAAATATTATTTTTATGAAACAGTGAAATTGAAATTAATAAAATGAACTCACTAAACCTTTAAAATGAGATAAAAAAAAAAATTAAATATATAAAAAAATATTTTGGTTATTTTTGAATGTTAATGAAAAATGTTCATTGTGACTTGATTTAAGGATATATATTATAGTAAATTTATGAGAAGTGTATTTTGAAAGAAAATTAAATAAATAATTTTAAAAGTGCAATATTTATTAGAAATTTGGTTTCTGTGATTTATAAAATGTATATAATTTTTTTTTGGTGATAATCAAATATTAACATATTTTATGGACCTAATTATCAATAGGACAAAATGAGAGATCTGATTCGAGAACTAGTTTAAATAGATATATATGCTAGTTGTTGCTTATTTGACTAGAATAAAAGAAAAACAAAAATATTTAATTAGTTTAATTTAAAAATGAATCAATTAATAATTATATAATATATAATTTTAATATATTTAGTTATTTTAAAATGAATTAATAAATAATTATATATTATATAATTTTAATATATTTTAATATATATTTTTTCTAAATTAATAATGTAATTTTAATATATATACTAAATCTTAATTTAGATAGTTAATTCAATACATTATTTTTTTGAGAATAGCTTTAAATATTATAATTAATAAGAATTATAAAATAAATTAATTTTAATCGATTAAAAATCTCAAAGGTGAAAGAGAGGACAATAGGAAGAGAAAAGGGGTTAAAAAGAAGAGCAAAAACAAGAGAGAAAACCGGGAGGAAAGAAAAACACCAACTAAGAGTGCAATATTTATAAATTTTAAACATAAAAGAAAGAATGAATATTTTAAATTTTATTATTTTTAAAATAATAATTTGTATATATATATATATTTTTAAATTATATACCATTGTTATTTTTAATTAAAATTATATAGAATTGATATAACTTTAGGGTTTGTTTTAAAATTGTATTTGTATCATTTGTTTTCATCAAACATACATACAAATAAGGGTAACCGGGTAGCAAGGTAACCCCATAGTTAAGCGTAAAAATAATGATCATAGATAAATAACTTAACGTAATTGAATCCCAAAAAAATAATATCTAAACTAATTATTTGATTACTTTATTATATTAAGTTTTTCCACCAACTGATTATTTTTATATTAAGTTTTTCTTCCCAAGGCATTAATTGACCGAAGGAAATGGAGTGATTGCATGCTTACCTGCATACTCAGGGGCCAGGTAGCCAAAGGTGTCGGCGAGCCTGGTTTCTACAGAGAACTTTCCATCGGGGACCCGCCTGACCAATCCGAAATCGGAGACCTTGGCCCGCATGTTGTCGTCCAGGAGGATATTGGAGGTCTTGACATCTCTGTGAATGAAGCTTACCTGCGCAAGGCTATGGAGGTACTCAACCCCACGGGCGACATCGAGGGCAACGCTAAGCCTCTGTTTCCAATCCAGTGGCCTCAGCCCAGCCTCCGCCCATTCATACAAATGCAGGCTCAGAGGACCTTGGGCCATATACTCGTACACCAGAACCTTTTCCCCGCCGTCCATACAGTAACCTAGGAAACCCACGAGGTGCCGGTGTCGAACCTTGGTAAGCACGGCGATCTCTGCCTGGAACTCCTTCAACCCCATGCTGCTCATCTTCGCCCCCTTCATCCGCTTCACAACAATCTTCGTGCCGTCGTGCAACTCCCCTTTGTATACCACTCCGAATCCGCCTCGCCCCAATATGTTCACATCGCTGAAATTGTCGGTTGCCTCGCGGAGCACCTCGATCGACATCACCATGTTGCCGGGTGGCTCGACAACAAGACCGTCGCTTGTGACACCGTTGCTCATGTAAGGCGCCGGACCGCCGCTGCGGTGAGGATTAGCCGCTATAGTTGTCGGGCTCTGCACGCGGGTCGAACTCTGACACTTCCTCGACGCATAGCAGAAGCACAACCCCAACGCAGTAATGAATACCAGAGCCACTGCGCCGATAACAGTCCCCGCTATCTAGGATTTTCTCCCTGAGCCGCCCCCACCTCCGCTACCGCCGGCATTGCTGCCTCTCGAGGTCCCGTTGCTGTTACCTGGAGAGTCCGGTGAGGCTGGAGATGACCTGGGTAAAGGGGGTTTCCCAATCTGTGGATTGCCACCTATCATAACCCTCACACTGGAGGGGAACTTCGGGATTTCACCCGAGAGATGATTGTTTCTTACATCCAACTTCCATAAACTTGGCAGCGGGGTAAGGTTGAAGGGAATCGAACCCGTGAGGTTGTTTCCGCTGAGTATGATCTCCATGAGCGACGTAAGGCTCGACAACGCCGGAGATATGGTGCCCACGAGATGCTGGTCTGTGAGATTGAGTATGATTATATTGCCCCTAACGCCGCAAGTCACATAAAGCCACCCGGCACATGGATCGGGGCTCATCCAGGCCTTGGCGAGAGCATACGGGTACCCGAGGCCCTCCGCGAAGGCCAACAGGGCACGTACTCTAACATCGCAGAGGGTCCCAGGAACAGAGGTGCAGAAACTGTTGCCGGTTAAGTCGGGCATGACGTTGGCTTTCCAATTTGGGCAAGGCCCTTGTAGCCCGTTGTTTCTCAGGCTGATGTTCAGTGTGGTCAAGGAAAGCAACGACTCGGGCACCAGTCCTGTAAGCATGCAGGGTTGGAATTTGGATTCCTCTTTACCCGTCATACAATTTTTTTTTGACATTTTAGGTCATTATGCTTCCCTTCAAGAAATGTTATGTTTAAAATTTTGCCCTTCAAGAATGATGTTTTGATAATAAATTAACACTTTGACACCAATAAAGGTTTTATTCAAAAATTACCTTTCAATAACACAATTATGTTAAAAAAGTTCACATATTTATCATAAGAAAAAAAATGACAATAACACAGGAATGACTTATTCAATTATGAATCTTGATTTGAAATTGTATAGAAATCTTACAATAAAATCTCCATAACTTTGAAATAAAATTTCCTTAACCAAGACATTCCATAGAATTTATATATATGATATATGGCTAAGGAGATCTTATGGGAGATATAAGATGACCAAAAAAAGTAAAACTATAATATGGACTAGGGCCTCTGCATCCTCTCAATGACAATCACATGGAATCAATGTGGGGGTCTGTGATGGAAGCAATAATAGTGTATTAAAAGCGTTTTAATATTTCATAACTGATGGTAGATGTTGTTCTTCATGAGCTACATCTTTTAGAGCTTTTAAGTGATATGTTGGGACGTGACACTTTCACTGTTCCATGTGACACTATGACATGATAGCTTTCATAAGTGAGTGGTGAGTCACTAAGACTGTGATAGGCCCCTACCCAAAAAATCCAATAAGGGTGGGTAGTCAATACGATAAGGGAGAGCAAGTGGAAACAAGCAAGATTGTGGTCCAAATTCATTATGAAAAGAAAGAAGTTTTGTGCTTTCGACTAAGTAGGTTTGATGATGCACTAGCACGCTCATGGATTGATTGTTTGTTTCATTCAAGTGCAATTTTTAATGAGCACACTCATGGATTGATTGTTTGTTTCATTCAAATCAGATTTTTAATGATATTTGCATAAGAGATATGCATATTCATTAGATTTCAAGGAAACTATTTGAGCTTGGATTACAATCCAACTGACCTTAATTAAATGAACAAATTATGAGTTATTCAACTACATTTTTGTTCCAAGATACCTATAAAATAAAAGTTATCACAGTATAAATGTCAATAGTGAAAAAATCAAATAACCCACTTAACAAATTTTAAATGGGCATAAAAAAAAATGCAAAAATAGAATTACTTTATCCATTTTCATTAAAAAACAAAATTTAACATTGTAATATAAATTAAATATTTTTGGAAAAAGAATGTAAATGACAAGACAAATACTATATCAATATCATTAAAGTGTTTTCACTAGATCCAACTTTCTAATTACATGATTATGGTGAGTGTAGGTTGGTAGTATTTGGGGTGTATTAAGTTTGGGACTCAAATTGCCATCCTATTCACAAATTGAATAATATGTTTCCAGAATCAATTTATATGAAAATTGAAAATAGTGTTGTTTCAAACTAATTAATTTATATGGAATTTATTCATCATAAGTGCTCAACTTCAACTTCAAGATTCAAAAAATATACTATTACACTAGCTATTCTCTATTACATCCACTATTCATTAAAAACAGCTCCGAATCAAAATATGGGAACAGTCACAAACTCAATTTCTTATTCAAGGCCTAGACTTATATTTTATTTGAAGATCACGAAATTGCCCAAACTTATGTCCTTCCATACAGAGAGTCGAAATTTCTTCGCTAAAGGGATAATTTGGATTTGTCTTAATTCTTTGCCCTGTAACAAATTTGAAGAATATAAACACAAATGCCCATTTCTTTGCGCGTTATAACGAGGAGTTTATATGGTTTTGAAGATAAAATTAAAGTGGAAACCACATCTGAAAAGGAAAATATTCCAAAGTTAATTTTGTAACAGTAAAAATATTCAGATTACGAAATCGAATATTTATTCGCTCAAAAAACCATTCTCCTCTTACTATAAGGGAAATCTCGATTAATTGAAATGTTTAATAACGTTTTGTAAAACAGATAACACGTCAAAAATAAGTCCGAGTCCATTCAAAGCACGTCATCCAAGACGGTCATTTAAATCTTTTAACCGTATTTTATGTTCAAAATGGCTTCTGACGGGCAAAATGCCAACTCTTCTTTCGCCTAACCAGTTTGGTAGCACAAAATATGGTTTTGTATGAAACTTTACTTAGTTGTCTCTTTCTCGGCCTCTTGCTTGCAGCCAATGAATCTCAGAAGCATTTTGACGGGCATTTTGCCTGTCAGAAGCCATTTTGAACGTAAAATACAGTTAAAAGATTTAAATGACCGTCTTGGATGACGTGCTTTGAATGGACTCGGACTTATTTTTGACGTGTTATCTGTTTTACAAAACGTTATTAAACATTTCAATTAATCGAGATTTCCCTTATAGTAAGAGGAGAATGGTTTTTTGAGCGAATAAATATTTGATTTCGTAATATGAATATTTTTACTGTTACAAAATTAACTTTGGAATCTTTTTCCTTTTCAGATGTGGTTTCCACTTTAATTTTATCTTCAAAACCATATAAAATCCTCGTTATAACGCGCAAAGAAATGGGCATTTGTGTTTATATTCTTCAAATTTGTTATAGGGCAAAGAATTAAGAAAAATCCAAATTATCCCTTTAGCGGAGAAATTCTGACTCTCTGTATGGAAGGACATAAGTTTGGGCAATTTCGTGATCTTCAAACAAAATATAAGTCTAGGCCTTGAATAAGAAATTGAGTTTGTGACTGTTCCCATATTTTGAGTCGGAGTTGTTTTTAATGAATAGTGGATGTAATAGAGAATAGCTAGTGTAATAGTATATTATTTGAATTTTGAAGTTGAATTTGAGCATTTATGATGAATAAATTCCATATAAATTAATTAGTTTGAAACAACATTATTTTCAATTTTCATATAAATTGATTCTGGAAACATATTATTCAATTTGTGAATAGGATGGCAATTTGAGTCCCAAACTTAATACAACCCAAATACTACCAACTTACACTCACCATAATCATGTAATTAGAAAGTTGGATCTAGTGAAAACACTTTAATAATATTGATATAGTATTTGTCTTGTCCTTTACATTCTTTTTCCAAAAATATTTAATTTATGTTACAATGTTAAATTTTGTTTTTTAATGAAAATGGATAAAGTAATTCTATTTTTGCATTTTTTTTTATGCCCATTTAAAATTTGTTAAGTGGGTTATTTGATTTTTTCACTATTGACATTTATACTGTGATAACTTTTATTTTATAGGTAGCTTGGAACAAAAATGTAGTTGAATAACTCATAATTTGTTCATTTAATTAAGGTCAGTTGGATTGTAATCCAAGCTCAAATAGTTTCCTTGAAATCTAATGAATATGCATCTCTCTTATGCAAATATCATTAAAAATCTCATTTGAATGAAACAAACAATCAATCCATGAATGTGCTCATTAAAAATTGCACTTGAATGAAACAAACAATCAATCCATGAGTGTGCTAGTGCATCATCAAACCTACTTAGTCGAAAGCACAAAACTTCTTTCTTTTCATAATGAATTTGGACCACAATCTTGCTTGTTTCCACTTGCTCTCCCTTATCATATTGACTACCCACCCTTATTGGATTTTTTGGGTAGGGGCCTATCACAGTCTCAGTGACTCACCACTCACTTATGAAAGCTATCATGTCATAGTGTCACATGGAACAGTGAAAGTGTCACGTCCCAACATATCACTTAAAAGCTCTAAAAGATGTAGCTCATGAAGAACAACATCTACCATCAGTTATGAAATATTAAAACGCTTTTAATACACTATTATTGCTTCCATCACAGACCCCCACATTGATTCCATGTGATTGTCATTGAGAGGATGCAGAGGCCCTAGTCCATATTATAGTTTTACTTTTTTTGGTCATCTTATATCTCCCATAAGATCTCCTTAGCCATATATCATATATATAAATTCTATGGAATGTCTTGGTTAAGGAAATTTTATTTCAAAGTTATGGAGATTTTATTGTAAGATTTCTATACAATTTCAAATCAAGATTCATAATTGAATAAGTCATTCCTGTGTTATTGTCATTTTTTTTCTTATGATAAATATGTGAACTTTTTTAACATAATTGTGTTATTGAAAGGTAATTTTTGAATAAAACCTTTATTGGTGTCAAAGTGTTAATTTATTATCAAAACATCATTCTTGAAGGGCAGAATTTTAAACATAACGTTTCTTGAAGGGAAGCATAATGACCTAAAACGTCAAAAAAAAATTGTATGACGGGTAAAGAGGAATCCAAATTCCAACCCTGGGCGAAAGTCAAAACTCCCCGAAGCTGAAAAAGGGGCGTGGATCAAGTTTCTCTATGGTGCTTTCTGTCACGCCGGAATTGGAGTAGTGCTGCTTTCTTGACACCCATTTCGCAAAATGTAAGTTTGGGGTTCAGAAGCTAGGAGCGGAGGGTGTCTACGTGGTTTGTTTTTAAACCTTCCAAAGAAAACTTTCAGTGAAATTTATGCAGAATGTACAGTAATTGACCTCGACTAAAATTTGTTTCAAGTTCGTCGGACTTTAAATCACATACACGGCAAGAGGGCACCACCTACCCAAACATCGGGAATTCTTTCCTCAATTTGAGCTTCTGTTTTTCGCTATGAATCATGAAACAATAATTCAACTAGATTGAAGTGTAAATGGGGACGGCTGCAGGTTTTTCAGAAAACTCAACTTCCAACGAGATTGAACAACTTTCTACTAGACCACTGCCATATGCATTTTCCAGAAATGGGATTTTTTAATGTACGGTTCTTCGTCAATTTTATACAGAGGACAGAGGACAGGGACAATGGGCAGAGCAGCAAGGGCAGAGCAGCTAGTTTTCAGTGGATAGTGGGTAGAGCAGCAAGGACAGAGCAGCAATTTTTCAGTGGTCAGACCAACAAAGATTGAAGAGTTAAGCATAAAACAAAGGGTCAGTTTTGGGCAGAGATTTTGATTTCCCTTAATATCATCATGAGAATGGAACAAGAAACTTTAGAACCCGTAGAAACAAATGATATAGGGCAAGTGAAAATTGCCTCATCAACGAAAACTGGGAAGTGGGTTTGGGTCAATGCCAAACAATATCAGGGCATTTTAAAAAGGAGACTAGCTCATCTAAAATGGGAGCAGACAAAGAAGAAAAAGTCTCAAAGGGAGAGTATTGTTCACAAGAAACAACATTCAAACAAGTCTTCTTCGCAAGCATGTGGCAACAAGTCCAAAGGAAAAGAAAAAGTTAGTGATGAGTATGCCTTATATAGTCCCACATCCACACCTCTCACTTGGTCATTTGACCTTTATGTGAGAGAACTCTTAAATGTAAAAGAAAGGTTGGAAGTAGTAGAAGCTAAAGCGCTGGAAAGAGATTGTACAATCCATATAATAACAGCTGAAAATCAGGCTTTAGCAGAAAGCAACAAAGTTCTGAAGGAGCAAGTGTCATTACTACAGGAAGCTCTCCGAATAGGGAAAATAGAATGGCAACGCATGAAAGCGGAGGTGCAAAACATGAAGAAATTTGCAGTGGAAAACACAGAGGTGATGAATGCGAAGCCACCCCAGGATAAGGGGAAAGCAGTTGCTCAAATAGACAACAATGAAGAAACATCAAGAGAAGGGAGGAAAGAAGATCTCACAAAACTTTCCAAAACTTGGGCTCAAGTTGTTGGAAATTCTGCTAAGAGGGAAGGAGAAACAAACACCCAGGTTAACAACATGCAAGATAGAGAAAGCAAGGAAAGACTGGATAGAGCAACAAACATAATTATTAAAGGGGTGAAAGAGTATGGTAAAAATGAATGTACTCTTGACCTTGCAAGAGACTTCTTGAAAGACAAACTCCAATGGCAAGGACAAGTATGTCAAGCATGGAGAGTAGGTAAGTTCAACGGTGAGAGAGCCAGGCCCATAAAAGTCATCTTGCCCAACTTGCATGATAAAGATATCATTCTGAGAAAGAAGCAACTCTTAAGGGGTTCTCGGTTTTTTATAGAAGAAGATTTAACTGTAAGACAGCAAGAGGAAAGGAGGGATGAAATGACAAAAGTTAGGGCAGCAAGAGATGAGGGAAAAAGAGCATGGATTTAGCATTAGGACAATCTTGCCAATTAATTCCCCATTTGCTTACCCATTTGTCATTTAGTTTCCTCCATGTTTTCTTCCTGAGCTTTAGCTCCTCCGTGTAAATCATCTTGGGCCAACGTTGTGCCTCCATATTTTCCACATTTTTAGATAACTTAACAAACGAATGATTGTTGAAGCTTCCATCGAAAACATTCTAGCCTCAGCTAGCAGGATCTCATATAGGACTATTCCCTTGACTTTGATGTTACTAATGATTAACTACTTTTGAATTCTTTCTATTTGTCTCCACTTGTGATTGACATGTTGTTGCCCCAAACTTCACCTCCATATAAAACAACCGAGGTAACCAACACTCCAAATAGAGTTTTCATGATTCCCCAGTCCCACAATTCTGCTTCCGTGCATTTGTTCTGGAGAAGATAAGAAGCTCTCCACCCCCCTTGGATCCTTTTAGTTATGCATGTCTCCCAACTGAGCCTATTGTGAAAAACAATTCCTAGGTACTTGTATTCTTCCACTATCTCCAGAGGTTTTTACTCAAATATGAACCTAACCTGTTGCTTTTTTCATTTCAAAGAAAAGATCATGACTTTGGTTTTACTAGTGTTTACTTGCATCCCGACTTCGTGGGAGAAAAGCTCTACTGCTTTCAAATGCTCTCGCAAACCATGCGCATATTTTTCCATTAATATAAGATCATTCGCATACAGAAGTAGCTTTACGACGTACCATGCTAGTTTAATACCTTCTCCACTGGTGTTGTTTAGCCATTCTTATAGCTTATCAATATATAAACCAAATAGAGTGAGGGAAAGGGGGCACCCTTGCTTGACCCCAATGTCACTACCAAAGCATTCTGAAAAGCCCTCTTTAGTTCCGATTTTACCACTAACTTTCTCATACAATTTGTGGACAACCACTGTATATTCATTTGGGATTCCAAGCTCTTCCATTCTTTTCCAAAGCTTATCCCTAGGAATAGTGTCAAAAGCTTTTTTGAAATCAACAAAACAACAAAAGGTTTCCTTACCCTGAATGTCTCATACTTTTTCAATGACGTGCTTAAGAGTGATGCAATGATCAATTGTAGAATGCCTTGGCTTAAAACCAGTTTTTCCTTTTTCTCTTTTACCCTCTTTTTCTGCCCAACTACTGATTCTACGCTCCATCATGCTCCTAAACAATTTTCGAAGAAGAGGATTGACCATAATAGTGCGATAATTAGAGGGATTATTGATGTCTCCACTTTTGTAAAGAGGGATAGCGATACTTTTTGACCATTCCACTGGAAAATTTATTTTTGTGATGTTGTTATTTGCAGAAATCGGATCATCCATAGTACCATAAAACAGATGTCAACGTTTCGAATCCTTACGTGGATCCATCTTCAGGACAAGAATTGAATTAAGGAAGAAAGAAGGTCGCAAGAAGTCAAGGTATAAATGGTGAAGGCCAATGAATATGAAAAGAGGAGCCGACACTAAGTCATGCTCATTAAAACTTTTTATATAATATTATAATAATTTAATTAAAAAAATTTTATAAAAAAATTTAATTTAAAAAAGAAAAAGAAAAATTTAATTAAAATTTTTAATCAAATTAATCTCTAACCCTCTTAAGCTTAATATGATAAATCATCAAAAATTTTAAATAATAATTATTAATGAATTAATTCTAATTCTAACAAAAAAATCCTAAAATAATCTAACATCTAATATAGATTCAATTTGTCTAAGAATTATTAATGAGAGGAAAATAACAAGATTTTTTTAAAATTTTACCTAAATATATGCTACTAAATGAGTTTTAATCAAATTTTATTAATTAACCCTAAAAAATATACTAACTGTTTAAAATTTTTCTCCTAATTTTTATTTTAATTAATTCCTAAAAAAAAATAAAAATAAAAATTCTAAAACCTATAATAACTGTAGGTTTTAACCCTGAACATAAATTATCTACAGACGAATCTTATAACAGAAAATAAACAATAGCAAGAGCATAAAACATAAAACAGATAAACACAGAGATTTTTCCCCTGGATCCCAAATCGGGACGACCAGCTTGATTTTTCATTATATTCCTTTAGTGTTACAACACATATATATACATGCCGAAGCATACATAAACCCCAATCCATTAACCCTGGATTAGAACATAACCGTAGTTCCCTTGACCGGATCTACAAAAATACCAAGGGCCGAAAACCATCGAACCCCAAAACCATGTGCAAAACCATGCACAAAACCATGGACGCAGACTACCCAGCGGAAATTAAGGAACCAAAATTTTTGCTGGGGCGCTGCCCTGGACCCCGACAGGGGGGTCTACCGCCCCCCTGTGACCCCCCCGTTGCGCCCAACACAAAGGGGGGCCTATTGCCCCCCCTCTTACCCCCCCGCGCGTGCTTAGTCATGGAAAGAATATAACACATACCCAACAATAACCAATCAAACCGCTAATTTTAAAATTAATTATTAATAAATTATTTCTTTTAATTCATTAATCCCTAAAAAACTGTAATACTAAAACTTAAAAATGAGCACCATAAATTTTTATTTTCCTTTAACTCATAATAAATATTAATTAATGACTTTTTATTAATAGAATAAAAATTAATTATTATGAGTAGGTGGCATAATTTACTAAAAATTTTTTACTAACAAGAATTTTAATTTTATTAATAAAGAGCACCATTAATTTTCCACATTTAATTCCTAATAAATTGTAATACTAAAACTTAATAATGAGTACCACTAATTATTAATTTTCCCTTAACTCATAATAAATAATAATTAATTAATTTTTATTAATAGAATAAAAATTAATTAATGAAATTAATAATTATGAGTAAGTGGCATAATTTACTAACAAGATTTTTAATAATAAAGAGCACCATTTATTTTTAATTTTCCTTTTACTCATAATAAATAATAATTAATTAATTTTTATTAATAGAATAAAAAATAATTATTATGAGTAAGTGGCATAATAAGAGTTTCTAAGCTGCCACGACCCTAAACTAGAAAACTAAAAGGAGGAAGAAGAATACCTGCAACATTATACCTTGGATGAGGACGAACCTAGGGAGCAAATCTGTCTAATAAGCAGTCGCCAACTATCACTAATCTCATAACCTCCGTCCCTGTTGATGTTGTGCGGGTGTTTTATAATCTCCAACGCTTCTCTAATCTTACGTCTCTGATGGTGTTCCTCCCTTGCAATAATTCTAGCATCCTCAAGGCGCAAGTGATGTTTTGTTTTTTAGGGGTGATCAGCAAGAGCCGAGGTTTGTGATCGTTCATGTTTAATATCAACACCATGCTCTTTCAAATGCTTTTGCAGAGAGCGCCCTGTTTCGCTAATATAACACTTCCCACAAGAACAGTCAATCTTGTAAACACCTTTGAGCTAACCCTCATTAATGTTATCTTTAACTGAGCGCATCTTTTGTCTAATGGTGCCTGCTGCTGAGAATTGTGCAAAAATGTTGCTCTTCCCCAAAACCCTAGCAATCTTATCTGTCACAGCCCTGATATATGGCAGAAAAACCTTTCCACCCCTCTCTTGAGGGTCCTGGCACTTCTTGGACACGACAACGTTTTTCACTTTGTTTATGGCTTTCTTGATTTCTCTTTCCTTATAACCTAAACCTAGGAAAACATGAGTAAGGTGAGAGATCTCTTCCTCCAAGTGCTCCTTGCTTGATATTCTCAGGGCTCTTACAGCAAGAGTGTTGAGGACACCAAATTTTTTAGCAGGGTGATGGTAAGAATCAGCGTGAAGGTAGCTTTCAGTATGGGTTTTGTGATGTTGTTGAGGATCCTTTTGATGATTGGGGCCAAGATATCAACACCCCATTTTAAGAATTCTGCCTGTAACCCATCAATGTTTTGGGCTTTACCACTCGCTAAATTTTGTATACCTCGCTTGACATCCTCCATCGAAAATAATGCAATTGTGGAGTTGGTTATGGTGGGGCTACTTTTCTCTTGATTTCTCTCATAAAGAAGCTTTGCATATTCCACCCAATGAGTAGTTGAGATATTATTATTAATTGCTTTCTCTTTTGTTGTATTTCTCACCAAAATCCTTTGGGGTTGTGCTTTCCCAAATAGATTAAATCCTTTCTTCTTGCAGCAACATAATTTTTTTTTTCTTTTTATCAAAATTTTTATACTTTTTCTTGCTTTCACTATCTGCCTCCTTCTCCTTGAGGGATCTTTTAGCCGCTTTTCACTCTTCATCAAACCAAGGATTAGTTGGAAATGTGTTTGAGATCCTCTTCTTAGGCTGAGACCTTTTGCACACCTTTAAGGCTTTGTGGATTAGAGGGATCAACATGTTGCTGCCCATGCATTCTATTTTTGAACTGTCTTCATTGTTTTTTGTGTTGATTTCCCCCCCCTGAAAGTGTTTTTCTAAAGCAACAACAAAGAGCTCTTGGTTTTCTTGATTTATGAGGATTCTTGCATTTGCATGCAATTTCTTATGACCTTGTTGGGTCTGCCCTTCCTATATCCCAATTGAGTGTATACCTAACTTAATATAAAGAGACATATGGCCATGATTCATCTCTATAGGACAAGCCTCAATATTGAACTCTAACAGCTTGCAGTTAAGGCTCTGAGAGCATATTACATAGTCCACCACACTTTGACCATTCTATGTTTTACAGGTGGTGCCATTGGATGTTGGCCAAGCTTTCATGCCATTGCATATTACCATGTCATGGAGAGAGCATATTACATATTCCACCACACTTTGACCATTCTATGTTTTACAAGTGGTGCCATTGGATGTTGGTCAAGCTTTCATACCATTGCATATTACCATGTCATGGAGCCTACATAAGCCTAACAACTCAGCTCCAAAGTGTGACACACTGCCATTCCCATCTTGAGAAGCCCTTTTCCATGTGTGATCTTCGTTCTCCTCTAACCAAAGAGGATTTTTTTCCAAATTTCCCACACTTCCCCACCAAATGCACTGTTTGTTTAGCCACGGTCTAAAAATTCTACAAATTTCATCAAAACTTGGTCTAAAAATTCATCAAAACTCTCACACAGTTAATATAAAATCTTGGTCTAAAAAGTCTACAAATTTTTCATTAGCCATGAAAATAATGGAAATTCTAGCAAGTTATGAAAAAATCTGTCAGATTTTTTTCAAAATCTAGGTTACAGCTGTCAAACTTCAGGATTTTGGGTGGCCAGGTGTTCTTGATGGTGATAAATCCATTTCCACCATAAAAAAACTATTCAAACACTCCAGCATTCTGATCTTTTTATTTCAAGAAAACTATCATGGAGACAAATTTGTGGTGCCCAATATAAATCAATATAGATTTCATTTGAATTTCTATTTAAATCTAAGAAAATGGACTAGTCTAAGAGGCTAGAAATTCTGGTACGATTTCATATTTGTTTGAAAATCTTGGGTACAAAGGTACATGTCAAGGGATTTTGGGTGTCTTATAAGTTCTTGATGGTTCCCTATGGGTTCCTGATGGTGGTGAATTCATTTCCATAAAATGTATATCTAGAGACAAAATTGGTCATCCAAATTAAAAACTAGTAATTACCTTCAAGGTGTAAAGAGTGTGTTCTTTCATCTCACATAGTCATTAAATTAAAGAGTGTGTTCTTTTGTCTCACATAGTCATATAAATTAAATAGCAAGGATATGTTTGAATTTAAGAAATAACACAACAATAGTAACTATAAATAGCAAGGATATGTTTGAATTTAAGAAATAACACAACTATATAAATAAAATTATTGGTGTTTGTCTAAATTCAAGAATGAATCAGTGCAATTATATAAATTTAATAGTTCTTGAATAGCTATAAACATAAAAACATTTATCTTATGATACATCACATATTGCCAAGATTTTAAAAAATCTTATTATTATTATTGCTATTATTTTTAAAAACCATGTAACAATAATTTTAAATATGGAAATTCATATTCATGGAGACTTTGCACAACCACCCCTAAGAGGTTTGATCCTGGGCTACCTTGCTAACAAGGCCCATCCTCAACTTGTTGTTATAGTATTATCTTCCAATACATAACTTACTAATATATCCAAAAAAATTATAACTCATATTCATAAAATATGTTTTTAATTAATTAATTTAGTTAAAATGGCATAAAGAGTATAGCTACTTCTAAAATAAATTTTAACCTTTAAATTATGACTAGTAGTAAAAATATTTTACAATATTTTTTGAAAGCTAAATTAAAAAAAAAAAAATTAAAATCTAAGAATTAATAATGGCAAAAAAGAGTTTCATGTGTGTGTGTGTGTGTGTATAAAATTAAAACACACACACACATATATATATAGATATAAGTATTTTAACCTTCATACAATATTCTATTGATTCTTAGATTCTAGGATGCCCATATTCCAGTGATAGAAATAAAGCAGAGAGTTGTCTTTAGTGTGAGTTTTTGGAAGTTTTTCCGATCTAAATATGAGAGAAATTCACTGAATCGAAGTACACTAGAGGTTTTATAGGCTGCTAAATCCATATATATACAGTAAGAAAACCAGTTTAAATAACACAAATCAAGAAAGGTTTTTGAGGCTGCTAAATCCATATATACAGTAAAAAAACCAGTTTAAATAACACAAATCAAGAAAGGTTTTCCAAGCTGCTAAATCCATATATACAGTAAAAAACCAATTTAAATAACACAAATCAAGATTTCATGTTGCCACCACCCCATCTAGCTAATAGGGAAATAGGAACGACACATGGCAACATGCCCTTGTAACTATTAGAAATAATTGTTGGAATGTTGCCCAAACTTGGAACTAGTGACTAGGAGGATGACAATTACTCTAATGAGGGAAATTCAAGGCAAAGAAAGTAAGTTGGCTTATGCAAGATATGTTAGCAACAATCATATTTTTGTTGGAAAGAAAAGGTTAGCAACACTCCCTCTTATCCCAGTGTTAATTGAAGCACCCTTGTTACAATGGGAACTAGATTTTATTGGAGAGATATTTCCAACATCCAGTAATCAACACAGTTGGATACTGAATTTTATAGATTATTTTACCAAATGGGTAGAAGCCATCCTTGTAAATAATGCAACATAGAATGTTGTCATTAAATTCATTGAAGAAAATATATTATCCAAATTTGGTTATCGTGAACATATAGTCACTGATAATGCACAGATTTGATGTTGTTTATCGTTTGTAATAATTTGGGTGCATCAATCAACCGCCAGGATGCTCCCCACTGAGATCAATGATTTGGGAAGCACTTATGACCCCCCCCCCCCCCTGTGAAAACCACTATCTCCCATTCCCACGAAAACCTATTGGTCTTTCCACATCCTCCAACTGTCCTCCGCTCATTTGACGAAGGGATTTACCATTATCAACTCATTAAAAAAACCATGATTGTTACCATAATAAATACTCTCGCTCTCATAATGAACATCCCCAAATGGTTAATTCCTAAATTTTATAAATAAACTAATGGTTTACCCTGTTTCTTTTATGCATCTCATTAGTAAAAGCTACATATCCAGGATCTATTACAACCAGAGCTAATCAAGAATTTGTTATAGCACTGCATGAATCGACCAATTACCTAGTAATCATTATCCCTGCCCTTGTATTCCTTCAAAATTTCTTCATTTAAGGGAAAATATAAAGTGGTGCAACAAAACCTTATGCTCCTACCTGTAATAGACCTAAACCATCTACTATTAGTCGATCAACAATATAAAATCTCTGAAACTTAATGTGAATTTAATCTGTATGAATTGCATAGTTGGATGAAATGTAAATTTTCTGATCTCAGTGATGAATTGAGTTTGTGGGACTCCTTCCTACCTGAATTCATATTTACACAGGCTCATCCCTTCCCAGTTTTATATTGGTGCCACTTTAGATATATTCCAAGCCAAAGGGTTGATGTTACTCAGAATAATGACATCATTTTTACACTTACCTCTAAATCTATTTTCCAAATGTTCCAAATTGAAACCTCAGCTCCTCTACATCCTTTTTCTATAGACTCCCTCATGGACCTCTATAAAAATCTCACCTTTCCCCAACGAGCCAATATTTTTGAAATATTTCTACCTGAAAAATGTTGAATTACCAAGGAAAAACACACCTTACCCATCTTCAAAGTTCCTAGAGATGACTGAGCAAAACCTTCCATTATCTTCCATTACATTGAATTCATAGTAGAAGCTAATCATGATCAATGAATGGAATTTTCTACCAAACGAACCTTCAAACATGCATTAGTTCTTATATATTTGTTCTTATTTTATCAGCCAGACAAATTTTAATTTCCTTTGCAAAAGCTAGATGAAAAAGTAAACCTTCAATCTGTAATTCATTGCACTTCCTTAGTAAGGAAGAATACCAATGAATTCTCTTTCAGTGACTGTACATATCATTTTTTGTATACGGTTTCCTATTTATTCCATAGTGATGTTATTCCTAGAATTTCTCTTGAAATTAAAAGAATTCTTCATCTTAGTGAGAAAATGAAGACAAGAGATTGGTATTTATATCAAAATTAAACATAAGTTAGAGTGTATGGATGTGAGCTTCCTCCATACAAGTTTCCTACGTTTGTGCCTATTAGAATTTTTGCATTAGAGTATATTAGGAAAATGATAAGCATGGATGAGTTGCACTTTGTGTCAGCTAAGAGGAAGTCTCAGTTTAAGATCAAGACTTAAATTGGACCTTTCATCTGTAATTCCAGAACAATGGCAAAGGAGGCAGATCTTCTCCTAAAGGAAATGAAATTTAAATTGAGTTTTACCTAGTCATATGATCCCTTGGGGATTATTTAAAAAATAAGTGTAGAACAAAAAACTACCTCTTATGATCATACTCCCAGACCAGAAATTTAATAGTATATGAATTAGGAGTGGCAAGAGAATACATTGCAGACATCAGAATAACAATTTTTTACTTCTACAACATCACAAACTCTAGTTCCATAGGAAAAGTAGACCAAGAGAGTAAGGGAAACTATTTACCCTTCAGTTTCAGCGATTCAGTAGACAGAATTTGTAATGTACGAAAAGAAGAAAAAAATCCTCTTGAGGAGTCATTTTCAAAGGATAGCTCATAAACTACATTAGTTTTGATAGGGCCTCATGCTACAACCTTTCCAACAATTAAAGATATTTTTTCAGGTTCTCCTAGATCCTCACTCTCTCAAGGTCCATTAGAAATAGCTCAGGTAGGAGAACCAACTGATGGTCAAGCTGAGCCAAATATTTTTTCTAGAAATCAAAAAGTAAAATCAAGCACTAAAAGCTTCTACTTATTCTCAATTTTGGAAGTAGACTTAAACATCTCAACACATATTCCTTTCTGCCTTTGATGCTAAAAAGATACATGTGCAAATGGCTTTCCTAAGACCTAATGTTCCATTTCCAAAGACAACAAATTATTACTAGAAGTAAACTTGTGATTTTGATACAAAGAAATTCCATGCTATAGACCATATTGACTTACATAAGAAAGCTGGAGAAATGATTTATTCCACCGTGACTAGATCAGCCATGGAAAAATCTAAATTACATGTTTCATTAAATAATATTCAGTCCCAGTTAAAGATGGAAAATATATATTCTCTGGAAAAGGATACTAAGATAAAATATTTGGAGGACTTGATAATAAAATTGGGATATGACTAGTAATGTTAAAACTGTCGAGGAGACGATTAAAAGGAAAAAAATTGATTTTCAAGAATTGAGAAAACAGTTGAAACTCCCTACTACTAAAGATCCCCAAACTAAAGAAATTGGTGATTTAGAAAAGGAAATAAGAAAACATGTTCAAGATTATAATTGAGAAAAATACACAAATATAGAAGATGGAAACATAATTAGAGATTTTATTGAAGGAGAAAGAACAACAAGTAAATAAAGCATCAATTACTCCCTTAGCAACAAGTCCCATAACAGGTACTTCAACAACCAGAGCTTCTACTTTAGCAATCACTATGGCAGTGGAAACAAAATCTACATACTCAACTACTGACTTAGATATAGCCATGGGATATTTTTCATTAATAGGACAGGAAATCAACAAAATGAAGGCACAACTTCATAATCTTCAGGAGCAGAAAATTAAAATTGATAACACATATGTAGCATAGATTCAAAAAAGTCATAGATTTACTTGGAGAATAGAGACCCTTGAGAATGAGTCTTCCATTTCTCATACTATTCAAAATGCTAAAGAAAACATATGGCAAGACATCAATGAGTCCATGACTAATTTATGGCCTTTAATTGAAATCCTTTTGAGTAGGAAATTTTTTTGGAAAATTCAAAGGGAGTTATAGAAGAAGTAAAGAAAGAATTGGGTTATAAGTTAGGAGATGCAACAACATTAATCAGATTTTTAAATAAATAAAAAAATAGAACTTGAAGAATATGATATTGATGTTAGAACTGAAACTATTCTAGAGGTCAAAAAAGTCAACATTAAAATAAATCTAATGTTGCAACTTGAAAACAAATGCCATAATTTAGAGGCCAGCCTCCAGAAGTTTCACAGGAAATTTAATGTGCTGCATCAAAAGGGACTTCGAGGTTTGAGAGGGATATGAGACAAGCAAGTTACTCTTGAAGAATACCAGCGAAGATTACATTCTATAGATACAGACAAATCTAAGTTTTCTAATATTAAAGGAACCATTACAGGGAAATCACTTATTGAAGGTTGGACTTTAGATCTATTAATTCAAAATGAGATCAAACATATGCTTATAGTGAAACCAACCTTTCAGACGTACACGAAGTGGATGAGAATTACAAAAAATTAATTAAAGTTACCATTCATGATGAGGATAGATGGGAAAAGATATGTCAACTCATTGACTAAACAAACAAATAGGTTTGCAGCAGAAGATTCGAGCTTTCAACAACAACATGCATGTTTATAGGAGGAAAAGGAAATATATTGGAAAGAAAAACAAAATAGCACCCTTTTAGGCCCAACCAAAGGGATTGAGCAGTTTTATTTTCCTATATTCTCGTTCTATTTTTGTAAACAGTTTTGAGACATTTTGTAAATAAATCTTGATATTTAAATCAAGATATTTTTATAAAAGTTGTATAAATACTTTGTATATTAAAGTATGAAAGGTTGAACCCTTGTAATATACCACTAAGAATAATTGTAATCATCTGAAAATTTTCTGATATTAATGAAAGGATTCTAGATTTACCTCTAAGCAACTTCTGTTCCGATGAGTTTTCTTAGTCAATTTCCATTTTCATTTTATAATTTCCACATATATTTGAGGTTAATGAAGAAATATGGGTTAGATAAGATTGAATATTAATCTATCTAAAATCCCCTGTGATGCTATTATCAATTAAAAATATTAGTTAATTAAGAATATTTGTTTTAATTGATTCCTTTATATTTTTAAATTGCCAATTCTTCTTAATTTCAAATATGTTTTGTTTGGTTGTAAAAATGTGTTACATGCGTCATCTATGTATGGTTAATTAAATAATATATTTGAATACTTAAAAGATCATATATTTTCTTAAATTATACCCTACACATCTATCAAAACTACATTATGTTAAAGAGGTGAAGAATCAACCCTTTTATTATATTATGAATAATTAAGGCTATGCACTTGTTTAAGCAGTTTACAGCATTTTTCATCCAAAAATTCAAAACAAAACAAAATATTTTAGATGCTATGACATAATTCCTTAACCTAGAATTATCTACAGAGGTACAATAGGAACTATGGTTATGTTTTAATCCAGGGTTAGTGGATTAGGGTTAATGAATGATTCGACATGTATATATATATATATATTGTAACATTGAAATGAATATAATGTAAAATCAATCTGGTATTCCCATTTTTGGTATCGAGGGAAAATATATATGTATATTTGTTTTATGTTCTCACCATTATATATATATATATATTAAAGAATTTGTTCACAGGTAATTTTTGTATAGGGTTAAAACCTACACAATAAACAAGGAAACCATGAATACAACATGAGACTAGTTGGAGGGTTATGAATTAGTGTTTGTGACCTAGATAGGATCCTTGTTGTCTCCTACGACGCTTCTAGTTGGGGGTGGGATGCCAAGGTGTTGTTCTATGCACTCCACCATCTGATCCAAGTCCTTCATTTGATGATGCAAGTGATCTATGGAATGGAGAAGATATGCCCAGTGCTCGAACTTTTCCAAAAGGACCCTACCAAGGAGGAATTTCATATGCCAATCTAAATACTTTGTGTGCATGTATTGATTGAAGCATCCACATCTATGCTCGATGTCTAGCAACCAATCTACTAGCTTAGCAAGAACCTTTGTGTTTGAGAGTTAATGTTTGTGGGAAATTCCTTCTCTCTCGAGATGTTTCAGCTCATCCTAGATGTGCAGTGGGGTGAGCTCAGAAAAATAGACATCAATTTCCTCCAAATGATGATGAGTAAATGTATTACCCCAACTGGCCTATTTTTTTAATATGTCACTCTCCTATGGACACAAGATCACTAATAGAGGATGGAGGTGATACTGTGAAGGAAAAGGGAAAAAGTGTCAAAAGAGGGACATCAAAGGGCAAGAAATAAGCTACACATAAGAGAATTAGGAAAGATTAATATAGAAACAATGATGTCCAAGACAAGATGGAAGGACATACAACTGAAAAACAATGAGGTAGGGTAGCTAGTCATAGAAAGAGAAAGGAGGGAAACTCAAAATAAACAAAGGAGGAATCTGAAAGGAGGAGGTAGACTATTGAGAATCCACCTAAGCACTAACACAAGCCAATTACAAGGAAAAGCAAGCCAAATAAAAACAAAATGAAAAGAATAACCAAAAGAGAACTAAGGAATAAGGGGTGAGACCAAGAGCTGAGAGGATCCACCTAAATAGGGGCAATCCAATTATGTAGTTACAAAAGGCATAGTCTAGCAATAGGAGGATATGTGACCATACATGCAATAAAACTCAACCACAAAATATTCATAGTTCTTTACAAACCTCTAAGGAAAAAGCGACAACAATGCAAAACCAAACTGTAGAGTTGCCTGGTGCTAGCCATCTTCAATGTTGTAGTTTCAATTGGAAAGGTGATGACTTTCCTTATTTGAATTGCAGAGATAAACCAAAGATTGTAGGCCTATTCTAGGGAAAGTCTCAAAAGGATGGGTCGAAAAAGGACCCCAAGAATGTTTTGTGAGAGCCAAAGCCTTATGTATAACATAGAGCTTTGACATCTAACGTCAATATATGTATGAGCATTTTGATCTAAAATATGAAGTACCATAATCAATGTTGGCTCAGGCTAATGTTTCAAACAACTAAATTTCCAACAAACAATCTAGAGTGACATATGATGGTCAAAGAAGGTGTACAGAGTGTGTCGGAAATTGATTGCTATGATTAATACCTACACGTGGAAACATTTCAGGTTTATTCGTGTCATTAACAATCTCTATGAGGGTGTGCTGCAACGTCCCTCAATCTCTTGGCCAGGTGGGACGACAACATCCCTCAAACTTTAGCACATAGTTTCTTAATTTGAATAGACTTTATTACAATAACATATCTTATCAATACCACATACCCAAAAAATCATAACTCACTTCATGACACTTGTTCATATGACTTTTTTTAAAATTAATTAATCTAATTAAAAGGGGAAAAAGGCATAATTACTTTGGAGATAAATCTCAACCTTTGATTTGTGTATAATACTATGAATATTCTAGAATATTTTGTGGAGGCTAAATATCTACCATCCACCTAATCATTATTGATAATCAAAATAAAATTATGTAAGCTCTATTCCAAAATAGATGTGTCTATCAATGTAATTATAATTTCCTTGTAATAAATGTCAATATATAACGATATTATAATAAATGTTTTACTGATGTTATTAGTCTCCTTATCTTATGGTCCCTCTCTCTACAGGAAGGCTTATTGAGGTGTCTTCTTCCCAAGGATATTCATCTTCTGCATTTTCAAGTCTATATGTTATATTTTTTTCTTCATTTTTATTATTTCCCTATGTATAGTGATTTTTATCCCTTTCTCTCATTTTCCTTTCACAAAAATATTCATTAACTAGGTATTAATTCATTTGGGAGTATTTATTCCTCTTTGAGTGACATAGCACACTTGGTTCAAAAAGGTTATTATCTTTAATTGGTTTTAACACCAACATTAGCACAACTTACTAGCTACCTTATTGTAAGGTCTACACAATTTTAAGCATGTCGACTTGTTACGAGCTTGAAATGCAATGCAACTTCATTTATCAAAATTAGGATTTCCATACTAATTCTCAAAATTAGGATTTCCATACTAATTCTCAGTGGGTTCTTTGACTCCCATCATGAAAAGACTAATGCCAATATTTGCATTAGTTCCATTAGTTCTAGCAATTTGCTTGGATCTCTAACCTCCATGTTTGTTACAAAGGAAAGATAATGGATATTACCACATCTGCATGCATTTTTCCTTGTATATACATTCATATTTCCCCTACCTCATAAAGTTAAAGCAATATGGGATTTAGCTGTGAGAAATTGATCTCTTCTTCATTTTTAATATGTCTAGTTTAATATCAACCTTTTCGACTAGGTTGTATCACCCACTTTGCTATATGGATATGAAATTCAATGTATTAGATTTTAACAAACAAAATGATCATGTATGGGGAGAAGTATATCCAATGAGTTTTTTTTAAGATAGAATAGTTTAATATAGAGTTTTAGAGCTACTCTTATATATCATTATCACAACACAATTATTGAGAACAAATATAAAAAGTAGCTACACTCGAATACAAGATAAATATATCTAATGAGTTCATTGCTACACATTATTACATTCATATAAGTAGAAAAAGAACTAGTTGTCTTTAGTGAGATTTTTTGGAAGTTTTTCTGGTTTTTCTGGTCTAATTTCTGTAAAATATGGCAGGGATTTATTGAAATCACAATTTTGATGAGTAACCTCTGCACAATCTAAGGGCCCTATGATTTTTTCAGGGTGCTGAATCCATATATACTGTCAAAAAACCAGTTTAAATAACACAAATCAATATTTTACCTCAAATTTTTCTACTGAACTGGAAAGTCTAAAAAGTCCTACTAAAAACAACTCCAAAAAAATATCTAGAATATGTGCAAACAAAAAAATATCTAATCTCAAGATAATTAAACTTGTGTGAGCCCATGGGATTTTAAATTATCATGGAAAGTCCATTTAGAATTTTAAAAGTCAATTTATGTAGCAAAAGCAAATTTAAATTTCAAAATATAATACAAACTAAATCGAACTCTACATTCTCTTCAAGTTGAGCATATTAATTGATGATTAACAAAATAGAATGGTGATTACCGTAGACATTGTTATCTTTCTTCGGATTCACCTACATGAACTTCATCGATCCCTTTTATCTGACAATCTTTTCACAATTGCTCTGCCACATTACAAGTATTTCCTATAATTTCAAGGTCAATGATGTTTAGAACATCAATAGAATTTGATGATTAACAAAATCGAGTGGTGATTACCTTTGACATTGCTATCCTCTTCGGAATTCACCTACATGCTCTTCATCGATCCCCTTTATCTTGAAATCTTTTCACAATTGCTCTGCCACATTACATGTATGTCTTATAATTAATATACAGTGTTCAGTACTAAGGTCAATGATGTTAATTAAAAATTAACAGAGAAAACCAATATCTACGTGGACCTATGGCATAAAAGCGATTCATTGATGAGTGTATTATCTTCTCTTTCTATTTTTTCCATCCATGATTAACTTAAATAAGAAAAGAACATTGACCAAAGCATCACAATAAACATTTATGATTTTATAATTATTATTTTTCCACCCTGCAACCAAGGTCAAAATAAGTCATTCTGGCGGATTGGCACTTTAAATATGTTCACAATATGCATTTTGGCACAGCCCTGCACTTGAAAATCAAAATGAACCTACACTACAATCAATCATAAAAACAACTTATACTAAAACAATAAAATGAAAATCTACCCATCAACCTAAAATGAAGAAAATTGAAACAAAAGAAAATTATAAAAAAAACATTCACATCAAAATTATAAAAAACAAATACAAAGCAAGCCCAGAAAAAATTTATACCCAAATTACAGTGATTAAAAATATAGCTCACACGCACTTCCAAAATTGATCGCTTAACTCTTACTAAGCCCAATTAACATGAAAATATGATGCATATTATTTAACAGAGGAAGCCAAGATCAAAGAGATTACCTCTGTTGCACGGAAACGGCTCCCGAAAGGTGGGAAACCCGTTCCAGAAGTTCCTGCGCTCCCTGGAGCTTTGGAACGGTGTCAAAACTTATCATTTTCGGCTGGAGCTGCGACTGGAGCTGGGGCACGTTCCAGGGTCACTGAAAACTAAGATTATTAATGTTCCAGGGTCATTGACAACTAAAAACTTTACTTTTGCGTTTCCATCAAGTCTTCCAAAAAGAAACTTGTGCAATACATAATAATAGGATGTCTATTATAAAACAGAGGAAGCCAAGATCAAAGAGATTCCGCGTGCAATACTGGTGCTCCTGGATGAGATAACCCGGCGAGAGCTGTCGGAGAAGGCTTTGGAACGAGATAACCCGGCGAGAGCTGTCGGAGAAGGCTTTGGAACTTTCCATTAAATGGAATCCTCAACAACCTCGCCATAAACAGTAAGATTAAATGGAATCCCCAAAAACGTCGACATATGTAGTAAGAATAAATGGAATCCTCACCACCCGTCTTTTGCAGTCTCCTAAATTTAACCTAAACAGGTCATCGCAGAATTTGCGCTATAACTTTGTTTCTACAAAGTTTCAGAAGCTAAACTTTTTATAGAGCGAAGTAAAAATCCTAAGGAACATCGTCGCAAAATTTCAAAGCTTGGTTCAAAATATTTTTTGAGATATGGTCTGTGGAAGTTAGGTCTTTTGCAGGCTCCCGAATTTCATCTCAAAGAGGTGATCGTTGGAAAATCTTCATAATTCTCTCTCTGAGCATCGGATTAGAATTCCGTAAAAATTGGCCGCAAGTAAACAGACTATAGTTTCCTGTAAATAATGTTAATAGCCTAAGGAGGAAAAAGTGACACGTGGCAAGTCGTACAAGTTCTCTCTACTGAACCAGTCCATAATTAGGTCATCGTAGGAGATTGGGCACAACTTTGTCTTAAAGAATCCAAATTAGGTCAGACCTGTGGCATTCTAAAGAGAATTTATAGGGCTACCTCAGTACCAAATTTTAGATATTGAATATTTGAAATCACAAAGGTAATTCAGTTTCCATATCGAGCTCCTCAAAATCAAGAAAAAGGTGTGTATTTGGTTTTTTAAATTGCATAAAGTTTGTTTGAAAAAGCAGTTTGAAGTGATTCCAAGGGCATATTTTAGAAATTTTATCAGTATTGGGTTCTATAATGCCTCCAAAAAATAATTCCATACCCATTAAGCCCTCAAAAAGCTATACTATGACACATGAAGAGGAAGAATTGCAGTATGAGATATCAAAATTACGGTACCAAGTGCAACAAATTTCTATCTTACGAAGAGCAACCGAAGATGACATAGATGGTTTAAAATCAGAAATGAAGGCTAAGTTGGATGGTTTGAAGGATCAAATAATAGATAATATGCATGATAAATTAGTGGAAGATAACATCGAGCATCAACAACAAGTTCTCGAACTCTCAAAGGATAACCTAACTTTGGTGCAGAATCTAATCAAACAACTGGAAGATCAACATCACATCGAAAGAATTTCTGAAGCAGTCACAGAAATAAGAACTCAACAACTACGATCAATTTCAGAGTATCTCAACAAGTTTAAGAACTTTCCTGTAGAAGATTCCACATGGGAGGATGAGAATTTTATACAGAAGCATCAAGAAATAATCAAGCGTTGAAGACAACACTTGTTTGAAGGAGAGGGGCATGTTAAGTCCCTATATTAATAGTGTAGTCCCTTATTATGTTAGTGTAGCCCCCCTTTTTGTTATTTTTGTACCCCTGTAACCCCCATATTTTTATTATTGTGTCCTTACATTATTATTGTTAGGTCGGCTAGGATTGCATTGTGGCTCCACTAGGATTATATTGTGGCCCCATGGACTCCTATATATAGAAGGAGGTTTTGGTCATTTGTATCATCCAAGAATTTCTCATTCATGTAATGTATTGGAGGTTGCCCCCTCGAAGTGGCTTATTTCTAAAGCGTTGATATCTCTTTTCTTCTATTTTTGGAGATGGTTTCACAACATATTCACATTTACTTTACATTTTCATGGGCTTGGGAATTAAGCTCCCAGATGACTTGGCAATACTTCTTTTATTCCTCCAAAAATTATTTACATTCATTCTTAAGTTGGTGCAATAATGTTTATTTCGCTACCCCTAGTACATGGTCATAAGTAAGAAATTTGGTATTTGAATATGTGATCATGTATTCACATTTACTTTACATTTTCATGGGCTTGTGATGTAAGCTCCCGGAGGACTTGGAAATACTTATTTTATTCCTCCAAAAATGATTTTCATTCATTCTTAATTTGGTGCAATAATGTTTATTTTTCTACCCCTAGTACATGGTCATAAGTAAGAAATTTGGTATTTGAACATGTGATCGTGTATTCACACTTACTTTACATTTTTGTGGGCTTGGGACATAAGCTCCAAAAGGACTGGGCAATACTTATTCTATTCCTCCAAAAATGATTTGCATTCATTCTTAAGTTGGTGCAATGGTGTAGGATCTACAAACTTGATATAATTCTCTTTAGGATTTTCATCCATTGTTGTTATAATTACATATTGTAAATGAATTTTGATTTCTTTTCCATTGCTAAAAAAAAAAAATCACATTCACTTGTAGGTTATTGCAATGGTGGAGGTTGAATAAACATGCTATAAGTCACCTTAGAATGATCATAAAGTGTTATTATAATTAGATATTATAAATAAATATTGGTTAAATACAATCAATGTTAAAAACACAATGTTGTCACAAGCTTAAATCAATTCACTTAACCCATCTTCTAGTATATCAATGAAAATTTTATTACCTAAATTATTCATGTTAATTATACATGCATAATGCAATTAATGATAATAACCTAAATTTGTATGAGTCTTCATATTACAATATGAGTTCAAATATTTTACCAAGAAAATAATATTTCATAATCTAATCCTCTTTTTAACATATCATATTTTGATCTCCTTTTCACATATATACGTTTCTAATAGATAATATTCCATATATGTACATGCTCTCCACTCATTACATGTAGCCTATTGTTTTAGGTTTTTAGTCCCTACCTCACCAAGGACTATAGCACTCACCTTGCGGTCAAATTCTGTTGACTCTTGATAGATTTTGTAATTTTAACCAAAATGTCACAAAAATGATGGATATTTATATGTTCTTATAAATTCAAAAATAATTTTCTAATTTCTAGAAATATTATTTCTAATTTTTTATTGGGTAAGAAAACTCTGATGGGTAATAGTTCCCTTGGTAGAGGGCGATTTATTTTCAGTATCTGTTAGTGCCTCACAAATCATTTTAAAATTAAAAAAATGATAATTTTGTGAGTCTTCACTCCATCTGTGAATGCTTTGACACTGACATTTACACAGTGCTCTGAACAGGTCCTTTATGTAAGCGAGCCAGAGGGGGGCTGACACTTGTCACCAGTGAGTGCTTTGATAGTGATATTGACACTGACACTATCACAAGTACTGCTAGAGAATTTTCTCCTTATTTCATTTTAAACTTTCTTTTCATCTTAAACTTTTACAAATTTCGATGTGTGATACAACAGGTACATGGAGCCATGAATCTATGTAAAATGAAGGATGCATAGGAGAGTATGTGCGTAGGTAAGGTAGTGTAAAGAAGCACCTATGCACCTACACAGGGACAGTATGAGAATATGTGAAAACATGCAATTTCTTTACTTTAATCACTTCCCCATTTTTTTTGATATATGCAAAGCAATTGTATATAGTAGGTTCAAAGGAGAGGCAAGATTTGGAGTGGGAAGACTTTCAAGGGTTGAAGTACTTATGGGGAACTTTTCAGGAGACACTAATATTGTATCCTACTTATAAATGAGAGTTTCGTAAGGCTATCGAAGACTTTACATATGAGGGATACATAGTCCCTAAAGGATGATGACAAGCCCCTACACGAACATGAAATCAATGTTTCATAAGAGGAACAACGGTGCTTTCATTTGCAATTTTCAACATCTATGCATACATTTTTGAATTAAATACTTATTATTCAATATTGAGTGAAGTGTATTTTTTGTGCAG
This sequence comes from Pinus albicaulis, assembly GCA_034641835.2. Classification (NCBI taxonomy): domain Eukaryota; kingdom Viridiplantae; phylum Streptophyta; class Pinopsida; order Pinales; family Pinaceae; genus Pinus; species Pinus albicaulis. The sequence continues at coordinate 922,955,612 of CM076574.1, read as the reverse complement.
AAAAATATTTGTGTGGAGTAGGGAACAAAAACATTGTTTCATAATGTTTTTTATATCTGTATAAATTTCCTCATACCTCCATCTATACAACATTACATATTAATCAATTAATAATTATATTTTTTGTCTTATTAAATATTGGGACATGAAAATTTTAAGGATGGGAAATTAACTGTATACTAAGTGTGACTTCAATTTTTTTAATTAAGTTCGTACCTCTGAAATAAGGGTAGGCGATCAATTGTGCACACTACTATGTCAACTTGGACATGCTTTATTTAATATTGAGATGCAAATGAGCTCTAGCAAAATTTCTTTCTAGGTGTCTCTTATTGCGAAGGAACAATGAAAGCTTCTTCTACACCTCCACACTCTACATGAATTTAAATGATTAAAACATATAACATCTTTGTAACTTTATAGAAAAAAGAACTACAACAGTTTTGGGCATGAAAAGTTTGGATTGCCTATATATATTTAGTTTTAATTTCAGATTTGATGACGCTCATTCCCTTGATCAATACTAACGGGTAATTTATTTCCTTATAATTTCATTTCCATGTCAGAAAATTGTTATGTCGGTCACCCATATATTTCTAGATTTTGAAATTTGCAATGTTGGCTGCCCATCTATTGCTATAGTGTCTCAACGTTTCAACAATATTCCCACTTCGTGCAATGGTTGGAATCACATGAACGCCAAAAGATAGACTCATTCTTTTTTAACTTCACATATTAATTATTTTCAAAACATCAATTTCAAGCTATACAGTCATCAATGTCAACATGCACATAAATATTAATAGCCATATGAACATAATTTAGGCATACACGATCATTTGTTCAGTTTCCTCAGTCTACAATCTTGTTAGGTCACATTTTTTTACCATTTTCCTTCGACAATATTTTCCCTACATCCACCATAGAACAAAGGATTTCATGTCATAAAAGGTGAGGATGATGCTAAGAAGTCTTAATTGCTATAAATATATTTTTGCATTCAGACAAATGGGTGTATTTGATCATTAGTTCTAAATGGTTATTATCAGCTTCGTTTCAAGTTCATGAAACAATATTGACTAAAATTAATTATTGCTACCGAGGAAACATTGATACATTATCCAGAGTTTGAACGTGCAAAGGAATATGTGTTCCCCCCCGGACACTCCCTCATTTCCTTTTCAACACCTCTGCACTTTGCGAAATGTATCAACTTTTATATATATTTTATCAATGTCTTCCCTCGCCCCCCTTTGCCTATGTAAGGGGCCTAAAATTGCATTAGTTTTCGAACCATTGGGAAAATTAGTAGCATAATTTTGAGATTCAACAAGATGATGAGCTTAGTGAAAAGATTCGCCTTCACTAAGTGGGCCCGCAGGCTATTTTTGGCACAAAGTCTATTTTTAGACTATGTCTATTTTTAGACATGTTGATCATATTGTATGAGTTGCAGGATGCTATTTGTGGATGGTTGGTCAAGTTGGAGAAATAAATGGACTTCTATTTTTAGACATATTGGGCGGAATCTATTTTTAGATTGCCAGTCTAAAAATAGATATGTCGAATATTATTAGATCTTAATAATATTTGGACTCTAAACATTATCTTATTCTCTTGGAGCACTTCAGTTAAGTGCACAGGTGTGGCACAGAAGCTGACAGAAGGAATTACGCTATTCAGCTCCATCTTGTACTCATGTTTTCATGGTCCCCCATTGGGCCTTTACTGTGTAGCAGCACCATCAAGTCGCCCTTGTTTAGAGCATCCAAGTTGAGTCATCATCGCATTCATGGAGTCTATCCCGAGTCCCTTTGTACCCCGCTATAGCCCTCCACCATTCATTTCTTGGTCTCTCTCTTGTGTCGCACATTATGGCCTTCAGTCCCACTGTCCCCTATCCCTTATAATATTGTGTCAATCACTGCCATGTCATTCATGCCCTTTATGCTCTAACAAGGGAAGTCATCCATTCGCTACTCAGTCCCTTCCATTTCATCATCATCATTTGTGTCAGTGTGTCCGTCGCTCTACTATTTTCTCTCATGCCTTAGTTGAGGATCTCTCATTGCCTCACCTATGGCGGACCTCCTTCTATCGACATCAGCACATTCATTCCAGAAGCCAGGTCTAGAGGGCGGTGTACCTTGGTTCCAGCTTCCACTCTTGTTCAGTGCCTCGGATCAGGCCAAGGGATCTCTCATTTCCATTTGACTTGATTGCTTCTCCAGCTCCTTTCAGCATGATCGAGATTCGTATACTTGATGGTCCAGTGATCCAGCAGCAGCTCTTGATGATTCCTGGGTGTGTGTGAGATGTCTCAACCCTCATGAGGGGGTGGCCCTGCAGGTAGCCCCCCACATGCCCGGATGACCTCTTCTTTGCGGCCTTCGATGCAGCTCCAGATATTTAATGATGTTGGCCATAGCCACTTGCAGGGCCTCTTCGACTTGCATATATCAGTCAGATTTTGTGAGCCCTTCCCCATTTACAGGGGGCATTTGGGTTGTATTTGTATCTCATGTACTCAGATATTATTGTACAAGTCCTGGCTGTTATCCCAGGCACAACATGTATATGGGATTCCTCATTATATTTTTATCTGGCTCATGATTATGCCAGCTGTACTCTATGGTTCGGTCCCTTGTTTACTGGACACACTATTCTTTTGTACTTTGTCTCGGCGGGCATAGGTATGCCTCCCCCACCGCCTTCAGCACAGGTACCCTCTCATAAAAGGAGACTTGTTGCACCTGCGAGTCTCGTCCCCTCAGGGTCTAGTCCTTCAGCACACTATCTACCTCACCTTTCTCTCTCTGACTTCCCTTTTGTTGTCTAGTGATTGATTTCTTACAACGTACTTCGGTCATATGATTTGCTCCTGACACTCGCACGCTGGGGGGCAATCTGTTACACCATTTTTTGGTTATCTAACCTATTATCATTAGATGGACCCAAGTACACCATGTAAGACCAATTTTACCCTAAGTAAAATTGCCTTCACTATGTTAAAACAGGAAACCCCAAAAGGAAATATTAAACAAACCTATATTTGTTTGATTTTCCTCATGGAATAATTAATTAAACTATAATTTAATTATTATTCCCAGTCATGTTTAACCCAAAATCAAAGAAATTAATTAGATAAACCTTTATTTATCTTATTATTTTCTAGGAATAATTATTTAAACCTTGTTTAGATAATATTCCTTGTTAAATATGACCAAATCACCCACAAATAATTAAATAAATCATTATTTATTTAATTATCTTTCAACCACTTCCTTAAATAATTAAATAACTCATTATTTATTTGATTATCTTCTAACCGCTTCCTTAAAAAGATAAATAAATCATTTATTTATTTATTTTTGACAAATTAAGGGATTTGACCCAAGTCAAATACCTTTTCCCTCCAACAAATATAATAAAATATTCCATAAAAAGTGAATCTAGATCTGGTTAACCCATGCCCCAAGATCTAGAATGACCCAATATTTTGGAGGGTTTTTCCTACCATTCTTCACCTTTTGTTGCCTATTAGATCACTCTGGATCTATACACTTGGTCACCATTTTCTGCCATTTGCTGTGAGAGCTCCCTTTGAGTTCCATTCTTTGTGTGGGCCTTCTACACCAACAAGAGAGAGAAATCTTAGATCTGAAGTGCTGAGGACTTCCAAGAACCCATCCCACTGAGGAGAATTGGATACACCTTCTTGTTTTCCTCCCAGGTGCCCCATTAATATAAAAATTCTTTCAAAAATTGTTCTTTTCTTGTCTATTGGTATATGGAGCAAACCCTTACTTTTTCTGCTTAATGTCTTTCCATGCATAGATCTGGTTTTTTGCAGCTCTTTTATGTCTAACTAACCGCAGATCTGAAGATATTGGCAGCCACTTTTGTTGTTAGGGCTATTAGTTATGCGTAGCTAAAGTGGTCCTTTTTCGTACACTTCGACAAAGGATTCATACTAACAATTGATTTTTCTTTTTGATTTCTAGAAAAAATATTTAGCTCAGCTTGACCATCAGTTGGTTCTCCTACCTGAGCTATTTCTAATGTACCTTGAGAGAGTGAGCATCTAGGAGAACCTGAAAAAATATCTTTAATTGTTGGAAAGGTTGTAGCATGAGGCCCTATCAAAACTAATGTAGTTTATGAGCTATCCTTTGAAAATGACTCCTCAAGAGGATTTTTTTCTTCTTTTCGTGCATTACAAATTCTGTCTACTGAATCGCTGAAACTGAAGGGTAAATAGTTTCCCTTACTCTCTTGGTCTACTTTTCCTATGGAACTGGAGTTTGTGATGTTGTAGAAGTAAAAAATTGTTATTCTGATGTCTGCAATGTATTCTCTTGCCACTCCTAATTCATATACTATTAAATTTCTGGTCTGGGAGTATGATCATAAGAGGTATTTTTTTGTTCTACACTTATTTTTTAAATAATCCCCAAGGGATCATATGACTAGGTAAAACTTAATTTAAATTTCATTTCCTTTAGGAGAAGATCTGCCTCCTTTGCCATTGTTATGGAATTACAGATGAAAGGTCCCATTTAAGTCTTGATCTTAAACTGAGACTTCCTCTTAGCTGACACAAAGTGCAACTCATCCATGCTTATCATTTTCCTAATATACTCTAATGCAAAACTTCTAGTAGGCACAAATGTAGGAAACTTGTATGGAGGAAGCTCACATCCATACACTCTAACTTATGTTTAATTTTGATATAAATACTAATCTCTTGTCCTCATTTTCTCACTAAGATGAAGAATTTTTTTAATTTCAAGAGAAATTCTAGGAATAACATCACTATGGAATAAATAGGAAACCGTATACAAAAAATGATATGTACAGTCATTGAAAGAGAATTCATTGGTATTCTTCCTTATTAAGGAAGTGCAATGAATTACAGATTGAAGGTTTCCTTTTTCATCTAGCTTTTGCAATGGAAATTAAAATTTGTCTGGCTGATAAAATAAGAACAAATATATAAGAACTAATGCATGTTTGAAGGTTCGTTTGGTAGAAAATTTCATTCATTGATCATGATTAGCTTCTGCTATGAATTCAATGTAATGGAAGATAATGGAAGGTTTTGCTCAGTCATCTCTAGGAACTTTGAACATGGGTAAGGTGTGTTTTTCCTTGGTAATTCAACATTTTTCAGGTAGAAATATTTCAAAAATATTGTCTCGTTGGGGAAAGGTGAGATTTTTATAGAGGTCCATGAGGGAGTCTATAGAAAAAGGATGTAGAGGAGCTGAGGTTTCAATTTGGAACATTTGGAAAATAGATTTAGAGGTAAGTGTAAAAATGATGTCATTATTCTGAGTAACATCAACCCTTTGGCTTGGAATATATCTAAAGTGGCACCAATATAAAACTGGGAAGGGATGAGCCTTTGTAAATATGAATTGAGGTAGGAAGGAGTCCCACAAAATCAATTCATCACTGAGATCAGAAAATTTACGTTTCATCCACCTATGCAATTCATACAGATTAAATTCACATTAATTTTCAGAGATTTTATATTGTTGATCGACTAATAGTAGATGGTTTAGGTCTATTACAGGCGGGAGCATAAGGTTTTGTTGCACCACTTTATATTTTCCCTTAAATGAAGAAATTTTGAAGGAATACAAGGGCAGGGATAATGATTACTAGGTAATTGGTCGATTCATGCAATGCTATAACAAATTCTTGATTAGCTCTGGTTGTAATAGATCCTGGATATGTAGCTTTTACTAATGAGATGCATAAAAGAAACAGGGTAAACCATTAGTTTATTTATAAAATTTAGGAATTAACCATTTGGGGATATTCATTATGAGAGCGAGAGTATTTATTATGGTAACAATCATGGTTTTTTTAATGATTTGATAATGGTAAATCCCTTCGTCAAATGAGCGGAGGACAGTTGGAGGACGTGGAAAGACCAATAGGTTTTCGTGGGAATGGGAGATAGTGGTTTTCACAGGGGGGGTCGTAAGTGCTTCCCAAATCATTGATCTCGGTGGGGAGCATCCTGGCGGTTGATTGATGCACCCAAATTATTACAAATGATAAACAACATCAAATCTATGCATTATCAGTGACTATATGTTCATGATAACCAAATTTTGATAATATATTTTCTTCAATGAATTTAATGACAACATTCTATGTTGCATTATTTACAAGGATGGCTTCTACCCATTTGGTAAAATAATCTATAAAATTCAGTATCCAACTGTGTTGATTACTGGATGTTGGAAATATCTCTCCAATAAAATCTAGTTCCCATTGTAACAAGGGTGCTTCAATTAACACTGGAATAAGAGCGAGTGTTGCTAACCTTTTCTTTCCAACAAAAATTTGAGAAAGAATACAACTTATAACCTTTGCTCCAACTTGTACAAACAATTTGGGCCAATAAAATCCCGCTCTTAAGATTTCATATGATGTTGCTCTCCAATCATAGTGTCCTCCACATATACCTTGATGAAATTGATCTGTAACACCTTTTGTTTCACTTTCAATAAAGCACAAAAGAAAAATATTCAATGGATCTTTCCAATACAGGTTAGCATTGATGATACAACATTTCTTAGCCTTTAAAATGAGGGTTCTGCATTGATTCTTTGTGTATCCAAGTGGATATTTAACTTCACAAAAAAAGTGTATAATATCAGCATACCATTCAGATAACATGAAATTTTCATCAACTTTTCCCTCCTCAACTTTGAGAAGGTTCTTGTGTATTCTTATCTGTTGAAACTCTCATTATAGTATTTATTCCCAGAAAATTATAGTTGGATTCTGTTAGTGTCAGTCTAATCATACTGCCATCAGTGATCAAAATTTCTCTTTTGCATTTGCATATTAGGAGTCTCATACCGAATAAATTTCACCATTTCGCTAGGTCATGGATTCATTGATGGTAGTAATTTTTTATCAGTTTTCCCACATGAGATACTTGTTGATTTTCCTTTCTATGGTCTTTGGTCATTAGTCACTTTCCATTTTCAAAAATCATGTCAGTAGGTCATAGGATGGGTCTCATTAGTTTCTAGGGTCTTACCATGGTCAGATTAATGAGTCAAATGTCAATAAATATCAGCAAGGTCATGAGGAAGTCAATAAACTCAAAGCCAAAGCACCAGGAAGATCAAAGAGACATTTTATTCAGCTTGATGTAATTTTCACCTCAAAACCATGATTTTAGGTGAAAACGTGATATTTTTCCTTTATTATCATTCATTATGTAATTTTATATCATCATATGTAATCAATCACAATTCAGAAGCTGTCATCTTCACGAAGTCATCATCCTGCCTTCAGAGACGTTTTTCACAACATGCTCAGTGCCAAATAATCTCCCAAGTAGATCCATCAGAAAGAGCCCGGAAATAGCTTTCCAACGGTATTACACTCTTAAAATTGACTTCTGGATTGAAATTTATGCTTAAGTGAAGTAAACGTCCCCTATATCCTCATATACTCCCTATTTCCCATTTTTCCCTTAAACATTATGTTTAAAGTTTAATTTTTTCTTTTACAAAACCCATTTTCCCCTTCCAATTTATAAAATTGCATTATAAATCATTTTAATACATATGTGATTTATTTTATAAACCACTTCCCCACCGTTGCCATAGAAATTTATAATAAAGTTTCACATCATATAAATCCCCGCCATTCTAACCACTTCCCCACCATACTGAAAAAATTTATAATAAAACTTTGCAACAAAGTTTTATATTATAAAACCCGCGACTTTAAGTCCCTTCCCCTTTCTATCGCAATCGCAACATTTCCACTTCATGTCCCGATTTGGCTCTTTGCCAAACTTCTGATGTGATTTCATTAACACTTCCGATGGTATTATCCCGCCGATCTCACCCACGATTCAATCGCTCCAATTGATCGCATCGCAACATTTAAAAAATGTGTTCCGACTGCCCCACGCCAAAGTCTCAAATGCGATTACACTCCGATGGAACCCCTCTGATGTATATCCACGCCGTCGATTCATTAACCCGATTCGACGACCCACAGCTCATCGGACCTTTCCAATCGGCGTGTTCACTCCACCCTCCTTCGATCCCCGATGCTGATTTCAATTCATATACCCCGGGCCCACCACCTTATATCTCCGCCCATGCATTGTAAAAGGCCTTCCCCTTTGTAAATTTGAATTTTGTTATATTTAATTTTTACAAAGGCTTTTTCCATTCCCCCCTTTCCAATCGCATCGGCCCAATTCCATTATGCGATGCGCCCCTCTTGATCTCCCGATTCTGATTGCAATGATTACCCCGGTCCCACCTTAAGCCCTTCGCCCTTTCAATAGAATCATTTTTCCCTTATATATATAAAATGAAAAAATTGTTTTCATTGGTTTTTAAAAGGATATCCCCGCTCTATTGTATATCGCCCCATCGGACCTAGGCTAATCGCATTGGAAGTTTTGGTTTGGCACCGTCACCATGTTTCATTATGTATCGCCTCTCCCCTCCGATCCTGATTGCGAATAATTTTTTTTTTCATTGCGCAACATATAACAAGGCCCTATTCTATGTTATATTCCCTCCACTCCATCCATTGCGATTGCGATTTTAATATGGTTCTCCCTCCTTCCCTTCCCCTTTCCTATTCAAAATTAAATTTTCCCTTCACGAAGGTATGTAATTTCATTTCAGTTTTATTCTAAACATATTTTATTGAAAAATTTGGTTAATTCAAATGAAAAATGGAAAGCAAAGGAAATAGTCAAGTTGGCCAAGAGCTAAATGAAACAGAGATATCTACAACAGCAAAGAAAGAGGATCAGATTGCCTATTTTTCCTCCAGTGAATTTTCAAGAGGTCAAAAAGTATCGATGTCCCTCATTTTCAGGGGCAGATTGTTGTATTTCTTTTCTATGATTGTACTTCAGTTTTTGAGCTGTCAGAACAACTCCCTTTTTCTGTAGATCCATGTTCCCACATTTCAGCCTATTTATTGTAATTGTAAATCATTAGTCGAAGAGTTTTTTGTAATTAAGCAGTAGGGGAATAGTGTGGAATTGCGCTCCATTGTATAGTTTGACAGGGATTAATAAGAGTTGTAGCTCTGATTTGTGGGATCCATGTGGTATGAGATTTAGCATTTGTTTTTCTCCTTTGTTTCATATGTAATTTGTTATGTTTCACCCTTCATCCATAAACATTTCCTTTTGAATGCTTTCAAGATAGAAAGGTAGGATCCATCTTCATGCCCTACCTTGGGAAAAAAATCATACTCTATGTTTTTCTCTTCTGTTTGAAAAGGATCCATTGATCGTGCCCTTTTCAGCTCTTCACCAGTCTTTCCATCCCATATTTATTAAACTTTAATTGCTAAATTTCCTGCCTACCTTGCCCCATGAAAATACCATGTGTCTTGATTTAAGTCCTAGTTTCAATTGTCCCATTTTATCCCACACATCCCTAAAATTCATTCATTTTATTAAAACCTTTTTCTCAATCATTTTACCTAGCCTAATATCAGTCCACTATTGTGTTTTTACGGAGAGAGCCCTATCTTTTCCTTGTAGGGCTAGCTACAAGGCTGAACGTGGTTTAGTTGTTACCCTATTTTTCTCTTTTCAGCCTGCGGTTCAATTCGGGTGCTAACATCTCTGGCGACCATACTGGGGATATATCTTGATCTGACTATCTGCGAGCGCATACTCTCGGCTTTTGAATGACTGTGTTTATTTTCCTTTGCAGAAATTTTGAGCAGAGGCCTGTAGAAGAGCAAGTCGTAGTAAGGCTTTGTGTTATAAAAATTATTGAGGGACCCTGCCTAAGGTTAAAAACTTTGGTTACATTGAACACGACACTTTTAAATAAATCTCTCTGATTTGAGTGAAAGTTTGGTTTATTTCCCGATAGAGGGATAATATAGTGGGACCCAGCAATGAGTTAACGCGTGGAGTTAAAGCGCTTGACCATAGTCAAAGCTCGGTTCGATTTACCGCCAGCGGGTTTTGCAAACCAAAACCACCCATATCGCGCTGATTTTGCTCAAGAGAAAAACTATTTCTAAAAAACGTGATCTAGTTATATTCGGACACGTCATCACTCCAAAACCGCCCATTTCGCACGGCTCTCAGTGGTTAACCTTCGACCTCTGAAACAACGTGATATTCATCAGGATCGTCCGATCTGGAGAGCGTCGGATCCAATGGTAATCACGCAGTAAAATGCACATGAAATAGATCAAGGTATGGCCCAGTGTTTTTATACTATTTAATGTTTATTTCATTCATAAAAAGCCGCAGAACGGATGCGTGGGACCCCGTTCAATAAAGTATATGTCGCGTTGATTAAAAAGCACATAAGTTCCAAAGCTTTAAAGGGATCGTGCCATTTCTATGAAGTTTTGATACTTTGACCAAAGTATTAAGGTTTGCTCAGTGTTTTAAATGTGTTCCCCAATATCACGTTAAATCATAAAAGATCTGTTTGAAGGTCGGGATACTATTTCACGGCGGCCATTTTTAAGAGTGTTGTTGGAAAAAAACATAACTACAACCACTTATTCCAGTCATATATTTCTGATAAAAGAGCGTAAAGGTAGGATCACCCCAGTTAAACATTTTCTTGTAAATGATTTTCAGAGTCTGTTAGGTTGAACATAATTTTTGTACAGTAGAAGATTTACACACACTGGCTTCAAGAAGATACACCAGGGCCAATCTAGATCCAAATCCTCCCCCTGTGTTTGAAAATCCAAATCTTATCCCAAGAATTGTCAGAAGACAAGAAGGATCATTAAGTCCCAGACCTGTCTTTAGATCCTATACTTGGCCCAGTGAGTGGTTTTTTGTAGAAGATCTTTCCTTTGACGAGAATTCTGAGCTTTCTTTGTTTAGGAATAAGTTTGAAAACGACATTGATGATACAGTTTTAGATCTTGAGTTCCTTGTAGATATTGAAGTCCAAAGAGAAAATTCCTTCATTGACGACTATATTTTGAATTCTCCTCAGTCCATCACTGTAACTACTATTCCTGAGCCTTCAAAATCATCAGCAACAACATTCCCTCCTCCTAACTCATCTGCATCCCCTACAGTCAATTCCCATTTATCATCTCCTCCATCAACACCTCCCATAAACCCTACGAATCCTGTTATAAATTCACCCAGAGTTATGTCTACCAGGTATGCACCCTTGGTTTTACCTCAGGTTCTCAATGATATGCCTGCTGACTATCAAAGCAAAATTCCTATTTTTGATGCCACTCAGAGCATTACATCGCAGCAGCACGTTGATAAAATGAATGAATTTTTTGATTTACATGAGGTAGAAGCAGAGAATGTAACAACCAAGCTGTTTGTTCAAAGCTTCAGAGGTGAAGTCAGAAAATGGTTTAGAGCCTTACCAGCAGGCTCAATTCGCACTTTATAGGAGTTGCACACACAGTTTTTAGACCGATGGGAGGTAAAAAAGAAACCACTCCAAATTCTGTCGGAATATGAAAATATTAAAATAAATGTGGGTGAAACCGTGCAAGACTATTGTTTAAGATTCAATGTTGTGTATAATGCTATTCCAGCTAACCTGAAGCCTCCTGTGGGATTAGCATTGCTGAAATTTCCAGATGGTTTTGATGCTGACATGGCATATCAGTTGCGTGAAAGAGATCCGTCTTCACTTGAAGACATGCAGAAGATAGCAGTAAGCATTGAAGCTAATTTGCTGGCTAAAAGAGCACGAGCCAAAGCTGAGAAAAGAGTCACAGTAAAAGAGGGCACCTCTCCTTCAGATAGAAAAATTGACACTTTCATCAGAATGGTGGAGAAGATGGTTGATAGGTTAACCATTGTAGATAGACCTGAGCCTCAAATAAGAAATCCAAATTTTAGAGGGTAGCAGCCCCAATTTAGAATTAAACAGAGAGAGCAAAGAACACAGGACCAAGCTGCGCCACCACATCAGTAGATTAAAACTCCATTGCAGCAGAACTATGTGAAAGGGACAGAATCAGATGATGATGACCCTATGATTGAGGCTAATCACTTTTTCACAGCTGATGGTGCGCCAATTTTCCTCATAGAAGACAAAGAATACACAGTGGCAACTCCAGACATTCAAAAAGACCAGAATTTCATTTTGGCCAGCAACACAGCATTGGAAGAAGAGTCTGATGAGTACCAGAGAGGGTATATGAATGCTCTGTCAGCTCAGCAAAGGTAGTACTCCTTAAGGAACGAAGACGTTACAATCAGCCCCATTCAGAAAATAAAAGAACTTCAAATGAAGAACGATGCACAGAAGAAAGGAAAAGAACTAGCTGATCCTTCCCCCAGCAAGACACCTACAGCTACTAATACAGCAAATGAAAAGAATTAGCAGACCACAGTAAAGGAGAAATCAGAGAAGAAAGACCCGCCCATTAAATAGGTAGAAAAAGATCCCTCCTTTAATTTAGAAAATGAAATTTCTAAACTGAAAGTGTCTATGCCCCTCACAGAGTTGGTGAAGAATAGTGCATATAAAACTCAGGTGTCCAAAGTCTTGCAAATAGACTCTGTCTCTGATATGGTTAATGTAGAAGATGACTACCATGAACTTATTTTTGGTCCAGCCATAGAAGAATCTGAAGAAAATGAAGTCCCTCCTTTTTACTTGAGTCTTAGAGTACACAAGTTTATGCTTCATAATGCTATGTTAGACTCTGGGGCCTCACATAATTTGATGCCCAAAGCTGTCATGGAGAAGCTAGGCCTTGATATTACTCGTAAATACCATGATCTGTATTCCTTTGACTCAAGTAGGGTCCACTGTATTGGTCTAATTAAATATTTGGTAGTGTCTTTAGATCAGATTCCAGCAAACAATGTCTTGATGGATGTAGTTGTTGCTGATGTCCCACCAAGGTTTGGAATGCTTCTATCTAGGTCTTGGGGTGCAAAACTCAAAGGAACTATGCAGCTTGACTTCTCTTATGCCACTATCCCTATATTTGGCCAGTTGAGAAAGTTATATAGGGAAAAGAAAATGAAGTATATGATTACCACCAAAGAGAAGCCTGTAAACCATCCCATTAATGTTGTCCACACAGATTTAGAGTCTTTTGTCTTGTATTTAGATGGTGGTTTAAATGATGTGAATGTTCAGTTGGTACAAGTGGATGGAATACGTGAGATTTCAGAGAATTTCAGAGAAGTCCTCAAGCAGGAAAGGGACAAAGAAGCAAAAAATTTTGAGCCTCCTACCTGCCAGCAGCAAAAAGGCAGTGAACAACCAGAAATCAGCCAAGGTAAAGAAGAGAAAGAAACAAAATTCCAGCATCTTCAAGAAGAAGAAGAAGGCCTGTGGAGTATGAATTTTGATGGAGCAGTTGGTAAGGATGGAGCTGGTATTGGAAGATGGATTAGGAGCCCTGTTTTCCAGCCTGAAAAGGTTCCAAGTAATGTTAGAGTTTGTGCTTATAAGTTAGCTTTTGATTGCTCTAACAATGAAGCAGAATATGAGGCTTTGATTGCAAGACTCAAAAGTTTGAAGAAGCTGAATGCAAAAAGGATTTTTTTGTATGGTGACTCCGAGTTAATAATCAAACAGGGGAAAGGAGAATACCAAGCTAAACATCCGAGATTGAGGGCATACAGAAATGCAGTCTTGGACATTTTGAAGACTTTCCCAGAGTATACTTTGACAACAGTACCCAGGATGCAGAACATTATTGCTGATTCCCTTGCCACTACTGCCAGCAACTTGAAGATTCTGATGAACTCCAGCAATATGTTTGAGATCTATGTCAAACATAGGCCTGCTGTTCCGGACAACTTAAGGTATTGGAAAGTATTTTGGGATGATAATGAGATTAATGCATTTTTGCAGGGTGATGGAAAATTTAAAGACACTCCAATAGAAGGCGAGTATGAGGTTGATGATCAGGAGTTAGAAGCAAACCAAATGGACATATTGCAGCTAAAGGATAATGTGATTCCTAGGGGTCTCATACATCTAGAGGAGCTGTTTGATCACGATGATGTTGCAAAGAAGCCAAGCTTGGTGCCCATGGAGAAAGGAGTTGAAGATGTGAATCTTGGAACAACTGACCAACCCAAGTTAGTGAAATTGTCAAAGACTTTGTCCCTTGAGGTAAAGGAGAAGTATGTCAAGTTTTTTTTTGAATTTTCTGATGTATTTGCATGGGATTATTCAAATTTGAAAGTGTATGATAAGAACATAATCCAGCATACAATTCCTATCAAGTCGGATCAGAAACCTTTCAGCCAGAAGCTGAGAAGAATCAATCCGAAGCTTCTTCCATCGATTGAAAAGGAGGTAAATAGGTTGTACAAAGCAGGTATCATAGTTCCCATTAGATTTTCTGACTGGATTTCAAATTTGGTCGCAGTGCGTAAGAAGACTGGAGAAATAAGATTGTGTACATATTTTCAGAATTTAAATAAAGCATCCTTAAAGGATAACTATCCACTTCCGAAAATGGACCATATTCTGCAGAAAATAGTTGGAACATCCAGGATGTCATTACTTGATGGCTACTTAGGTTACAACCAGATCTTGTTGCATGAGAAGGACCAAGATAAAAATTCCTTCACAACACCATGGGGAACCTTTCAGTATGCTAATATGCCATTCAGACTGAAGAACGCTGGAGCTACTTTCTAGCGTGCAATGGACATTGATTTTGAAAATGAAAAAGATGTTTTTCTTGTTGTTTATTTGGATGATTTGACAATGTTTTCAGGTTCAGATGATGATAATTTGCACCATTTGAGAGTGGTTTTTCAGCGTTGCAGAAATTTTGGGATTTCTCTCAATCCAAAGAAGAGTCTTTTTTCCATGGATGAAGGCAAATTGCTCGGGCATATCATCTCCAAAGATGGCATACGCATTGATCCAGCTAGAGTGGAGGCAATTCAGCTCATAGATCTTCCACGAAATAAGAAAGAGATTCAGGCCTTCAATGGTAAGATGAATTTTTTACACAGATTCATACCTAACTTGGCTGAACATTTGAGACAAATGACCAATATGTTGAAGAAAGACAGAACTGTTAAGTGGAGTGAAGAAGCTATCAAGTCATTCAATTTGGTAAAGTTTTCTTTGCCTAATGCCCCAGTTTTGATCAGTCCTGACTATACTCAGGATTTTATCATTTTTTCATTGCATCTAAGCATACTATGGCTGTTGTTTTAATGCAAAAGAGAGATGAAGTAGAAAAGCCAATTGCCTTTTTCAGTAGAACTATTAAAGACGTTGCTTTAAGATATAGTATTATTGAAAAACAGGCATTGGCTCTCATCAAAGCATTGAAGGATTTTAGGGTCTATATTATGCATTCACACACTGCAGCATATGTCCCTAACGCAACAGTGAAGGATGTGTTGATGCAAACTGATCCAGAAGGTCGAAGAGGTAAATGGATAGCAGCTATGTTGGAGTACGATCTAGAGATAAAGCCTACGAAGTTGATCAAAGGCCAAGGCTTGGCGAAATTGATGGCCCAATCAAATCTGCGTGTCCTGGATATAAACCTTATAACAGCAGTGGCAGAAGATGAAGATGAAGGTTGCTAGTTCCTATTTCAGATATTTTTCTGCAATCTCCTTGGTATTCTGATATTGTTTATGTTCTTCAACATCTATCACCTCCTATAGGCATGTCTAAGAGTAAAGGTAGGTCTCTGAAACTCAAATCTGCTAAATACTGCATTTTAAACAATGCTCTGTATTGGAAAGATCCAAGAGGTGTTTTGCTCAATTGTCTAGTGGAAGAAGAAGCTCAGAAAGTAATGCATGATTTCCATAAAGGTGACTGCGGTGTTCATTTGTTCTGGAAGGCTACAGCTAATAAGGTATTGAGAGCAGGGTATTATTGGCCCACATTGTTTTCTGATTTATAAAAAATAGTGATGAATTGTCATGAATGCCAAATTTTCCAAGCGAAGAATAAATTGCTTCTACTTCCTTTGAAACCAGTTTTAGTGAACGCGCCCTTTCAGCAGTGGGGGCTCGATTTTATAGGATAAATACATCCCGTGTCCTCAGCACAACACCAATGGATATTGACAGGAACAGATTAATTTACGAAATGGATCGAGGCCGTCCCAACGGGGCAAGAAACTGACACAGTAATTATTCAATTCCTTGAATCGAATATTTTATCTCATTTTGGCTACCCATACAAAATTGTGACAGATAATGCAACAGTGTTCAGATCAAAGAAAATGGTTGATTTCCGTGAAAAATACAACATCGCATTGGGCCACTCCACAGTGTATTATCCACAAGGAAACGGCCTGGCAGATTCATCAAACAAATCACTGATGAATATAATTAAGAAAATGCTGGAGGCAAACAAAAGAAAATGGCATCGAAAGCTCATTAATGCACTGTGGGTGCATAAAGCTAGCAGTAAGAAATCAATAGGTATGTCGCATTTTAAATTAGTTTATGGAACTGATGCTGTATTTACTACATCTCTTACAGTCCCAGTTATGAAATTATTGCAAGAAGTTGGCAGCGAAGATGATGACAACCAGCGAAGGATCAACCAGATGATCCACCTTCAATAAACAAGAGAAGAAGTGTCACAGAAAGCGAGTCAGTTGTAGGACAAGATTAAAAATATCTATGACATGAAGACCAAAGCAGAAAAGTTTCAGCTGGATGATGTACTGTTGAAATGGGATGCCAAGAATGAAGACAAAGGGAATCACGGTAAGTTTGACAACCTTTGGAAAGGGCCATATAGAATTTCAGCATACAGGGGACAAAATGCCTTCTTGCTTTCAGAAATGGATGGCCAGAATTTCCTTGGAGGAGTAGTAAATAGTAGGCTGTTGAAGCACTACCATTCTTGAAGACAAAAGATCAGAATCTATGTTATCATCATTGTATATACCATGTTATTTTTATCAGAGTTCGAAGTGCACAATCACTCAAGTTTTGGGCCTGAGATGAAGGCTATAAAACTTGGATGACATGTGTATGGTTTGGTTTTATTTCAATTTTTCAGTCTTAGTCTTGAGTCAGAGTCAGTTTGCATTTGTGTCAGTTTTCAGTATTTTTAACTCCATGCCCAACGGATAAGGCTACTTGGTCTACGGTGTTCTTGGCACCTCCAGGGAGCTACCATCCCCATTGGAGCCAATGTTAGTGTCAGTCTAATCATACTGTCATTAGTGATCAAAATTTCTCTTTTGCATTTGAATATTAGGAGTCTCATACCGAATAAATTTCACCATTCCACTAGGTCATGGATTCATTGATGGTAGTAATTTTTTATCAGTTTTCCCTCATGAGATACTTGTTGATTTTCCTTTCTATGGTCTTTGGTCATTAGTCACTTTCCATTTTCAAACATCATGTCAGTAGGTCATATGATGGGTCTCATTAGTTTCTAGGGTCTTACCATGGTCAAATTAATGAGTCAAATGTCAATAAATATCAGCAAGGTCATGAGGAAGTCAATAAACTCAAAGCCACAGCACCAGGAAGATCAAAGAGACATTTTATTCAGCTTGATGTAATTTTCACCTCAAAACCATGATTTGAGGTGAAAACATGATATTTTTCCTTTATTATCATTCATTATGTAATTTTATATCATCATATGTAATCAGTCACAATTCAGAAGCTGTCATATTCATGAAGTCATCATCCCGCCTTCAGAGAATTTTTTTCATAGCATGCTCAGTGCCAAATCATCTCCCAAGTACATCCATCAGAAAGAGCCCAGAAAGAGCTTTCCAACGCTATATTACACTCTTAAAACTAACTTCTAGATTGAAATTTATGCTTAAGTGAAGTAAAAGTTCCCTATATCCTCATATACTCCCTATTTCCCATTTTTCCCTTAAACTTTATGTTTAAAGTTTAATTTTTTCTTTTACAAAACCCATTTTCCCCTTCCAATTTATAAAATCACATTATAAATCATTTTAATACATATGCAATTTATTTTATAAACCACTTCCCCACCATTGCCATAGAACTTTATAATAAAGTTTCACATCATATAAATCCCCGCCATACTGAAAAACTTTATAATAAAACTTTGCAACAAAGTTTTATATTATAAAACCTGCGACTTTAAGTCCCTTACCCTTTCTATCACAATCGCAGCATTTCCACTTCATGTCTCGATTTGGCTCTTTGCCAAACTTCCGATGCGATTTAATTAACACTTCCGATGGTATTATCCCGCCGATCGCACCCACGATTCAATCGCTCTGATTGATCGCATCGCAACATTTAAAAAATGTGTTCTGACTGCCCCACGCCAAAGTATCTGATGTGATTACACTCCGTTGGAACCCCCCCGATGTATATCCACGCTGTCGATACATTAACCTGATTTGACGGCCCACAGCCCATCGGACCTTTCCAATCGGCGTGTTTGCTCTGCCCTCCTCTGATCCTCGATGTTGATTGTGATTCATATACCCCAGGCCCACCACCTTATATCTCCGCCCACGCATTATAAAAGGCCTTCCCCTTTGTAAATTTAAATTTTTTTATATTTCATTTTTACAAAGGTTTTCCCCACTCCCCCCTTTCCAATCGCATCGGCCCAATTCTGTTATGCGATGTGCCCCTCTTGATCTCCCGATTTCGATTGCGCTGATTACCCCGGTCCCACCTTAAGCCCTTCACCCTTTCAATAGAATAATTTTCCCCTTATATGTATAAAATGAAAATTTTGTTTTCATTGTTTTTTAAAAGGATATGCCCGCTCTATTGTATATCGCCCCATCGGACCTACGCTAATCGCATCGGAAGTTTTGGTTTGGCACCGTCACCATGTTTCATTATGTATCGCCTCTCCCCTTCGATCCTGATTGCGACTAATCTTTTTTTGCATCGCGCAGCATATAACAAGGCCCTGTTGTATGTTATATTCCCTCCGCTCCATCCATTCCTATTGCGATTTTAATATTTTTCTCCCTCCTTCCCTTCCCCTTTCCTATTCAAAATTAAATTTTCCCTTCATGAAGGTATGCAATTTCATTTCATTTTTATTCCAAACATATTTTATTGAAAAATTTGGTTTATTCAAATGAAAAGTGGAAAGAAAAGGAAACAGTCAAGCTGGCTGAGAGCTAAATGAAATAGAGATATCTACAACAGCAAAGAAATAGGATCGGATTGCCTATTTTTCCTCCAGTGAATTTTCAAGAGGTCAAAAAGTATCGCTGTCCCTCATTTTCAGGGGTTGATTGTTGTATTTCTTTTCTATGATTGTACTTCAGTTTTTGAGCTGTCAGAACAACTCCCTTTTTTTGTGGATCCATCTTCCCACATTTAAGCTTATTTATTGTAATTGTAAATCATTAGTCGAAGAGTTTTTTGTAATTTAGCAGTAGGGGAATAGTGTGGAAGACATTTTGCGCTCCATTGTACAATTTGAGAGGGATTAATAAGAGATGTAGCTCTGATTTGTGGGATCCATGTGGTATGATATTTAGCATTTGCTTTTCTCCTTTGTTTCATATGTAAGTTGTTATGTTTCACCCTTCATCCATAAACATTTCCTTTTGAATGCTTTCAAGATAGAAAGATAGGATCCATCTTCATGCCCTGCCTTGGGAAAACATTCATACTCTGTGTTTTTCTCTTCTATTTGAAAAGGATCCATTGATCGTGCCCTTTTCAGCTCCTTGTTTGGTCAATTTAGTGTGTCCTAAATTTCTGCATTTAATTTGTCAATCCGGGATTCTTAAGCTGATGAAATGCGGCGCACTATATGTGTAAGATAACCTATTTCTTAACTTTTTGTCGTTTTTGGTTTTCTAAGATGAAATGGAAATTCTAAAATGAAAACAAGTATCGTTATGTTTGTTCAAGGAAATGATATCCTGTATAATGATTTACCAACTTGAAACTTTAAAAAGGAATTTGAAAATTACAATGACAAAACTTGAAAGGAAATGAAAATGCGCTGCTGAAATGAAAAGATGCTGCTAATCTAATGAATCAAAACAGTGAACTAGTGAGCATGAAACCAAACTATTCTTGCTGTTGTCTAAACACAAAATAAATTATGCTGAAAGAAATCCAAAAGTTGCAATAAAGTAAATCTAAATCAATTTACATCAACTTGTCTTCTGATCCCTCATCATTAGTCCAGCTATGATTTTCGAAAGTAACCATAAACAACTTGAGTAACTGATATCTAACTTGCAGAAAGTAAACTAGTATCAAACCATACATTCATAATTCAATCCCTCACCATCAGTCCAGCTGTGGCTTTCGGAGGTAACTGAAGATGTCATGCACAATTTAATATATCTAAATTTGCAGAAAGGAAACTAATACCAAACTACACATTTCATAATACAATCCTCACCATCAGTCCAGTTGTGGCTTTCGGAGGCAACTGAAGATGTTATGAGCAGTTTAATATATCTAAATTTAACTACTGAAGCAAATGAGAAAAACTGAATTAAACAAAGCAGTACTGAAATTAAATAGAAACTAAGAAAAACAAATTAGCAGCAGAACAATGTTAATTCCATGTCATTAGTCAAAAGGCTATGAAAATGCCCGGGCTGCCTATCTATAACCTGAAACAAGAACACTGATCAGTGATTAATAACATAAAACATGAAAGACGGAAGTGAAATGGAAAGCATGAAAGTTTATAAACAGAAATGAAGCATATGTATCATGAAAAATGAAATGTATAAACATGTGAATGGATTATGGTACAATGAGCTTTAAAGAAATGAAATAAGAACTATACAATAATGCACATAACCTCAGCTGAGCAGGGGCCCTCTACACCAGGCTTGGCAACACTCTTCAAGTACGAATTAAGTCTGAAAATAGAGTCTTCTTATATTAAAATGTAGTCATAATAGTAAGGTAGTATTACGGCTCAAAGGCAGCGTAATTACATTACAGAGCAGACTAATAAAAGATAACAGAGACTAATCGAGACTAACTCTATATGCGTATGCAAACACATTATATATAACAAAAGGTAATGTAACTGATTTCCTAAAGTTTATGCTAATACAAAACACGTAGACCATTACGTCCACGGATCTAGGATCATGGCCGTGTTGGAAAGTAAATCTATGAGGAGTGGATGCTTGAATTCGGCTATGGAGCCATGTACGGATGTCGACTTGTCTTCCGCAACTCAAAAATGGCCATATGAACCTTCACGTGACACGAAACAGAGTCCTGTCACCGTGAGACTCTATGGTTGACTTCCATGTGGACGCCTTTGACCGCGGATTCTTTAGATTAGTTTGCTCGATCCAATAGGACACGAACCATGTTCACATCATTTCTGACTTGCCCATGTGGCTTGTTTTTCCTGTAGACACCTGTAACATAGAGTTTCACAAAATAGCTGCGGAAAGTTGCAGCAGCTGCAGAAAGTGGCAAGATTCCGCAGCTAAATGAACAAAATATAAATCAAACAGCAGACACAAAAATATAGTTAAAAACCATGTTAGATGCTCTTTTGCAATTAACATACAATGATATTGACAACTTGGGAGGTTCAGGTGAGTGAAAAAGGTATAGAAAAGTGTATGGAAAAGATGCGGAATTGAGACTCAACATACCCCCACTGTGAAGGTGTTGCATGTCCTCATGCAACCAAAATTTTGATATTCCTTCCTTAGTTCATGTGCCTTGACACTTCAGCCAGCACATCCAATCCTCTCCTCCTCTTCCTTGGTGCTGCCAACATTTTGGGTTTCTTCATTAAGCACCTAAACTTCATATTAACCAGTGCTCTGCTCAACTTCTGACATTTCCTTTTCAATTTCTTGTTCTTCTTCTACCATATTCCCAGATGTAGCATGGTATTATCATGGATGATTTCGTCCAATTTACCTTATTCTTTCAATGTCTCATTTTCATTTTTGATGTGTCTATTTAAAAGCTCTAGCTCAAAGATTTCATGTTTTAGTGATTGGACTAAATCATCCTGTACTGTATGAGGCTGAATGGACGAAGTACTGGGACCTGTAGCTGCCTTTTCCAAAGATTATATATAGTCATATACTTCCTGCTGCTTGGGGTCTATATCAGGTGTCATTTTTATTGGGTTGTCCCCAAAATGCCGTGAAGGAGAGTTATCTTCAAAATCTGGCTGAGAAGGGCTCACATCAACATTTTGCTGAGAATGGGATGGACTATGTTCAATGTCTTACTGAGAATGAAATGAACCAGGTTCACTAACTGACTGAGATGGACTATGTTCAGATGGGGACTGTTCAGATGTATCCTCTCCCAAATAAATGAAATGAGGACCCTTCATTTGTGTTTTCCTCAATTTCCCCTTAAGTCTGATGCTTCTTCTCACATGCTGTGGTGCACTATCCTTTTGTTTTTGTTTTCTTTTCTCTGTCTTCTTGGCCAAAGATGATTGTTTTTGAAGGTAAACTAATCTTTCAGATAACACTTGATGATCTTCTTCTTCAGAAAAAGGGGTTTTATGTATAGCCTCAATAGTTTTTCTCTCTTTTGGTGTTATTGGCTTCTTACCCTTGATTTCTTTCTTCTTCCTCTTTGAAAATCTCTCTTCCCTATCAGTTCTTTCAATTGTAGTAGTAGGAGTATTTTGGATTTCATCAATTGTTCTTTTTCTCCAACTTCTTCTTGCTATGCTACCTTCAGGAATTTCTTGAGTAGGAGTAATTTGGGTTTTATCATTTATTCTTTTTCTTCTACTCCTTCTTGTTGTACTACCTTCAGGAATTTCCTGAGGTTCCTCAAAGAAATTTCTAACCAGAAATTGTTCCCATGTGTCTTTCTTTTCCTTTAACTCCTTTTCAATCAAAATTTTTACAAGGCCGTGGTGATATAGATGGGGTTCTACATCTCCTAAATGCTTCTGAACAGTCACGGACATTTTTTTCAAACTATTGAATAGAAGATATGGGAGATTGAGATTTTGATTATCTAGAAAATTCATCAATAACCTGGTATGGTACATACACATGGACCCAAAATGGCCTTCACAGGTAATGAATTTCTGAACAACTAGCAGCAAAGTAGCCCATTCCTCTTTCAATGCATGCACAGGAATTCCTCTTTTAAAAACAGTTTGTCCATACCTTGGTTTCGTAAGATTGTTCTCCATGCTTCATCACTGATGCTTTTATTCTTAAACCAACGCTCACCCTCCTGAAGAAGTTCCGTGGTTGTTGCTATAGATGCTTCATTGACCGCAAACTTAAGGTCTCCAATCTCTGCTTCCAAGCCATTAAACGACCTTGCGAATGCCTTCGTCACTTCTTTATGATAACCTATGAATTTCTGGATAAACCGCAGCCAATTTTCTTTCTTCAATATCTCCTTTACTTGCGGATATCCCTCTATAAACTTAGGTCCTTCCGGTTCTGCTCTTAGCAATTTACCCATTTTTTCTTTCTGCTCTTCACAAATTTGCCTGCGTGAGGGTTCAAATGGAAATAGAACGGCTGAATGCACAGAGATAAGCGCAATGACTGTGGGTAAATATCAGAGAATGGGAATGAGCACAATGAAAGAAATGGAGTGAGACAGAACAGAGTGGGGTTTTGTAAGCACAGCAGAGACACGACAGAGAGATTAACAGAGTATAACACATCCGACAGCGTTTTGAATTTTGGTGGCTGCACAATAAATATGAGCACGTTTCAACAACGGTTATGGATTTATGCGGCTGTAAGAGTCCGTGGTCAAATCAAATACGTCTCATTGTCACCGGTGGAATATTGGAACATGAGTGAAGATCGGGGTTTTAATGATGGAACCGTTTGAGAATGAATGCGAGAGGATGATATGGAGATCGTGAAAGGTTACGGAATTGTCAATATAATCATTGCACATAATGGATAGAGCTCATGGTTCAGAACTATATAAAAATGTGTTTTTCAATGCTATTTGAAATAAATTTTATTCATACCTTTGGAATCTTTGCCTTTTCCTTTGGTCTTCAACTAATTTCTCTTCATTGGTGTCTTGAATGCTCCATGTCTTCATTTTTGATCCTCTCACCTGCATTTTATTTCATGATTATGGAAATAACATCTGACTGTACATTCTTTTGAAAACAGAGTAGTAGCTGCGGAATCTGCTTCTGGCTGCGGAAACTGGAGTCAGCTGCGGAAACATATGTCAGCTGCGGAAACTGACACAGCTATTACTTGGATGAATGGAGATGAACAGATGACAAATGACCAGATGGAAATGGTCATGAAAAATATTTTTATTGATGAAATGGAATGAAATGGATAAAAATGAAGTGGAATGGAGTGAAATGAAGTGAAATGAAGTGAAATGAAATGGAATGAAGTGGAATGGAATGGAGTGAATGGTCACAAAACTTGTGAAATGAAAGAGAGATTTTTTTTTTTGGAAAATTTAGAGTGTCAGGTGTTCCTGATTTTCACCCTATATTTTCTGTATAAGACTGCCAATCAGTGATTGGTTTTCAGGCTTACACAATTTTTTTTTTTTTTTTTTTTTAACTGAAAATAACAAAAGCTAGGCTGGTGAAGAAGAAGAATTCTTCTGTACCAGCCTAATTGCAGAACTTTCTTGAAACATTTTGACAAAATCCTCTTTTGAGAGTGGCTTATGATAAACTTTCAATCTATGGCCATTCACAATAAGAGGAGTTTGAAACTCATCAATGGTCTTGATTCTTACCACTCCATTGCTAAAGATCTTGTCAATCTCATATGGCCCAAGCCAATGAGTCTGAAATTTTCCTTGGAAATATTTAAACTTGGAATCAAATAACAATGCCCAATCTCCTTCTTGAAACTTCTTCTCTTTGATGTACTTGTCATGCCATTTAGCTCTTTGATATTGAACTAGATCAGTTCTTAAAATTCCTTCTTGTCTGATCTCATCTAGCTCATTCAAATGCTCCATTCTATGCTTTTGGGCTTCTGATAAGTCCATCCCCAACTGAACTGCTATCTTGAAGGTCTTGACTTGGAACTCAATGGGGAGCAAGACTTCTTTCCCATAAACAAGTTCATAGGGAGAATGTCCCGTTGTATTTCTCCATGTAGTTCTGTAGGCCCACAAGGCTTCAGGAAGCCTTTCTGCCCAATCTCTTCTATGTAGATGAACAGTTTTGGTGATGATACTTTCAAGAAATTTATTTGTGGACTCCACTTGACCATTTGCTTGCGGATGGTAAGGAGTAGATCTTATGTGCTTGATTTTGCATTCTTCCATCAACTTATCCACCAAATTGGATGTGAATTGGCTCCCCTGATCTGTCACAATTTCTCTTGGAACACCAAAGCGAGTAAAAATATCCTCATAAAGAAAATGAACAACTGAATTTTCAGTAGCAGATACTAATGCTTTAGCTTCTACACATTTAGTAACATAATCAGTGCAAACCAATATATACTTCTTTTGCTTAGATGGTGGATTAATATGTCCAATGAAATCTAAAGCCCATTTTTCAAAGGGTTCAATGAGTACCTGTGTTTGCAATGGCATTTCATTTGAAAGGGTAGGTTTCCCTACTCTTTGGCAGCTATCACACCTTTTGACATATTGTTTTGCATCTTTGAAAAGAGAAGGCCAATAATATCCCAAGGAAAGGATTTTATAGGCCGTCCTTTTGTCCGCAAAGTGTCCGCCGCATGGTTCATCATGACATGCCTTAAGAATATCAGGCATTTCATCTTCCCCGACACATCTTCTGATCACAAGATCTGGCCCTGTTTTAAACAATTCGTTAGAAATCCATGAATATTTTGAACTCTCCTGAATAATTTTTCGTTTTTCTCTTGGAAATAAATGTGAAGGTAGTTTCCCTGTAACCAAATAGTTAGCAATATCCGCATACCAAGGGGTCTTAATAGTTACTGCAAACAAGTATTCATCAGGAAATTTATCTTCTACAGGAGAATCTTCTTTAGTATTCTGAATCCTAGACAAGAAATCGGCTACTGTATTCTGTTTTCCTGGTCTATCCAACACAGTAATATTGAATTCTTGCAAAAGTAAAAGCCATCTTGTCACTCTGCCATTAGTAACAAGTTTGTTCATTAAATATCTAATTGCAGAATGGTCAGTATGAATAAAAGTATCATAGCCTGTTATGTAATGTCTAAATTTATTAATTGCATGAACAACAGCTAAAAACTCTTTTTCAGTCACAGTATAGTTCAACTCTGTGGGAGTCAAATTTTTACTGGTATAATAAATGGCATAAGGAACTAAATCTTTTTGACCCAACACAGCTCCTAGAGCTGTATCCGAAGCATCCATAGAAATATGGAAAGGGAGTTTCCAATTTGGTCCTCTCAAGATAGGTGCTTCAGATATTCTTGTTTTCAAAGTTTCAAAAGCTGATTGACAATTAGGATCCCATTTGAATTCACAATCTTTTGTAAGCAATTTGAAGAGTGGAGATGCTATTTTAGTGAAGTTTTCTATAAATCTTCTATAGTAACCAGTAAATCCTAGAAAACTTCTAACATCTCTTTGACAATTTGGAATAGGCAACTTGGAGATGATTTCAACTTTTGATCTATCAACCTTAATCCCATCTCCTGAAATATGATGTCCTAAAACAATCCCTTCAGTAAACATCATAAAGCATTTTTCATGACTTAATGAAAGGTTTGTTTCTTTACATCTTATAAGAACTTTTTCCAAATTTTCTAATGCCCCTTCAAATGAATTACCATAAACTGTAAAATCATCCATATAAACCTCTACACAATCATGGATTAGATCAGAAACAATTCCTAGTACTGCTCTTTGGAATGTTGCGGGTGCATTACATAACCCAAAAGGAAGCACTTGGTAGGCAAAAGTTCCCCATGGACAAGTAAATGTGGTCTTATCTTGATCTTTAGGTGCTACCTGAATTTGATTATAGCCACTAAAACCATCCAAAAATGAAAAGTACTTTTTACCTGCTAATGTGTCTAATACCTGATCGATAAAAGGCAAAGGAAAGTGATCCTTCAAATTTGCTTTATTCAATTCCCTGTAATCAATGCATACCCTCCATTTACCATTCTTTTTAGGTACTATAACCAAAGGAGAAACCCATCGGCTATCTGAAATTGGATAAATGAAGTTTACATTGAGAAGTTTTTGGAGCTATTCTTTGACTATCTCCCTAAGATTTGGATTCATCCTTCTTTGAGGTTGTCTGATTTGTCTACTGTTTTCCTCAATATAGATGTGATGGATGCAAGTCTTAGGATCAATACCTTTCATGTCAGTATACTCCCATGCAAATGCAGTAGAATGTTTTTGCAAGATTTTGGTTAGTTCTTCTTGTTGTGACTTTTCCAAATGTTTGTTGATATTCAATGTTTTTCCCGGAAAAATCTCAATAGTAGAACTACCAAACTCTTCCATAGAGTAAAGAGACATTTGTCTTGATGATAAATATTCTATGTCAGATTCCAACTGAAATTGTGTGGGGTGATATTCTGAAGATGTCTCAAAATTTTCTAATGTGTTCAGAATTTGACTATCCTCACTGATTTCAGAAATGGTAAAGACAGGTTGTATAGTGTCCTCATCATCAACCCATTCATTGTCTCCTACTTCTGTGATTGCTTTTGCTGGAGGATACAAATTGAATTTCTTTGTCGAATTACCATTAGAAATGGACATGTCCCCAGATCTACAACTAATAAAAGCATCAGCTGTGGCTAGCCAAGGTCTTCCTAAAATAAGTGGGTGCCCTCCTAGATTACTCTTGGGAGTCAAAATCATAAAATCTACTGGATATTCCCAAGAATCTAAGGAGACTGAAATATCTTCTAATACACCATCCGGTTTAATAATGGATCGATCTGCAAGTTGCAGTAAAGTAGGTGTAAAAAGAAGGTTAGGAAGTTTTAGCTGGTCCATAGTCTGTCTACTCATAATGTTGATAGCATCCCCTAAGTCAATCAATGTGTTTGGAATTTCTATCCCATTTATATGTGTCTTGACAATTGGACTTCCTGGATCTACATACTTCTGCATGGTAATTTTTCCCATCATAATATCTGCAATCTTTCCTACTAGGTGGATTCTTCTTGTTTCTTTTAGTTTCCTTCCTGGTCTTTTGAAACTCAACTCCTTTATGGTTTTTGCTAGGATAGGAATCTCTCGAATGGCTTGTAGCAAGGGAATATTGATACAAAAATTCTTCAATTCATCTAGAAAGTCATAGTTAGGCAACAGGATTTGTTTTTCCACCCCCTTGTCAATTTGTAGTCTTTCAGGAAAAGGAGGTGTAGATGAAGATGCAGGTTGCTCAACTATAGGAGTTGTGGATGTTGTCTTTTCTTTTTCTTTTTGAATGTTTGAATTTTGAAGAGATTCTTCCTCAGAACCCTTATTGACTTGAAGAGAATTCTCCTCAGAGGTATCTTGCTCTTGGATATCTATAGAAGGTTTTTCTAAAACTCTACCAGATCTGAGTTGTACATCGTTGAGAGGAACAATCATATAGGTAGGAAATTGTTGTCCTTCTACCATGTAAGTATTCTGAGGATTCTTATTGTTAGGATTTGGCAATGGCTGAGCTAGAAGTTGACTTGTCTTTTGTTGGTACGGGAGCATGAGTTGAGGATTTGGATTTTGTTGAGAAGGTTGTTGTTGTGGAAATGGAAATGAAAGTTGTGGATTTGAATTTGGAAGTTGTGGAACTTGTTGATTTTGAAAAGATGGAGGATATTGATAAAATTGAGCAAATCTCCCATAAGGATATTGCATCCCTTGTACCCATGGCTGATATGTATTCTGATGTTGGGGCCAACGTTGTTGCCAAGGATTCCAATTTGGTGGGGTTTGAAAACTCATAGGGTTGTTAAACCTTTGAGTTTGTTGTCCCTGCCAAGGTCTTCTTGCAACAAAACAGAGAGATTCTACTGAATTTGGGTCTTCTTGAAAGACAGCTTTGAGTCCAGGTTTTGAAGGAAAATCCTTGATCTCATGATTCTCTGAGCAAATCATACATGTTTCTACAACTTTTGCATCCAAGGGACATTCCATCAAAGCATGTTTCTTCCTACATTTTGGACAAAAGATGGCTAAAGCGTCTGTTTCTGCTTTCTGCTTGTTTTGGATTTTAAGGGTGTCTAGTTGTTCACTAAGGCTCCCTAAGATATCAGTTTTGAACTCATCAAGCATATTACCAATCTCCGCCCTACTTACTGATCCAGTTGCAGATTTGTTAGCCCTAATAAGAGAAGGATCCCTAGGCCCTTTTCCTGTTTTAGATTTTCCTCTTGAGAGATGGACACATAGTTCTGTTATGTCACGAAGTGGAAGTTGAGAAATGTCTCCTTTCCCATCATGTTTAAAATATCTATCCATTCATCTCTAATGGCTTTTAATATGAGGGCTTTCAAGGTTTCATCATCTAAGTTGCTCATCTTTGCTCTTTTCAAGTTATATTGAAATATTTCAAGTAAGTCTTCCAAATTTTCATCTTCTTTTTGCATCATTTTGAATACCTCATCCTTGTGATTGGTGGGCATACAATAGTCCAAATATCTATCCAAAAATGTTTGTTTCATATCATTCCAAGTCCTAATATATTGAGTGGCTAATCCCATGAACCATTTCAAAGCAGATCCCTTCAATGTTGAAGGAAACAGTTTGAGTTTTTGAGAGTCTTCCATATAATCATAGGTTCGGCACACAACTTCAAACTCAAACAAAAATGTTTCAGGATCCTCACTTCGCAATCCATAAAAGTTAGGGAGGACAGATGGTGAGATATTTTTCATTGTTGCATGAGTTTCCTCATCAACTATAGGGAATCCAAACAAGTTGTTTCCTTCCCTATTTCTACCATTATTTCCTTCACCATTGTTGTCTCCATTGTTTCCTCCTCTTCTACCTCTACCTCTACCTCCATCTATTACTTCCTCTGCCATGATATTTTCTTTAGAGTCCTTAAAGTCCTCTAGTTCTTCTACCAAGGGAGGATGAGAGAGAGTCTCTTTGTTTTCTAAATGGGATTGAGTAGGTGGTATAGAAGAATCCTCTAATTCAGCTGCTCCTTGAGTTCCAAAAATCTTAAGGCTAGGGGTAGATGGTGGTGAATTTGGTCTATGCCTTGAAGAAGATGGAGTTGTGAAAATCGAACTCTTGGCTTTAGCTATAAACCTTCCCCTAGAATCTCTTCCTCTATGCATGTCATTTTTTATTTTTAAATTTTTATTTTTTATTTTTTATTTTTAAAAAGTTGGGCTAATAATTCTCTTTCTGATCTTCCAGGTCACACTAAGTGCAAGAAGAGAGCATACTTAAGAAATTACTAAACCAATAACTCTCTTTTCTGATCCTCCAGATCACACTAGGTGCAAGAGGAGAGCATACTTCAAGAAGTTATCAAGTTTCCCTTCTTTTATGATTTTATGTTTTTTTTTTTAAGAAATTGGCTACCTAGTTACACTTCCCCGGCAACGGCGCCAAAATGTTTGGTCAATTTAGTGTGTCCTAAATTGCTGCATTTAATTTGTCAATCCGGGAATCGTAAGCTGATGAAGTGCGGCGCACAATATGTGCAAGATAACCTATTTCTTAACTTTTGTCGTTTTTGGTCTTTCTAAGGTGAAATGGAAATTCTAAAATGAAAACAAGTTTGGTTATATTTGTTCAAGGAAGTGATATCCCCTATAATGATTTACCAACTTGAAACTTTAAAAGCAAAATGAAAATTACAATCACAAGACTTGAAAGAAAGTAAAAGTGTACTGCTGAAATGAAAAGATGCTACTAATCTAATGAATCAAAACAATAAACTAGTGAACATGAAAACCAAACTATTCTTGCTGCCAACTAAACACAAAAAAAACTATGCTTAAGGAAATCCAAAGTTAGTAATAAAGGTGAATTAAATCACCTACATCAACTTGTTCTCTCCTGATTCCCCAATCTTAGTCCAAGCATGACGCTGCATGGACTGCCCTCAACTTGAGTAACTGAGTGGTCTAATTTGGTGTAGTGCAAACTAATACTACATTTCATAATGCAATCCCTCACCATCAGTCCAGCTTTGGCTTTTGGAGGAAACTGAAGATGCTATGAGCAGCTTAATATATCTAAATTTGCAGAAAAGAAACTAATACTAAACTACACATTTCATAATGCAATCCCTCACCATCAGTCCAGCTGTGGCTTTCGGAGGCAACTGAAGATGCTATGAGCAGATTAATATATCTAAATTTTAACTACTGAAGCAAAATGAGCAACCGAATTAAACAAAGCAAGATCGAAATTAAAATGTAAAACTAAGAAAAACAAAATTAGTTAAAACAGAACAATGTTAATTCCATGTCATTAGTCAAAAAACTAAGTGAAAATGCCTGCTACCTATCTATAACCTGAAACAAGAACACTGATCAGTGATTAATAACATAAAAACATGAAAGACAGAAGTGAAATGGAAAGCATGAAAGTTTTTAAACAGAAATGAAGCATATGTATCATGAAAAATTCAATGTATAAACATGTGAATGGATTATGGTACAATGAGCTTTAAAGAAATGAAATAAGAACTATACAATAATGCACATAACCTTAGCTGAGCAGGGGCCCTCTACACCAGCCTTGGCAACAATCTTCAAGTACGAATTAAGTCTGAAAACAGAGTCTTCTTATATTAAAATGTAGTCATAACAGTAAGGTAGTATTACGGCTCAAAGGCAGCGTAATTACATTACAGAGCAGACTAATAAAAGATAACAGAGACTAATCGAGACTAACTCTATATGCGTATGCAAACAC
Source organism: Pinus albicaulis (assembly GCA_034641835.2). NCBI lineage: Eukaryota > Viridiplantae > Streptophyta > Pinopsida > Pinales > Pinaceae > Pinus > Pinus albicaulis. The sequence continues at coordinate 922,923,889 of CM076574.1, read as the reverse complement.
ATTATATATAACAAAAGAAATATAACTGTCTTCCTAAAGTTTATGCTAATACAAAACACGTAGACCATTACGTCCACGGATCTAGGATCATGGCCGTGTTGGAAAGTAAATCTATGAGGAGTGGATGCTTGAATTCGGCTATGGAGCAATGTACAGATGTCGACTTGTCCTCCGCAAGCTCAGAAACAGCCATATGAACCTTCACGTGACACGAAACAGAGTCCTGTCACCGTGAGACTCCATGGTTGACTTCCATGTGGACGCCTTTGACCGCGGCTTCTTTAGATGAGTTTTCTCGAACCAATAGGACACAAACCATGTCCACATCATTTCTGACTTGCCCATGTGGCTCGTTTTTCCTGTAGACACCTGTAACATAGAGTTTCACAAAATAGTTGCGGAAAGTTGCAGCAGCTGCGGAAAGTGGCAAGATTCCGCAGCTAAATGAACAAAATCTAAATCAAACAGCAGACACAAAAATATAGTTAAAAACCATGTTAGATACTCTTTTGCAATTAACATACAATGATATTGACAACTTGGGAGGTTCAGGTGAGTGAAAAGGTATAGAAAAGTGTATGGAAAAGATGCAGAATTGAGACTCAACACATCCTATTTCCTCAAAGATTTTATTTCAAAGGAATTAGAAACATGAAAGATTCACTGATAACTGCAGTCATAGAAGAGGGAACGCCTAAAAATCCATGATTACAACTATAAATACCTTTAAAACAAATATTTAAGTAGGAACAAAGGGTATGATCAGAACAGACCTCTTTGGCAAACTATAAACAATGGTACTTCAAAGGGAGACTTCAAAAAAAGTTTTCAAGTGGAAACAGATAAGCAGGGAAAACCATAAATCATGCTGGAACCAGCTAATTGAACAATTAGAGAAATAAACAAGCATGAGGACTAAAGAGAAATATGTTGAGATTCAACAAGATGATGAGCTTAGTGAAAAGAGTCACCTTCACTAAATGGGCCCGCAGGCTATTTTTGGCGCAAAGTCTATTTTTAGACTATGTCTATTTTTAGACATGTCGATCATATTCTATGAGTTGTGGGATGCTATTTGTGGATGGTTGGTCAAGATGGAAAAATAGATGGAATTCTATTTTTAGACATATTGGGCGGAATCTATTTTTAGATTTCCAGTCTAAAAATAGATATGTCGAATATTATTAGCTCTTAATAATATTTGGACTGTAAATATTATCTTATTCTCTTAAAGCACTTCAGTTAAGTGCACAGATGTGGCACAGAAACTGACAAAAGGAATTACGCTATTCCTAAGGGTTTACTGGAGCTAATGCATGAGGACTTCAGTTATAACTCATATGACAGAGTTTGGTGGAGTTATAGAAGTAGTTGGTGGAGTTGTGTTCAGTTTAACTCAGTTAGACACAGTTGAGCTATTTGTATCTAGTCTAACTGATTGATACAATAGTGAGAGTGGTGTGAATTAATTATTAATTAATTCTCTAAATATTAACTCATTAATCAACTGAAGAATACATCAGTTAACTACAGTGCATGGATAGTTTCAGTGGAGACCAGTGGAGAGATAAGTGAAAGAGAAAGTGTGACTATCAATTGTGAATATAGTGATGCATTGATTGCATCCAACACTCAGTAGAGATGCCAATGAGGATTGTGCAGTGCAAGCCAAGTGGATTTGAGTTCATTCAGAGCCATTCTTCAGCAAGGATTTCATAGTAGAGGAAGGCTAGCAGGTGGCAGAGATCGGTGCATGGATTTTCTAGATCAGGCTTGATTAGTGTGTAGCGATTGTATTGTACTGAGAGCTTGATATGATCAGATTTGTATGAGGATTGTTACATGATATCTATGACATATATTATGTACAGATAATTAGGGTTTTTAGCTTCAGGCTTTCCCGTTAAATCACTGTGTTAATGTGTGTGAATTTTTATGGTTTCATGTGTGCTTTGCAATTGATATAATTTCCGCATGTGATGATCAATAGTGGAATAGATTCTATATTGTGCATGAAGTTAAAATAGTGTACGATTAGAAGAATCTTGGATATATAACATATCAGTTATATAATTTCTACAAAATATTAAAGACTCTAAAATACTTGAGCAGAATAAAACATAAAACACTGAAGGACAAACAGGTCTAAGGTGTTTCCAGGAGTCATTTCTTAGCCTAAACTTTTCATCCTACTGTAGTAAGAATTTATGAAACATAATGAAAACAGGAAAAACAACAGACAGTTTAGAATACATCACCAACAGCCAAGCTCAGGGATCCAATGATAGAGCCTTCTCAAGAACAAGCATGTCACAACATAATCCAGCTTCCAAGACTTCAATTTCTTCTTCAACTTCAAATAGACTATGTATTATTTCAGAAAGTTTCAGTGTTACAACTAGTGATCAATCAACCAACAACTTCTCATCTTCTTCATAAGTATTTATAGAAGAAAAGAGGAGGTGGAAGAGTTTTAGGGCTTGAATATCATTAATGCTATGTTAATTGCAACTCCTAGCCTTGAAAACCATGCAAGGCATAAGGCAGGAATTCTTTTAATTCTAACTCTGTTTTATTTACTCTATTTCTGATTTTTAGGCTTAGTGGGTAAAAAGATTGACTTTAAGGCATTTTCTTATCTTTTCAATAACTTTACTGACAGTTTGAAATATCTTCTTTTTTTTAAAATAACTGTTAGCTGTCTTTAGCCTTCATGTTTTGGACTGAGATTTGATCTAAGTATTCCTTTGAGGTAGAGAGGTTACAGGTGGCAGTTTTGGTAGTTGGGGATTCAATTAGCCCCTCTGATGTGGGATTCGAGGTCTTCTGGATCTAATTTTGTGTTTTGTAAACACAGTGATTTATCTTTGGATCTGTGTTTAGGCTTGATTAAGAAATAATCTTCATCTTTGACACTGATATCCTTTCATTAATTGATGTTGACTGTGTTTGCTATTTTCAGGTGTGTAGAGGGTTTATGAGAGTTTTTTCTTAGAAAATCGGTGATCATGACTTATCGGCCTTCTTAAAACATGTCAATATCACTTTTAAACCCTATAATTGGTGTCAAAGGTCGCGAGGATCGTCATCCTCGGCCTATGATAGTGTACCTGGCTGTGGGAGGGTTTTACCCTAAACTTCATTAAACCTGCATAAAAACACACAAAATTAATTTAAAATCCTGCGAAGTATTGGCTTGATTGCTTAGGAAGGTTCGTGGGAATCGTTTGGAGCTGTGTGAATGGGAAAATGCAGTGGTAGAAGGAAGAAACCCTTGGTGGAAGCGAAATAGGGTTTTTAATTTGAATTAGGGTGCGAATTGGAAAAAGTGGTTTCAGAAAACTGGAAATGGTTTTTGCACAACATTTGCGGGGGTAGGTGGTATTCGCTTTTGGAACGCGATTCCACTCAGCAATCGATACGTGGATTTTCAAAACCACATATGTCGCACGGAAGTAGTGCACTGGGAAGGTAGGCCAAAATTATGCGAGATTGATTATGGTCCATCGGATGATCAGCAATAGATTGAACGGCATGGATAAAACGTGATGGAGGGGAAGCTGCGGGGTAAAAATATATGCGGGGTCCAAAATGACGCAATTTGTTTTGTTGCGTAGTGGACGGGTGTTTGGGTCATCGCATTACATCCTGATCGTCAGATTTTAAGAATCAATGGCTAGGATTCAAAGATGGGGCAGCTTATGTTGAAAAGGGATGAAGGAAGGGAAGGTGATCGGGCAGAAGGATGGGGCCCGATGGCCGTTGATCTGCAAAGATCAACGGTCCAAATTTGTTTGGACCAAAATGTCGGGAAAGAGAAAAATAGAAAGAAAGTAAGGGATCGGGAAAGGTTTTTAAGCCCTTTTAGCACCTGATTGCAAGGCTAAGGACGCATGGAGGAAAGGGTTAAAGGACATAAGCCCTCGGGGGCTTAAGACCTACATAGTGCAAAAGACTGATTTAGGCCCAAAAATAGTGTTTTTCAAGCCAAAATGAAGGTTCCGATAGATGAAAGGAGGGGTTTTAAATCAAATCAGAGGGAGATATAAGGTTAAAAAAAGAGGCTTTTTATGATTTGGAGGTTAAATGAAGGTTTATAGAAGGATTTGTGAAAGGAAAGAAGAGTGAAAATGGAGAATTGAAATTATGGGAAAATGGAGTTTCTAAGCAGTTTTCTTTGGTAAACAGCAGGTACTTTAGGATTAATAGCGAAACAGCAGTGAAGATTAACTAAAAAGGTAATAATCATCATAAAACTTCAGAAGATGATAAGTTTTCAAAGGGAACTATCTCTTGAAGGTTTAAAATACAAGTTTAGCCACCATTGGGTATGACAAAATTTATAGGTGGCTAACAAATGAAATGGCATCCTTGCATAAAAATGAGGCATGGGATCTGGTGGAGTTGCCGGCTGGAAGGAAGCCCATCGGGAGAAAATGGGTGTTTAAGAAGAAGATGAACGTAGAAGGCAAGGTGGAGAAATACAAATCTTGGTTGGTAGCAAAAGGTTATTCCCAGGTGCCGAGAATTGATTTTGGTGATATTTTTTCTCCTGTTGCCAAAGTTACTTCTATTAAATTACTTTTATCCATTGCTGCTACTTTTTATTTTGAGGTAGAGCAGATGGATGTGAAGACAAAATTTCTTCACAGGTATCTGGAAGAGGAGATCTACATGAAACAACCTGAAGGCTTTATGGTGAAGGGGAAGAAAGAACTAGTATGCAGGTTAAAGAAGTCTCTGTATGGGTTAAAACAGTCAGCAAGGATGTGGTATCAGAAATTTGATACCTACATACAGGGACTTGGCTTCACCAGAAGCAAGGAGGATCACCGTGTTTATTTTAAATTAATTGGTGATCCTGTTATTTATTTGGTCTTGTATGTGGATGATATGTTTTTGATTGGAAATTACAAAGAAATTATCCAAGATTTGAAGACCCAACTATTCTCCAAATTCGACATGAAGGATCTTGGTGCTGCAAACTATATTTTGGGCATGGAAATTAAGAGATATTGGGCAAAGAGGAAGCTCTGGTTAAATGAGAGGAAGTATGTCGAGACTATATTCAAGAGGTTCAATATGCAGGATAGTAAACCAGTGAATGTTCTGATTCTTGTAGGTACAAAGCTGTCTGCTGAACAGTGTCCCAAGACACAAGAAGAAGAGGAGGATATGTCCCGTGTTCCATATGCAAGTGCAGTGGGTAGCCTGATGTATGAAATGGTATATAATAGACCAGAAATTGCACATGTAGTGAGAGTATTGAGCAGGTTTATGTCAAACCTAGGGAAGGAGCATTGGACAACAGTGAAGCGAGTTTTCATATATTTACATGGCACTAGTGATTATGGCTTGTTCTACTAGGGAAAACCAGGATTGGAAAGAGTGATGGAAATTCATGGTTTTTTTGATGCAGACTAGGCTGCAGATCTAGACCAAAGAATATCTACAAGTGGGTATGTGTTTAGCCTATTTGGAGGTGCAGTTAGTTGGGTGAGTAAAAGACAGTCTGTAGTGGCTCTTTCAACTACAGAGGCTAAATACATAGCAGCCACTCATGCAAGCAAGGAAGAAGTTTGGTTGTAGAGATTGTGTTCAAGTATGGGGTTGGTGCAGCAAGATATAAGGATAGATTGTGATAGCCAAAGTGAAATTTTCTTGGCTAGGAACCCTGTTTATCATTCAAAGACAAAGCACATTGATGTTCAATATCACTTTGTGAGAGATATGGTTGAGGCTAAAAGGGTGTTGCTGGTAAAGGTGGACACTTTGAATAATGTTGCAGATGCATTGACGAAGTCTGTAAGCACTCAGAAGTTCTCTTGGTGTAGAGAAACAATGGCCATTGCAGAACTGAGCTAATGACTAAGCTCTCCTGTGGCCCCCTGTGGAAAGAAAACAATAAGTGGGAGAATGTTGGGTATGTGTTATATTATTTCCATGACTAATCACGCGCGGGGGGGCGATAGCCCCCCTCGCATCGCCATGCTGGGTGCAACATCGGGGGGGGGCAGCAGTAGTGCCCCTTGAAAAAAAAATTTGGTCCTTATTTTCCAGTGGGCAGACCCGCCCATGGTTTTGTGCATGGGTTTGCACATGGTTTTGGGGTACCATGGTTTTTGGCCCATGGTATTTTGTAGATATGGTAAAGGGAACTATGGTTATGTTCTAATCTAGGGTTAATGGATAGGGGTTTATGTATGCTTCAGCATGTATATATATGTGTTGTAACACTAAAAGGAATATAATGAAAAATCAAGCTGGTCGTCCCAATTTGGGATCCATGGGAATATCTCTATGTTTATCTGTTTCATGTTTTATGCTCTTGCTACTGTTTATTTTCTGTCTTTAAGATTCGTTTGAAGATAATTTATGTACAGGGTTAAAAACTACAATATTTACAGGAAATATTTTGGCGATCTAGCTCAGATTTGAAGCTACAACAAGAGCGACATAAGGAGAACAAGAACTTCTTGGACTCCAAGTAAGTTATTTGATATATTCTGTGTGTCTATTTACTATTAGAAAAAGTAGTTGCAAAGTCTTTAACCTATTGTTCTAGATGAGCACTACATCTAGGGAAGAATTTTTTATCCGTAATCCATAATTCCACATAACAAATTGGCGATTCCGCTGGAGAATTTACCCTTCGTCCTTAGTGTATTTGCCTCTGATTTTCTCTATTTATTCACCCAGTAGAATTTACTCAGAAATATTAGGCTTTTTGAAATCAAAATTTTCATTAGAAGTGTGTTAAAAATTTCAGTTTTCATTCTCTGACTATGCTCAACGCACTGTTGAATAGGACACAGTGCTTTGCATAGCACTGTCTCCCTTCTAGGGGTGTGTTTCAATGCACTGTCTCCCCTTAGAGACTGTGTTGCCCCCTAGAATCAGCCAAATTCCTTTGAGTTTGTCATTGCATTTTATTTCAGTTTGTTATTTGTTGTGTTTTAAAGAGCCTGATACCTCAAATTGACCACCTTACCTACCTCTTCCTCCTTTGAAAGAAAAGTTTGTTCAATGTTTATTTACATAGTTTTTCTTTATCATTGACGAATTAATTTCAAAGTATTTTCAATGCTGCATTAGATACATTTTATTTTTAAAAAGGAAATTTTTAATTAATTATTCATTTCCTGATAGGAGAAATTGTTGTTAAATTCCTAATTTTTCCTTCAAAAGAGAAATTGTTGTTTAAATTCTTCATTTCTCAAAAGTAAAAGGAATTTGTTTTTATTTATTTGGCACACTTAGTTTCTATTCTGCATTCATAACATTGAAGGGAATGAAAAGAAAAGCCTGCATTTGCATGTAGTGGATTGTGTGTTTTGCAAAAGGAACAATTAGGAAAGCTGCATTTAGTTTGTGCTCTTTGATTTGTTTGCTCTCAAATTGATTGCTCTTTCCCTCTAGTAGCTAGTAATTTCATTGAAAAAATAAAAGTGAAAGATTGCTTATCATTTTAGTTTGCATTTTAGGAATTTCCAATACATCATCGCGATGAACCTTGAAAGGAAAATTGATAAACAAGATCAACTTAAAATTTATCTCAATTTACCTAACAAAGCATTGGAACCATAACGATAACATTTAGAAGGTATAGGCTAGATAAGTGTTCCGGCATCGTAAAACATAAAAAATGTCATTAATTGTATGCAATACATTCCGAGTGTGATACCTCTCTCCATGTATGTAAGTATATCATAGCTCATCCACATACTTTTAGGTATATCGGGAGGTGTTACAGTACGAAAAGTATAAAGGGGTTCTCTCACTCTGCGGTTTCGCATCAGACAATGCTAATATGAACTTGGGCCTCCACATACCTTCAGGTATATTTTTGAGGACAAATTTAGGTTGCTATCCATCCATAGTGAACCGAGTTGGCCGCCTTGTAAATTGTGATACACTGAACACATCATTCGGGGAGATTCCCTGCCCGTACTTCTTGGTTCGCCAGGAGGTATTCTGCAGTTCATAGTTTCTTAGTAAAACTTTTGCCTGGAAATACCCTTTTATTTTGTTTATTTATTTTTAGTTAAAATAAATTAGTAATCATGGAAGAAAAAAATCCTTTCCTCTTTCATTCGAGTATATTATCATTAAAACCACCTTTACCACTAGAGTTACTCCTGGTCGGCGAAGGCGATAACACTCTACCAAATCAAGTACTATTCGTACCTCTGGTGAGACATCATTTTCCCATATACCAGAGTTAGCTCAAGTTGTTTCTACATATCTCGGTTCGTCTACTGTTGTCAAGACAGAGTCCTCACAACTACCTGTGGTCACGATCCATCCAATCAGTGAGACCATAGCTCCTAGACCCGACGTTGTTCAACCAGAAGTTGATCCAGATCCTGTCTCTTATTTGCCAGAAGATCTGAATCCTAAAGTCGAACAACCGGAAGTTGTTCCTATATTGGTCATCCCACAATTTTCTGTAGCCATTGAGTCTCCCATATCACACAGTCAACCTCCTAAAATATACTTTGGGCTGGATGGCGAAATACCTCCACCTGGTTTGATTTTGATTGAAATAATCCCACAAGACGAGACACCTTTAACTCCAACTCATTTTCGCTAGGAGCTTTACCTGTACAATTTTTTTCGTCAATCACCTTTCTATGCTTTTGTTGATCCTGTTTCACTTCGAGTTCCCGTAGATTCTATAGGGTGTACACTGGGTCATTTTTACCATGGCTGAGATTGCATCCCAGATTGAACCATATATTTCAACTGTGACAACATCTATTGTTGCTTCATCTTCGATGTTTTGTCCATTGACTTCACCCATGTCATAATTTGGTATCCTATATGGTTCCTCCCTTATGAGTACCGAATAGCTTGATCCTTTATTCACATCTTTAGTGCAATATCAAGCTCATACCATCAGTTATTCTCCTTGTTGGTTGGTGATTTCACAGAAATTACCCTTTGAAATTCAAAAATTCAATGAAAATCATGGGGAGCACTCGTCAACGCATGTTATAACTTATCATTTGTGGTGCTCATAAAAATCCTTAAATGATGACTCTGTTAGACTACGTATTTTCCAGCGCACACTCACTAGTCCAACTGCATAATGATGATGGTTCTTTCCTGTGTCAACCTCATTAAAAAATGAAACAAGTGCCTATGAGGATAGTTATTTTTTCTTGTGTCAACCTCATTAAAAAATGAAACAAGTGCCTTTGCGGAAAGTTATTTTACTGTGTCAACCTCGTTAAAAAATGAAATAGGTCATGAGCATAATTATTTTCCTGTGTCAAGCTCATTAAAAAATGAAACAAATCGTCTCCTAATTACGACAAGTCTTCCATCTGATCTCATAAATGAACCTTCATTCCATCCATCTATTAGTAACTAGTATTTTACTTAGGTGAATGAAATGAAGCTTGGGGGGCATCTTCTCTTGCAGGGGGAATTCGACATGTGCTCTTGCAGGGGACATTCAAAACATTCTTACCAATTGCACGTAATAAACCACTGGAGTTTGGGGGTAAAATTAGGTTCAGAGCTCCAAAATGAAAATGGTAACTATGGAATGGTAAAAATGAATAGTAAAACTCTTTTTAATACTCATTTAATTGTTTGCAAATCATATTTATTGCTATGAATATGGTTTTATTATTTTTTTATCATGACACATGTATTTTTAATCCATTTGATGTTGTTTTGAACAGGTCTTACAACTGATGAACAAAGTAGTCATGCAGATTTATTTCAAGAATGATTTTACCACAAAGCATACTTTTTCTCCTTATTTTTCGATATTTGTTAAAAACGAAAAAGGATTTGAAGTGCACTTTTATCTCTTTTTCAAGCTTCTATAACGATGAAAAAGGAACCTCTAGAGTCGTCTTTCAACTCTTTTTAGACTCCGATAATGTGAAAAGATTTCTGAGCACTTGTCTTTTTCGAGCTCGTAAAAGTAAATGAATTGGTACCTACTTAGTATAATTTTAACCTTTTCTTGACTGAGATAGATTATTTACAAAAAAGGAATGCCTTGGTCAAACATGACTAAAGAGGTTCTCTCAGATATTATTTTACACTTTTTTGGATTTGAGCGACAACTTTACAAAAAAATTCTTATGCATTTTTCTTTTGTCCTCTTTTTCAAACTCTCCAAGTATGAAAAAGGACAGGGCTATCACTGTTGTTAAGCTCGTTAAAAAATAAAATAGCAACAAGCTTGTCAATCATGGAAAGAATTGAGTTTCATTCATCGCTAGACTCATTAAATTATTAAATAGAGATACATTATTCACCCAAAGGGTTGAGTTATAGATCAAGAAAATTTTATCCTCTTTAAGCTTGTTAAAAAATAAAGAGGTACTGGTCGACAAATGATTGGGGAAAATTTGGGAAAGTGAATAGAACGTTTTACGGTAGCAGGTCACTCTTGAACATGACACTTCACTCCATCACCGTGACTATTTGGGTTGGGTAATCTTCTTGATGGTTCATTCATACCTATGGTTCATTATACCTTCACTTCGATTTTGGGTCAATGCTACCAACTCATCTCAGTGTCACCGATATGTTCAAGATAATTCATCCAGTGAATACTCATCCTTCTTCAATACTCATAAACCTTCATTCTCATGACAGTCATCCCTGAACATTTCTATATCAGGTCATACCTTTGTCTCCATAATCAGTAACTCCCATTTTTCAATAAGGTGGCTTCCTATCGATGAAAAATCATTATCTAGGAAGTTCACTTGGAAACATTATATTCCAGTACCATGAGGCTTGTTACAACATCGACAATATCCTCGCTTCCGAATTTTTGACTGAAATATTTTTTTTGGCGTTCGACATCAAATCATCTATTCACACCTTATGAAATTTACTACAGTACCTTGAGAGCCATTGACATCAATGATGGTTCTTTCTCGTTTGTTAAAAACTCACATCATTGGCTGGTAATCAAATGATGTCTTTCCATGTTTGACTACAAATCATATATTCGCATGGCTATACTTGTACCTGAATTATCGAGTGAACGAGAAAAGAGGACCCCAGATCTGGTTTTAGCCATCCGGTCTGCGATTTCAGGATTTTTGTACACATCATCTATATGGTGACCTTACATACATATCGTCATCCGAACATGGGCCTATATCTATAGGCATGTCTATATTGGGCAACATTCCAATGTAGATGACTTTCTGAAATATGTAAATGTTCTTAGAAAGTTTATTTGCTGAGCATGGGAATGTTTTCCCTCAGAAATTATGATCAAGAGATATATCATGATGTAATGTATTGTGATATTGATGTAGGTCACCACTCCACTTCATTTCCAGCCCATCACAGTGTAAATCATCTCAATCAAAATATTGTTATTATTATTCTGACTTCATGCTTTAGGGGGCAATTGTTATAGGCTAATTTGGGCACCATTCCCAATGACATGGTTAATTGGACATCATCTCCAAAACCAATGAATAGGGTCTATCATTCCCTATCATTGCTGCTTCTACATGCCCTAAGACAAAGAACAAGACAAATCATTCATGATTTTCATTTGCAAAGGTTTCCAAGATTTGAAGTTTATAATATATCATATGAGAGCTCACCAATGCTACCTCTAAGGGACTAAGTGCGTTGTATATGCAAGTAACCCAACTCAAGGGTGCTCTGCAAAGCACTTCCCAACATTCAAGGGTGTGTTGGTCACATTGGGAGTGAAATTTTCATTGTTCAAGAATCTCCACTTGACCAGTGCCTTCTAGAAGAGTTCACATGTGTCAAAATTCGAAACCATGTGTCCATTTGATACCTTTGAGACTGGGAACATGTATTACCTATTATTAGAAAGTCATTGATTGTAAAACTACCTTTAGCTCCTCTATAAATTGAGCACAGATCTTAGTGTTTGAAAGGGAAGAATTTGAGTAGAGAAATGCTGGTGGAATTTTAATTCAGGAATTTATTTGAGTGACATGATGCTGGAGAGATGTGAATTGTGATGAGGCTGGGATGTTGCTGGAGATGGTGAAACTAAATCAATCACGAGGTTGTAACCTCTCCTTCTATTCATTAATAAATATTGCTGCTTACTTTCCCACATATGTATCTGTATAAGCTTCTTTCTTTCATATTATGAATTCTTATTTGATGCATATGGTTAATATTGTATTGATTTAACTAAATAAATTGAATAGACATCTGTATTATTGCTATATTTTTTTGTTTAGTTTTCATCTTTGCAGGAAATATTTTGGCAATCTAGCTCAGATTTGAAGCTACAACAAGAGCGACCGAAGGAGAATAGGAAGTGCTTGGACTCCAAGTAAGTTCTTTGATCTATTATGTGTGTCTATTTAATTTTAGGAAAAGTAGTTGCAAAGTCTTTAACTTGTTGTTCTAGATGAGCCCTACATCTAGGCAAGAATGTTTTATCCGTAATCCATAATTCTGCATAATAGAATCTACCACCAAGAGCCAAGGCAAAGAATTGCATACCAATCATGCATGCACTATCTGCAACAATTATGGACACTATACCCATAATTTTCTAGAGATCCCATGATATAGGGACGCCTTACATGCCATCGAGCAATCCTATCAAGAGGATCCCTCTGCCCAATCTTCTGGAGATGAACATTACGCTATTATATACCTGCAGGAGGAAATTCAGTTGCCAGAAAGACTCCCAACCATTCCCCCTCCTCCCATTTAACGTTGTGTACTATGTGATGAGCGCGATCATTTCATCATTGATTTCCTAGCTCTAGAAATGTTCCAGTGATGGTATCCAGTTCATGTAGTATATCTAACTAACTTAGATACCTAGTATTCATGTGAAATATGCAGTGATAATAATCCGGTAAGCGATTGTCACTACATCCCCATATTTTGGGCAGCGCTAGCTTGTATGTGATCCACTATAGTTTTCCTCTCTTGAGAAGATGGATCAGACTCCAAATCTATGAACAACTCGACAATCCAAGAAGATGTGACGAGTAGATCCATCCTCATTTTGTTAGCTGAAAAGTGACTAATCAGGGAACCCTTAGTTACCCCCAACTACCCTCTATAGAGAAGACCAACGTGCACATTATATAAAATTCCCAATCATGTAGTCACCACTTGCCCTGACTTAGAAGAACTTTGCCACTGGTACCTAGTCACGCCATCCAGTGAGCAGGACGGGAACCCCATATCTAGGCTATTTTTCCTAGTATGTTAGGGAAATCACCATGAACAAGGCTATACCTATATCCTGAAATTTCATCCTCTAATTTATATGATACATACATTAGAAAATAAATGCGACGATCTCCTCAAGCGGTATAGAAGGTATATCACCCACAGGCCAGCAACACCACACCCGCGTTGGCATAATGGGAAAACTGGGACGATGCACCAACCAAGCATGATGCAGGCCCAACCTAGGATAACATGCGGACTATGCGATCTAGTTGGCCATTGGGTCAATCAGTGCAAAGAACAGAAGCACGTAGAAAACAATTTTCGCGCAGTCTCTTCTCTCCCACAAAGACTTCTCTCTAACCGAAAATAAAGCACACTTATTGCCGGATTTATTCACACTTTCATCATACAATAAAATTTGAGCATCTCCCAAATCTTAGAGTGGCAAGATCAGCATTAATTCTACACTCCCAAAAATAGTTAGACACACCCACGCCAAAAACTCAAAAATGAAAGTAGAAGCTCTTATCTTCTGGAACAGATCCTTCCCAAGCATTCACATCTTGGACAAAGAGTAGTGTTGATTCCCACAAGATATACTTAGTTGGCACAGTGATACCATGCACCATCTGTAATGGCCATAATCACGAACTAGAGGCATGCTCTCTAATGGAAACATTTAGGCACCTCTGTACCAGGCATAATTTCTATGGACAGTAAATTGACCATCCTAACATGGGACCCAACCTTGTGCTCATGCAAACTCTCGTCGCATTACTTTTCCCCCACAAAATTTTGATAACATGCTACACAACATAAGATTCGTATCATCATTGGGAACCAAGACTTGGGCTACCCACATGACTTGGGTTTCCAACCATGTTACCGTCATAAAAAAATAGGGCACAATACATGTTTGCTCTGATTTTTGGGATTTGAACAAAGCATGTCCCAAGGACAATTATCCCACCCCATTCATCAACCAGGTCATCGATTCTTTTTTGGGTCACGAGGATCTCTCCTTTATGGACAGATTCTATGGGTACAGCCAAATTAAAATCCACCGTACAAACCGGTACAAAACCACGTTCACCACCCCCTGGGGCACATTCGCATACAAGGTAATGCCATTTGGCCTAAAAAAAACTACAAGCACCTTCCAGAGGGCCATGAACTACATATTTCATGACTTAGCACACCTTATCCTCGCCTACTTGGACGATTTAACCATCTGCTCCAAGAAATGCTCTGAACATCTTGAGGATCTGCGATTGGTATTCTAACGATGTCGATAATACAACCTAATCTTGAACCCCCTCAAGTGTGTCTTCTGTGTCACAGAAGGAAGAATATTAGGTTTTATCATGTCCCAGCAAGGGATTCACGTGGACCCCCTCAAGGTCCAAGCAATCAAAGAGGTACCTCCACCTCAAACCCTCAGGCAACTACAAAGCCTGTAGGGGAAGGCCAATTTTCTGAGACGGTTCGTCCCAAATTATTCCACTTGTGCTCAAGGGTTCTTGCGCCTCTTTTCCAGGACATCCCATTCAAATGGGATGATCATGCCCAACAATTTTTCGATGCGCTAAAAGAGATGTTGTCTTCAACACCTCTCATTAGTCCCCGAGACTATGACAAAGGTTACATCCTGTATCTATTAGCTTCCGAGACTGCCTTGGCCAGAGTATTGATCCAGGAAGGCTAAGATGGGAAGGAGCACATAATCTACTATGTCAGTAAAACCTTAGCAGGCCCAACTTTAAGATATGAACCTGAAGAAAATACTTCCCTAGCACTAATACATGAAGTCCAAAATCTTTGCCACTACATCATATTAAAGACCACTACGGTCATCGCGGATATTAATCCCATCAAATATCTACTCACGCGCTGCCTAATGAACCAAAAGTACTCCTGTTGGATAGTCATTCTCCAAGAATATGACTTACAGTTTCACTCCCCTAAAATAAAAAAGGTGTTTATCTTAGAAAGTTTCATTACGGACCTCCCAAGAGATACCAAGGGATCACTAGTAAATGATTCTCTGCCAGATGAACATATCTTCTTTGTAGCAACCAATGACCCTTGGTACGGAGATATTCTCCT
Organism: Pinus albicaulis; assembly: GCA_034641835.2. NCBI lineage: Eukaryota > Viridiplantae > Streptophyta > Pinopsida > Pinales > Pinaceae > Pinus > Pinus albicaulis. The sequence goes on along the minus strand of CM076574.1, from coordinate 922,908,607 downwards.
CTTCCTATGAACCCAAAAGTTCAGACCTCATCTCACTCAAGATGACCATCGGTGTCTTTTTCCATCATCCTCCCCCCTCGATATCTCCTCATGGGAGATGTTTTGTACCTATGTGGCATCGACACCATTTTACGTCGATGCCTTACTCACAACCAAGCAGAACAAGCCCTTAATGACTGCCATGGAGGAGCTTGTGGTGGCCACCTCTCCGGGTGGACCACCACCCAAACACTCCTGTGGGAAGATATTTTTGGCCCTCCCTGTTTCGCGATTGCATTACAACATTCAAGAGATGCCAGCGATGCCAGTGCTTCACTCCTAAAGGAAGAGCCCCTCCCGCTCCTCCGCACCATGTCATTTTTGTTAGCCCCTTTTGCAAATGGGGAATCAAATTCATGGCTTGAAACCCCGCATTGCCTGGAAATCATAAATATATCATAGTGGCTATCGATTATTTCACCAAGTGGGCTAAAGCCATGCAAAATTACGACAACACCGCAGAAACTGACGCTCGATTTCTGTTTAACCAGGTAATTTCCCGGTTTGGTGTTCCAAAAGAGTTAGTCTCTGACCATGGGAAACACTTCGAGGATTAAGTTTTCCAGGAGCTATCACACCACCTCAGATTCACCCACAAATTCACTTCACCATACTAACCCCAATCCAACGGACATGTAGAAGCTATGAACAAAGTCATCAAAACTATGTTACAACTCATGGTGAATAACCATAAAATAAACTGGTACCATATGATTTTCTCCGCCTTGTGGGCATACCGCATGCTTGTGAAAATGTCCAATGGTTTCACTCCTTTCCACTTGGTATACGGGGTCGAAGCCATGATTCCCATAAAACGTGAGATCTTGAATTTACAATCTTCCATCAAACTCCACGATGATACCTAGCCTCTAGAAAAATGTCTAGTACAACTAGAGCTCATCGATGAAAGCCGATGAAAATTTCTGCAACACAATGAGGCCCACAAGAAATGGGTAAAAGCATCATTCGACCTCCACATCAACCCTCGCTCATTCACCGAGGGAGAGCTACTCCTTTGCTATGATTAAAATAAGCCCTAGGCCCAGGAAAGTTCAAAACCTTGTGGAAAGGATCCTACATCATAAAAAATTTCCTCCTCAAGGGGCCATACATCTTGAATAACCGAATAGAGCATGCCTTAGTAACCCTGTCAATGGAATTTACCTCAAGAAATTATACCCATAAGGGCCAAGAAGGCCCTACCCTAGAGTCAACATACACAAACCCAACCTCTTTAAATTTTTGACCAAAATACTTGTTACAAAACACGCTCGAGTGTCACAATGGATTACCAACCTAACCCTTACTTCAGATTTGCTGATGGAGCATCAAGATGGTCTCAAAGTTTAGAAGCCACTGCCTAAGCTATCTATCACCCTGACCGATCACCACTCTGCACCAATGGTGTTTGTATCAGTTCAGCAACAAACAATCAAGTAGGTTGTCATCGGACTTGTGTGCGACGCCTTTAATCAGGGCATACACCATATCCACATCTACCTTGATTCCTAGTTAGTTTTGTTGCAGTTAAACCAAACATTCGAGATACGAGATTCACATATATTTAGAAAATACTTGCATGAAAAAATATTAAGTAGACAATTTGGCTACATTACATTCACACATGTACCAAGGAGTCAAAACTAAACAACTAATTTCATAGCTATCAATATTCTAAACTGGAATGCATCTCAGATAAACCATCATACGTAAAAATAGAAAACATAGATATCCATTAGCATAACATAATCCATAAATAGAAACAGGGGGCACACCATGTAGAACCGCAAAAAATATCTCTCGCATATATATACCAAAAATATATGTCTCTGAGTACAAAAAATAGTGTCCCTGACCCATAGTTCAACCCAGAAGATACACATATAAAGTTGAAAAAAATAGGGGAAGCATCCTCATAATGAGTGCTTTCCCCATGTACAAAAAGACTCTAGGGTAGTGCTCCCCTAGGTGGGGCACCAAGACCCACTGCCGCTTCTGGTACCAATACTGGAGCCGCTGTCATCGCGGATATCACCACCCAATGTAAAACCAGCCGATAACCCCTCTCTTGGGCCATCAAGGTCTCCAGACATACATTATTGAGGTCATCCACAAAGCCTCGAGTAGGAATGACTTGGGTCAAGTGGTCCACTCGACCCTAGGCATCCTCTAAATCTGCCACCTACTCAGTCATCTCAGCAACACGAGCCTCTGCCGCATCAGCACAATCTTGCTCAGCAGCAGTCTTGGTAGTAGCCGAGCTGCTACCCTCCCCCGAGGGGCCAGCATCATCACCTGGTGCTCCACCCAGAGGCTGTGCAGGAGCTCCTCACTGACCCCACTGAATCAGCTAGTGCCCAACCAACTGAGCCATAGGACAACTGACCTCACCAACATCTGCAAGAGTAACCAAAACTATGTAATTCTAATTATAATACACATATAACATAAATACTTAATTAAATGTAGAAAACACAAAGATATACCTGCTGGCCCCCAGGAATATCTAGTAGGAAGACCCATCTCTGGATCTCCCCAGAAATCCATCCTTGCATAAGGGAATGGCAGGAACATCTAAGGGTTGGCCTCAAACCAAGCCTTAGTGGTGGCGTTCCAGTAATGCCCCACCCTACCCCCACCTCCTCGAGGCATCATGGGAGCCCACCTCCTCATGCGAGGCCGTTGTGGCCTCCCAATAGGCACTACCACCATAGGTCTCAGCATCACCACCCACTCATAAATGATGTTGCATAGGATGTTGGCATAGGTAAAAAACTTCGATCCATCTCGGACCTTGTAAAGCTATGCCAACATCCCATCGTAACGGAATGGGCAAATTCAAAGAAGTTCCCGACCCTCAGCTGGCACAAGACACTGATCTGAAGATCGAATGCCCGATGAGGAGAATACAACCCTGCCAGTCACACGATGGCCACTAGAGCACACTACTCGGCCAAATCTGTCATTGTCGCAATAGTTATACACCCCTCCGTAAGGGGCGCCCCACCACAATAACATGCTAAAAAGGCCTCAAGATCCACCCTCCAAGAGGGAAGTGGATACCAAAGCACCTCACCCTAAGGTAGCATCCCGGTCACAAAATAGATATCTATCTCAGGATGGATAGTAAGGTCACACCCACGTAGCACCATCACCTTACGCCACCTATTCCAGCGTCGGATCAGATAGCGCAAAAGTCCATCCTGTGACCAAAGAAGGTCATTCTCTAGAAATTTTAGGAGACCCCATCGTGCAAATTTTTGGCACATGTGACCATCAGCAGCTAGGGAAACACGGAGATCGAGAAAATCCCTCTCCCTCCACAACATCCTGTCATCAAAACAAGAATACATCAGCCACACTAAAAATACTAAAAACAGACAAAATTTCTAATTTTTTTTGAAAAAAAAAGCTTCGGCTCTTTGTGCGCATGTTCCTCATACAGGTGTGAGGGGGGTGCATATTTCCTTCTCATAGATGCACCAAATGTGTGCCTAAAGCTAGGACAGGCATGCTCAATGCATGAAAAACCTAGTTTTCGAGCGCAAGAGGCGCACTTGTACCCTGATCACCTATGCAATCAAGGTAAATTTTGACCTAGAATCCATACAAACCCATCTTTTACAGACTCTGACACTAGTAGACTGAAAAAATTAAATTGTAGGATGTCATGGAGCTTACTTGGCTAAAAAATCACTAATCCCTAGTGCTCAGGCTGACCACAATGGGAAGAACTGCTCCGCAAAAGCCTCTGACCACTCAACACTCAAACAGACACAAATGAACTGAATTGAGCCATATTGGCCTATATGTGGTCCTTTTTAGAAACTTTGGAGGACCATAACAAGAGTTCATAAGGCCCAATTACCAGACAGAAAGCAACACTGTGATAAATGCTCCATAATGCCCAAGCGCAGTGCCACACATTCGCACCCTCAAAAAAATAATTTTTCAACGCCGGCAGGTATGCCCTTTCTCATCTTCTTTTTTAAGCACATGTATTTCAAATAAATATTTGAATAAATAATATGCTTTCACTTGGGTTATTTATTTTTGCAAGTAGTATGAAAACCAACCATGGCTCCATCCAATGAAAGTTTTAGAGTAGGTATCATTCTACCCCCAGCATGATAGAGTCCCAGAAAAACTCTGCATATCCTAACATCATTTCTCCATCAGAAATCATTCATAGGTTCCAGACACCCGACCATGTTTATCATCACCTCACCTTGCACATGATAAGCATCCTCGTTGGTCAGTGGAGCCTCTCCTCCATGGCGCTCGTCACCCAAAGTAGACCATATATCACAACAATAGTGATGCCATGGCCATATCACCATAGTCTGGGAAGCACCTCATTCCCATTCACCCATCATGCATTAGGTCAATTTTTACCATATCTAAATAAAACCCCTTTCTCGAACAACTAGGTTTTTCAAATGGATTGAAAGTGCACTATTTCACCTCGCATTTTTCCTACCATACCTCCACTAGAATAACCCATTTGCGACATTTTTTCATCTGCTTCACCAACCTCACACATGAGACCAACCAATGGGGCCCCCACCCTCAGCAAAATACCTTCCTCACATCATCAGTGAGTGAACAATTTCATGTTTTGGGGCACCCGTCTATTTTTTTTGTACAAACCAAACCCCATTATTTTATTCTTTTGGTAAGTGTAAAAAGACCGCAAACAATGCACTATGTCCCTCACCCACCCATTCATTTTCTCTCCCATGTAAGCAATCCCTGGTCACCCTTGGTCAGAGTATCACACCCTCACGCAAAAGCCACCATGACATTCATAAACAGTTTATACCCACCGTGTAAGTCCTACCGACTCTAGGGATTTCTTCATCAGAAATAGTTATGACTATTTCCAAGCTACTTTTTATACTTTGACCTTGGGCCATTGAATCCCCATCATTAGTTTTTAGTCACCCCTTGCCATCAGGCCTATGTTAAACCCATCACATCCAGGATCCTGATCCTCTGTATCATTCACCCCCTCGTTCGGTTGAGGCTTCCTTTTTGACGACATCAACACCTCTTTTCCAAAAAGGAAGTGGTACCTTGGATCACCCCTCTCCATAAAAAGGTCAGACTTGGGTGGCATTGTGGGAGACATCATTTCCCATAAATGTCATTGATCCTCCTGACATTCGACTACAACACAAGCTTTCATGACAAGATGGTATCGTACCTTACAACCATTGCACTTTGATCAAATTCATCGAAGACCCGTGCCTTTATAAGTGTCTCTTTCAGTAATTATTACACAGGAGGTCCCAGCCAATGCCTATGAGTACAATGCACATTTATATTCCCAAGTTTATTCATATGGGTACCACTTTCCACCTATATTCAAAGAAAAAACACCTTTTAGGGCTTCAGCATTCGTCGTCATCAACCAACAGATCATTACCATACTAGTGACACATACAGAATTTGTATCTGTCAAATAGATTTGTTTAACTAGCCAAAGCATCACGCGCATGGGACATGCCCGCCTCGTATAAATTTTTTGTATATTGTATTATACCATTGCTTGCATGGATCCCGCAAGACATGGTCATTCTTTGACCTGGTGCAGGGTGTCTCCAACTCTGAGCTATACACAGGTCTCTCTCTCTCTCCACACAGTACAAAAAATATATTCTATAATGTATTTAAGCTATACAATTATTTCTAGACCTCACACATTAGGGGTCAACTGTTATCACTGGAAAATCAGACAAGAAAATATGAAATTATTTATTGTCAGGCAGAAGGATTTATAGGACTGAGAGACATTAGAGAATCTGAAGTATTTAATTAAAAATAGTTACAGTCTAAAAGGAAAAATCAAGTTGCAAACTGAAGGAACAAATGAAATGCGACTTTGCGTGCATAATTATTCAATAAGTGCACCTTGCGCAAATTTTATTAAAAACCCCGCGTGGCCCTAAAAGTGGCGGAAGTCACTTTCCGAGGCCACAAGGCACACTCCAAGACATTGATCCCACACTTGAGGCCGCCTAAGGACAACCGCCCAAGCCTCCTTAGGACCTCAAGGGAGAATACAATGGAATAAATGTGGCACAAAATGGAATCGACCTCCTCTCTTGGGTCACCATCAACAATGTATCAAGAGAGGGAAGGAGGATTTGAATTCTACTATAAAAGGCCACTAAGATATGAGCAATAGGAGAACAAATTGTTATGTTGGCTAGAATTTCCCCAAGAAATATCAGCAGTGTGTGATCTAGAGCAGAGATAGAGGGGACTCAGTTGTTGGCCATCCAATAACTCTAGCCCACCATAGTAGAGAGAGGGAGAGTTTGTGCCAAGGTAGCTCAAAAGTAAAGAAATCCTTGCATCGGGACTTGGAGCTCCATAGTTCCAAGGGCCCCTTGGAAAGTGGGTTAAAGTTTCATTCTCATTTCCTACCAGCACTCAATAAGCGGAGACATAAGCACCGACATTTGGATTATTGAAGTTGTTTGACTCTATTTAGAGATTTTTTTTATTTGTTTTAGTTTTAGTTTAGTTTTTCTATTTGAATATGCATGTTATTTCTCTATCTATTATGTTTATGTTTTAGCATGTTCGACTAACTTGCTTGACTCCATCTATTTTCTGCCCGTGACCAATAAATTAAGAGGGAAAAACCACCCCTCTTAAGAAAGTGTGATTTGGTATATTCGTCCGCCAAACACACTAACACAAGAAGTTTTGATCAAATTATCATCCTTGGTTAAAATCAAATCATTAACATATAATACTATAATCAACAATTTACCTTCAACAACAATATGGTAAAGGTTTGCATATACTTCACTTTTGGCAAATCCTAGCCCAGTGAACAGGGATAATTTTAAGGTTGGAAAATTATCTTGAAGTTTAAAAAATTGGCGAATCTCACTAGCCCCTAATATGCAAAGTATAAAATTTTTATTGATGTATTTGTAAAATTATTCAAATTTATAATGATATTATATATATATTCTATATAATTTTGGCGATTTTTAAAGTAAAATAATTCTATATTGTAAAATTTTGGCGAATCATTTTTATAAAAAAAATGGAAATTGGCGAATCTTTTTTTTGGAAAAACCATGGAAAATTAGCCCACCTACGAATATTAGCCCCTAAAATTTTCCATGCCAGTGAAATAGATTTCAATCTTGGTGTACCAAGAATTGGGTGCTTGTTTCAATCCATACAATACTCACTTGAGTCTGCACACATGCGACTCTATGTCAGAGGTCTCAAATCCTTCTGATTGATCAATAAACACCTCCTCCTCAATTAGTCCATTGAGAAATTTTTTCCTCACGCAAATGTGATGGATCTTCCATCCCATCTAAACTGAAAGTGCTAGAATTGATTTGATATGTCTCCTTGTAATCATTTTCCTCCACTTGGGAGAACCCTTTTGCCACAAATCCATCCTTTTGTTTCTCGATGCATCCATATTGTGCTTGCTTCACCTTGTAGATCCACCTCAAACCTATCACTAACTTGTTCTCTAGTCTTGGGACCACTTCCTAAACATTGTTTCTGACTATGGAATCATATTCCTCTAATATGGCATCAACCCATATTGACTTCTACACTGCTTCCTCAAATAAGGATGGTTTTGTCTCAACTAGCTATTACAGGACAAATGACCTCCTTATCAGCTCAGGGGAGAAGGTAATATGGAAGGAAGAAAGTGATCTAGACAAAACCCATTTCTGCTAAGGTAACGCGCCCCAAGAACTGCTAAACTGCGTTATAATGCTTATGAGCCATGTAAAGGACGCATTAGTGACTAGGGAAATGCTCTAGCTTTCCCAGAGGGCAGCGTTACCCGTGTTTAAACATGAAACAGGAAAAATCCCATGGATAATGATTGGAAAACCTAGCTTTTTCTCATGGAGAGTTAGTATAAAATAGAAACTGAAAGGCACTAAACTCTTATTAGGCCTTACCAAAATCAACTAGACACTCAAGGAAGGCAAAAGCATATAAATCTAAGGAAACATCTTGGTTTTTTCCTTTTAAAAATGGTTGAAAGGGTTGGGCAAGGTCTACCCTCTCCATCTCCTATAAAATGGAGCGGTGGGTTACTAGTCGAAGGTCGAAGGTTTTTTGAATACATGTGAAGCAGAGCTACATTGTTACTATATGGTAGTTGAGGATCAGTGAAGTGACATTGAGAATTTACCGCCTTGATCACCATCACATACAAGGAAAGAGAGAGAGAGATTGGGAGACTGAGGAGAGCTTGGTGCAACCGATGGTTGTAATCCTCCTTTTTATAAATCAATAGAACTGTATTTTTTTTTCCATTCGATGCTTTAATATTGCCATTGTTTTCCAATTGTTAATATAGCATGACATGAATGGCTTAGATCTGTATTGTTTTATGTTTATCATATGCTGATTTAGTTAATAAGAAATATATTGTTGTAGAGATTACACGAGTGCTTTGTTTGATTGTAGGACCCGAATTTGGAACTAGTGAAAGAGGACCTCCGCTTCACTGCTCAGTGTTCTCCAAAGGATCCGAGATTGAAAAAGAGGTAATCTCCCATCTCATTCTATTAAATATTATAAATTGGCATGAACATATGTGCAACATATTTGTAAGCTATATAGCTAATCTGACTGTCTGCCTCGGGCACCAGAAAGCCTAGAGAGGGATATTCGATAACCACTACCCAAGCATATTACCCTATAGCAGAATTGGTGACTCCGCTGGGGAGAAAACCCCAAGTTTCCAGAATATTCCTATCACTCTCCTTTTTTATTTCCTCTTGTTCACATATCCTTCCGACCAGTTTATATGCTCAGTAGACATCTCAGAAGCTCACAGAGTTCAGATCAGACCCTGCTTAGCCATCTGAAGAATTTTACCCTAACTAATGCTGCCATTTTTAGTCTTCCAGTGCGTTATAAAGTGGTCTAGGCTTAGAACCAGCGCATTAGTCCCTGCATTAACATGGTCCAGGCTTAGATACAGTGTTTTACCCAGCCAAAAATTTACTGTTCACACCTGTTTTGTGTTTCCTTTTGGTTGTAAAGTTATTGGCTATTAGAATATCTTCTCTTACTGGATTCCTGTGCTTGTTTACTAGCTAGAATTTCTGTCTTTTACTCTCATTTAAAAATTTAAAGTCAAACGCATCTATTTTTTGAAGAGAACAATTTTTTTATTTTTATTTTCTGAACTTAGCTGAATTAATTCTGAATTTTTTTTTGCTTAAAAGACTGTTAAGACGAGATAAATAGAGGTCTGAATCTTTAAGGTTGAACTTTTTTATTTGAATGTTTGGTGCATGGATGTTGAAAGAAAACCTCTCCTTGTAGAAATACTCTTCATCGAATTGAATATTTAGAGCATATTTTTTCATGGTTTTTTGAGTCAGAGTCTCATTACATTTCATATGTCCATTCTTTCTCCACAAGAATAATAATAAAATTACACTAAGAATCAAGCGATAATAAAATCAATCATATAACTCTTTCTAAACTCACACCAACAGTAGTTCAGGCTAGGATCTTCGGGTAGGAGAAGTGAGAAAATCACCCAAGATCTCAAAACTTGAAACTAGAGTCATTAATGAGTGAAATCCTACTGCAGTCATATTATCAGGACCACTCCATTACTAGAGCTAAGTGCGAGACAACACTCGTGTGCATGAAAAGGTAGCCCGCCTTCGAGTGCATTCAATGGGCATTCTATATATTGGGGTTCCCTTCGGGGATGTCGAAACTAGATTTGGGATCTAGGTGTTCTACCCATATAGCGTGCTGTCTAAGACCGTGACCCCCCTGATGATGTCTGTGATTGGAGGTATATTTAGTGGCCAAAATTTTTAGGGACTTACAGAAGGTGGCTAGGACGGGCTGTCCTGGTACCTAAAACAGACAGACCTACTCTGTCTTCGGTCTTTAGGAGGGTACTTGTCTCCACGAGAGTACTTACACCTATCGTCTAAGGTTTGGGCGAAGCTCTAGAGTAAATGTAACTGTACTTATGACCAAATCTCTCTGTATGCTATTGTGATACTGGGTTTCATCTCCAGCAAACAGTAGTACTTAGACAGGGCACCTTATTTTGGCTACTTGTTGATTGATCTTTAGAGAGTCCTTGTTTCTTTTTTCTTTTTTTAGGTGTGTGGTTACTATCATTGAGACTTTATAATACATCACAAATAATTAAAATTTGCTAAAAATAAATAGGTCACCATGACATCTTCCGACCAGCACCTTCTATCTCGACGAAAGCAAGGTCTCTCTCCTTTGACATTGGAGGAAGAACTGAGTCTTGGTGAACCCGTGCCTTCCACAGAAGAGTAGTCTCCATTGACAAACCCTGATTTTCACATAGCCCTATATCACATGGAATTTCCAGAGGACCCTTTTATGGAAGGTGTCTTACCTCCTTACAATCCTCCACTCACTAATTCGTCGGCACTTGTGATAGTTCAGATTACACCGCACCAAGAAATTTCTTTGGCCACACCAACATCCGTTTCACAACTAGCACCTATGGGGTCGGTACCAATGGCAACCAACCCAGGTTCACCACCACCCTCCCTGCTGGTGGCAAGTTCTATACCAATAATCGGTAACCCCAGTAGTCAACCCATACCCGTTCCCAACCCTACAGTCATCACAACTGTCAGTGGATCCTCGATTCCTTTAAAATCTACTCCTACGATGACCACAGCAGGACCTACAGTTCCCTCTCCCATGAGTGGGATTACTTCAGTTCCTTTTAGCAACCCTTTCGGTTGTAATCCATTGCTAAGTTAAAACCCCTTGGCCTCCATACCAGGGGGCAGTGTCAGAAACACACAAACAATGGGGAACATTTCGCTACCCCTATAGTCGTTAGGACAAACTGGACAACCTATTGTTAACACTATTCCCTTAAGTGGTCTAAATATCAGTGTAGGATCCACGCCGTTGCTTAATTACGCACATAGTAGCATGCCTCCGTCTGGCTCTATTGTGTCCATATGGGCCAATCCACCCCAACATCCATCTAGACAATGGGGGCACTTTTATCCAAGGGGAAACCAACTGTTCACCCCACAATACAATATACCCTACGGACAACAACCATATATCCCTACACCTCCACCCATAGGAAATTTTTATCAAAGTCCTACTTATTCTACTGGTAACATGTTGATGGGCGAACCCTATGGTCTAAATAGTCAACCAATACTTCCTTGGCTAGATCAGGGGGAAAACACGCAATTTCTATTTTTAGCAGCTCTAGACATCCCCGACATCTATAAACTGACTAATTATCCCATCAATCACAACCCACTTTGGCCTCCAGTTCCGCACAAGATTTCATCTGACATCCCGAAATTCGACGGGAAACAAGGGGAGGATCCGGCTTCACACATCATCACCTTTCATCTACGGTATTTATCTAATTCCATGGTGGATGATAGTATCTGGCTTCGGCTGTTCCCCTGCACTCTCAATGGAAATGATGCCAAGAGGTATATTGAATTACCACACACCGCCATCAACACTTTTGGCGCCTTAGCTACGAAATTTCTAAAAAATTTCAAATTACCTATCAGATATGAAACCAGCAAGAAAATTTTAGCCTTACTGAACCAAGACACTGCCACCCACATCTTCGATCACATTCATGAATGGAGGCGTAGGAGGAGGCTGGTCAAAACGCCAATCCCGGATCATCTCATAGCTAATTGGTTTTGTAAATATCTCTTACCAACCCTAGCTAAAGACATTGGCCTATTCGGTGTAGTCGCACAAGATCAATCCATTTGTTGTGCCCAGCATTTAGATTTAATCTATTCGCAATCTGGAACGCTATATGATTTAATCCCACATGCCCCTGGTAATCCGAATTCTCCCGCTACTCAGGAAACCCAGAGTCCATGCCGATGGTCTCGTTGGCACAATCTCTGGCGTAGCCACAAAATAGTCTTGGGGGAAAACCTCCCAGCCATCTTTGGCTACCACCACCCCTAACCATTCGACTACTCTTCCTATCACTGAGGTAAATTCTGTGCAAATTTCAAAAAAACCTAGTGGAAAGAAAAAGAAAAACAAGAAAAAGACATCTTCTTCGGAAGATAAGTCAGACCATCAGAATAATCCCAATCAGAAAAACACTGCTAAGAATGAAAAAGGGAAGGAGAAACCCATGAAATTTCCTTGCAAAATCTGTGCGAAGGACAACTTGACATACAAATGTCCTCGGCTGCAGGAATGCATAGATTTTATCGCAAACAAGGACTCTGGGAGGACTCCTATCATCCTACATAATCCCTTCCCTAATCCACAACAGAAACAACAACACATGGTTGCAAACCCGCCACAACCCCCGCAAAGGGGCAATGGCAGTTCACATCCTTCTGGTGAAGGATCGTCCACCATTTATGGCATAGAGAGTTTTGAACTTCAAACACAAGCCGAACTTTATGGAAATCCTGTCATTGATACTTAGGAAACTGGTACCAGTTCAAATCCACCGCCACCCAAAAATTTGCATATCGAAAGACCTACTGCTGACCCCATGATTTGTCCCCCCAAAGGGACACTTTGACGCACAACACATAACACCTCTGCACGTGTTGCCAAAAACTACAAAATTTTAGAAGATTTGGCACAGGCACCATCAACCATGTCTGCTCTCGAAGTATTGCAAACTTTTCTAGCACAAAGGAAAGCCTTGCTTTTGGCCATTGGTGGGATTTACCCCCAGGATTCTACACTAGCTATTTTTGACATGGAGAAATCCAAACCTCACCTCTCACACTAACTTGCATTCCAGATACAAGTTGTGTCAAAAGGGAGACCAATCCATCATACTGTCATTGACGAAAGTGCTTTGACCTACGTTATGTCAACTACTTGCTGGATTTCTTTTGGTTCTCCCACTTTGTCTCCACCATCGAATTCTCTTAAAGCTTTCTATGGCCACACATTCCTCCCAAAAGGCTACATTGCTAGCTTTCCCATTACAGTTAGTGGGAAAATGATAACGGTGGATGTTGAAGTCGTAGATTTTCATCTCGACTATAATCTATTTCTGGGTCGCAGTTGGTCATATGCAATGACTGCCATTGTTTCTTCCATTTTCCGACTCATCCTCTTTCCATTGGATGGGAAAATATTCATAGTGGATCAGTTATCCTTTTGCACCCCTGATTATGCCACATTACCAAGTAGCACTATACCCCTAATAGGAGGCATTCCTGACTCATACATTAGTATTGGTACTGGTCTTCATAAGGCATCTTCCGTAATGGGTTGTTTTCCTCTCCCGCTACCTGAGGTTCCAAATACAATTGCAATGATATCCACCACATTGGATGGCTCTATCAACCCATGGATCCTATCGACACCTTCAAGCATTGACTCCTACGAAGATCAGATGCCACTCTCACCAGCCGAGTTGGTTTACCAGACCATCCAAATTACATCGAAACCCTCCACGGCTATGGTTTTGACCAATGGTACAAACCTCCCGCCCATCACAGTTCCTTCTAAAGATCTCCTCAATGAAGTCCTACTTACGAACGAAGCTATTCGAGAGATGATGTCTCTAGAAGAATGACCTTGGGGAGAATTCCACCATCACACTTCAATGTTTGATTCAGACACGATAAATACTCAAATACCATCCTTTGACCCACCTGAGATGGTCCCCTTCATTTACACAACTGTTCAAACCATCGATTCAAAAGGGAACATGAGAAATATTTCTAAGAAAATGCTCATAGATATCTCAGTCAAAACAGGTATCGTGGAAAACATTCATATTGGAGCAGACTACAATCCCGAGGAAATTACACACTTCACATCCCTCTTTAAGGAATTCTTCAATGTGTTTGCTTAGTCTTACGACGAAATATCTGGCATAGATCCATGTATATTCGAGCACGAAATAAAATTTTATGACAATGCTAAATCTATTCGACAACGACTCTGACCTGTCCACCCACGCAAAGCAACCACCATCAAAAATGAAGTAGAAAAAATTTTGAACAATGGTTTCATCTATCCCGTTCCTTTGACAGAATGGGTTTCCAATCCAATCCCCGTAGACAAAAAATAATGCACCATCCGAGTTTGTGTTGATTATCATGATCTGAACTCTGCTTGTCCCAAAGACAATTATCCTACGCTGTTCATAGATCAGATCCTTGATGATTGCGCCAGATGTGAGTCTTTTTCTTTGATAGATGGTTTTTTCGAGGTATAACCAGATTGCGATTAAAAAATATGACCAACATAAAACTGCCTTCATCTGTCCTTGGGGCACATTTGCGTATCATAAACTCCCATTCGGTCTGAAGAATGCAGGAGCAACTTTACAAAGGGCTATGGACTATGCCTTTCACGACATTAGGCATGTTGTACAAGCTTACTTGGATGACCTTCAAGCTCATTCCAAGCAACAATCCCATCACCTCACACACCTGAAACAAATCTTTGCCCGGTGTAGGTTCTACAATATATGACTAAATCCAAATAAGTGTGTATTTTTTTTCGTGTCTGGACGTCTTCTAGGTTTTATTGTCTCCAAGGACGAGATTAGGGTTGATCGCGATAAGGTTATGGAAATCATTGAATTATCCACACCACAATCCATTCTACAACTCCAATGTTTGCAAGGGAAGGAAAACCTTTTACGTCGTTTCATCATGAACTATGCCGAGATGACGAAAGGATTTATGCGATTATTAAAGAAGGGAACACTATATTTATTGGATGACCAAGCTCAACAGTCATTTGACACCTTGAAACGAGCACACGTTTCCGCCCAACTTCTTAGTGCCCCCGATTATTCACTCGACTTTCTCCTCTACCTGGTAGCCTCACCATCCTCACTTGGCATGGTTATGGTTCAAGTTCACAATGACGATAGTGAACATGTGATATATTACTTGTCAAAATGTCTCATCGAACCTGAACTACAATATTCACATGTGGAAAAACTCTCCCTCGCGGTGGTATTTACTGCCACCCAACTCCGAAACTATATATTACTACGTCAAACTACTGTTATTGCTTTGGAGAATCCCACGCGACACATTTTGTCTCGCCAAGTTATCAAAGGAAAATATTCCAAATGGATAGTGATCCTCCAACAATTTGACTTGGTTTTCACTGCTGCCAAAGCAAAGAAATCTCTAGTCTTCACCAAATTACTTTTGGATCTTCCCAGAATCGACCGAGGAGAAGTAGCTCATGATCCATTTCCTGATGAACCTGTCTTCTTATTTGATTCTTCTGATCCTTGTTATGGAGACATTTTGGTCTACCTCCAAACTCAACACTTCCACCCAACTCTCACATCGAACGAACACCGACGTATTCACCACCAAGCGAAACAGTACCTCGTACTCAATGATACTCTATATCGTCATGGTGTCGATACTATTCTTCAGCATTGTCTCACTATTGACGAAGCAGAACGTGTTTTAAATGACTACCACGCAGGGGCGTGTGGGGGTCATCTTTCTGGCATAGCTACTGCCCAGAAAATCTGGCATGCAGGCTATTATTGGCCCACTTTGTTTAAATACTACATCACAACAGTCCAGAAGTGCCATCCATGTCAAATTTTCACAAAAAAATGCATGTTCACCCTGCCCCCCTCCACCCGGTTATCTCCATTGGTCATTTCGCTAAATGGGGAATAGAATTCGTTACATGCAACCCCACTTTGGTCGATGGACACAACTACATTGTTGTGGCAGTCAACTACTTTACGAAATGGGTAGAAGCCATTCCCACTTTTAGAGTCAATGGAGAAACTTCCGCTTTGTTCCTGTTCAATCAGGTTATCTATTGTTTCAGTGTACCCCTTTTAATTGTCGCTAATCATGGATCACATTTTTAGAACCATATGATGACAGAATTAACTTCCATGCTAGGATTTTGACAAGATCAGTCTTCATCCTACTATCCGCAAGCGAATGGTCAAGTTGAAGCCATAAATGGCATCCTCAAAACCATGATTCGTCGGTTATTCGGCAATCATAAAACCACTTGGAATCGAAAGTTATATTCTGTGTTATGGGCATATCGTACGTCAATCAAAACTTCCACAGGCTTCATGCCATTTCAACTCGTATTCGGCCTGGAGGCAGTACTCCCAATCGAGTGTGAGATTCCATCACTCAAGCTTGTTTTTGAACTCCTACTCGGCACCACCGCCACAGAAGAGCTCTTTCTCTCACTCGATCACTTGGATGAGACTCGTCGAGATGCCACACTGGCACTCAAAGCCCACAAACGCCAAGTCAAAGCTCAATATGACAAATCTATCAAGCCTCGTTCTTTCCGAGAGGGTGATATCGTACTACTCTATGATCAGAGATACAACCTCTTGGGGGAAGGAACACTTCAATAATTATGGCTTGGTCCTTACATAGTCACCAAAGTCCTCTCAAAAGGAGCTTATGAAATTCAAGACTGCAAGGAAATTCTGCTCGCGGAGCCCCATAATGGGCTCTATCTAAAGAAGTATTTTGCCTAGTTTTTCACTAGGCATATGCTTTGTAATTTTATGTGTATAAATTTTGATGTCTCTGGATATTTTTGGGTTTTTGAAGTGTTTTTCCTCATATACAATCTTTTTCTTTCGCATAGATGTCATCATCCTCCTTATCATACGTCGGATACGTAGACGGTGCTAGTCGTCATACTAGACACATTGCTTCAATTGCTTGGGTTCTCTACACACCTGAGTCAGAACTCCTTGGTTCTGGGGGAATTTTCCTGGGCAACGCCACCAATAACATTTCTGGGTACATGTCAGTGATACAACTCACGGAAGTTGCATCTCGCGACATCTCAAATCTAGTGGCTAGGTTAAATTCCTAACTTGTGGTTATGCAGTTGAACAATCATTATCACGTTCATCATCCAGTATTGTTACGTTATTTTTTAAGGGTACGACTTTTAGAACATCATTTTCAAACCATCTCATTTGAGCACATCCTTAGAGAATTTAATGCATTGGCCGATTCATTGGAAAACTATGTATTAGATTGGCATTTGTCACATTTGTTATAAAAAGATTTACACATGAGTATATATTTTTCCCATAGAAAATACATTAACATTAAAAAAAAAACATATAAGAAATTTTTTTTCCAAAATTATGTTGTAATGTTACCAATTTTTAGCCTCAAGCTAAAAGGAACATTATAGCTTGCATATTTTCATTTTATTTAATAAAATGGGTAAGGAGACACCTTAGCCCCTTTTGATGAGGAAATAAAACTCCTTGTGTGAAAGGAGAAATAATAAAGAAGCTGAATTGAGCACCACATGGTGTGAACAGGATTGGATCATGCTTGATCTAGTCATTTTGACCAAGTCAACTAAAACTGTCCAGATACATTGCACCTACTTGGAAAACGCAGTTTTAGTGGAGGCTTCACTTTCTTGAGCTAGAAGCAAGTGTGAATGGACCCATGGTGAGAAAGGTTCCTTTGATTTATAAGGAGGATATGGCAGCCCATTTTCATAATGCATTAGTTTATCATTTTCGTAGGGTCTGCAGAGACTTGCATCCCCAAGCTATTTAGCAGGGTTTGTAGGGTTCCTGAACCCAAGGGTGTTCCTAGTCGGGAATCCCTACCTCTTCCTCAAGGAAGGAGACAGTTTTGAATTCATTTCCTCATTCCGACATTTGGCCAAGCTTATCTCTGTAGCTACAGCATTATTTTTGTAGCAGATTAACATTATGTTGCTGGGAGCAGCAACAGAGGAATTCATAGAGTCTTTCCTTGGTTTGTCTTAAGTGGAGATCTTGTCTATTATTTGGAGGATCAAAAGAGGAGAATCTGGGGCTTCATTTTAGATATTTTTCATTAGGCCAATCACTCACCATCTCTCACAGTGCAGTCTTGGGCAGAAACTACGTTATTTTCAGAGGAAGTTGCTGGGAGAGCCATTTGGGCTCATCAGGAGGATTGTTCTTGAGTAGAGCGATCAGCCTTCTACTGAAGAGCATTATCAGAGGAGGGCATCACTATTTCAGATCTTCCATAGCCTCATTGTATATTCTGATTCATTTGCAGTGACAAGTCAGATTGTCACATTGTACATTTTCTGGCATTTCTAGCAATCTCTCCTAGATTGGCTAGAAATATTGTATTAGAGCCCATTCTTCTTTTCTTAGGAATTTATTTGTATATTTCAGTCATATTTCATGTATTTACATCTATAGCAGCAGCTACACTCCTAGAGGCAGCACTGTCAATGCTCTCCGGCTTTTTATGCAGCTATTGCATCTCTTGTATTTCATGGCTTACTCACTGGAGGTGGATTCTCATTGAATGAGGGGTTTATTCCTCATTATATTTCTGTATATTGTTGCTGATACATTAATGTACATGATGGCCATAATATATTTCATTTTATGTTGTATTTAGATGTGTAGAGTTTCATGATTTTTTTCATGTATTGTTGTAAGCTCTCTCATTGAGTAATTGCTGAGAGATCTATTTTGGGGAGATCTGTATAAGCCCTCTAGGCTTATTTTTTGAGCTAATATTATGGGATAGTCATTTATGAAGAGTAAAAAAGGGGATCCAAGTCCCAGTTCAGCTTATTTTTGCATTGGATTCCTTATACAGTGTCCTTGAGGACCACATTTCAGAAATTCCCGAAAAAGGAACATTACAGTGGTATCATAGCATGATCTTTGGCTTAGCCTGTGGCGTCAAGCCAAAGGATGAATCCCTGAAGGAGGAATATTTAAAACTCTATAGACATAGTTTGTATATGGCCAGGTGGCCTCTGGATCTCATCCTTTGTTCAAAGGTGACATATCTAGTAAATGCCCCTGCAGTCAATCTCTGGAATAGAATTTTGATATTCCTAAGAAGGGAACTTTACAATTGTGAAACCCAAGATAAAATACCATTAGAAGGAGAAGCTCTTAATTTAGAAGAGGAGATGCACAGAAAAAGAGGAATGACAAAAGAGAAGGTTTCCCTTCTTCTTTTCCAGAACTTGGAGGGTATCATTGAAGATATTGAGGAGAAAGAAAGGGAAAATTGGAAAGATTTTCTGAGAAGGTCTAAAGATGGAGCAAGCCCTAGCTATTATTATGATGGGTGTGAGCTTTCAGCCGCACATGTAGATCCACAGCGCAGTTCATTGCCCACTTGCACCGCCGGAATGATGGAGAAGGCCATTGGAGGAGCAGAGCTGCAACTCAAAGGTATGGCTCATGGTTTATGGTTGGAAAATTCCGTTTCATGCTATTGTGCAAATTTAGAATCACATGATGGATTAATTGAAGGGTTGGTGAGAAAATTTGATGAAAATCACTGTGAATCTCTTTGTAACAAAACATCAAACACTCTACATGCATGGGAGAGAACCATGAAACAAAATCCATTCCATATTTTTGAAAGGAATGTAAATGTGCATGATGACTTGCTAAAGGAAAGATCCCTATTGTGTGAAGGGCACTCTTCCATTTGTGAACTCATGGAGGTACTTCCTTCAAGAGATGACGAAGATCTAGGGTCACTCCTTGATTATGAGGTAATCTCATTTATTAATGGGGAGGATGAGTACTAGAGAACCAATAACGCTGTCATGTTGGGAGGAGATCCGTCACCACATGGAGGTGAAAGGGGGGCCATTTCTTCCATAGGAGGAGTCCTCATTTCTATGCAAGGGATTCCAAGTATTTTAACATGTGGGAACCATGGCACAATTCCAGAGTCATTTGCAGCAACTTGTGGGGATTGTGAGATGGAGGAGGAAGAGAAGGATCAGCATCAAGGGTTAATACACCCTTATCTATTCTGGAGAGTCTTTGCACAAAAGAATGAGACTGTACAGCGCAGTAAATAGAGGGACAAGTCAGTCCTCTTATATATACAATCCAGTTCTGATCTTGATGTATCACTATATGGAGGCTTTCCACCGAGAAGGCCACCTAATCTAGAATTAATGAGGGGAATCTTGTTATACAGTTCACCACTCTTGGATTCCAGAGAGGTGAATACTTTGGAGGAGTCCAGCACAGCGCAGAGATTTTGGGACAAACCCAAGGAGGAGAGGGACACTCTCTCATTTTCAACAACACCCACTCTCATCAGTCATACTGCGCTGACAGAGTTTGCTGCAGGGATGGAGGATTGCATCTTCATGATGCAGGATGACTTCTCCACATATTTGATGAGGAGGAGGATACTTCCTTTGAGGTATAACTCTTTCATACATAGGAGTGGATGGAGGCCACTCATGCTTACTTTGACCCAGCTTGGGAGATTCCTAATGAATGACAACTTCCCATGGGAGGCCAATTTCCCAGGATCACCATTATTATTTGAGCATGAGTAGCCGCATGATTGGCATGAAAACATTATGGAGGATGAATTTGGCATAGGGGATGTCAAAGTAGTAGGCAGCAGCATGAGGGGAGCATCACATTGTAGATCACTAGCGCTGTCTACGAGGGGGATGGATCCAAGTTGGAGGACTCAACTTTTGGTTTAGTATTCCCAGGATCTTGGTGCATGCATGATTATTGATGACCAAGAGGGAGATGACAGATACATGGTAGATGATATGGTCATCTATTTTTATGGTAGAATCTTCTTGGCTAGATTTTCTAGTCTCAAGGAGAAACTATTGCATGCGGCACATGAGGACTTCCTAGCTATGCACTTGGATGTATATTCTGCTTTGCTAGAGGATTTCATTTGGGATGGGCATTCAACATGATATATATCATCATATGGATAGATTCATAGCTCATATGTTTTTGGAGAGGTTGGCACAGCCATTTCCCTACTCATTTGAGGTGAGGGAGAGAATTCAGATGAGCCATTTCAGCTCAAGGACCAAAGTACATGGTAAAGAAGGTATATGTTTTCATTTTGATTTACCTCTCTTTACTCTATATGATCAGATTGATGAGATAAGGATGATCACATCTCCTTATGCTCCTTATTATGATGTACTGGTGGCCCATTGCAGCAATGGGAGTGGCTATTTTCATAATGGTTTGTGGGGGAAGCCACATATTTCTCGGTGTGCATTATTGGCACCAATTTGTATTTACATGTTTTCATCTTATGGGATGTTTGTGGCAGCCAATAAGTGGCTGGAAAATGACTTGTTGATTTTTTATTTGATGCAGGCCAAAGGTGCACTGCGCTGGTTCCTCATGGGTAACTATGATTCACTCTCTGGTTGCCATGTGGCAGCTTGTTTTCATTATATTTTGCTCCCATATGTTGCTGATGTTTGTACACTCATGGGAGGATTTGTTTGGAGAGTGGGCTTGGAGATGAAGATGCCCATTGGGAGTATGATTCTCCCCTTTTTACATGTTTTATGTTTCAGGAGAAACAATGGGCACACCATGATTGCCATGCCACTACTTTTCTCTTCATGTGGGAGAAGCTATTGGGAGAAAATGCATTGTTGGAGGAGGCACTTCATGGTTGATTAACTTTGTGGGGAGGCTTGGGCCAATTGTGGAGGCCATGAAATTTCAATCCAATATCAGTAGCCCCCTCATACTTATCATAAATGGATGGAGAAACTATTTTGATGGGAAAATCTAAACCCTCCATTCAGCCCCAATAAGTTGCATAGTTTCGGGGTTGAGGACTACTTTGTTGAGCTATCTAGGATGGCTCATTTTATTTGGATGATAGCATGGATGAGAGGATCATCATTGGGGATAAATTTTTTCCATGCATGTCATCACTCCTACCTTTAGGAGGCCATAGCACAGCAATAAGGTTTCCACCTACACCTTCTATTTTTCCATGATGAGCACCATTCCAGTTTGCATATTTGGGAGGAAGCATGGAAGGACATATTTATTGCAGCATATCTTGAGAATTGGTGGAGATTATTGATGAGGAGGCCACAAGAGAAGAAGGGGGAGAAATTTTGTCTCTCTATGTAGTTTCTTGAGGACAAGAAACATGTGGGAGGGGAGGAATGTAATGTTCCCGATTTTTAGCCTCAAGCTAAAAGGAACATTATAGCTTGCATATTTTCATTTTATTTAATAAATTGGGTAAGGAGACAACTTAACCCCTTTTGATGAGGAAATAACACTCCTTGTGTGAAAGGAGAAATAATAAAGCAGCTAAATTGAGCACCATATGATGTGAACAGGATTGGATCATGCTTGATCTAGTCATTTTGACCAAGTCAACTAAAACTGTCTAGATACATTGCACCTACTTGGACAACGCATTTTTATTGGAGGCTTCACTTGCTTGAGCCAGAAGCAAGTGTGAATGGCACCCATGGTGAGAAATTTTCCTTTGCTTTATAAGGAGGAGATGGCAGCCCATTTTCATTATGCATTAGCTTATCATTTTTGTAGGGTCTACAGAGACTTGCATCCCCGGCCTGTTTAGCAGGGTTTGTAGGGTTCTTGAACCCAAGGGTGTTCCCGGTCAGGAATCCCTACCTCTTCCTTGGGGAAGGAGAGGTTTTGGAATTAATTTCCTCATTCTGACATTTGACCAAGCTTATCTCTGTAGTTACAGCGTTATTTCTGTAGCAGATTAACATTGTGTTGCTGGGAGCAGCAACAGAGGAATTCATAGAGTCTTTCCTTGGGTTGTCTTCAGTGGAGATCTTGTATATTCTTTAAAGTAGAAGCAGAGGAGACTCCGGGGCTTCATTTCAAATATTTTACATCAAGCCAATCACTCACCATCTGTCACAGCATAGTCTTGGGCAGAAAATGCGTTATTTTCAGAGGCAGTTGTTGGGAGAGCCATTTGGGCTCATCAGGAGGATTGTTCTTGAGTAGAGGGATCAGCCTTCTACTGAAGATAATTATCAGAAAGTGGCATCAATATTTCAGATCTTCCATAGCCTCATTGTATATTCTGATTCAGTTGTAGTGACAAGTCAAATTGTCACATTGTACATTTTCTGGCATTTCTAGCAATCTCTCATAGATTGGTTAGAAATCTTGTATTGGAGCCCATTCTTATTTTCTTAGGAATTTCTTTGTATATTTCAGTCATATTTCATGTATGTACATCTATAGCAGCAGCTACACTCCTAGAGACAGTGCTGTCATTGCTCTCCGACATTTTATGCAGTTGCTGCATCTTTTGTATTTCATGGTTTACTCACTAGAGGTGGATTCTCATTGAATGAGGGGTTTATTCCTCATTATATTTCTGTATATTGTTGATGACAAATTAATGTACATGATGGCTGTAATATATTCATCTTATGTTGTATTCAGACTTGTAGAGTTTCATGATTGTGTTCATGTATCACTGTAAGCTCTCTCATTGAGCAATTGCTGAGAGATCTATTTTGGGGAGATATGTATAAGCCCTCTAGGCTTATTTCTTTGAGCTAATATTCTAGGATAGTCATGTATGAAGAGTAAAAAAGGGGATCCAAGTCCCGGTTCAGCTTATTTTTGCATTGGCTTCCTTATACAATGTCCTTGAGGACCACATTTCAGAAATTCCCGAAAAAGGAAAATTACATATGTATATATATATATGTTGCGTGTCAAGATCAAAATTACATCAAAAAATCTCCCAAAATTTGGGTGTTTTACAAAACTTGGCTACACTAAGACTCGCTATGACATTTACACATCTACTCCTCCGACTATGCCTTATGCTCAAAATAGCAAAATACTACCCTGGCTATCCTTCTGAGAGGCACCAGGTATCTCTCTAGCACACCCACGGTATTCCACTATAGACGAAATAGAATCTCTCTCATAGGAAGAGGTGGTACACCCATGCTTAAACCTTCCAAGTTCCTGGAAAGTTCATGCAATATCTGGGTATCATCACTCTCCCCGGCAGCTTCCGCATCCTCTACCGCTACGCTAGCCCCAGGTAGCTATATTCCTCGCCGTGCATAACAAGGGGCTCCGGCTGGATGAACAGGTGCCACATCTGTGTCAAGAAAACAAGATTCACGTCAAAAAAATATTTTCATCCATCTAAACAAAAAAATTGCACAAACATTCAAAAGACAAAAAATACTTCCAACTACACTGATCAATCCTTCTCTTACCATCTAGACCCTACAGAGTGCCCGGGGGTAACACTAACTCCGGATCTCCTGTAAAGTTCATCCCCACATATGGATAGTCCTCAATCATGACGATCTGGTGGTTATGCCAATCAAAGAACCCATCATCAAAGAAATGACGAACGAGACCCTCTCCATTCCGCGGTATCAAAGCTGCCCATCGAGCCTGTCTCAACTCTCGCGGGCCCAATGCATCTGTAATCATTCTGAGTCTCATAACCGACATCCACTCTAGTATGAAGGAAACAATCAGTGTACCATAACCAAACTCTCTCTGAGTCCGGGTCTTACATGCTGTCAGCTCTGCATGAACCTGATGGACAACACCTTTGCACAGGTCAAAAACCTAGGGTTGCATACAATCTAGTGCTAACAACAACTAGGCCTTGGTGTCCACATGCTGACTATTGGCCCTGACCAAGAAAACTATCATCCATAACAGAGACCTCATCGGTCTTGAGGCCACCTGTGCAATAGGCACCCAGTCACTAACTCCCTCAGTATTATGTATGTAATGAGTAAGGATTAGGTTAGCAGTAGTACGAGGATCCACCCTGGACCCAGTCAAGTTGGGCCTTGGTACATGGCATGACAGGCCAGTCAAAAAATAGATATCATCTTTCTCAATCGAGAGCTCATTACCCTCGATACGAAAGATGTGCTGACGATCATCCCACTGTTGAATTATCCACCTCAGAAGGTCCTCTTGTCCCCTCATCAGTTCCAATCGAGCATACTTTAGCAAACCACACCTACGGAGAACCAACAAAGTAGCTACATCAGTGAACATCTCACGTTCTTCCCACTGATGTTCCCTTTCTCACCAAATACTCATGGTGAACAGATTTATACCTGCCAAACCAACATATTTAATGGATTAGATTTTGTCTGGAATGCTTTAGAATGATAAACAAAGAATTCCTAAAAACAATTTTGTGCCTAACGTGGGATCTAATCCCCAACAGTGCGTGCTAACACGCTCTTTCTTCACGGGAGGTGCGTTTAACATGGGCAAAGAACTGCTCGCCTGCGTTAGCCAGCTAAATTTTTTAGGGCTTGCTAAAATCACTATTTTGAACCAACAAAACAAGAAAAAAAAACTATGAAATGATAGCAGTGGGTTCTAGCTCTTACATGGATCTCGCGGAAGGAAGAACTGTTGCTCGGATCGTCCACAATCGCAAGCAGTAATTTCGCCACTTTTTTACCCCAGAGCTCAATCACATCATTCAAAACAGTGAAAATGAGGGTCTCCAACCTTCTTATAGCCATTTCTGGGGGAAAAAATCACTCAGTTGGTCTACCAAAATAGTGAATTCCTGTTGCATGTTTGTTGCAAATGTTTTTTTTTATTACCGATGTTCTGATGAGCTTTATAATGTCTATATGCAGATATGACCAATAGCCGATCCTGAATCGAGAATTCTTTTTATGGTATTTTTCTAGCTCGTTAAATCAGAAAAACCTCGAGTTTTTTTCTTCAGGCTTGTTAAAACTAACATGAAGAAGCAACGAGCTTTATTTTTAGGAACTTTTTCTATCTCGTAAAACTAAAAAAATCCTGAGTTGTTTTTGTCAGGCTCGTTAAACTACCACGACAGAAGATTACGAGCCATTATTTTCATCTTTTTCAATGCTCTTTAAAAGTAAAAAGTAACTGATTTTTTCTCCACGTGACTCGTTAAAACTTCACGGAGAGCATCGAGTTTTTCTCTGTTGGGCTCGTTAAAATTTCACAAAGAATATTGAGTTTACTTCATCTCCTCGTACTCATAACAAAATGAGGTAGACGTCCATTGCACATACTTTCTCATTTTTTCGGCTTCAATGGACTAACTCATGGAAAATGAACCATTTCGGGCTTACTATTCTCCCTTTGTCATGCCTGGTCATCAAGACATGACAAAGGTACCCCGTGGAGTTGTCTTTTACGACATTTTTCAGACTCTCTAAAAATGAAAAATTCACCGAGTTTACCCATCTAGACTTGTTAAACTTAATCAGACGGGGAAAAATTTGGACAAAATGGATACTACTTCTGTTACATTTAAGAAAGGATGATTTGGCAGCAAAAATATTGAACATGGCAATTCCCAGACAACTCTTTCGCATTTAGCTGAAGCCTACCATCTATGAGTTTAGCCTTCGTCTCTCAGTGTCCCTACACTGGTCAAATCCCACAATACTCTTTGGTGTTCATTAAGCCTAATCTGCCTAGTACTCTGTTAGAGTGCCTTCTATTGTTTAAGCAGATCTCACTATTTACTGCTCCTCATATCAACCAAAGCGCTCATCATGCCATAAATTATTTGTCGTCAGTTATTCCCATTTGCTCTTCATATTTTCCATCAAAAACAACATCATATTTTCCCGTTTCGTGTTGACTGATGTAGGATGCCTCAGTGCCTACCTTTTGACAGGTCTCTTCCTATCCACTGCAACATCTTATCTAGGAAGCAGACCCAGAAACACATTAGTACTCAGATACTTGCAGACATCAGTGGCAGGTCATATTGTATTTGATTGGGGGTTTTCATTATTGGCTCTCGATCAAATGATTCTACGAGTGTTCGACGTCAACTCCTTTTATTCACACTCGATAGATTGTACTGTGCATCTTGGGGACCATCATCATTATCAGTGGCCACCCTTGCATCTGTTAACAATTTTCCTTACTGACTGATAATCAGACGATTTCCCACATGTTCAACAACAAATCCTCCATTCACATGTAGGGAAATATGCAGTTTAAGTGAAGCGGTGGCCAAGACCTTGGGTTGAAGGTTACACCATTTCAGCTATGTTTCATCCCCCAAGTTGTGATATTGTTTATCGAGACATCTTTTCAGTATTGATCCACTTCTGACAGATACTTCCACGTTATGCTTATTGGTGGACACATTTTTCATATCTCTATTTTAGAGAAATAATGATGATTAGCTACTGAGCATGGCAATGCTCGACTCAAGATAGATACTATATTTTCTGACATATGTTGTTGTTTCAGGTTTTCCTCAGTCCTCCAATATCTCTAATTCTACTACACATATTGTAAAGTATTTCAGCCATCGTCTTCGCCTCTGACCTCACACTTTAGGGGGCATCTGTTACAGGACAAATGACCTCCTCATCAGCTCAGAGGAGAAGGTAATATGGAAGGAAGAAAGTGACCTAGAAAAAACCCATTTCTGCCAAGGTAACATGCCCCAGGAACTTCTAAACTTCATTATAACGCTTATTTGCCATGTAAAGGTCATGTTAGTGACTAGGGAAACACTCTAGCTTTCCCAGAGGGCAACGTTACTCGTGTTTAAACATGAAAAAGGAAAAATCCCGCGGATAATGATTGGCAAACCCAGATTTTTCTCATGGAGAGTCAGTATAAAATAGAAACTGAAAGGCACTAACCTCTTATTAGGCCTTACCAAAAGAAAATAGACTGTCAAGGAAGGCAAAAGCATATAAATCTAAGGAAACATCTTGGTTTTTTCCTTTTCAAACTAGTTGAAATAGTTGGGCAAGGTCTGCCCTCTCCATCTCCTATAAAATGGAGTGGTGGGTTGCTAGTCGAAGGTTGAAGGTTTTTTGAATACATGTGAAGCAGAGCTACGTTTTTACTATATGGTAGTTTAGGATCAGTGAAGCGAAATTGAGAGCTTACCATCTTGATCACCATCACATACAAGGAAAGAGAGAGAGAGAGATTGGGAGACTGAGGAGAGCTTGGTGCAACCAACGATTGTAATCCTCCTTTTTATAAATCAATAGAATTGTATCTGTTTTGTCCATTCGATGCTTTAATATTGCCATTGTTTTCTAATTGTTAATATAGCATGACATGAGTGGCTTAGATCTGTATTATTTTATGGTTATCATATGCTGATTTAGTTAATAAGAAATATATTTTTGTAGATATTACATGAGTGCTTTGCTTGATTTCAGGACCCAAATTTAGAACTAGCGAAAGAGGATCCCCGCTTCGCTACTCAATGTTCTCCAAAGGATCCGAGATCGAAAAAAAAAGGTAATCTCCCATATCATTCTATTAAATAATATAAATTAGCATGAACATATGTGCAACATCTTTGTGAAATATACAACTAATCTGACTGTCTTCCTCGGACACCGGAAATCCTAGAGATGGATATTCGATAACCACTACCCAAGCAGATTACTCTATAACACTAGCTCACTCATTAGAGCCATGTACCTAGTGTACTGATTTGGTGACCTCCTCTACCTATGTTGTGATGTGGGTTCTCCCACATTCTCTCTAGCGTCATGAAATTATATGTTAGCTTCCCTAGTGCACTTCCTTCCTTCTTTGGATGTCTCTTCATGAGTATGTGTCTCAAATCTCTGCTCCTCTGCTTATTACTTCTCCACAACATCCTGAGGTTCTTCCTTTGGAGCCAAAAGCTCCTCATTTGCATGCAACTGAAGCTCCCTCTCAAGGGAACACCTAATTTCCTTCTCTTTATAAAACTTCACATCTCTACGAACAAATATCATCCTGAGATATGGAAGGTACACCCGATAGTTTTGAGGTGTATCAGTGTACCCCATAAATATGCCCAACTCAGCTATCATATCTAGCTTTTTCCTTCATTCCTTGAAAACATGCCAGTAAACTGATGAACCAAATATCTTGAATGTGACACATCTGGTTTCTTCCCTGAAAAATCTTCTTCTGGTGTAATCATCCCGAGAATTTGATGAGGACTCTTGTTTTTCACATATAACATTGTGTTGCATGCTTCGACAAACAGTGTAGAGGTAGGCCCTGACCATGCAACATTTCCCATGAAACTCCCATAATACTTTTGTTCTTCCTCTCAGCCACCCTATTTTTTGTGGGTTATGGGGTCTATCAACTCCTATCAAATGACATCCTTTGCACATGATTTCTTAAAATCATTAGACATATTCTCTATCGTTATCACTCCTGAGCGCCTTCCCTTTTCTATTTTCTTTCTCAAAAAGTGCTTTAAATTCAACAAATTTAGAGAATGTTTGTTCTTTCTGCATGAAAAAAATCCATCACTTACATGAGAAATCATCTACAAATATAACATAATACATGTTATTTTACATGGAGGCTATGAAGAAAGGTCCACACACATCTGATTGAATCCTTTAAAGTACTACTTGCACTCTATTGTCCTGATCATGAAAGGTGGATTTGGTGTACTTCTCCAATGTACACCCTTTTCATGTATCTCTCTACTCTAGTACACCCTTGGGAAGTCCTGTAGAAATATGTTGTGTGATATTCAAAGCTCCATGGTGCAAAGGGCCAAATCTCCTATGCCATAATTCACCGATGTCTTGGCTCTGCAACTTCTCTTCTTTCACGGTCAATGATGCCCATTCTTCTACACCCAATTTGTATAGGTTCTTCACTCAAGCCTTGATTTGATTCTCTTGTCTCATGGAGATATGTCTAAGGAAATCATTCCATTTTCTAAATATCACATCATAGCCATAGTCTTCCAACATAGCAACTGAAACGAGATTCTTCTTCAGACCCAGAACATACATGAAATATTTTAATTTCAGAGGGGAGTCAAATTCCCTCTAAAAATTAAATGTACCTATACCAGTCACACTATACCTTCCATAATCTCCCATCTCGATGTGCATATGTAGGTCCTTCTCCTGTAAGTTACTAAAAAATTATCAGTTTCCTGTCATATGGAATGAGGCTCCACTAGCCAGATACCACACACTACCCATCAAAAATCTTACCACACAAGAGATGAGGGTTAAATCAAGTTCGAAATGTGAATCCAAAGCTTCAATTTCTGCTCCTCTTCATGGATTCTTACCTTCCTTCTTGTGTGGACACTTCGTGCCATATTGTCTCATCTCATGAGCATAAGCACTTTCTTTTTTCCAGGCCGGCCATATTCCTTGGGTCAGAATTTTCTTGCTTCCCTTTATTTTCCTTTCAATCAAGGAAAATTTTCTTCATCCTGCACTAGGTCGGACCATAACCGCTTCAAATTGGTAGTTTTTCTCTACCATTTATAGAATATTGATAATGATGACAACTCTTTGAAAGACCCAAAAGAGCTAGAGATATCAAATCTTGTTATGGGATAGTAACACCAACCTTGCCAAGTTCATCACGACATTGTGTAAAATTTCTCAGGTACCACAAAATTGGTTCATTCTTGTGCATATTGATACTTTGAAGCTTGTCCTTGAGTGACTGCTTCTTATGGTAACTATTTTTCTTAAAAAAATATTTTATTTTTTTCCACATCATGAATGAATATTATTTCCCATGGATATTTGAGACAATATGATCTCGAACTCCCTCCAATATGATTCACCTCACTTTAGCCACATCCTTCTTCCACTAAGTGAGATCCTAGGCATAAGATGTTGGGGGTTTTTCTACATCTTTCTTGATGTATTATAGAATCTCGTTGTCATCCAATAATGTCTCCATGTGTATATTCCATGCCACAAAATTTATGGTTGCTTCCAAACTATACTCGAACCTAATTTTGTTGGAAGCAATATTCTTAGTCCTGGAGAAAACCTACAAAATTGATCTTGAAATTCAAACCTTTTGCAAAGAAAACTTCAAATTCTCTTCTCTATTTTGAATCTAGCTCCGATACCATGTAGAAATTAATTTTAGGTTCAATACTACTCATGTAATGTTCTAAAACACATGACTCAAATCTA
Source organism: Pinus albicaulis (assembly GCA_034641835.2). NCBI lineage: Eukaryota > Viridiplantae > Streptophyta > Pinopsida > Pinales > Pinaceae > Pinus > Pinus albicaulis. The sequence continues at coordinate 922,877,806 of CM076574.1, read as the reverse complement.
CTCTTCTCATCTGTGAAAGTTATTTCATGAGGATTTATCTAGGGGAAAGAAACTACTCAAAACCCCTTCCTATTTGTATTGCATTAGTCAGAAAATAGAGAATAAATGCAATGCTTTCTTATGCTTGAGAAACCTTTGCACAAGTATAATCTATCTCACTACCTCACAAACTGACTCAGGCCAACACTTAGTCAATTTTCTTGTCTGCAAAGCTCCTATTTCCTTGCACTGTTTCTCAAGGAATTATCCCCTTATTAATTAGGGAAATCGACATCCAGAACTGTGCAATCATTGTAGGCCCTTCTCTGACTGCATGCACCACATGTACAACTTGGATAATTATACAATTGATATTACACTATTCTTTAACTCAAATATCAATTAGGTAGCTTGAATTTCATGCATCCATGAGTTAATTAAGGATGATTGATCAGTTAACTGGTTAAACATTGAAGTTGCACCCAACTGCTAGACCTCCTACTAGTTCCTCCAATAGTTATAACTAGTTAACTAACCTTAACTCAATTTAAATGAATTAAATTGTTACAACTGAAATTACTCAACCTAGGCTCCTAAACTTTAGGAATCATTGTACCCAACTCAACTTAATCCCTCAACTTGAATTAACTAATCTAACTGAGTGATAACAACTCAATTAACTATTCAAGTTGTCTTGTGATGTGGAATTTCTATTTTCTCCTAATTCAATTTAAGTGAAAATTAAATTAGGATTTCTTGCTTCATTTTTCAACAATAGATTGATCCAGATTTGCAACTAGATTCTTGTTTCCTATCATGTGGTTACTACAACCATTTTCTAATAGCCAAACATTATCAAAAGGTTCATGCATGGTATGGCAAGCTAGGAAAATGGACTCAATATTCTCTGTAGTCACATTAGCTCTCTTCTTTCCTTGATCATCTATCCTCTTCTTGCAATCAAATGCATAGTGACCAAATTTATTGCAATAATAACATCTCACCTTTGATTTTTCGACTCTTTGAATATTTGTGAATCTTATGTAATTTCTTCCACCTCCTTTTTCCTACTCTTATTTGCCATCTACAACCATTTCTTCCACTTCGTCCTTTGTTTCTCGATCTACCTCTACCTCAACGTTTGTCTCTTGAGATAAAAACCCAACTTATAAAATTGGTTTCTAAGGTGGGATCCTTATTTCTATCTATCCTCACCTCATGGAATATAAGTGATCCCATAAATTCTTCAATTCTTAGTGGCGTCAAACCCTTGGCTTCTTTAATAGCTTCTACTATAGTATCAAACTTAGTAGACAAATATCTGAGGACCTTTTCACCACTATTTGATCTTTAATTTCATCACCATAAATATTTGATTGTTTTATGATAGTTAAAACTTGATTCATGAATGAATCAATATCCTATGTTTCCTTCATCTGTAGACTTTCAAAAAATATCACAATATTTTTCCACTTAAACAAAATTGAATTTGGCCATATGTTTATAGCTCATCTCAAAGGTCTCCTATATCTTTCCTGAAAACATGGACATAATCTTATATAACACTGCTTGGTCTAATCCTTGCTGGATAAGTTGCAATTCTTGTGCATTATTCCTTTTTTGTATCCTCAATTAGTCCATATTTACATGTGTGAGGGCTTATTCTTATTTTTCATCCTTAGGTTTCGGAAATCCAAACCTTATGTAATCTGAAACATCAAGATAATTTAACATTATATCCATATTAATGGCCCACATATCATAGTACTTCCCTATAAATGGTGGAAACTATGGCTGGAAACTTGATGAAGCCATATTTCTTCTAAAAGAAACATGTTCAAAAAACCTAAACTTCCTTTTTTCAAATAAACCTCTTTTTGTTTTTTTATTAAAAATAAAAATCCAAAAAACCTCCTTTGCAAAGGCCTTTTATAAAACCCTTGATTATTTTTTTATAAAAAAACTTTATATAACAAAACCTTTTATATTATTTATAAAGAAATTACACTATATAAAATCCCTTTATAAACCATATATGAAAAACCTTCATGGAGCCCTTTGTATTGTTTCATATAAACAACCCGTTTAAAAAAAGGTTGTTACAAATCAAACTTTAGTATGACTCAAAAGTAACCCCACGTGACTTTAGAAAAAAAAAAAATTGAATTTATACGCGGCCCTTTTTTAATGACTCCAATGTTGTACCTTTTAAACTATAGAGGGTATCGCATTTTTTTCACTTTAATCGTGTGACAATTTTGAAAAATGATTTTTTTCTAAACTATTGGCCTTATTCACTTGGATCTATTCTTTCTGGCTCTGTAGGCTCCTCGGATCTTGTATTATTTCCTCAATTCTAATACCAATTTTTTGGAAAGGAAGAGGAGGAAAGACACAAAATTGAGATATACAAAACACGTGAGTTTCTTCTTTTCTATTAATCAAACAAAATTGACTTAATTACAATTAACCCGATGAGGGGTATTTATACTTTTCAACTCATGACTTGACTGATGCTCACTTCAACATGCACACACTCACTAAATTTAACCACTCTAAATATAAGACTAGACTAAAACTGAAACTCACTTGACTCAAATTAATTGACAAATCTAGACTGCTCTGCATGCAGGAGTAATTAGATATCTTTAACATTCAAGGATTTTGTTATGAACTTGCAATTGTAGGAGAGAAACCAACAGATAGTTACCTAGTGAAAATAACTCTAAATGGGTTTACCAATGAATGACGAACTTTCATTCAAGGGATCATTGGAAAAAATAAGGTATCAAATTGGGAATTTTTGTGGAGTGACTTCACTCTGGAAGATCTAAGGCTCAATCTCATAGACGGTGCTACTAGCAAAAGTGGCAAGGGACCGAAGGTGAAGAAGGAAGAAGAGAACGTAGAACTTACAGGAAAGGGAAATGAGAAGAATGGTCCAATTTAGGGACAAGACTCAAAGGGAGAGAAAAAGAAGAAGGACTTGTCAAAGGTCAAGTGATTCAGATGTGGTGAGTTTGGTCACTACATCACCCAATGTCTAAAGAGGAAGAAGGCCTAGAAGGGGCAGTAGACAACAAATTCAGTAGATATTGATGAGTTGAACTCTAGATTAGAGGAATTCACATTGATATAAATGATACCTCCAGATGGAGGGGGGAGCATGATGCTTCGAATTACTAGTATGGGCAGGGTCCATAGGAGAGCAACAGGAAGTATAGGTCTATTTGTTTTTCTCATGGATCAGTAGATATGCTATGGGAGCCCACAGTATTTCAATAGTAGATGATCAGTTTCATATATTTGTATTCAGTTACTTGGATGAAAGTTGCAGACCTCGGAGTAGTCATATGCTTAAGTGGTAATTGCATAGTTAGTTTGAAGCAGCAAGGTAATAAAGAGGAAATTTTTGATCCAAGTGTAGTCATAGGTTCAAGAGATAGTTTCAGGGGTATAGTAGATCAATGGAGATCAAGTTTCCAGTTGCATTTGCAGGAAAATTTTGAAATTAGGAGGAGGTAGTGTGAATTTCCCAGTTGCAGGTTGCAGGTGTAGTTCCATCCAGAGTGAGTCTCCATGAGGGAGTTTCCATCCAAGAGATATTTCCTAATTATGTTTTAGAGGGATATCAAGTCGAGATCATACTCACTATTTTAGTAGTTGTATCAATAGTGCATTTATAGAAGAATATTAATGGAAACAACAATGTGAGTTAGATCAGAGTATGCGCAGTAGCAGATGGAAAATATTTGTTAGATTGACTTCTTCATAGTGATTTATAGTAACATGGAGTTAGATCAGTTGACATGTGAAGAAAGGAGGTATAACAGATTTCAAACATCAACAACATGAGATATTCCATTATGTGTTGTTCATCAAGAGGTTATAATGGAGAACACCTTCCTCACTAAGAGGGATTATTAGTTTTTTATGGATATGGTAGCATCAAATGGGTGTTATAGTCTTAGATGATGTTAAGAGGCTAAGGAACACGATATCTCCAAAAATCAGAAAAGGTTTCATGAGATAAGCTTGGTAAAAACCTTAATTAAATTAATTTTCCATAATTAAAATATTTCCTAAGTATAACTTAGGAAACGTGGTAAATTAAATTTAATTAATTAAGGATGTTTGATATTTCTCTAAAGACTTCTATTGATGAAGCCTAATTTATCTTAGTCATCAATGGATATTAAATCATGGTTGTTGATACTCCAATGAGAGATTATAAGATCAGGTTGAAGGGCTTGGAGATAGCATCAGTGTGATCATTACGAGTAAGGCAGATCGAGTTACCCAGTTCACATTTTTCAGTGAGGGTGTTGTTCAATCCAGGTAAGGGGAGTAGTAGGTATTAGCAATAGGGAGAATTTTCAGTGAAATTCTCAGGAGGATTTCCAGTTTCTAGACGAGGAAAAGGGATGTTGAATTAACTAACAAGGAGGTCATATTATGCAGTGTGATTTTCCCATTTTTATAGTGCGATTTTTCGGGAGAGGGATAGATTTAGTTACTAGTGCCTGGGTCTAATATTGGGAGGCCTAGAAATTTTTTTCCAGAGTTAGAGATGGGAATGATGACTCATTTAGAGGTGTTTTGAAGGTAATACGAAATTTCTGCACATGTAGTGTGCATTTCCTGTCCAACTAAGAGAATTAGTTAGGAAGTATAAGTTTTCTAGTGAGGCTAGATTGGGTTATTGTGAGGGAAAATATTTTCCCAATATATTTTCCAGTTGAGATAAATTATCGATGCTAAACTAGGAAGGCCAAAAATTGTAATTCTCTCTATTTTCCGCATAATTAAATAAACCCTCATCTGATACATTGATTTTCCATTTAGGGTTTTTCTAGGGTTGTTTATCCCAAAATAACGATGTCATTTTATTATGTGTGTGCATTTATTTCTCAATTCCTCTTTTATTTTCACAACATATTTTATTTGGTGAAGAATTGTAGTTTGTTTTGTTCTATATTTTTCATAATAATAATTACATAAGACAAATAAATTGTTAAGTTAGGAGAATAATATCCAGTTGTTGTATTTTAGTGAATTTTCACACTTAGGGTTAAGATTACAAATATAATTATAGGTGATTTTACATGAGCTTTTTATATCTAAATATGAATTGGTAACATAGGCACTTTGTAAAATAAAGGAGAGATAAGCATGGAAAAATTAGGCGCAACTCACCAGATTTTTTGTTTGATCAGATTTGTAAATTAGTGGTCCCCAAGTGGGAGAGATGTTGGGAAAAATATTGAGAGGGGGAGGTGGTGAATAAGTATTTTAAACTCATTTCAACTTTCCATTTATTATTTATATTTATGTACTCTAATTTAATTAAGTAAACCATCATATGTGTGTGATTGTGATGAAGATAAATAGTGTATATCCAATTAACTAACTTTTCAATTATTTCATCATTTGTTTAAATTTAACCAATGCATCATTACTTCATTATATATTAATTAAAAATTAACCATGAACAGTAAGAGCATAATAAACCATCACACATAAGCAACACAACAACACATGAGGACACCTAGATTTTTTAGGTGGAAACCCAATGTGGGAGAAAACCACAGCTGCCCTCGTCTCTGTCTTCTTATTTTATTACAAAGGAAAACATATTACAATATTGTACTAGCGAGGACTCATACTAGTATGTAGGAACCCACCTACATAAGGCTACAACCTTCTCTTATTCTCCAACACCCACTGGAAGGGAGCTTCAACCCCCTGATCTCTTTTACCAACACCCACCAGAAGGGAGATCCAACCCCCTGATGATATTTACCAGCTACCACTAGAAGGAAGATTTGAATCCCTCACTGAAGGCTCCAAACCCTCAACACCTTTGTGGACCATGTTTCATAATATTTCATATTGGATCCACTTTACTCAAAACATCAAACTTATAGACCACTTTTCATCCTATTTTCAGACTGGACCCACTTCCATCATTTAATCCCAATACCAAGTAACAATTCTGAAACCAAATACTAAATAAACTCATCCAATCAATATTGACAAACCAATCATTGAATCTCATTCAATCAAGGAAAATAGATCATACCAATCCATAACGGATCATATCAATTCTCAATTACTCAACATTATATCAATCTATACTCTATTCATTACATAAAACAATTCTTATCAATGAAAACCATGATCAACCATACATCAAAACGTATACACTACTTTTTTTATGAACATCTGTGTATGTACGTGCTTCCCTTGAAGAATACCTTCATACATATATCAACACACTGATAACTGATCTGACTCACTGTAACATAGAATCAGTCACTAATCACATATTGAAACCATCATAGATCTGTAATAGTCCAAATATTTAGCCTTCAGCTAAATGGAATATTACAATTTGTTTTAATGCTAGGTAGGTGAATAAGTGGGTAGGGAGGCCCATAAATCTCCTTAGAAGGAATAATAACACTCCTAATGTTAAAGGAGGAATAATAATTAGTTGGATTAAACACCTTTGGGCATGAATTGGAGGAGATGCATGTTGAATAGATCAATTTTGACCAAATCAACAACATTGTCATGGAGGAGTGGCATTTATGATGAGACAATGCAGTTATAGTGGAGGAAAACTTGCATGAGCTTAGTGGCAATTATGGATGGGACCCAATTTGAGAAGGCTCACACACTATATATGGAGGGGATGGCAGCCATTTTTATTCATGTTTTGATTATTATTTTGTTATTGGTATGTTTAGACTTTGCATCCTTTAGCTGTTTAGTGGGGTTTGTTGTGTTGTTTAGCAGAAGCGTGTTCCTGATCAGGAATCCCTACCTCATCCTCAAGGAAGGAGAGGTTCAATGGGCTAAATTTCCTCATTTTGTCATTTTTTCCAAGCTACCTCCTTTAGCTACAACGCAGTTTCTGTTTAGAGCTAGGTCGTGTTGCATGGTGCAGCAAAGGAGGATCACATAGAGCCATTGGAGAGGTAGCGTATCCATTGGAGGATTAGAAAGGACGGCTCCTGGGTAGATCTATATATTTTTTGCATCATTCCAACCATATACCATCCCTCACAGCACAATTTTAGTCTAGATCTGCGTTATTTTTAGTGGCAGTTACTGAGAGGGTTCATTGAGCTCATCAAGAGGGTCTATTTCTGAATAGAGGGATCAAACTTCTATTGATAAATACCATTTAAGGAGGACATTATCATTTCAGATCTGTCATAGCCTCATTCTATTTAGTTCTAGTTGTAGTGACATATCAACCCTAGGGTTATTGTCACATTGTATATTTTTGTTGGTATTTCTGGCAATCTTTTCTGGGTTGGCTAGAAATCATGTATTAGAGCCCATATCTTCGTTTCTGGGCATTTCCTTTGTATATATCCTCCATATTACATCTATGTAATTTTACAGCAGCAACTACACTGATATAGACATCGTTGTCACTACTTTCCGGCATTCTATACAATAGCAATAACTCATGTGCTTATTGATATGCTCATGGGAGACTTGTTCTTATTGCTTGAGTGGCTTGATCCTCAAGATATTTTTGTATATTTTTGTTGATATGTGAATAAAATGATGGATGCATATTGATCCCTCTTATGATATTTTCATAGTTTTTGTGTCTTAAATTATTATGTCTTGTATTGCTACTATTTCCATTTTGGGATATTACAGTGGTATCAGAGCATAATCTTGGCTCAGCCTGTGCATTCAAGACATTATGAAATTAGGAGGAGAAGCTTCTCAAAAAAAGGATAAGTTTTATAGAAGAAACAAAGGCATGACTCCATTATTTGGAAAAATGAAGGAAGAGAGGCTCTCCCAGCTTCTTTTTCAAACTGTGAAAAATATCAAGCAAGATATCAAGGAAATGAAGAGGGAGAGGTGTGGAAAATTTCCAAGAGGGTTTGAAAGTGAAGCAAGCCCTAAATATTCACATGATGGGTGTGAGAATTCAGCCACACATGCAGATCCACAGCGAAGTTTATTTCCCACATTCACTGCAAGAGAAATGGAGGAAGAAGATGCACCAAAGGAGAAGACCTTGAGTGACTATCTTCAGGAGTATGAGTCTCAATCTTGGAGATTCAAAGAGCACTTGGACTTCCAAGGGTTTTGCCAACTAAAGGAAGAAATAAGATCCAACAACCATAATAGAAGCAAGAGAGGTATAATATTTCTACCTAAATTTGATGGATCATCAAGGTGCACAACCAAGGCTTGGGTGAAGGAGCTAGATTCCTATTTTCAGTTACACCAAGTTTCATAAAAGGAGGCCATTAGAGTAGCAACGTTGCACCTTAAAGGTATGGCCCATGATTGGTGGTTTTATAGTTCTGCTTCATTTCATCATGCAAGTGTAAATACTTATGCAGGGTTCACTAGGAAGTTAGTGAAAATATTTGATATTAAACATTGTGAAACATCCTTTGTTGAACCCGAAAATTCAAAACCTTTGCATGAGTTGGAGGGATCTATTTTACCAACTCCACTCCATATTTATATTAAAGGGGACAAAACCATGCATAATACCTTGCCAAGGGCAAGGTCACCACTTCTTGAAGAGCCCTCTTCTATAGATGAAGACATGGAGATTCCTCCTTCAAGGGAAGACCAAGATTTAGGGTCTCTCATTGATGGTGAGGCATTCTAAAATATTGATAAAGAGGATAAGCAAAGAAGAGCTAACAACATTGTACCATCAGGAGAAGATCCTTAACCACATGGAGGTGGAAAGGGAGACATTTCTTCCATTAGAGGAGCCCTTGTGTATTTGCAAGGAGTTCCAAATGATCTAACATGTGGGGACCAAAGCACAATTCTGGATCAACATTTATCATTTTTTGTGGATTCTCAGATGGAAGTAGAAGAATAAAATAAGGATCAACATCAAGGGATGATGAGCATTCACCCTTATCTATTTCAGGAGGTTTCTACATAGAATAAGGACACTGTATGGCGCAATGGAAAGAGGGACAAATCAATCCACTCATATATACAGTCTGCCTTAGATCTTGATGTCTCACTACATGGGGGAATTCCACCTAGGAGGCCACTAGATCTAGAGTTGGTGAGAGATATCTTACCATTTGGTTGACCACTCTTAGATCCTGGAGGGGTGAATACCTTGGAGGGGTATAGTACATCGTAGAGTGGAAGTAGACTTGGGAGGGCTTGTAGTGATGGAGGATGGCACCACCATGGTGCAAGGAAGTTTCTCCGAGGATTTGGAGAAACAAAGGGTACTTCCCTTGAGGAAGGAATCCTCTATATATTGGAGTTGATGGAGGCCACTCATGCTTACATTGTCCAAGATCAGGAGGTTCTTTCTGGATGGTAGCTTCTCATGGGAGGAAAACTTCCAAAGGCCACAAATTCTACTTGAGCATGAGAAGATGCATGATGGGCATGGAAGCACTTTGGAGGATGACTTTGGCATGAGGGATGTCACAAGAAAAGATAGTAGCATGTGGGGAGCCTCACATTTCAGATCTTCAATGTTGTCTCTTAGGAGGATTGATCCATATTGGAGGTCTCAAATTTTGGTGGATGATGGGTTCCTCTATTCTTATGGCATAATCTTCTTGACTAGATCTTTTGAGCTCAAGGAGAAGCTCTTACATGTAGCACATGTGGAATTTCTTTCCATGCGCTTTGATGCATATCATTCCTTGATGGAGGAGTTCACTTGGGAGGTCACCCAGTAGGATGTATATCAGCATATGGAGAGATGCATAGCCTGGATGATGATGGATAGGTTGTCACAACCACTTCCCTACTCATTGAGAGTGAGGGAGAACTTTGAGTTGAGCCATTTCAGCTCAATGACCAAAGTACATAGTAGAGAAGGTACATTTATGCATTATGAATTGTACTCCTTTACTTTTTTTGAGCAGCATATTGTAACAAGGAGGATAATTTATTCTTGTATATTGTATTTTGATGTACTTGAGGCCATTTGTAGCATTGATATTGGCCATTCTATTGGTGGTTTGTGGGAGATGCCACATGATTATTGGTGTGCACCATTGGCACCAAATTTCACTTTTATGATCCCATCTTGTAGGATGATTGTGGTAGCAAACAAGTGGCTGAAAATATAGTTGTTATAATTTTTTTTAACACGGGCAGGGGATGCACTATGCTGGTTCCACATGTGGAACTATGATCCACCTTCCGGTTGTCATATGTCAACTTTTTTTTTTTTTTTTTCTTCTATATATTGATGATGTTCTTATTCTTATGGGAGGCTTTGTTGGGAGGATGGCACAAGAATTGGAGGTGCCTATTGGGAGTATGATTCTCCATACTTCATATGTTACACGTTTCAGGAGAAACAACGGGCAAGCCATGATTTCCACACTACATTTCTTCTCTTCATGTGGGAGGAGCCATTTGGAGAACTTGAGTTCTTGGGAGAGGCACTTCATGGATGTTTTGATTGGTGGGGTAACTTGGGACATTATTGGAGACCATAATATTTTAGCCCAAGATCAACAACAGCCCCATGCATATCATAAATGGACAGAGAAACAATGTGGGTGGAAAAATCCAATCTCTCCATACAACCCAAATACATTGCATGAATTGGGGGTTGAGGATTTCTTTGATGAGCTACCTAGGATGGCTCATTTCATTTGGATGATAGCATGGGTATGGGAGTCTCTTATTGGGACATAGATCCCAAATTTTCATAATCTCACCTACGTTGAGGAGGCCATTGGACAGCAAGAAGGTTTCCACTTACACCTTCCATTTTCTCATGATGTGAGCTATTTGGTTTTTCATACTTGGGAGGAACCATTAGGGGGAAGATTCATTGCAGATTATTTTGAGCAGTGGTGGGGAATATTTGATGAGGAGGCTACAAGAGGAGGGGAGGAGAATTTTTCCATGTCCTTGCAGTTGCTTGAGGACTAGCAACATTTTGGAGGGGAGGACTGTAATATTCCAAAAATTTAGCCTTCTATTATAGTTTGTTTTATCACTAGGTAGGTGAATAAGTGGGTGGGGAGGCCCATAAATCTCCTTAGAAGGAATAATAGCACTCATAATATGAAAGGAGGAAGAATAAGCAGCTGGATTAAGCACCTTTGGGTGTGAATTAGAGGGGATGCATGTTGAATAGGTCAAATTTGACCAAATCAACTGTGCTGTCATGGAGGAGTGGCATTTATGATGAGTGTTACACCATTTTTTGTTCATCTAATCCATTGTTATTAGATGGACCCAAGTACACCAAGTAATACCAATTTTACCCCAAGTAAAATTGCATTCATTATGAAAAATAACTTAGTAAACCACCTTTATTAAGTTGTTTATGGTCTAAATAGGAAACCCCATAAGGAAATATTAAATAAATATACATTTGTTTGATTTTCCTCAAGAAATAATTAGTTAAACAATAGTTTAATTAATATTCTGGTTATATTTAACCCAAAACAAGGAAATTAATTAGATAAATCATTATTTATCTTATTATTTTCTAAGAATAATTGTTTAAATCTTATTTAAATAATATTATTTGTTAAATATGACTAATTCACCCTTAAATAATTAAATAAATCATTATTTATTTGATTATTACTCAACCATATCCTTAAAATAATAAATAAATCATTTATTTATTTATTAATACTTAATCACATCCTTAAAATGATAAATAAATCATTTATTTATTTATTATTTACAAATAAGGGGATTTGACTCAAGTCAAATTCCTTTTACCTCCAACAAATATAATAAAATATTCCATAAAAGTTGGATCTAGATTTGGTTAATAATATTTTAATTATGCACCAATCTCTAGACTAACTCAATATTTTGTTATAAATAGAAGGGTTTTCCCATTCATTTGTCACCTTTGGTTGCCTAAAGATCACTCTGGATCTCAACTCTTGGTAAATACATACAGGTGATCTCCATGCATATATGCATATTTTTCCATTTTTATGCAGGTTTTCTACACCATCAAGAGAGAGGAATTCTAGATCTGAAGTGTTGTGGACTTTCAAGAACCCATCCCATTAAGGAGAACTAGGAACACCTATTCTATTTTCCTCGGGTACTTAATATAAAGTCTAAAATCTTATTTTTCTATTGTTTAATGTCTTCTAATGCATAGATCTAGATTTTTGCGGCATTTGTCTTGATCATCTAACTGCAGATCTGAAGATATTAGCAGTCATTTCTACTGTTAGGGTTGTTTGTTATGCGCAACTAAAGTGGTATTTTTTCGTACACCTTGAATCAAGATTCATACTAAAAATTGGCAACTGCACATGGGTTTACCATTACAACCACTGTCGTTTTTCTGATCCTTGCATATCCAGCTACTTCAAACCATAGGATTTCTCTTCAACCCTTTTTTTTTCTTATTCTTGATGTTTTTTTTTAACCCATAAAACCTTAAAACGATAAAAATTCTAACTTCCACGTGTTTTCGGACCCATTGCGCAGGTGACAGACATCAGTCGCAATTGAGACGACAAATTTTTCTGAAACCTGCCGTCGACAGTGCCAGAAGTGCAGGTCGCACTTTTCTGCCCAAAACCTGCAACCTAGACCTCCAGGGCATACTTTACAGCCCAAAAATTGCGACCTCTGCTGAAAATAGGACAAAAACTGCGACCTGGACTTTCTGCAACAATTTTTCTGAAAGTTTTCTAGGTTTTGCTAAGCCTCTATACAGGGTTGTCTGACCTCCGTCTCCGCCCGTTTTGGACCTGTACTTGTTATGTTTCGCTCAACTAAGTGGGAACCTAGCCCCTAGGGCTTCAGTACCCTCCACTTTTTGTGGAAGAGTTTTTTTCTGTTGCAGGTTGTCTGAAATTTCAGATTCTTCAGCCATTTTTTTTCCAGATCTGATACCTCATCTTCATATCCAATTCAGATCGGCTTGTTATCTATCCAAATCACCTCATCTAGATTTGTTTGTGTTTTCCTCTAGGGTTCATTATGTTTCCCTTCAGGATATGGCCTTTCGCCACCATTTTTACAGCAATTTTTCCTCTGATGTGTTGTTGTTTTTTGCACCACTTTCCAGCAGATTTTGTCTTTTAGATCCCTGTCCCTCTTGACCTTAGATCTATTAGTTTTTTCTTTAGTGTGTTTTGATTAGTTTTTTACTCACTTATAGACTAGTTGTTGAGAGGCCCACCTCCTTGGGTTTAGATTATTGCATTATTAGCTGTTTATTTTCTATTTTTGCAGGCCTATATACTGTCATTTGCAGGTTTATTTACAGCCATATAGCACACTTTTTATTTTTATCTACAAACGTCTAGGTTTAAAAATTAAAATTTACACACTTTTACACACACACCCTAAGTGAAAAAGGGCTTGGTTAACACCACCAAGCAAAGACTCTAAAACATTGAAATCAATTGATCCTACACCTTTCTGCCCTTGTTTCAACATTGTAATTAGTTGATACTGCACCTCCCTGCCCTTGTCGGTCTCTTTTTCCTTTGTGTCGTGTTTGTGCCATCACCATTGCACCACTAAGGCATTTATCCCAGAGACTTCTTAGCCTTCATCCTCAATTTCTGGTAGGAAGACTTACTCCTCCACATAGGATTCGAGTTAGTACTCCACCGAGTCCGCACACTGACTCTTCTTCTGGTCCTTCAAGTTCTCCTTCTCGTTCCGCCTTCGATTCTCCCCCTGACACCTTCACCATATCTGGCGCAGGACCTTATGCTAGTGGCAACCCCGGACCTCAGGCCGGGAATACCACTAGTGGGACCACTACAGACGCTACCCCGGATGTGCCCTTGCTCCCCTTCATGGTAGGCCTCAGCCTCCAAGACTTGGATTGGTTGATAAATGACCCTATACACCATGATTCTAGTTGGCCTGCTATGCCAACAAAGCTCCCTTCCAACATCCCAAAGTTTGAAGGACTTGCTTTGGAGAAGATCCTTCAAATCATGTTCGATCTTTCCACATGTAGTTTTCATCTAACTCCATTACGGATGTGACTCTATCCATCTTCGGTTGTTCAACGAATGCTTACGGTGAAGCTTATAAGTGGTATGTTGATCAGGCCACTTCCTCTCCATACCACCTTTGCGACTCTTGCTCGATATTTTTATCTTTCTTCCGGCTTCCCCTTCGTTGTATTATTTGGTATCAAACTTTTGACTTATTACACATCCATCATATGACCCACCTATCCGATCATGTCCGAGAATGGTGGAGAAGAAAGAGCCTATGTCAATCCCCTACCTTCGAAGACCGTGTCTGCATGGACTAGTTCCTTTGATCTCTCTTGCCTCCTATTGGGAAATATGTCGCATCACATTTTCCTCAAACCGAAGAAGCCACCCTCCAAATGGCGTTAAAATATGACCTAAACTACGCTCAGATGGGTTATGTTTATACCGTTCTACCTGATCTCCCCAGACCCGGTGATGCCAATGCACCGGGGGCACCTCATGCCACCGACGGTATCATTGCAGATATCTCTCATCCATACGCTCAACCTCCCATGGGTTATGGTTTTCCTGGGGGTGCAGCACCTCCCACACTTTTCCCCCTCCCAGTAGCATATATCCAGGATACATCATGCCTACTATTTTGACCCAACCTCCTGTTTACCACACTATTACCCAATCCCTTATCTGTATCTGCAGCTTGGTGCTCCAGCTCCTCCAGCATCAACACCTCTGCCTCCCTTGCCTGCTCAACCCCCGCAATAGCAGTCACCGCCCCCTTAGGCGCAGGTGGATGCACAGCAGGGATTTATGGCTACCCAAACACTTGAAGGTCAGGTAGCCAATCAACCTCTTCCATCTGGTTCCCCTGATTACCAGATTCTCATGATGTCCTATGATCATCCTTCTGAACCTTCTTCTCCTGGCCCTTCACCTTCAGTTGGTACTCATGACCCCCCTTACCCTCCTAGAATGGTTCCTCCAGGCCTTAACCATCTTGGAGCTGTCCCGCCTGGTCACTACCACTTTGGTCAGATACCGTTCCTAGCTCCCCCACCAAAAGTGTACACAGTACCTATTATGGTCACCCTCTCTCTTCCTAACCTGACCCTTGGGATTCTCGTCTGGTACCTCGATCCTCCAGCGGCTACCCCACCTGGTCAACCCAAAACTTATCTTGCTTTGACCCCGGTCCAACCGGTCCCTATGACTTCTCCCGCTGAAATAGTGATTCAGTCACCTCAACAGGAACCACCTCCCATTGCAACTGCTTCGCGTAAGAAGGGTGAAGCTCACAATGGGGCATCAAAGGACAATGCTGCCCCGACAAACCCTGCTTCTTTTCGGCCTCCAAAGTATACCATACAGTGTGATTTGTGTGATATCACCGACCATGCCACCCATACTTGTCCGGAGTTGCCTCACCTTAAGTCCATGGTCAATGAGACGTTTTTGGAGTCTGATATCCTAGAGGTATATGTCACTATACTGGATTCAGTCCTGAAACTCAAGTATTTGTGCACAAATCACCCTTGCACTTTGTGTGATTTCCATGGCCACTATACTCACCTTTGTCCCTGCCTTGAAGAGTACTGCTCCTCTTTGGAAGTAATTTTCCAATTCAAGGCCAAGCGCAACGCGTCCACCGCTCCCTTATTTGCGCGTTTTGCTTCGGCAAAACCAGAGGACATGGATGCTCCCATTGACATTCCTCCTCCTAATGTCGAGATGAAGGAGCCTTCACCCACCATTTTCTACCTATCATCATCCATGAGACCCTCGGTAAAAGTCCCCTTGGAGACTTCCCATGATGTTTCACTTGACATCCCTCTAGCAATCACCCTGAGCTCAACATCGGTAGATCCGTTATCTGATTATTTGTTTTTCACCACTTGTGACGATGCACATGTGAACCTCTCTTCTAAAGATGACGAGTCAGGAAGCTTCTCCACGTCAGATGGTATTTCTTTCACCAGTCACCCCATCCTCTATTACGATGACGACATTGTGGAATCAGTCACCACCCCTGATTTTATCTATCCCCCCTTACATCAAACTCATGCATTTGAACCACATGCACCGTGTGGCCATTACATTGACACCCAATATTTGGGTAAGGGGGCACCCATATTTGAGTGACCAGGAGAAGCAATTCTCCACAACTCTCCTAGTGAATCTAGTCATGTCAACTCTAGTCCCATTATTCTTCCACATTTAGAAGAATCTATAGAGTCCCATTTCACTTCAGATCACTCTAGGATTGATACCCCTCATCATTCCTTCATATTACATCATCAACCCAGTCTCATAAACATTATGGTTGACCAAAATATGAGTTTTTTGGGAGAACATCAGTTCATTATCCCCAAGTCCTACCTTTGGGATAGCAACACCATGTATGCCAACCCATAAACTTAAATTCCATTTGATTCATATATGCAATACCAAAAGAGATCAGTAATCATCTATTTCCTTTCTCAAACTGCATAACCATATTGAAAAAAAATGGCACACCACATTATTAAAATGTGTTTAGATTTCCCTTTGTCTAAATAAATTTTGGCATGTCCACAACATGCTTGGGGGCACCTATGCCCCCCAACCATAAAAATCCCAGCTCTTAGCCAAAACAACACTAAAAACCCCTTTCTCTGACAGGTCGCACTATTCAGGTCATTTCCTGGGACAGGTCGCAGTTTTCTACCCAGAACTTGTTACCTAGGTCGCAAAGTCGACCCCAAAAAGTGCGACCTGGCATGTTCATGAGCTCTGAGCACCTAAACTGAACTTTCAACCCAATGAGGTGAAAGAGTAGGTTTAGGAATCTTACCTACAATTGATGGATCTCAAATTTCAATGGTTGGTTTTTCTGCTACAATCACCACAAGATTTAGGGCCTCCTCTCTTCAATACATTCTCCACAACTCCACTTGCACATGAGTGAATTTGGAAGGAAAATGCCTTATTAAAAGAAAATTCTTGATTTTTCTTTCGCTTGTTGTGGTCAAACCGTAGCTCAGTTTGATGAATTGTCTATACCATTGGAATGATCTTACCAAGCCCTCAAAGGGGTATCTATTATCTTTTTGTGATTTGATACTTCACCAGGACACATTTTGTCCAAGAAGCGCCACTTCACCCTTCCTCAAAACCAAATTTCTTCACTTGCAACACTCCTACCGGGGGCATCATGCTGCCTCCATACTTTTCCACACTCGTGTCGACTTTCGTCATGAGCTACCATCTTGTACTCATGCTCTTAAGGTCCCCATTGGACCCCTTTTCTGTGTGGCAGCACCATCGAGCCACCCTTGTTTAGAGCATCCAATTTGAGTCATCATAGCTTTCATGGAGTCTATTCCGCTATAATCCTTCATCCTTCATTGCTTGGTCCCTCTCTCGTGTCGCACATTATGAACTTCAATTCCAATGTCCCCTATCCCTCATAATATTGCGTCAATCGCTGCCGGGTCATCCATGCCATTTATGCTCTAACAAGGGAATTCATCCATTCACTACTTAGTCTCCCCCATTTCATCATCATCATTGGTTTCAGTTCGTCAGTCACTCTACTATTTTCTCTCATGCCTTAGTTGAGGATCCATTATTTCCTCATCTATGGTGGATCTCCTTTTGTCAATATCAGCTCATTCATTCCAGAAGATAGGTCTAGAGGGCAGTGTACCTTGGTTCCAGCTTCCACTCTTGTTCGGTGCCTCAGATCAGGCAAAGGGACTCCTTCTTTCCCTTTGACTTGATTGTTTCTCAACTCCATCTCTTTTCAGCATGATCAAGATCCATATACTTGATGGTTCAGTGATGCAGTAGCTGACATCGACGATTCTCGGGTGTGTGTGAGATGTCTCAGCCCTCATGAGGGGGTGGCCCTATAGGTAGCCCCCTACACACTCGGATGACCTCTTCATTTCAGCCTTCAATGCAGCTCCATACATTTGATGATGTCGACCTTCAGCCGCTTGCAATGCCTTTTTGTTTGCATGTGTCAGTCAGATTTTCAGAGCCATCTCCTATGTTCAGGGGCATCTGGGTTGTATTTATATCTCATGTACTCAGATATTATTGTACAAGCCCTGGATGTTATCCTAGGCACAATATGTATGTGGGATTCATTATCATGTTATTTATCTGGCTCATGTTTATGCCATCATATGCTTTATTATTGTGTTCCATGGTTTTTCGGGCACCTTATTGTTTGTACTATTGCCTCAGCAGGCATAGGTATGCCTCCTTGACCGCCTATAGAAGGTAATCACTCATCAAAAATACTTGTCGCACTTGCAAGTCACCTCCTCAGGGTCTAGTTCTTTCAGCACTTTGGTTTACCTTACAATCTTCTCTCTTTGACTTCCCCTTTGTTGTCTACTGATTGAGCTCTTACAACGTACTTCAGTCATATGATTAGCTCCTAATGCTCGCACGTTGGGGGGAAATATGTTACACCATTTTTTGGTCATCTAATCCATTGTTATTAGATGGACCCAAGTACACCAAGTAAGACCAATTTTAACCCAAGTAAAACTGCATTCACTATGAAAAATAACTTAGTAAACCACCTTTATTAAGTTGTTTATGGTCTAAACAGGAAACCCCATAAGGAAATATTAAATAAATATACATTTGTTTGATTTTCCTCAAGAAATAATTAGTTAAACAATATTTTAATTAATATTTTTGGTTATATTTAACCCAAAGCAAGGTAATTAATTAGATAAATCATTATTTATCTTATTATTTTCTAAAAATAATTGTTTAAATCTTATTTAAATAATATTATTTGTTAAATATGACTATTTCACCCTTAAATAATTAAATAAATCATTATTTGTTTGATTATTACTCAACCATATCCTTAAAATAATAAATAAATCATTTATTTATTTATTAAAACTTAATCACATCCTTAAAATGATAAATTAATCATTTATTTATTTATTATTTACAAATAAGGGGATTTGACTCAAGTCAGATTCATTTTCCCTCCAACAAATATAATAAAATATTCCATAAAATTTGGAACTAGATTTGGTTAATAATATTTTAATTATGCACCAATATCTAGACTAACTCAATATTTTATTATAAATAGAAGGGTTTTCCCATTCATTTGTCACCTTTGGTTGCCTAAAGATCACTTTGGATCTCAACTCTTGGTCTGGCTATTGATCCATTATCATAGCCATATTTTTCCATTTTTGTCTGGGTTTTTTACACCATCAAGAGAGAGGAATTTTAAATCTGAAGTGCTGAGGACTTACAAGAACCCATCCCATTGAGGAGAACATGGAACACCCTCTTGTGTTTTCCTCCCAGGTGCCCTTAATATAAAATTTCATTGGATATATTATTGTCTTGTCTATTGGATCTATGGAGTAAATTTTATTTTTCTATTGCTTAATGTCTTCTAATGCATAGATATAGATTTCTGCAGCATTTGTCTTGATCATCTAACTATAGATCTAAGGATATTAGCAGTCATTTCTGATGTTAGGGTTGTTTGTTATGCACAGCTAAAGTGGTCTTTTTTCGTACACCTCGAATCAAGATTCATACTAACAATGAGAGAGCGTAGTTATAGTGGAGAACAACTTGCATGATCTTAGTGGCAGTTATGGATGCAACCCAATGTGAGAAGGCTCGCACACTATATATGGAGGGGATGGCAACCATTATTATTCATGTTTTTATTATTTTTTTTTAATTGGTCTGTTTAGACTTTGCATCCTTTAGCTGTTTAGCGGGGTTTTACGTGCTTTTTAACACAAGGGTGTTCCTGATCGAGAATCCCTACCTCATCCTCAAGGAAGGAGAGGTTCATTGGGTTGCATTTCCTCATTCCTACATTCTAGCCAAGCTACCTCCTTCAGCTACAGTGCATTTTATGTTTAGAGCTGGGTTGTGTTGCAGGGTGCAGTAAAGGAGGATCACATAGAGCTAATTCTGGGCTTGTTTTTCAGTGGAGAGGTAGCCTATCCATTGGAGGATTAGAAAGGAGGGATCCTGGGAAAATTTGTATCCTTTTTTCATTAATCCAACCATCTACCATCCCTCATAGTGCAGTTTCAATCCAGATCTGCGTTATTTTTAGTGGCAGTTGCTGAGAGGGTTCATTGAGCTCATTAGGAGGGTCTATTTCTGAATAGAGGGATCTGCCTTCTATTGAGAAATACCATTGGAGGAGGACATTATCATTTCATATCTTTTATAGCCTCATTCTATTCAGTTCTAGTTTGTAGTGACATATCAACCCTAGGGTTATTGTCACATTGTATATTTTTGTTGGTATTTCTAGCAATATTTTTTGGGTTTGCTAGAAATCATGTATTAGAGCCCATATCTTCCTTGCTAGGAATTTGTTTTGTATCTATCATCCATATTACATCGATGTAAGTTTACAGCAGTAGGTACACTGATATAGACTGCATTGTCATTACTTTCCGACATTCTATACAGTAGCAACAACACATGTGCTTATTGATATGCTCATGGGACACTTGTTATTATTGCTTGAGTGGCTTGATCCTCAAGATAATTTTGTATATTGTTGCTGATATGTGAATAAAATGATGGCTGCATATTGATCCCTCTTATGATATGTTCATAGTTTTTTTTTACATTATTATGTCCTATATTGCTGCTATTTCCATTTTGGGATATTACAAGATCACTAAACCAAATACAGATCACCATACAACAACATCATCACTAGTCAACATTCCATTCCATAATCAATTCAACCCAACCAGTACTATTAAATACAAATTATCATAAAAGATACTTCATCGAGAGAGAACAACAAACATAACAGTATTAATCAAACATCATCAAAAAACCATACTGCTAAACCATAGCATGTATACATTAATTTAACAAAGAACATCTGTGTATGTACGTGCTTTCCATTCATAAGACCTACGTACAAATTCTGAACTTTCACAGAATGTATACACGACTACCCAAAAGTAGATCCATGTATGTACATGACTTCTCATACATAAAACAATGTATAAATTTGTAATCATAGAATTTCTCCTTCATTGCAACCACAACACACACTCCACAAACCTCACTATCACACATTCATGTCAGAGTATAATTACCACAATAGATCTATCATATGATTAGTCATAATCATAAAATATCCAGTAGGAATATTCATAAGTCTCTAATATACATTCATATCTATCAGATATGAAGCACCTCCATACTCCTTGGTGCACACCTGTTTCAAATCAAAACATTCATCAAATAACCCATAACTTTCACACTTAACACTTTGATCTCCATCTCCTTATATATCAAAAGCCTTAGCCAATACCTTAGGCCTATCCCTTAGTAATTCCAATGGTATTATTTGATGGGATAAAATATCCATTGTCGTTCTCATTACTATGGGCCAATACCATGGTAAAGACCCCTCGTATTCCAATTACCATGGTGCAGAATATGTATGCGACTTTGCTTCACCATACCTGCATATGTATGTGGCCTTATTATGTTATGAAACCAGCTCATAAAATAAAATATAAGAGAGATCAATGACTTAGAAATAAGCCTCTTTGAGGGGGAAACCTCCTTTACATTAGATAAATGAAAAATTATTAGATGACACAAATGAAAAAACCTCCTTTCTATATATAGGAGTCCATGGGGTTACAATATAATCATAGCCGACCTAAAAATAATAATGTAAGGGCACAATAATAACAATAGTGGGCTATTATGGGGCATAATAATAACAATATGGGGACTACATGGGTACAACAATAACAATAAAGAGGCTACACTAACAACAATAAGGGACTACACTAGTAATATAAGGCCCTAACATGAGCCTCTCCTTCAAAAAAGAGTTGTCCTCAACACTTGAGTAGTTATGGATGCTTCTGTATACATTTCTCATCCTCCCATGTGGAATCTTCAGTAGGTAAGTTCTTCCACTTGATGAGATACTCTGAAATTGATTGATTTCATAGTTGTCAAGTTATTGTTTCTACAACTGCTTCAGGTTCCAATATTATTTTTCCTTCCTCATCAAATTTTGGCAATATTGTTTGAACTAGAAGTTTGTCACCTATAACCTTCTTTAAGCATGAAACATGGAAAACTGGGTGCACTCGGGAAGATGCAGGAAGCTCCAATTTGTATTCCATTGTACCAATCTTTTGCAACACCTTGTAAGGACCATAGTACTTTGGCCATAATTTATTATCCTTCTTATATTGCTTGAGGTACATTTGTGTTGGGCTAGAATTGTAATCTACGGATAAAATACGCTTCCCTAGACTGATGTCTAATTATAAAAATAGGTGAAAGACTACACTACCCTTTTTCCTAACTCAGAACAGATACACAGAGAGGATTGGATGCTTACTTTTTTCAGTCGCTTCCAAATGGCTCCTTTCTTTCACTTCCACTACAACTTCAAATTCAAGCAGTTTCAAATAGTTGAATGCTTCTTGCAAGAAAGAACACTGAAACAACAGAAGATGCAATAATATAGATATCTATTCAAGTTAATTAGCCAAATCATTTAAGCATAAACTACATTCATCAACCAAGATTTTACAACATGGAAAATCAAAGTAAACATGGATGCATGTAGGGAAAAACAAGAAGTACTCTTTATTGATGATAGAAGGAGAGGTTACAACAAAGAGACTGATTCATCGTGACCTTCCAGCAAATTTCCCAAGTCTCATCACAGCATAAGTCTCTCCAGTAGCAGCTCCACAAACCAAACTCTCTATTGAAAGTTCTCCAACATTTCCCTACTCAAATTATTCCTCCCAAACACTTATATGTTTGTTCAATTTATAGAGGAACTGTAGGAAGTTTTGTAATCAATAACATTCAAAAAATATGCAAGACATGTTTCTTTTCATGTAGATGTAAAATGGACACTTGGATCTGAAGCTTAACACATGCGAACCCTTCTAGAAGACACTGGCCAAGTGGAGATTCCGGAACAATGAAAATTTCTCTCCCAATCTGACCAACGCACCTTTGAATGTCGGGAAGTGCTTTGCAGAGCAGCCTTGAATGGGGATACCTACATATGCAACGCAATTAGGCCCCTTAGAGCCTGCGTTGGTGAGCTCCCACATGTTTAATAATAAAATTCAAACCATGGAAAAGACTTGGTTTGATGAAAATCTTGTTTGATTCATGAATGTTTCTTGTCTTAGGGCATATAGCAACTGAGATGATAGGGAATGATAGACCCTTTGATCATCGGTCTTGGAGATGATGCCCAGTTAACTAGGTCATTGGGAATGGTGCCCAAATTGACCTATAACAATTTCCCCCTAAAGCATGAGATCCAAATAATAAGAACATTTGATTGAGATGCTTTACACTGTGATGAGCCTGGAAACAAAGTGGAACGGTCACCTGCATCAATATTACAATACATTACATCATGATAAATCCTCTATTGATCATAATTTCTGAGGGTAGGCATTCCCATAGTCAGCACATAAAACAATCTAATAACATGTACATAATTTAGAAAGTCACCTACATTGGACTGTTGCCCAGATGTAGACACGCCTACAGATATAGGATGATGTTTGGATGACAATCTATATGTAAGGTCACCGTACAGATGATGTGTACAACAATCCTGAAATCATAGCCTAGATGGCTAAAACTAGATCTGGGGTCTTCTTATCTCATTCACTCGATCATTTGGGTACAAGTCTAGCCATGCGAATATATGATTTGTCGTCGAACATGGAAAGACATCGTTTGATTACCAGCCAATAATGAAATTTGTTAACAAATGTGATAGAACCACCATTAATGTCAATAGTCCTCAAGGTACTGCAGTACATTTCATAAGACGTGAATAGATGATTTGATGTCGAACACCTAAAAAAATATTTCGGTCAAAAATTCGGAAGTGAGGATCTTTTCGATGTTGTAACAAGCCTCATGGTTCTGGAATCTAATGTTTCTAAGTGAACTTCCTGGATATTGATTTGTAGTCGACAGGAAGTCACCTTATTGCAAAACTAGAGTTACTGATTTCAGAGGCAAGGGTATGACTTGATATAGCAATTTTTCAGGGATGATAGTCATGAAAATGAAGGTTTATGAGTATTGCAGATGGATGAGTTCTTAATCACTAGATGACTTCTCTTGAACATATCGGCAACACTGTAATGAGTTGGCAGCATTGACCCAAAACCAAAGTGAAGGTATGATGAACCATAGGTGTGAATGAACCGTCAAGATGATTACCCAACCCAAACAGTCACAAACATGGAGTGAAAGAAGTGTCATGTTCAAGAGAAACTTGCTACCAAAAGAAACTTTTCTTGCTTTTCCAAAATTTTCCTCGGTCATTTGTCGACCAATACCTCTTTATTTTTTAACAATCTTGAGGAGGATAACATTTGCTTGATCTATAATTCAACCCTTCAGGTGAATAAAGAATAAAGTATCGCTATTTAATAATTTAACGAGTCTAGCGATGAATGAAACTCGATTCTTGCCATGATCGACAAGCTTGTCACTATTTTATGTTTTAATGAGCTTAACGACAGTGATAGCCCAGTCCTTTTTCATGTTTAGAGAGTCTGAAAAAGAGGACGAAAGAGGACTCCAAAAAGTACTTTTTCTTAAATTTGTCTCTCATATCCGAAAAAGTGTAAAATGATATCTGAAAGAACCTCTTTGGTCATGTTTAACCAAGGTATTCCATTTTCGTAAATAATCCATCTCAGTCCGAAAAAGGGCTAAACTTATACTGAGTAGATATCAATTCATTTACTTTAACGAGCTCAAAATGACAAGTGCTCAGCAATATTTTCACATTATCGGAGTCTGAAAAGAGCTGAAAGAAGACTCCATGGGTTCCTTTTTCGCTGTTATAGAAGCTCGAAAAAGAGATAAAAGTGTGCTTCAAATCCTTTTTCGTTTTTATCAAAGCTCGAAAAATAAGGAGAAAAAGTATGCTTTGTGGTCAAGTCCTTCTTGAAATAAATCTGCACAACTAACCTGTTCGTCAGTTTTATTTCCTATTCAGAACAACATCAAATGGATTAAAAATATGTTTCATTATAAAAACATAATAAAACTATAGTCATAGCAATAAATTTAACTTGCAAGTAATTAAATGACTATATAAAGCAGTTTCACTATTCATTTTTACCATTCCATAGTTACCATTTGAATTTTGGAGCTTTGAACCTGATTTTTCCCCCAAACTTTAGTCATTGATTACGGTCGTTTCAGTGGATGTATTTCATCACTGTTTGATCCAGGTCGGTAGAAAAAAACTCCTCTTTCTTTCAGTATTCATTTCATTACCTTTCCTTGCAAATTTTTAGGGTTTGTGGCGTCTAGGGTAAACTCTGCCAAAATTAAGGGCAACGCACCCCTGAATGTCGAAACCTATGTTGCATAGCACGTACAGTGAAGTGTACCTACATGTGAAACGCACTGTCTCAGACCAGAGAGTGCATTGGGCATAGTTGAAGTTTTTTGTTTTCATGTTGTGTCTAAAATTTGCCTAGTTTTTTGCAATGAATGGTATCTAATGGATCTTATGGTTGATTTTCAGGTTTCCATCGGATTATAATGAAAATTAAATGGAGAGAAAGAGAACATGAAGAAAAATATATGATTGCCTTGAATGATCTAGGTACTGTAAGAGCTTTAAGAGATTGCAGGCTGCTTAAGTACTTCAAACTGTCGGGAATGAGCCAACAGATAAACTCTTAGAGTTCCTTGTTCGAGCATGGGATCCATTCATAGAGGCATTTCACATAAAAAATCAAGTGTTTTCCATAACAGTTGAGGATGTGTATTTTCTCACAGGTTTTTCGAGGAGAGGTTTTCCCATTTCACTCACAGGATCTATAGTTGGAGGAGAAACAGTGAGGGATTATGTTATGCAGTATTGCTATCTGGGGTCAAAACCTAGAAAATATGGAAAAATAAACATCCGTGATGTCAGGTATTTTCCTTTGAGAACCATCCTATTCACGATTGCTAAACTAGCTGGCACCGCTACACTCCATGTAGCAAACAGATCATATATGCAGTATGCACTGAAATGTTTAGAGCCAAAAAATTTCAACTGGTATGAAGCTATTCTATCTTAGATAAAGGAAAAAATGAATAAAGCAAAGGGAGGAAGGAAGAAAAATTTCAGTTATGGTTCCATCCTTATCTCCTTTGCTTTCGAACGGATTCCACTGATGCAACCACAACATGTAACATTGGATATATCTAGTCCTAGAGATCCTCGAATGCAGAGATGGGTAGAACTCATGGGTCGGAATTCAGGCCAATCAACCGTTGTGTTCTCGACTGCATTCTTCATTTGGTTCAAGCGACAGATTGTCGCCATCGATGAGTATGCATATGCAGGCGTCGACTTCCGAGGAGATCCAGATCTAGTTTTACTAGAAGGCGCTCAATGGGCTGAAATAGGTAAGATTGATTTGACCATTTTTTTTTATTTTTATAAGGTTTATACAAATGTTTTTGTGTTTTTATTTCTTTCCAATAATAAACTAAATGTTTAATGTAATGCAGATATCGGTCGCGTTCAACCAGTAGAGGAACCAGAGTGCAATGCGGATGCGCCAGCAGAGAGGGCTGTCGGGAGAGCAGTCCTTTAGGATCTTGATATGGTTGAGACTCTTGCTGAGCTCTAGCAGCACATAGAGGGGTTGACCTTCAGGATTTCGGATTTCTAGATCAAAGAACTTCCCATGTGACTGCAACGACACACCATTGGGGTTCTTAACCGTTGGATGCAGTTGCTCCGTAGGATTGCTAGATCTATAGTGTGCTATCATGAGCACCACTAGTTTACTTATGAATTTTTGCATACCTTTTGAGGTCAGATGACCAACGTGTCTTGGGCACAAATTTTGTAAAAACCTATAACTATATATCTATATGTTTTCATAGTTTTTCCTATGTTTAATGCACAATCCTATTCAATGATGTGAATGTTTTCTTTACCTATGTCGCAAATATCTGTCTAAAACTTGATTAGCTAATGAATCAGTTAAAGTTTTCAGATTTCTGGAAATTTTTGATATTGAATGTAATCAAAATGTCTCTCCAAAAGTCAAACTCTAAGGAACAATCTAAGAAGTGATGGATTTCTAACAGTATAAATACTAGTTAGTTGTAGTACCACAAGTTCTGAGTCTAACTTGATGATTATAGGATTAATACCAAATGATATGGCATCAGAGAGAAGTTCAATCAACACGCTATACTGAGCGATATTATTTGTCGATCTACCGATACAAATCCCTTGAAAACTCACTAACTAATCTTTCGAAGAGAAAATGACCCACGTTGCAGAGGATAGATTTTGCGTACTACGACTAGCACCATCAGCATATCCAACAAATGGTTCCGAAGATTCAGTCATCTGCAATGAAATGTAAAGCAGATTACTAACGTCAAGAAAATTCTAAAAAATAAATTAAGATAGTGAATGAAAATCAACAACATATAAACAATATAATACAAAAAATTACTACGTTCATGATTAAGCATAGTAACGTTTAAGATACAACCCATTTCTAGGCTATGCCAATGGAATCCCATCGTAATCAACTAACTCGTAGGCACCCTTAGCAAGAACACTTTTGACAATATAGGGGCCATGCCATAATGGCTCGAATTTCCCTATACCTATCTTATCATCTTCTTGGTCATAAAGAAGGACAAAGTTTCCCTCTGAGTAGATGCAAGGCTGGACATTTTTGTCATATTGTGCCTTTATATGTCTCTTATGTGCTTTGCTGGCCAATTGGGCTTCACAGCGCATTTCATCTAGATGGATGAGGTTAAGGAGACACACTTCTTCTTCTGAGGTGTCAGGTAACAAGTCTATCGCGAGTTTTAGTGATGATATTTTGCATTGGATTGGTAAGATAGATTCCAGACCATACACCAATTGAAAAGGAGTAAATCTAGTCATGTTTCTCACCGAGGTTCGATACGCCCACAAGGCGAAGTACAGGATCAAGTGCCAGTTCCTTTTACGAACTCCTATCATTCGTTGAAGCATTCGTTTAAGAATTTTGTTAATAGCCTCAACTTTCCCATTTGATTGTGGATAATAAGGAGTAGAATTATCATGCAACAATCCTAACTTGGCTATCAATTCAGACATCATATGGTTGCGAAAATGCTTCCCATGATCCGTAACCATAGCTTGTGGGACTCCAAACCGTGCAATGACATGATTGAAGAAAAACAATGCAGCTGTTTGTCTTGTGTTGTTGAATGCAGGCATCGCTTCGGCCCATTTGGTAAAATAGTCGACTGTGACAATAATATAACCGTGCCCCCCAGACGAAGGAGGCTTACAGGTCATGAAATTGATACCCCATTTCATAAATAGTCTAGCAAAGACAACATAATGCATTGGTGCTGGCGTCTTGTAGATTTTACAGTCATAAATCTGGCATGCATGACAAATTTTTACTGCGAGGATACAATCTCGAAAAATAGTAGGCCAAAAGTAACCAACGCTGAGTATCTTCTGTGCGGTAGCATGACCATATAAATTTCCACCACAAGCTCTAGCATGGCAATCATTAAATACTTTCTCGGCCTCCTCATGAGTGAGGCACCCCCTTAAAATGGTATCGACACCACGACGATAAAGTGTATCGCCGACGATCAGATATCTTTGGCTTGGTATCGAATACGTCGCTGATCAGAGCGAGAGGTATTAGGTCAAAAAATTTGGGTTTGGAGATAAATGATGAAATCTCCATACCATGGATCAGATGATCCAATCAGAAATAGAGACTCGTCTGGAATAGATGGTTCTGACGTAGTTGCAATACTATCACAGGGAAGGTCATAGATCAGCTCAGCCAAAACTAAAGACTTCTTTGACTTGGATTTGATGAATTCCAAATCAAATTCCTGCAAAATGATGATCCATTTTGAATATTCCCCCCCCAGCAGTTGACGTGATAAGATGTAAGTCATGGGGTTGCAATCCGAAACTATTGTGGTTTTTCGGAGTAGGATATAATGGCGAAATCTTTGGACATCTTGAATAGATGCCAAGGCAAGCTTTTCCATGTACGAGTACTTAACTTACGTATCATTGATATTATGACTCAAATAATAGATTAGCTGTTCAATTCCTTCTTCTACTTGGACCAAAACCATAGTGATGGTCGTTTCAGCCGCGGTGATATATAGGAAATAATCATTTGAATAATTTGGAGGATACATTAATGATGCTTTGAAAAGATGGTCCTTGACAGCATCAAAAGAACCCCCTTTTTTAATAATCGAGTAAATCCTTTAGCCATTTCGGCGTAGTTTGGAATGAACCTTCTTAGGAAGTTAGCCTTTCCTTGAAGTTTTTGTATTTGAAGTAGGTTTGATGGTGTAGGCAAATCAAGAATGGCCTGTATCTTCAGTGGGTCTATTCAAATTCCTTCTTTTGAGACTACGAATCCAAGCAATCGACCAGAACCAACACAAAACACATATTTGTGCGGATTGAGGCGTATCTTGCAGTGTCGGCATCGTAAGGAAATGGCTCTCAAATTCATCAGGGTGATCAGTCTGTTTTCGTGAATGCGCTGGTAAATCATCTAGATGTGGTTGAACAATGTGCTTGATGTCGTTTAAATCATAACCTATAGCTCTCTGAAAAGTTGCCCCAGCATTCTTTAAACCAAACGGGAGTTTACTATATGCGAATGTGCCCCAAGGACAGATAAATGTTGTCTTATGTTGGTCATCTAGGCGGATATTGATTTTATTGTAGCCGGAAAATCCATCCATGAAAGAAAATATTTCACATCCAGCACAGTCGTCAATAATCTGGTCGATAAAGGGTGTAGGATAGTTGTCTTTTGGACAAGCTTGATTAACATCCCGATAATCGACACACACTCTAATGGTTCCTTGTTTTTTCATAACAGGAATGATATTGGAAACCCACTCAGTTAGCAAAATAGGGTAAATAAAACCAGCATGCAAAATCTTTTCAACTTCTGCTTTGATGGCAGCGACTTTCTTCGGATTACTAGGACGAAGTTGTTGATGTACCGATTTGACATGAAGATACATATTAATAGTGTGTTAAACTATACTAGTATCTATGCCTGGCATTTCCTCGTAAGACCAAGCGAATACATCATGAAATTCACGAAAAAATGAGCGATATGAATCAAGTTCTGATGGAGAACAAGATACACCGACATGAATATTTTCTACAACACTAGGTTTAGTCAAAATATTGATAGAAATTCTTTTTTCAATATTTGATAAATTTTGCTCAGATTCTATTGAATTAATTGGAAAAGAATTCAAAAAGAAATTTTTAATGGATGGGTGATATAGTTCACTGAGATTATTCTCTTCATAATCAGGAAGATGGGAACGATGATGATAATCTTCCCATGGTTCTCCTTCTACCATCATAGCTTCCAAAATATTTTCATCTATCAAAAATTTTGTCTAAAATGGATCAGATGGAGTACCAAAATCTAATGAACGATGAACCCAAACAATCGATGACGCTAATTTTGGATTTTCCACCCAAGCCAAATAGATTGATTTCTATTGAAGCTCAATAGGGCTGAGCGGTAAAACCTCATCCAACATAGAAATATCATAATCACTCGTACTCTCCCTTAAGCCAGATAGAGTGGAAGAGATCATGTAGCATGTCTCTATGCTTGCAATTTCTTCCAACGTCACGGGCGATGCTAATGCAAATGTTCCCATAAGAGTGGAATCGTTTAAGAGTCCTACACCAATGTTCTGGATTTCTAGTCGGGGTAAGTGAATATACGGAACACTTCCAGTTACTTGTGAAGAAGAGGCAAAAAAGGATAATTGATTAATGACTGTAATAGTACCTTTATGAGGAAAGGAAACCATTCTAAAATATGTAGAAACAATTGCAGTCATCGTATATACCCATGGTCTTCCGATTAAAATATTATAGTCAAGGGGTTTGTCAACAACCTCAACATCAATACTTACTATTTTGACCCCTAATTCAACTTGCAAGTTATTGATAACACCACAAGGTTTATATGTTATTCCATCAAAAGCCTTCAACGTCATTGATGATTGTGATAATCGCAGCGAGCCAAGTGACTTCCAACAGTTTAGAGACATAATGCACGTAGATGCTCCCTCATCAATAATAGTGCGATGAACAAGGTGATTGAGAACATTGACTTGGATGGATAATGCCAATTCTGCTAGTAGCTGCGGTACATAGCCCGTATGATTAAAGACGACAATATTAGATTCAGTCGAATCAATTCCACCAATAACCAACAATAAAGCTTGCTTATAGGAGGGAAAATTTAGTAATGCCTCAAGAGCAGACATAGCTGAAGGAGATTGAGCCAAATATTCAACTTTATTATAATTTTGTGCATCTCTTGCTTGAGGATTATATGTCGATTTATGAATTACTCCCTTTGGTGGCTTAATCGTCAATTCAGGAATAACAGGAGTTGGTACTGATTCATTAGATGGATTCGTTGTCAAGGTAGTAGGTTGATCAGTAGTCGGACTACCATAGTATTTATTCCGTGTCGACACCAAAATATCTTGTGAAGGTTTTGTATTAGATAACATTAACACTTGGGAACTCGGAGCTGGATCCGTAGCAACCAAGTTTGTGTCTAGATTTGGAAATGGGTTTGTCAATACAGCTGATGCATTACAAGTCTTGATGATTTTTGAGACTTCAGCATGGTGATGACAATCCCTAAAAAAATGTTCCTCGTTACAAATTATGCATGGATAAAGAGGTTTTCGTGGTCCTGACAGTTGATCAGATGATCATTCCTGTGGGTTGGAAGTTTTCTTTTTCTTTGATTTCCCCTTTTTCTTAATTCCTGGTTGCTTATCACTTTTTCCTTTGTCAAATGAGACGGCATTGATTTTAGAAGTAGGAGCGGGATCAAATGGAGTAGTGTTGTGTGTATTTACAGTGCCTATCAAGCCGTCTCCGGCATGAGAGTCCTTTATTTGAGGAGGTACATTGAAATTAGATCGCGGCGCATTTGGTATTTTCTCATAGAGCATTCCAGACTGAGTATAAATCAAGTCTAAATACTGGGCACGAGAGATAACTTTATATTCTATGACGATGCCTCCTTTAGCCACATCCTCTGTTATAGATGGTAACAAGGATTTGATGAACCATTTAGCAAGGAGCTGATCGGGAACAAATGTCTTAACCATTCAGCGACGGTGACGCCACTCATGAATATGATCTGAAATGTGAGTAGCATTACTCTGTTTGAAGTTGGTCAAGAGTTTCGTTCCAGTTTCGTATCTGATCGATAACTAGAAATGGGTCAAAAATACAGTAGCCAAATTAGTGAAATTGTCAAATGAAGCTCTAGGTAATTCAATGTACCATTTAGCTGCCGGACCTATGAGTGTTCTCTGGAAAAGACGTAAGCGAACAAAATCATCATTTAGGGAATTAGATGAACACCATAAATGATAAGTCATAACATGAGTTGATGGGTCTTCTCTAGGGTTTCCATTGAATTTAGGAATGCCAGAGGGTAATTTATGTGGTATCACTAGCCACCAAGGAGCATAATTGATAGGATCATTGGTTAACCAGTTTAAATTTGGTAATTCCAAGGTTGCAACAAAAGGTAACTATCTATTAAGGTTAGGTTGAGCATATCTAGGATAATATGGAATTTCTTGGGCAACAGGTCTTTGAGCATTGGCATATGGGATTTGTTGTTGGTAACCCAGATATGGGTTGTTTTGCATGGCAAACGCTTGAGAGTTATGTTGACCAAAACCTGGATATGGTACTTGTTGATATGAAGTTTGAGGAATTTGCGCCTGTGGCTGCCAAGGGGTCTGTCCACCAATATTATAACCCAAATTAGTGTAATTTGGATTCGGTTGATATGTATAACTAGATTTTTCTTGTGACATCCCATAAAATGGTGGACCAGCTTGTGAATAAATGATCCCTGATACAGGTTGTTGTAAATTAACCAAAGGATTTTGAGTCTGTGGACCCAAAATTTGATGATATTGAGTTGAAGAACTCGCCTGATAAGGTTGATGTACAATATTTTGATTCTGTAACAGGAGTATAGATGTATTAACAAGTGGTATTGAAGTGGGTGTAATAGGTTGAATTGGTTGATACGATTGGACAACCATTTGTGGTTGGATAGGCAGAGTGGGCTTCCATTGACAAACATGCAGGTCAACATTAGTTTGACCAAATAGTGACTAAGTACTATAATATTGGGTTACCATAGGTTTCCCCCCAGCATAAGGAGGACAATAAGACGAAAAATATTGTTCTCCAAATGCTGGGAGTCCAGTTGATATGGTATTTAAAGGAATTGACCCATAATGACCAGCTTGAGATTGCCCTGATGATGGATTTAATGAATCAATTCGTTCAGTACTAACTATAGGACTACCAGTTAAAACACGAGATGATGACATTGGAAAAGACCATGAACATGAAGGTGCACTAGAGAAAGTTCCAAATAGTGATTTGTAACCTGTTGGGACCGAAGGGCCACCGTGAAAATATGACTCTGATGATATTTTGAACATCAACGGAGTAGCGAGGGTAGGAGCTGACGTAATTGGAACATTAGACCCAACCGAAGATGCTGGATCAGACATGGTTGTTTGACCAAATGTATACTCTCTGAAATCGATGGGCGATTGAATGGAAATAGGATCAACAAAAGCAGATGGAAATTATTGAGGAAATGATTGGTACATGTAAAGGTCTCCCCCAAAGTGGTTTTGACTTAAAGGTGCATCATGTTGAGGTATTTCTTCAATCACGATTAAACCAGGAGGAAGAACTTCACCGTCAGGCCCAAAATATATTTCAGACGGTTGACTGTGTGAAATAGGATTTTCAGTGGCTACAGAACTTTGTGGAATGACCAAGGTAGGAACAACTTCTGGCTGTTCAGATTCAGGATTTAGAGATTCTGGCAAAGAAAAGACAGTATTTGGATCAGTGTGAGATTGAACAACTTTGGGTCTAGGAGGTATGGTCTCAACGATTGAATGGATCGTGACCACGTGTAGCTATGAAGACTATGTTTCAACAACAGTAGATGAACCTGGATGTGTGGAAACAATTTGAGCTAACTCTGGTTTAAATGATGATGTTTCGCCAGAGGTACAAGTTATACTTGATTTGGCAGATCGTGATCTCTTTTGCCTACCAGAAATAACTTCCAGTGGTAAAGGTGGTTTCAAAGCTAATCTACGCGAACGACAAGGGGTAGGATTGTGTTCTTCCACGATTACTGATTTATTTTATCCAAAAACATATAAACAAAAAGAGGGTACTACTAGGCAAAAGGGTTTACTAGGAAACTGTGAACTACAGAATACCTCTCAACGAATCAAGAAGTACAGGCAGGTAATCACCCTGAATGTTGTGTTTGGTGTATCAAAATTTCAAGGCGGCTGACTCGGTTCACTATGTATGGATAGCACCTAAAATTTTTCCTCCTAGATATACCCGAAGGTACGTGGAGGCCCAAGTCCGTGTTAGCGTTGTCTGATGCGAAATCGCACAGTGAGAGCACCCCTTTATACTTATCATACTGTAACACCACCCGATATACCCGAAATTATGTGGACGTGCTATGATATACTTACATACGTGGAGTGAGGTATCACACTCGGAATGCATCGCAGACAAGTTAACGACAGTTTCTATGTTTTACGACGCTGGAACATGTCTCTAGCCTAGACCTCTAAATGTTATCATTAATGTTCCAAAGTGTTTTTAAGTAAATTAATATTTATTTTATGTTGATCTTGCTTAACAGTTTTCCTTTCAGGTTCACCATGATGATGTATATAGAATTCCTAAAATGCAAGCTAAGAATGATAAACAAACTTTCACTTTCAGCTTTTTCATTGAAAGACCTAGCTACTAAGGGAAGAGAGAAAATAATTTGAGAGCAAACAAATCAATGAACAACATAAAATCAATGAATCTCAAACTAAATGCAGATTTCCTAATGTTCCTTTTGCAAAAAACACACAATCCTACATGCAAATGCAAGTTTTTATTTTCAGTTTCCTTAATGTTATGAATGTAGAAAAGAAACTAGGTGAACTAGATCAATAATCGAAATGATTTTACTTTCGAGAAACAAAGAATACAAATAACAACTTCTCTTTTGAAGGAAAAATTAGGACTTCAACAAAAATTTCTCCTATCAAGGAAATGAATATTTTATGACAATTTCCTATTTCGAAAGCAAATGATTCTTAATGCGACCATAAAAAATAATTTGAAATAAACTTGTCAATGATAATGAAAAGCTTTTTTAAAACAACATTGAACAAATTTTCAGTCAAAGGAGAAGAAATATATAGAGTTACTATTTAATAGAGCATTAAACTTTTCAGAACAAATCAGCAAGCAAAACTGAAGCAAAGTACAAAGTCAGATTCAAGGGGATTTGTTCCTTTCAGGAGCCAACACAGTCTCCAAAGGGA
This sequence comes from Pinus albicaulis, assembly GCA_034641835.2. Lineage (NCBI taxonomy): Eukaryota > Viridiplantae > Streptophyta > Pinopsida > Pinales > Pinaceae > Pinus > Pinus albicaulis. Next base: position 922,842,344 of record CM076574.1, on the reverse strand, counting down.
GACAGTTCTCTACAACGCAGGCTGACAAGGGAGACAGTGCTCTGCAAAGCACTATGCCCTGACCAAGGGTGCGTTTATCACAGCAAACAAAGAAAAAGCTACCTTTTGGCTCACTAAATATGCAAATTAATGTCTGAAAAAAGTATAATCTTTATGTGAAATAGCTATTGGGTGGATTTAGAAATCAGATCAGATACTAAAACACCAATAATCAAGAGAAATTATCCCCAGCGGAGTTTCCAGTTTGTTGGGCCAGAATTGTAATCTACGGATAAACTACGCTTCTCTAGACCGGTGTCTAATCTAGAAAAACAGGTGAAAGACTACACTACCCTTTTTCCTAACTCAGAAAAGATACACAGATAGGATTGGATGCTTACTTGTTTCAGTCGCTTCCAAATGGCTCCTTTCTATCGCTTCCACTACAGCTTCAAATTCAAGAAGTTTCAAATAGTTGAATGCTTCCTACAAGAAAGAACACTGAAACAACAGAAGATGCAATAATATAGATATCTATTCAAGTTAATTAGCCAAATCAGTTAAGCATAAACTACATTCATCAACCAATATTTTACAACATGGAAAATCAAAGTAAACATGGATGCATGTAGGGAAAAACAAGAAGTACTCTTTATTGATGATAGAAGGAGAGGTTACAACCAAGTGACTGATTCATCGTGACCTTCCAGCAAAGTTCCCAAGTCTCATCACATCATAAGTCTCTCCAGCAGTAGCTCCACAAACCAAACTCTCTATTGAAAATTCTCCAGCATTTCCCTACTCAAATTCTTCCTCCCAAACACTTAGATCTCTGTTCAATTTATAGACGAACTGTAGGAAGTTTTGTAATCAATAACATTCAAAAAATAGGCAAGAAATTTTTCCATTCATGTAGATTTCAAATGGACACTTGGATCTGAAGATTGAGACATGTGAACCCTTCTAGAAGACACTGGCCAAGTGGAGATTCCGGAACAATGAGAATTTCGCTCCCAATCTGACCAACGCACCTTTGAATGTCGGGAAGTGCTTTGCAGAGTATCCTTGAATGGGGATACCTGCATATGCATTGCACTTAGGTCCCTTAGAGCCTGCGTTGGTGAGGTCCCACATGTTTAATAATAAACTTCAAAAAATGGAAAAGCCTTGCTTTGATGAAAATCTTGTTTGATTCATGAATGTTTCTTGTCTTAGAACATATAGCAACTGAGATGATAGGGAATGATAGACCCTTTGATCATTGGTCCTGGATATGATGCCCAGTTAACCAGGTCATTGGGAATGGTGCCTAAATTGACCTATAACAATTTTTTTGTATGGTTGTAGACGTAAAAATATGCAGTCGCCTACATCAAAACTTCTCTCACTGCGATGTTGATATGCTTATGGTTTCATTCGATTCTGTGCCAAATTTAGGTTATCCTTTAAGATTTGGAGAACTTTTTGTTGATGCTTGATGTGATATTCCACTGCTTGAACTTTACAATTTTCTCTTAAAGATGATGTGATGGACGACATATGATATCCATAAAGTGCCATAAATGGGATCATTTTTGTTGCAATGTAGTAGGAAGTGTTATATGAGGCAACCAATTGACCCATTGTGTTTGTTTATCAGATACAAAGCAGCGAATATATCCTTCCAAAAAAAATTTCACTGTCTTAGTTTTCCCATTGGATCGAGGATGATAAGATGAGCTATGAGCTATTTGAGTACCCAAACAGGAAAATTATTTCATCCAAAAATTTCTAGTGAAAATGGGATCTCTATCGCTTACAATAATCTTTGGGTTTCCATGTAGCTTTTGAATTGTTTCCATAAATGCAGTATCAAATGTACTCACTTTAAATGGATGAGATAATGCACAAAAGTGTGCATACACGGTAATTCTATCAACTACCACCATGATGACACTTTTTTCTTTGGGCTTAGGTAAACCTGTGATAAAATCCATTGAAACCTTCTCCCAACGTTGATTTGGAATGGATAAAGGTTGTAGCAGACCCAGGGTCTTAATTTCTCAACTTTCTTTTGTTGGCAAACCAAACATTCTGCAAAAAAATTTTGAATATCATATTTAAGGCCATCCCGAAAAAATATTTCTTCACCATGTGGTAAGTTTTTAAAATCCTGAGTGTCCTCCTAAGGGAGAGGTGTGCAATTCCAAAATAATATTTTGTTTTATTTTGGAATTCTTACAAATATATAATCGATCTGTGTACCATAAAAAAACATTTTTCCAACTAAATCTATCTGATGTATTGGGATCTGGCTGAAAATTTTGAATGCTTGTCCATAATTCTTCATCATTATTCCATTCTTCCTTTGCTTCGATTATCAAATCTGGTTGGATAATAGAAATGGCATAAAACAATGCTTCCACATCCTCATCCTTTCTTGACAGTGCATCTACAACAATATTTAGCTTCCCTTTTTTGGAGATGATTTCAAAATAATGACCCAACATCTCCGTGACACACTTTTGTCACTCTTCTAAAGATATTATTTGTTCCAAAAAGTATTTAAGAGTATCATGATCAATTTTTACCTTGAAGTGTCTTCCCATTAGGTAAGGTCGCCATTTCTTTAGTGCATGTAGTATTGCCAAAATTTCCATCTCGTAAATAGATTTCTATAAATACTTTCCTTTGATTGGATGACTTTAAAAATAAATGGGTCTTCCTTCTTGCATTAAAACAACACCAATTCCATTTCCTGAGGCATCACATTCCACAATAAAGTTTTTTGTGAAGTCTGGTGTAGCTAAGACCGGTGCTTGGTACATTGCCTCTTTAAGATGTTCAAAGGCCTTAGTTTCTTCAGGAGCCCATGAAAATGCATCTTTCTTCAATAATGTTGTTAGAGGTGTTGCTATTCTCCCATAATTATTAACAAAGTTGTGATAATACCCTGTTAACCTGAGAAATCCTTGCAAATGCTTTATGGTTGTGGGGAATTTCCCTTCCTTAATGGATTTAATTTTGTTAGGGTCTACCTTAACACCCTCCTAAGATACAATATGACCCATATATTCCACCTCCTGTACTCCAAAGAAAAATTTGGAGGTTTTTGCATATAATTTTTTCTCCAATAGTTTGAGCACCATGCCAACATGTTGAACATGATCCTTCTAAGACCTATTGTAGATTAGTATATAATCAAAAAATACTAACACAAATTTTCTAAGGAAGGGTTTGAAAATGGAATTCATCAACCCTTGAAATGTATAAGGTGCATTGGTAAGGCCAAAATGCCTGACCAAAAATTAATAATTACCCTCAGGAGTTTGAAATGTTTTTTTTGGAATGTCTTCAGTCTTCATTCTAATTTGATGATATCCTGAATGAAGATCCAACTTGGTGAAATAGATCGATCCATGTAATTCATCCAATAATTCATCAATCACAGGAATGGGAAATTTATATTTAATAGTGAGCTTATTGAGCTCCCTATAATCTGGACACATGCACCATGATCCATCCTTCTTGTGCACCAATACTAATGAAGCAGAGAAAGAACTTTGACTAGGTTCAATTATACCAACCTCTAGCATTTCTACAATCATACGTTCAATTTCACTCTTTTGGACATAAGGATATCTGTAAGGCCTGATGTTTGGATGAATTTTTTTTTGAACCAAATTAATAATATGATCATTACCACGAATAGGTGGGAGTCCTTTCGGAGTTTCAAACACCTTGGAATGATTATCCAAGACTTTTTGGAGATCTGGAGAAATAGATTATTTTGATGTTGGAACTTCTAGTGAGCATAATTGTGCAATGATGCCTCGTTGTTATTTCTTCAGAAGCTTTGTCATGAAATTAGAGCTTATTATCTTTCCTGGCTTCCCTATGATACCTCGTAATTAAAATTCCTTTCCTTCCAAAAAGAATTCAAGAAAATTTATTGAAAATTAAAAGCTACCATCCCCAAAGATTGTAACCATTGTACTCCTAGTACAACATTAGCACCACCCATTGGAATGGAAAGCACTAGAGTATTCAATATGTATTTCCTCATGGTTAGCTTGATATTATGGCACTTTCTAGAGAAATTTATAATTCCTCTATTTTCCACCATCACTTTACACTATGGCGTTGGGTATAGGAAGCAATTAAATTCCTTAGATACCTTACGATGAATAAAATTATGGGTACTACCTAAATCAATAAGCACTATTACATTTTTCTTCTTGATATGTCCTTATATCTTGAGAGTTTGAGGAGTGGTAATTACTGATAATGCATTACAAGATATTGTAGGATTCATTTCTTCTTACTATAGGGTTGGTTCCTAGTGTATGCCATATTCTTTTGAAGTTTATTGTTCCTTTTCTTCCTCCTCTTCACAATCTATGTAAGATCATTTCTTCTCAACACACTTATGATCTTTAGTGTATTTTATATCACAACTATAGCAAAGCCCTTTTTCTCTTTTTTCTTCCAATTGTTGTGGTGTCAACATTGTAGGTTGTGGTAGTCTAGGAGTAGAAGCACTTCCATATTTATGGTTGTGAGTGGCAGGCTTCCCTGTCGCCATAATTTTGCTTTCAATTATTCTTGCCAACCTGAATGCCTTCTCCATGTATCAGGTTCCCAAAGCCAAACCTAATGTTGGATTTTATACTTTAGAGTCCCTATGAATACATCAATCCTATTTTCCTTTGGAATATCATTTACCCTTATATTCAATTTTTGTAAGTCCTCAATGTGCTCCATCATTGAACCCATTTGTTCAAGATTTATCAATTGGTAACGGTATCCTCATAATGTGCTATCATTTCCTCTATAAAAATGGACCAAGTAACCAGGGATTTACGAGAACAAAGCCATTGATACCATAAAAACTTATTTTGTTCAAAATATAAAGTTGCAATGTGTACCATTTTTGTGTTTCATGTATTATGGAGCTCAAATTATTGCTCCATTTGTAGTATCCAAGTTATCAGATCCTTGCAATCAAACTTCCTCATATATATCTTTGGAATATGGTGGGTCTTAAATCCAAAATTAGAGTCTATGAAATAATTATTAACATTTCTTTTTTTCTCATCATGAGTTTCCTCTACTACCTTTTCGCCATTAGGAAGCTTTTCCTGTAGAAAATTTTCCAAAACTTCCTTCAAACCTTCCATGTCTTTCTTAAAATCTTCTATGTTTCCTTATATACCATCCATCTTAGCTTCCATGCCATCCATATTAGCTTTTATGTCATTCTTCAAACCATCCAAATTAGCTTCCACGCCTTTCTTCAAACCATCCATCTTAGGTTCCATTCCTTTCTTCAAACCATCCATCTTAGCTTCCACGACTTTCTTCAAACCATCCATATTATCTTCCATGTTTCCTTATATACCATCCATCTTAGCTTCCATGCTATCCATGTTATCTTCCACACCATCCATCTTAGTGTCCATGCCATTATTCAAACCATCCATATTAGATTCCAAACATTTCTTCAAACATCCATCTTAGCTTCCACACATTTCTTCAAACCATCCATCTTTGCTTCCATTTCATTTTTTGTTACTCTTTGCAAGAGCGAAATTTGTTCCTCTTCATGAGTCATAGTAGAGCCTTATGAGGGCTTAATGAGTTTTTAATTATTTTTAGGGATAATTTTAGTAGCAATACTAATATCTATGCTTCGATATTCCCTGGGAATCACTTCAAACTAATTTTTCAAACAAGACTTATGCAATTTTTTAAAAAATACACACCTTTTTCTTTCTTTTGAGGAGCTGGATATTGCAACTAATGTATCTCTGTAATTTCCGATCCCCAATATTTTATCATCAGTCCTTTAGTAGCCCTCTAAATATTCTTTCCAATGCCACATGTCCGACCTAATTTGGATTCTTCAAGACAAAGTTATGCCCAATATCCCACAATGACCTAATTATGGATTGGTTCAGTAGAGTGAAATTTTATGGCATGCCACATGTCATTGTTTCCACCTTCGGATATGAAATTGATACACAGGAAACTACAGTTCATGTAATTTCAACCACTTTTACAGAATTACAATCTGATGCTCAGAGAGAGTTATGACGATTTTCCAAAGGTCACCTCTTTGAGATGAAATTCGGGAGCCTACAAAAATCCTAACTTCCACAGATCATATCTCTGAAAATATTGCGAACCAAGATATGAAAATTTTCCACGATATTTCTTCGTATTTCGGTGCAAATGGGGTTTTTTTTTTAGCTTCTAAAACTTCTAAATTTTTTCCACAAATGACCTGTTTGAAGCAGCGAAACCGTAAAATCAAAATCTCCAATACTAAATGTTTTGAAACCAGCTCATAAAATAGAAGAAAAGAGAGATAAATGACTTAGAAATAATCCTCTTCAAGGGGGAAACCTCCTTTACATTACATAAATGAACAATTCTTGGATGACACAAATGAAAAAACTTCCTTCCTATAAATACGAGTTCATGGAGTCACAATATAATCCTAGTCGACCTAACAATAATATCGTAAGGGCACAACAATAACAATAATGGGCTATTATGGGGCACAATAATAACAATATGGGGACTATAGGGGTACAAAAATAATAATAAGGGGGCTACACTAACAACATTAAGGGACTACACTAGTAATATAGGGCCCTAACATCTTCACATGCCCCGTGTATACTTTCCTAATATTCACCTTTATCATTCCCCTGTCTCTGAACTTATATTCATTTGCTCATTCTCTCTATCACATTTGTAATAGCCTATAAAATCAATGTACTACCATAATGTTGACATATTTATAAAGTAGGTTTCCATCAAGGACAACAAATTATCCATAATGCCAACAATCTCCCCATTTTGACTTGATGGAAACCAATTTGGTGTTTGGTCAGCACCACCTATAAATACCTGCAAAGGCATTTGTAAACACACCAAGCTTCTCTCCTAAGTCACCAAGATTTTCTCCAAGCATTCTTCTCCCAACACCAAGCTTCTTCCCCCCTTTTACATCAAGGGAAAAGGGTTGACCAAATTTTAATGAAGAATTCTCTCTCCCCCTGTAGAGATGAGAATTGTAGATCTGATATGATGAATATGAACATTGTATGTTGACTATGGCCCCCCTGAGCATATGCTAAATATTCTAGAAGATTTCAATGAAGTACATGAATCTATTAATAAACTAAATATGACTTTTCCTAGGACCAATGACTCCATGATTACATCAATCACCTACCACATTGGGGTTACATATTTGACACACCATTACATAAATTGCCCAAAATAATGGGATTACATACATAAGATACTTGACCCTAATGTTCCATACATGAATGAATTTTACAATTACTTACAACATGGATATTTACATGACATTTACAGCAAGATACAAATATGAAATTTATAACCAAAATCAAAGACCTCAATAGTGAGGTAGCAATACTATGATAGTCACCAACAACCATCATAAACCATATATGATCATACAACATGAACATATTTAACATAATCATGATGTAATATAGAGAAATGTACTATCAATATTCAACAACATATGTGACCAAGCATGCAGTTCTTTCAAGCATCACCAAGTAGTTGTAATAACATCATATCAATAATAATCCTCTTGACTTTAAGTAGCATGCCTTTCCTCATATATGAAGAGCTATGATTCATAGGGAAAAATATCATTCTCTTGGACCATTATATTTATGAAATAATAATCATCACACCTTAAACAACTCAAGTAATCATCCATATGATCCCTACCTGCAATTCTCCCATCAATGAGATATTCCAACAATAGTAAACCATGTACTCATCAATCAAGCTTTGCTAGTAACCAATCTCATTGATCTCATATCATCAATATCAACATGCTTTATATATGAAGAGCCACAATCATCAAGCAAAATATCATATGTAGAATAAAATATACATGCATCACATAAGATATATCATCATATAAATGTAAGTAGTGAGTGAATCATAGCATGCACATATTATTCATAAAAACTAAAGTGAAAATTAATTAATATATCCAAAACTTCAGCAACATACATGTCTTCATCACCATCACTAATGACATATATACTTTTCATGAACACAATTATGAAACAAGGAATGCTCAAGAAATAATAATGCCAAAAATGTACTATTAGAAGCATGGAAAATTCTCCCCATTAACATGTGCCAACTATCCTCTTTCAATTTTGATCATATCCAACTTCATCAATAAATCAATCCATCAAAAGAGCTAAAGCAACAATATCATATTGCAGCAACTCATAAACCTCTCCTTGAGTCCTTCCCATTGTTTCTTCATCTCAAAGAAACATACACGACTATATAGATCAAAACTCAGGTATATACACGATTGTCCTTCATAATATCCGTGTACGCAAAGTAAAATGTTGATTTTTCATAACTATAGCTCCACCTGAGCCTGTATTGTATGTTCATGTTTACTAATAATACATCAGATGTCATGTCAGCAATACCCAATGAATATCAAAACAGCAGAGGGACTCAATATCAAGGTATACATATGCATAGCTCCCCTTGAGACTCTATACCACTGATTCTGAGGACCTAGTAATCATCACATACTCTTCATCATGTTATGTACCTCACATTACTTCTATAATCATTGTTAGAAGTATTCTCTTAAGAAAATTGGGTTGCAATGGGCACCATCTTATTTTACTCTGAGTCTGAAGAAGAGGAACTATCCTCCTCATTTTTGCGAGAATTAATTTCTTTGAACATGTATAATTTTTTTGGATTTATATGTCCTCTTGCTATGGCCTTTCCAGTTTCTTCATCTATAACCTTGCATATGGTTGATGTAAACATAATTACATTTCCTTTATCCGCTATTTTACTTGCACTTAGAATATTATGCTTTATCCCTTGAACTAATAAAGTATCGGTTGCTCTTCTATATTTATTAATTTTGGCTCTATCTTTTCCCAGAACTTTTGTTGGATCACTATTTCCAAGAATAACCTTACCATCTCTGTTCTTATTGAGAGACTCAAACTTTCTCTTATCTCTAGTCATGTGATGAGAGAATTCATTGTATGTGTACCTGTTGTGCTATTCAAAAACCCCCATTCTTTTAGTATAGTTACCTTAGAAAAATAATGGGGAACCTTTTAAAAATTTTAGAGTAGAACAAATAAAACCCTTAAGAAATTAATTCAAATATAAATAGGAATGAAATGGGTTAAAAACATTGAATTTTCATTTTAAAGACACTTGAGTCAATAATGTTAAGAAATTGCAATATCGCATGAAAGACATATGGCTCTTAAAAATCCACTTAATAAAAATTGTGTTGAGAAATATAATAAAGCACTTTAATGAAGGAAAAAGGAATTTTCCCAAACAAAATTCTATGAGAAAGAAACTGTGGGACCCACTTCTACCACGTAGTTAAATCACAAATTGCACTTTGCAGTTTTATCCGAATGATCTTAAAATCATCTTCCACATTTCCCCCATGTGATATACACTATCGCATCGTACTTTTGCTTCATAAACACTCTTTCCATTGGTTCATTTTCGTTGAAATTGTGATTGCAATATCGCAATCAGAAAAAGGTAGTCAATCGGCATTCTATAAAGATTCACAAATGAATAACATCCGTGTTGCAACGATCTCGTTTAAATGTTGGAATGATTGTGTGGGCACATCAAACCATATTTTCCATTAATTCCATAACTTAAATGGTTGTATAGCCCATTCTTCCAAAAATTATTTTACTGTGAGAGCATTGAATTTATGTATTAACCACGTGCCAAGTTTCATTCGCTTTATTGTTTCCATTATTACGATACTTTCTTATTTGTAAAACAAAATTACCTCTTTTCTACTGTTTTTGGTGTCCCATGATTTAGAAAATTGGCAGAACAAATGCACAGGGTAACATGAAACCAATATTTAGAGTCCTAGGACCTAGCCTTCTTGGACTCAAAGAGGGCTCTCTCTATTTTTATGCAAAGGATGTGAACTTGTTTTCTTTTGATGGTTGATATTAGGCTAGTTGTGAAGTTCAGGGTTTTGTTTGTTTGGTTGGGTTGGGTAAGATGATCAAGTAGAATAGGTGGAGTGAGAGGTCATCAAATCATTGAGCTATGGAGTCTATGAAGGTCATGGATATATCAACAATGAGTCAGACTGCATCATAGGGAAAATCTAGTGTAGTCAATGAATCTTTGAAGGTTATGTGTGAAGTCAAATGGACATTAAGTTGGGAAAACAAGGTAGGGCAAAGGCAGTTAAGAATCCTTTTTCATATACTCATAAACAAGAAGGTCTCAAATATTGATTAAAAAAAGATAATAATAATGATATAGATCAAACCATTAACTCATTGACAATACTTTAAACAAATAGACATTCAAGATGAACAATTTAGTGAAACACAAAAAGCAAGAAATCCTATCTAACTTCAGTGATTTCACCTATAAATTTTGAAAACATATAAGATGAAAAATAAAATTAACCAATGAAGAGGGAGCTCCTAGACATCATCAATCAAGCTATAAATAACTTTGAGGCAAACTGATAGGCATGGACAAAGGGAAAGATCGAAACAAGACCTCCTTAACTTAACCTAACAAGTGATACTTCAAAGAGAGATTTCAAAACAGATTTTAGATAGCATCAAATAAGCAGGGCTTGCCATGAAACAGATTTGGAAACTAGCATATTAATCCATTGATGAAATAAACAAGCATAAATAGGCCTAAGTAGCATCTAATAATTCCTTAACACACCCAACAGAGGAAAACATAAAGACAGTAGAAAACATGAAAACTAAGGTGCCTCAAACAACATTTCTTAGCCTATACTTTTATTATCTATTGCAACATAGAAAGATGGACATAATGATAAAAAAAAACGTGAACAAATTAGAGACACGTCATCATTCACCATGCTCAGGGATCCTGCAAGCAAGCTTTCATCATCATCAATCAAAGCATATCATTCACAAGCTCCATAACACCAAATTGCTCTTCAACCTCAAAGAACCATGTATTGCTCTCAAAACTCATCAAAAGCCAACATTTACAATGAGTCCTCAATGCTCTATTTAATAATCAAGGAGGAGAAAAACATAATAGAGTATCTAGAAGCCTATTGGATAATCAAAATTTCACTATTGTCCTTGAGACCTTGCAAGGCCCAAGGCACAAAATATCTAAAACAAAATCTATTTTCGGACATTTTTAGCAAAGAAAATGATATTTGAGGTCTGACAAGCCTCATAAAACTTGCCAAGCATACATCGTTGACTTTTCCTATGCTAAGGGCGCAACACTGTGTTTTAGGAGGAATTTCCATGCTAAGGGCGTAGCACAGGAGTAGGAAAAATGGGTCATCTTGGAGTAGTGTTTTGAAAGCCTTCCCGATGTCGAAAAAGGCTTTGTGATGGCTCGTTGGAAAGCCCTTGAAGTCTAGTTTCTATATATACCATTTTTTATTTAATTGGACCTCTATAAGTTGTTCAGAAACCAAAAATTCCAAGGCTGTTAAAAGCGCAGCACATGTCCTCAAAACCAGGCAGAATGGTGAAAATTTGGGTGTTTTTTACCCTTTTGGAGGACCAAAACAACTCCAATTGTCTTGAAACTTTGTGAGCATGCTATATGTGTGATGAGGATCCAAAAAATGTAAGCATTTCCTCCTGAATATTCTCTGAAAAAGAGCGTAGCACCATGTGTGCTACCCCCTTGGCCACAAAATTAGTAAAAACAAAAATTTGTTTAATTCTCCCAAATTTGGTAGATGAGTGCCTCATGGGTTTTGGGAGACCTGTAGATAGGCTTGTGCCAAGATTCCAAGCCTATATTGGCATTTTTCATTTTTTAGTGCCTAGAGCTTGCCTTGAGACTTTTTCAATTTAGCCCTTGCAATTTGGTTCCTTCGGGCATAATGTTTAGTCATCCTTCTTTGAAGGTCAAGATCTTCATTTTCTTTCTTCAATTTGGCCTCCAAGTGTATGTTGGATCTCTCCAACCAAGGCTCCTGGTCATGTGCTATATCCATAGCCAAAATTTCATCTAAAGGGAGTTGTTCTACTAGGGCTAATTCTTCTTCCCTTTTTTTAGCCAATGATTTCTTCAATCCCATGGTTCTAGGTCTTCTCCTATATTTTCTTTCCTCATCACTACTCTCCTCATAAGTGCCTATTAACTCTTCTATTTTCATTTGTGCCCTTTGGGCTTCTTTCTAAGCCTTGAGGGCTCTAGCTTCATAGATTTCCATTCATGCTCCCAACTTCCTATTCTCTAAGTCAAGGGCATCATTTATACTCTTGGCCCTATCTAAATGTGCTTAGGGGTATTTTATTTGTGCATTTATGTTCTGGAGGAGCATGTTTGTGATTCTTGCTTCATTCTCCTCATCACTATCTACCTGAATGATCTCAAAATCCCTCTCCACCTCATGATCTTATTCTTCTTCCTTTACCCTTTGTTTCCCTTTGTCTAGTGGTTGAGCTGACGTATATGGCAAGGTCCCTTGCCTCTTGGAGGCAACAAACACTTGCCTTGATGCTCTTTGATATGTGAGAGGAAGAAACTCAAATTTGTCTACTAGAATGTTCCTTTCATGACTGGCCTCAAGATTTCCTTTCCTTTCATCAATGATCTCTACATTTATTTTTTCTTCATTTGTTCTTTACCGCCCTCTTGAGAGGTGTTTTCATTTTCCTTCATGCTATCATCACTATCATGATCTTCATCATTGTCATCCTCTTCCATATCTTCTGCATTGTTATCCTCTATGTTTGAAACATTATCATTCTCTGTGTTGTCACTATTAGAGGTGTTTTTATCAGTGTCTTCATCATTGTCTTATGCATTTTCATCTTCATGCCTCACATCTATTTCTTCTTCACTATTGGGCTTACTGCCTTTGTCTTCAAAATCTACCTCTTCATGGTCTTCTTCTTTTAAACTGTCCACTTTATCACTATCATTTTCTTCCTCATTGTCCTTTGTTTCTTCTTCATCATTTCCACTTTCTTCATTTTCATTTTCCTCTCCCTCATCACTTGTTTCTTCCTTTTGACTGTCATTTTCCTCTTTGCCATTGTTTTCTTCTTATTCTTCATCACTTTCTTCTTGTTCTGATGCTTTAGGAGAAGGTGAAGGAGGGAAGTTATCTTGGGGAGAGGATTCATGTGTGGATGATGATGAATCATTAGTGGGGGTTTGAGGAGGAAATAAGGAAGGTGGATGAGATGATGAGGGAAAACTTTGCAGAGGAAGAGGCTATGGATTTGTTGAAACATCATGAGTGATGAACACTTCCCATGGGATACCCTGTTGCTCTAATTGATGCAACACAATTTTTAGTATGAATATTTTGTCGAAGTGTATGAAAAAAGACCACTTTAGCTATGCATAACTTATAGCCCTAACATCAAATATGGCTGCCAATATCTTCAGATCTGCAGTTAGTTGATCAAGACAAGTGCTGTAAAAAACCAGATCTATGCATAGAAAGACATTAAGCAGTAAAATCAAGAGTTTGCTCCATACATCCAATAGACAAGACAAGAACAAAAATTTTTGAAAGAATTTTTGTATTAAGGGCACCTGGGGGGAAAACAAGAAGGTGTATCCAATTCTCCTCAATGGGATGGGTTCTTGGAAGTCCTCAGCACTTCAGATCTAGAATTTCTCTCTCTTGTTGGTGTAGAAAACCCAGACAAAGATAGAACTCAAAGGGAGCTCACACAGCAAATAATGAAGAATGCGACCAAGTGTATAGATCCAGAGTGATCTAATAGGCAACAAAAGGTGAATAATGATAGGAAAAACCCTCCTATTTATAACAAAATATTGGGTCATTCTAGATCTTGGTGCATGATTAAAATAACATTAACCAAATCTAGATCCACCTTTTATGGAATATTTTATTGTATTTGTTGGAGGGAAAAAGTATTTGACTTGGGTCAAATCCCTTTATTTGTGAATAATAAATAAATAAATGATTTATTTATCATTTTAAGGAAGTGGTTGAAAGATAATCAAATAAATAATGATTTATTTAATTACTTATGGGTGATTTAGTCATATTTAACAAGGAATATTATTTAAATAAGATTTAAATAATTATTCCTAGAAAATAATAAGACAAATAAAGATTTATCTAATTAATTTCTTTGTTTTGGGTTAAACATGACTAGGAAAATCAAACAAATATAGGTTTGTTTAATATTTCCTTTTGGGGTTTCCTGTTTAGACCATAAACAACCTAATAAATGTGTTTTATTAAGTTATTTTACATAGTGAAAGCAGTTTTACTTAGGGTAAAATTGGTCTTACGTGGTGTACTTGTGTCCATCTAATGATAGTAGGTTAGATGACCAAAAAATGGTGTAATGTGGTGTACTTGGGCTCACAAAATCTGGCTGATACATGCAAATCAAAGAGGCGCTGCAAGCGGCTAAGGCCGACATCATCAAATATATGGAGCTGCATCGAAGGCTGCAATGAAGAGGTCATCCGAGCATGCGGGGGGCTACCTGTAGGGCCACCCCGTCATGAGGACTGAGACATCTCACACACACCCGGGCATCACCAAGAGCTGTTGCTGCATCACTGGACCATCAAGCATACGGATCTCAATCATGCTGAAAGGAGCTGAAGTGGAGAAACAATCAAGTCAAAGAGAAATGAGAGATCCCTTTGCCTGATCCGAGGCACCGAACAAGAGTGGAAGCTGGAACCAAGGTACACCGCTCTCTAGACCTGTCCTCTGGAATGAAGGAGCTGATGTCAACAGAAGGAGGTCCGCCGTAGGTGAGGCAATGAGAGATCCTCAACTAAGGCACGAGAGAAAATAGTAGAGCGACTGACAGACTAATACTAATGATGATGATGGAATGGAGGGGAGTGAGTAGCAAATGGACAACTTCCCTTGCTAGAGCATAAAGGACATGAATGACATGGAAACTACTGACACAGTATCATGAGGGATAGGGGACAGTGGGACTGACGGTCATAATGTGCGACACAAGAGAGAGACCAAGAAATGAAGGATGGAGGACTATAGCGGGGTACAAAGGGACTCGGGATAGACTCCATGAATGTGATGATGACTCAACTTGGATGCTCTAGACAAGGGTGACTCGATGGTGCTGCCACACAGAAAAGGCCCATGGGGGACCATGAAAACATGAGTACAAGATGGTAGCTCATGACGAAAATCGACACGAACAACGACAAGTATGGAGGCAAAGTGGTGCCTCAAGTACAAGTGTTGAGAGTGAGGAAATTCGATTTTGGGGAAAGGTGAAATGACCCTTCTGGACGGAGTATGTCCTGGTGAAGTATCAAAGTATGAAAATGAAAAAATATGTTGGCTATCTAAGAGAAAATAAAACATGCAGTTCAGAAGGGAAATGCTAAGGGTAATATTTCTTAAGATATAGTGCATTGCGAGGATTAGGAAGGGGGTTTCCTTCGAAGTCCTCTAAGAGGTATGCCCCCTTACCGAGATCCTTACTGATGATGTAAGGGCCTAGCCATAATGAGTCAAAATTTCCATGACCAAGAACATCATGGGCCTGGTCATATACTAGAACAAGGTCGCCTTCGTGAAAAGTACGAGGTTGGACTTTTCGGTCATACTGCGCTTTGGTGCATTTCTTAGCCGCTTCAAGGGTTTGCAATGCAACACAACGGTCTTCAGAGGCGCACTCAAGCATGATAAGTCATTGTTCTAGAGGTTGGGTATCAGGGAGAATTTCAACGGCCAGGTGAAGGGAAGGGATTTCACACTCGATCGATAAGACTGCCTCCTCTCCAAAAACGAGGTGGAAAGGAGTAAACCCGGTGGCGGTTTTAACAGAAGTTTGATAGGCCCACAACGTAGGGAAGAGCATAAGATGCCAGTTGGTTTTGTTCTTATTCACCGTTCGTTGAAGCATAGTTTTGAGGATTTTGTTGACTGCTTCAACTTGACCATTACCTTGGGGGTAATAGGAGGAGGAATATTGGTGTTCAAAACCCAACAGTGAGGATAGCTCATGCCATATCTCATCTTCAAAATGTCGGTCGTGGTCGGAGACCAGTTGTTTCGGAACCCCGAATCGAGCGATAACGTGGTTAAAGAAAAAGAGGGCTGCGGTAGCTGCTGTGTTGTTAAATGTTGGCATAGCCTCGGCCCACTTTGTGAAATAGTCGACTGCCATGATGATATATTTATGGTTACCAGCAGATGGCGGGCGACACTCCATAAAGTCAATGGCCCATTTACAAAAGGGGCCAGTTGTGAAAATAGGATGGAGAGGAGCTGGGGGAGCTCGTGCCTTAGGGGTGAAATGTTGGCAATTGGGACAGTGTTTGACTGCCCCAATGCAATCACTAAAGAGGGAAGGCCAAAAATACCCAGCGCGCATGACTTTTTGGGTAGTAGTGAGACCAGAGAGGTGGCCACCGCAAGCACCGCTATGGCAGGCATTGAGGACCTGTTCAGCTTCAGCGTGTGTGAGACAACGACAAAGGACAGTATCTATACCACGACGATAGAGGTCGTCACCGATAAGAAGGTAGCGGGGAGCCTGGTGTCGGATACGTCATTGGGCGTCACGATCAAGGTGAAGGGCGAAATTTTGGGTGAGTCGCCAATTGTTAGTATGAATCTTTTGTCGAAGTGTACGAAAGAAGACCACTTTAGCTACGCATAACTTATAGCCCTAACATCAAATATGGCTGCCAATATCTTCAGATCTGCAGTTAGTTGATCAAGACAAATGCTGCAAAAATCCAGATCTATGCATAAAAAGACATTAAGCAGTAAAAATAAGATTTTGCTCCATACACCCAATAGACAAGACAAGAGTAATATTTTTGAAAGAATTTTATATTAAGGGCACTGGAGGAAAAAACAAGAAGGTGTTTTCCAGTTCTCCTCAATGGGATGGGTTCTTGAAAGTCCTCAGCATTTCAGATCTAAAATTTCTCTCTCTTGTTGGTGTAGAAAACCCAGACAAACATAGAACTCAAAGGGAGCTCACAAGGCAAAAATGAAGAATGTGACCAAGTATAGATCCAGAGTGATCTAATGCAATGGAGGTGACTAATGAATGGGGAAAACCCTTCTATTTATAACAAAATATTAGGGTTATCTAGAACTTGGTGCATGAATAAAATATTATTAATCAAATTCTAGAACCGCCCTTTAGGAATATTTTATTGTATTTGTTGGAGGGAAAATGTCTTTTGACTTGGGTCAATTCCTTTATTTGTGAATAATAAATAAATAAATGATTTATTTATCATTTTATGAAGTGGTCACGGGATAATCAAAATAAATAATGATTTATTTAATTATTTATGGGTGATTTAGTCACATTTAACGAGGAATATTATTTAAATAAGATTTAAATAATTATTCCTAGAAAATAATAAGATAAATAAAGATTTATCTAATTAATTTCTTTGTTTTGGGTTAAACATGACCAGGAAAATCAAACAAATATAGGTTTTTTTAATATTTCATTTTGGGGTTTCCTGTTTAGACCATAAACAACCTAATAAATGTGTTTTATTAAGTTATTTAACATAGTGAAAGAAATTTTACTTAGGGTAAAATTGGTCTTAAGTGGTGTCCTTGGGTCCATCTAATGATAGTAGGTTAGATGACCAAAAAATGGTGTAACAACAATCATCTTAATAAGAGAGTGGTGGAAAAGACTTTGCATTTGTTGTGAAGGAGGCCTCTTTTGCACAATGTATGACATCTTATCAATACTTCTATAAAGGTAATGAGGCAAATGCAGTAGCTTGGCCCTAGTGAAATGCATGAGAAGTCTTATATGGTATGAATAGAGCCGATAAAACCTACCCTTACATGTGAAGTATTTCATGATGACTTTCATTAAAGGGGAAAATATTTCCCAACAAATGGGAAAAGGGAAAAATAGTCTTGCAATCAACTTGGTATCTTGGTTTCAAGAAAGGATAGTAACGACTCAAGTCCAAATTCACCTGTTTGAACCATTTTTCTCCCATGCAAGGTATTCCAGTGACCATGGCAATTTTATTGGTGGAAAGCTCAAAATTCACTCCAGCTAGGTTTACTTGGTGTTTATGGAGGTTTAGGGTGAAAAGTTTGGCCAACTCAGCGTGAATTTTGACTCTTTGTACTTTTTCACAGAAATCATAACATCCTACCTCTTGGAAATATGCAACTATGGTAGGGGAGGCTATCAACTCCTTGGTGCTCAAAGGCTCAAATCTGTTTTCTCTCCCACCCTTTCTCTATGGTCCCCTAGGCCTTTGGCCTCCCTCGCCATTGTCAACACTACCTTCTCTAGGCATTTAATCCTCTCCTGCTTTGAAAGCAAAAACTTGAAGCTACTTGTGAAATGATATGAGGAGGGTGAGTGGGATGGTGACAAGATAGTAGTGTCAAGGCTTGCTAGTGTGGAGACTAGTTGTGCAAATGGAGAGGTTTATTTGGTAAAGGAGCCACTTCTTAGTATGGAGACCAAAATTATCTTTCCCTATAGGGTTTCTAAATTTATTTCTAAATTCACCCTTTAAAATAGCATGAGAGGGGTAGAAAATATAAATACCTCTTTCAAAAACCTTCATTAGGCATCAAGCAAAGGTTTTGAGGCGCTTTGAGGCAAATTTGAGGCTTGAAAAGCGCAACACAAGAGTGCAGCATGGGCAAGTTGGGTCGACCCTGCACGGGTTGTCGGGTTGGCCCTGAACATAGCACAGGAACGCAGCACGGGTAGAGCTGCATGCAGTCTAGTCCTGTTGGGTGAGCAAGTCTCAGGCCTGTCAGGCCTTCCTTCTTCACACAGTGTGGAAAATCAGGTCAAGAGCACAGCGTGAGCAGAGCCTGCACAGTGTCGGGCGAGGCCTGAATGGCTGGGCATGTAGCACGGGAGTGCCTAAACGCAGTCGGGTATCTCCTTGGGCAGAGACTGAACACACCAGCGCGTAGCATGGGTAGACCTGCACGGGATCAGTTGTCGGGCTTCTCCACTAAATGGTGTCGGCCGGTCCTGCACGTGGTAAACGCGTAGCATGCTGCTATAGGAGCACAACGCCCAGTTGTGGTTTGCACAGAGAGAACCCACAGGCATGTAGCACGCATTTTCAGGAGTGCAATGCGAGGCTTCTTCTGCCCGAAACTTTGCCAGAAACCCTGAATCTCTCCTTGAAAACCTCTTACTCCTTTTTGCAAGTAAAAAACAATGTTGAGTGGTGAATGATGATGGTTTTATCTCCTTGGATAAATAAATTAAAACCAAAACCCTCCTTTGCTAATGTTTACTTTTGATCTTTTATCCTTTTACTGATATTTCCTTTACCTTTTTGCAGGAGGTGATTTAAATATAAAAATGATCTTTTATCATAATCAACCCTTCTTACTAATTTTCTAGAGGTATAATGAATTTGTCCTGCACATTGACCTTAGTCTTTTTAATCAATTTTGTCATTACCTTCCCTTGAACACTTCTGCTTTTTGTAGGTGCCATAACACAGTGTTGTTGATCTTCTTAAACTTCCTTTGGAGTTTGACACCTTAATTACTCAATAGTAGAACTCATGCTCAATTTGATTTCTTATTTGACACTTGACCCCTTGCTTTCTGTTAGTATGAATCTTAATTCCAACTGTATGAAAAAATACCACTTTAGTTGTGTATAACAACAGCCCTAATAGAAAAGATAGTTGTCCATATCTTTAGATCTACAATTAGGTGATCAAGATAAATGCTGCAAAAATCTAGATCTATGCATTAGAAGACATTAAACAGTAGAAAAAACAAGACTTATTCCATGCATCCAATAGAAAAGACAAGGATATGTTGAATGAATTTTGTATTAGGGGCACCTGGGAGGAAAACACAGGAGGGTGTTCCCAGTTCTCCTCAGTGGGATGGGTTCTTGTAAGTCCTTAGCACTTCAGATCTAAAATTCCTCTCTCTTGATGGTGTAGAAAACCCAGACAAAAATGGTAGCAAAATATGACTATGATTGTGGATCAATAGTAAGACAAAAAGTATAGATCCAAAATGATCTTTAGGTAATAAAAGGTGGTAAATGAATGGAAAAACCTTCTATTTATAACAAAATATTGAGTTAGTCTAGATATTGGTGCGTAATTAAAATATTATTAACCAAATCAAGATCCAAATTTCATGGAATAATTTATTATATTTTTTGGAGGGAAAAGGAATTTGACTTGGGTCAAATCCCTTTATTTGTAAATAATAAATAAATAAATGATTTATTTATCATTTTAAGGATGTGGTTGAGTAATAATCAAATAAATAATGATTTATTTAATTATTTAAGGGTGATTTAGTCATATTTAACAAAGAATATTATTTAAATAAGGTTTAAATAACTATTCTTTAGGAAATAATAAGATAAATAATGATTTATCTAATTAATTTCCTTGTTTTGGGTTAAATATAACCAGGAATATTAATCAAACTGTTGTTTAATTAATTATTCCTTGAGGAAAATAAAAAAAATGTAGATTTATTTAATATTTCCTCATGGGGTTTCCTGTTTAGACCATAAACAACTTAATAAAGGTGGTTTACTAAGTTATTTTTATAGTGAAAGAAATTTTACTTAGGGTAAAATTGGTCTTACATGGTGTACTTGGATCCATCTAATGATAATAGGTTAGATGACCAAAAAATGGTGTAACAGATTGCCCCCCAGCGTGCGAGCATTAGGAGCTAATCGTATGAATGAAGTACGTTGTAAGAACTCAATCACTAGACACCGAAGGGGAAGTCAAAGAGAGAGAAGTATAAGGTAGAGCTGAAAGGACTAGAACCTAAGGAGGCGAGACTTACAGGTGTAATAAGTCTCTTTTATAAGGGAGTACTTGATATAGGCGGCGGGGGAGGCATACCTATGCTCGCTGAGGAAACAATACAAAAAATAAGGCGTCAGGAAAACTAAGAGACTGGCCAATATAGTATATGATGGCATAAACATGAGCTAGATAAATAACATGATAATGAATCCCGCATACATATTGTGCATGGGATAACAGCCAAGACTTGTACAATGATATCTGAGTACATGACATACAAATGCAACCCGTTGCCCCTATAAATAGGAAAGGGCTCTGAAAATCTGACTGATATATGCAATCAAGAAGGTGCTACAAGCGGCTAAGGCTGACATCATAAAATATGTGGAGCTGCATCAAAGGCTTAAGTGAAGAATTCATCCGAGTATGTGGGGCGCTACCTGTAGGGCCACCCCCTCATGAAGGTTGGGACATCTCACACACACACCCGGGAATCACCGATATCAGTTGTTGCATCACTGAACCATCAAGTATATGGATCTCGATCATGCTGAAGGGAGCTGGAGCTAAGAAACAATCAATTCAAAGGGAAATAAGGAGTCCCTTTGCTTGATTCTGGGCACCAAACAAGAGTGGAAACAGGAACTAAGGTACACCGCCCTCTAGACTTGTCTTCTAGAATGAATGAGATGATGTCAATAAAAGGAGGTTTGCCATAGGTGAGGCAATAATGGATCCTCAACTATGGCATGAGAGAGAATAATAGAGTGACTGACAGACTGACGCCAATGATGATGATGAAATGGGGGGTACTAAGTAGCCAACAGACGACTTCCCTTGTTAGAGCATAAAGGGCATGGATGACCTGGTAGCGACTGACACAATATCATGAGGGATAGGGGACAGTGGGACTGAAGGCCATAATGTGTGACACGAGAGAGGGACAAGGAAATGAAGGATGGAGGGCTATATCGAGATGCAAAGGGACTTGGGATAGAATCCATGAATGCGATGATGACTCAACTCGGATGCTATAAACAAGGGCGACTCGATGGTGCTGCCACACAGTAAAGGTCCAATGGGGGACCATAAAAACATGAGTACAAGATGGTAACTCATGAATAACATCAAAATGAGCATGGAAAAGTATGGAGGCCAGGTGGTGCCCCTAGTACGAGTGTTGCAAGTGAAGAAATTCGATTTTGAGGAGGGGTGAAGTGATGCTTCCTGGATAAAATGTGTCTTACTAAAGTATCAAGTCACTAAAATTTAATAGATACCCATTTGAGGGCTCGATGAGAGATTTCCAATGATACAGAAAGTTCATCAAACTGAGCAACGGTTTGGTTGAAGCAGGCGAAAGAAAAATGAGAGGTTTTCTTCTAATAAGGCATCCTCCCTCCAAATTCACTCATTCGTAGGTGGAGCTATGGTGAATGTAGTGAGGAGAGAAGGCCCTAAATGCTACAGCGATTGTATCAGATGAACCGATCATTGGAATTGAGATCCGTCAGTTCCAGGTAAGAGGCCTAATCCTACTCTTTCATTTCAGTGGATTGAAAGTTCAGTTTAGGTACCCAGATCTCATGAACAAGCCAGGTCGCACTTTTTGGGGTCTGTTCTGTGACCTGGGTAGCAGGTACTGGGCAGAAAAATGTGACCTGTCAGAGAAACGGGGTTTCAGTGCTTTTTTTGGCTGAGATCTAGGATTTTTATGGTTGAGGGGCATAGGTGCCCCCAATCATGTTGTGGACATGCAAAAATGTGTTTAGAAAAATGGGAATCTAAACACATTTTAATGATGTGGTGCACCATTTGTTTTCGTTATGGTTATGTAGTTTGAGAAAGGGAATGGAGGATTACCAATCTCTTTTGGTACTGCATATATGAATCAAATGGAATTTAAGTTTCCAGATTGGCATACATGGTGTGACTATCCCAAAGAGAGGATTTGGAGATAATGAACTAGGTTGTTTATGTAATGTGAAGGAATTATGAGGGGTATCATCCCTAGAGTGATCTGAAGTGATATGGGAATCTAGAGGTTCTTCTAAATGTGAAGAATAATGGTACTAAATTCGACACGACCAGATACAGTAGGAGATTTATGGAGAATTGCTTCTCCTAGTCTCTCAAACATGGGTGCCCCCTTACCCAAACATTGGGTTTCATTGTAATGGCCACAAGGTGTATGTGGTTCGAACGCATGGGTTCGATGTAAGGGGGGATAGATAAAGTCAGGGCTGGTGATTTCTTCCATAATGTCATCATCGTGATAGAAGATGGGGCAACTGGTGGAAGAAAGACCACCTGACGCGGAGAAGCTACCTGACTCATCATCATGAGAAGAGAGGTTCACATGCGCATCATCACAAGGGGTGACAGAAGAGTAAGCAGATAAGGGATCTACCGATGTTGAGCCTAGGGCAATCACAAAAGGGAGGTCAAGTGAAACATCAGGGGAAGTCTCCAAGGGGACTTCCACCGAGGCTCTCGTGGATGATGATAGGTAGAAAATGGTGGATGAAGGCTCCGTCATCTTGACATCAGGAGGGTCAATGTCGATGGGAGCATTCGTGTCCTCTGGTTTTGCCAAAGAAAAATGCGCAAAAAAGGGAGTGATGGACTCTTTGCGCTTGGCCTTGAATTGGAGAACCGCCTTCAAAGATGAGCGGTACTCTTCAAGGCGAGGACAGAGGTGAGTATAGTGGCCATGGAAATCACACAAAGAAAAAGGGTGGTTTGTGTGCAAATACTTGAGTTTCGGGACTGAATCGGGTATAGTGACATGTACCTCTGGGATATCAGACTCTGAAAATGTCTCATTGACCATGGACTTAAGATGAGGCAACTCCGGAAAAGTATGGGTGGCGTGACCGACAACATCACACAAAGCAGGCTGGATGGTATGCTTTGGAGGCCGAGGAGGGGCAAGGTTTGTTGGGGCAGCCTTGTCCTTTGATGCCCCCTTATGAGATTTTCCCTTCTTACCCTAAGCGATGGAAACAAGAGGTGGTTCTTGTTGAGGTGACTGAGGCACTGTTGCAGCAGGAGAAGTCATGGGGACCGGTTGAACCAGGGTCAAAGCAAGATAAGGTTTGGTTTGACCAGGAGGGGTAGTGGCTGGAGGATCAAGGTACCAGACGAGAATCCCAAGGGTCAAGTTAGGAAGAGAGAGGGTGGCCGTGACAGGTACCGTGTACACTCTTGGGGGTGGAGCTAGGAACGATATTTGACCGGAAGGGTAATGGCCAGGCGGGACAACTCCTAAATGGTTAAGGCCTGGAGGAACCATTCCAAAATGGTAAATAGGCTCATGGATACCAGTTGAAGGGCCAGGAGGAGGAGGTCCAGAAGGCTGAATCGAAGGGCTAGGAGTTGGCTGCGGAGGGTGAGGAGGTTGCTGATTAGCCAAGGTGGGCTGCTTGAGGGCAGCCCAAGATGATTGCATCATGCAAACATTTGATGAGTTGGGATCAAAGATAGGAGGAGGAAGACTAGGGAAAGTACCAAGAAATGAGAAATATTTGTAGACTCTGGGTGAGACACTGGTCAAAGGATCGACAGTTTTCTTATTGGCCATCGAAGAGATGGTGGACTTAGAGGAGGTCTGAGACTTCGATTCGTAATATGTCAACTGGTCAATGGTGACCACTTTCCATTATGAGGGAATAACATCTTGCAGATGGGACAAGAGACATCGCATAAGTGTAGCTACGACCCAATAGAATGTTGTAATCTAAGGGGGCATCTATGACTTCTACATCAGCACAAACAGTCTTTCCCGCAAGAGTAATAGGACAATTGCGGAATAAGCCAATGGGCTGGGAGGTGTGGCCATCCCACACTCGGAGAGTGATCATGGAAGGAGCCAACTCAGGTGATCCGAGTTGCTTCCAAACCGAAGTGGACATCACACAGGTGGATGCCCCCTCATCAATAATGCACCGGGAAACGTTGGCGTTCCGGATCTTGACTGGGATTTGGAAGGCGACGGAAGCAGGGAGAGGAGAATGTTCTGACCGGTCAACATCAAAGACAATCAATCATCAGAAGGATCTACAGTGCCCGTGGCAGATATTAGAGCTTTTCATTTTGAAGGGCATGACTGGAGGAGTTCCAGCGTTGAAATGGCAGTAGGAGATTGTGCCTAATCATCTACTATCCTATACGAATGGGCAGCTTTTCCAAAAGCAGCATTTTGACGTAGTGGTCCTTTCGGGATCTTGGTATGAACCTTCGCCTTAGGCTAAGGGATCTACAAGGGACCATTAAATTTTGAAAGAGGCTCTGTAGAGATCGAAGGAGGCGGCTTGGGGACAGATGTAACGAGAGGCTTGTTGTACTAACGGGACCAAGTCTGAAGACTGATGTCTACGGTTAGAGGTTAAGCAGATTTCATCATGAGAACCTGGTAATCGTAGGTACCAGATGGAAGAGGTTGAGTGGCCACCTATCCTTCAGGTGGTTGGGTAGCCACAAATCCCTACTGTGCATACACCTACTCCTAAGGGTGCGGTGGCTGCTATTGCGGGGGTTGAGAAGGCAAGGGAGGCAGAGGTGCTAATGCTGGAGGAGCTAGAGCACCAAGCTGTGGATAAGGATGTTGGGTAACAGTGTGGTAAACAGGAGAATGGGAAAAAAGAGGAGGCATGTCGTATCCTAGATACGTGCTACTGGGAGGGGGAAAAGTGCAGGAGGTGCTACCCCCCCAAAGGAAAACCATAGCCCATGGGAGGTTGAGCGTATGGATTAGAGAGAGCTCCAACGATATCGTCGACGGCATGAGGTGCCCCTACTACGTTGGCACCACTAGGTCTGGGAAGATCAGGTAGAACGATATAAACATAACCCGACTGAGCGTAGATCAGGTCATATTTTAACGCCATTTGGAGGGCAGCTTCTTCAGTTTGAGGAAAATGCGATGTGACATATTTCCCGACAGGAGGCAAGAGAGATCTAAGGAACCATTCCATGTAGACACGGTCCTCGAAGGTAGGGTATTGACATAGGCTCTTTCTTCTCTGCCATTCCTAGACATGATCGGATAGGCGAGTCACAAATGATTAACGGAAAGACGTCAAAATTTTGATACCAGTGTTATAACGAAGAGGAAGCTGGAAATAAGACAAAAAGGCCCGAGCAAGAGTTGCAAAGGTGGTATGAGAGGAAGAGGCCTGATCAACATACCACTTAGAAGCTTCACCTGTAACCGTACATTGGAACAACTGAATATGGATAGAGTCATTGGTAATGGAGTTAGATGAACACCACATGTGGAAAGCTCGAACATGATTTTTAGGATCTTCTCCAACAAGGCCTTCAAACTTTGGGATGTCAGAAGGGAGCTTCATCGGCATAGCAAGCCAACTAGCATCATGGTGTATAGGGTCATTTATCAACTGGTCAAAATTGGGGAGGCTGAGATCTGCCATGAAGGGGAGCAAGGGCGCAACCGGGGTAGTGTCCGTTGCAGTCCCACTAGTGGTATTCCCAGCCTAAGGGCCAGGGTTACCACCAACATTGGTCCTTCACCAGACATGGTGAAGGTGACAGGGGGAGAACCGATGGCGGAACAATAAGGAGAACTCAATGGACCAAAAGAAGAGTTGGAGTGCAAACTCGGTGAAGGACTAACTCGAATCCTATGCGGAGGAGTTAGTCTTCCTACCAGAAACTGAGGATGAAGGCCAAGAAGTCTCTAGGATAAATGCCTTGGTGGTGTAATGATGACGACACAAACACGACATAAAGGAAAAAGAGACCGACAAGGGAAGGGAGGTGTAGGATCAACTAATTACAATGTCGAAACAAGGGCAGAGAGGTGTAGGATCAATTGATTTCAATTTTTTAGAGTCTTTGCTTGGCGGTGTTAACCAAGCCCTTTTTTGCTTAGGGTGTGTGTGTCAAGTGTGTAAATTTTAATTTTTAAACCCAGACGTTTGTAGAGAAAAATAAAAAGTGTGATGTATAGATGCAAATAAACCTGCAAATGACAGTATATAAGCTTGCAAAAACAGAAAATAAATAGCTAATAATGCAATAACAGAAACCCAAGGAGGCAGGCCTCTCAACAACTAGTCAATAGGTGAGTGAAAAAACTAATCAAAACACACTAAAATAGCCAATAGATCTAAGGTCAAAAGGGACAGGGATCTAAAGGACAAAATCTACTGGAAAGTGGTGCAGAAACAACAACAGATCAGAAGAAAAATTACTATAAAAAGAGGTGGCGAAAGGCTATCTCCAGGAGGGAAGTGGAGTGAACCCTAGAGGAAAACCCAAACAAAGCTAAATGAGGTTTTCTAGATGGATAACAAGCCGATCTGAAGGTGAGGTATCAGATCTGAAAAATAGCCGAAGACTCTGAAATTTCAAACAACTTGCAACAGCAAAAACTCTTCCACAAGAAGTGGAGGGTATTGAAGCCCTAGGGAGCTAGGTTCCCACTTATTTGAGAAAAACATAACAAGTAAATGTCCAAAATGAGTAGAGATAGAGGTCAGACAACCCTAAACAGAGGCTCAGACAAACCCAGAAAACTTTCAGAAAAATTCCCGCAAAAATTCTAGGTCGCAGTTCTTGACCTGTTTTCAGTAGAGGTCACACTTTTTGGGCTGTAAGGTGTGCCCTGAGGGTCCAGGTCACAGGTTTTGGGCTGAAAAGTGTGACCTGCACTTCTGGCACTCTCAACGGTATATTTCAGAAACAAATTTTGTCTCAGCTGCGGCTGATGTCTGTCACCTGCGCAATAGGTCTGAAAACGCATGGAAGTTAGAATTTTAATCGTTTTAGGGTTTTATAGGTTAAAAAAAACATCAAGAAAAGAAAAAACAAGGGGCTGAAGAGAAATCCTAGGGTTTGAAGCAGATATATATGCAAGGATCAGAAAAACGACAACGGTCGTAATCGTAAACCCGTGTGGAGTCGCCAGTTGTTAGTATGAATCTTAATTCCAAGCGTATGAAAAAATACCACTTTAGCTGTGCATAAAAATAGCCCTAACAACAAATATGGTTGGCCATATCTTCAGATCTGCAGTCAGGTGATCAAGATAAATGCTACAAAAATCTAGATCTATGCATTAGAAGACATTAAACAGTAGAAAAAACAAGATTTACTCCGTGCATCCAATAGACAAGACAAGAATATGTTGAATGAATTTTGTATTAGGGGCACCTGGGAGGAAAACATAGGAGGGTGTTCCCAGTTCTCCTCAATGGGATGGGTTCTTGTAAGTCCTCAGCACTTCAGATCTAAAATTCCTCTCTCTTGATGGTGTAGAAAATCCAGACAAAAATGGTAGCAAAATATGACTATGATGGTGGATCAATAGTCAGACCAAAAGTATAGATCTAGAGTGATCTTTAGGTAACAAAATGTGGTAAATGAATGGAAACCCTTCTATTTGTAACAAAATATTGAGTTAGTCTAGATATTGGTGCATAATTAAAATATTATTAATCAAATCAAGATCCAACTTTTATGGAATATTTTATTATATTTGTTGGAGGGAAAAGGAATTTGACTTGGGTCAAATCCCTTTATTTGTAAATAATAAATAAATAAATGATTTATTTATCATTTTAAGGATGTGGTTGAGTAATAATCAAATAAATAATCATTTATTTAATTATGGGTGATTTAGTCATATTTAACAAAGAATATTATTTAAATAAGGTTTAAATAACTATTCTTTAGGAAATAATAAGATAAATAATGATTTATCTAATTAATTTCCTTGTTTTGGGTTAAATATAACTAGTAATATTAATCAAACCACTGTTTAATTAATTTTTCCTTGAAGAGAATCAAACAAATGTAGATTTATTTAATATTTCCTCATGGGGTTCCCTGTTTAGACCATAAACAACTTAATAAAGGTGGTTTACTAAGTTAATTTTATAGTGAAAACAATTTTACTTAGGGTAAAATTGGTCTTACATGGTGTACTTGGATCCATCTAATGATAATAGGTTAGATGACCAAAAAATTTTGTAACACTTTCCTTCTTTTGACCATTTTGAAGACCTTTAACTGTACTTTGAAAGTTTAAGCTCCTTCTTACTGATACTCTTTATAATTTCTTCCTTTGGTGCAGTGAAACAATGTTGTTTTGTTAAACCAAGTAAGTCATCCTATGATATCATTTTTTAACTTCTACCTGCTCTCATCAAGGAGGTATCTCACCTTTATTTCTTGTTTCATTAGATCTTCAATTTATGCTCAGTGGCGCTTATGTACCTATGTCCTTGTGATCCTTTGCATGGACTCCTTGCTGGGAAACACTTATTTTTCCAATCAGATATAAAAACCCTGATTCTCTTTGTTCATAGGCATTTTGTCTTCCCCTTGCTATGAATTTCCTTGAGGAGTTTTGCTTCTCACCTTGCCTCTCTTCTACTGATAACCATCATAAACCATTCTTGCAGAAATGTTTTAAGATGGGAAACTGTCCTTTTGCAGAATTTATGCTCTAATCAAAGGAGGTTTCTCTTGAAGGTTTTTTGATACCTTTTGAACAATCATAAGCTCACCCTCCTTTTCATTTGATTTCATCCTTGGGCACATGTAAAATAGTGAGTTTATAAAAACAAAACAATGAATAACCTAGGAAACCCTACATGACCTATTGGGGGGCCTTTTGGACTTGGCCTTCGGTTGAACACTTAACTTAGGGTTTGTAGGTGTGAAACAAAACAATGACAAAACTTTATGCATTGCAATCCTAGAAGCTGATGACTTTGATTTATCTAAAGAGCCTAGAAAGGTAGCTTAAAACCACCAATTTTGGAGGCATTTGGTGAATAGGGGAAAAGGTTAGGCTACTTGTCAATCCTAGGTGTAAGTTGAAGGGTTAGGTAAAAAAAACAGAGTGGTAAGTTCAGAGGTGGAAAATATAGTGAGAATGAGTGGCATGAGTCCATGAGTTGGTATTTTGGGAGTGATAGGTTGGCCATGCCTTGATATAGTAGAACAGTGAAACATTTATCCTAAGGATAATGTAGGCAGTGAGATTTCTAGAACTCACAATATTCATCAATTTTATTTCTAGGAATATAGGATAAGCTTTTAGCCATCTACAAAGGCAAAAATTACTGATCACTAACAGTGGCTCCCCTTGGGGAGGGAAGCTCCTTTTCAGGAGGTGTCTATAATTCTCATATATCTTGGTTTTATGAAGACCAGTGCCTCATCCATTGGGCATATTTTTCTTCTTTTATTTTACTGATGTGCTTGAATTTGTGATCTTAATAATTTGAAAAACATGATTATTCCAACTTCATCTCTACCTACCCATCTTATTTGCCTAGCATTTTTCTTCCTTGCGTGCACTTAAACTGGCAAACCCCTGACATTCCTTTTTCTTTTGAAAACAAAAATAAACTATCTACTTGTACCCTTATTGCATCCAAGAGTTTATACTATGCTAGTGAACTCTTTTTATTCTCTACCTAGACTATTTGACTGTCAAGATTAACCAGTATGATAGGCTTCATTCTCTAAGCTATTGACATGAAATTGAAAACATGATTTGAACTAGGATTAGACAATCTGATTCATCATGAGATGTGGCATTGAGACAAGCTACACACAAACATTATTTTCATAAAAAACAAAACTAGAAGGTATGAGGGCTGTGTTTCATCATTTGCTAATCATCCCTATCCTTCTCCTTGGTTCAGATTTAAGCATCTGGAACCAGTATCTTTCATTCCTAATCTATTCTTTTAGAAAACTTAAGTTTGAATGATTTGACCAGCATTCTTTCACTAACCTATCAACAATAAATTGAAAACATTCTCAACCATGATTAGGCGAGATGACTGAACAAGACCTTCTTTTTGAACAAGTACTGGCATTTAGGCTTGCACATTTTCAGTACCACTATTTTTTGGGTATGGGGATATACCTTCTTTTTTTTAAATCTCCCCTCATTTTCTTTCTTTCTTTGTTTTTTTATTTTTGATTTTTTTATTTTTTTTTCATGCAGCGTTATGTACAATGAATGAAAGTTTGAAACTAGGACTCTTGACAGAAATAATGTTTGATCATCCTACCATTAACATGACCTCCAAATAATTCTTCTCCATTCAATCCTTATAAAAAGAAAGAATTATGACCCCTAACTGACTGAATGAGATAAGGAACTTTCCACAAATTCTAAAATTTACCATGTTTACCTTTGTCCTCTCTCCTGAAATCCCATTTCAGCACTGTGTCTCAAACGCGGAAATTGTTGGCTTTAGTTTTTCTATCAAATATTT
This sequence comes from Pinus albicaulis, assembly GCA_034641835.2. Classification (NCBI taxonomy): domain Eukaryota; kingdom Viridiplantae; phylum Streptophyta; class Pinopsida; order Pinales; family Pinaceae; genus Pinus; species Pinus albicaulis. The sequence goes on along the minus strand of CM076574.1, from coordinate 922,811,286 downwards.
TCTTTATGTTTTCTTGCACTTCTTGAGTTTTGTTATAAAATTCTTCCCTTGTTTGCTATAAATGAATCGTTTGGTTCAACCTCCTTTGCATATCATTTTCTTCTAATTGCACTTCTTGGAGACGATTTATCACCAGAACTCCCAAGGATTTTGAGAAAATGGCATCCATACCATACACTAGTTGATAGGGAGACATACCGATTGATTTCTTGGTGGTTAGTCTATCATCCCATAGTGCATGTACTAGCTTGCCATGCCATTCTTTTTTATTTTTTTCCAAAAGCTTCTTGATGATATTGACCAAGATTTTGTTAGAGGATTCAGCTAGTCCATTACCTTTAGGGTAATAAGTTGTGGAATGGCCTAGTATGATGTGATATTTGTAACAAAATTCAACCATTCTTTTGGAAGTAAAGGCAACAACATTATCTGTGATGATTTTTCTGGGGCACCCAAATATAGACAAGATGTTTGTCTCAAGAAATTTGATAATGAATGAATCGGTGGCATTCCTAGAGGGGATGGCTTCTATCCACTTGGTAAAATAATTAGTAGCAGTGAGGATCCACTAATGTTGGGTAGATGAGGTGGGGTGAATCTCGCCAACGAAGTCTAAACCCCATTGTTGAAAAGGAGCTTCAACAGTAATGGGATGTAAAGGCAAAGGTAAGAGTTTTCTCTTGCCATCAGAAATTTGACACTTAGGGCAAGTCATGACCAGTTTGTGGGTGTCAAGGAAAAGGGTGGGTCATTAGTAGCCAGCTCAGCTATGGTTTTGTAGTAAATATGACCTACACACTCTCCCTCATGTATTTCGTGCATGATCTTACGTGCATCATCCTCAAGCAAACACTTAAGAAATATACCAATAGGATTCTTCCAATATAATACTCCATCTAGAATGCAGAATTTTAAAGATTTTTTTTTTTAGGTATATAGCTTTTGTCTTTGATAATGTAGGAGGAGCATTAAGATAGAAAAGCACATATAGGATATTAGCATACCAAGATAAACTCAGAAATACTTCTTCAACATGTGGGGTTATGCACTCTTCTTGTTCTTCTAAAACATCAACCATATTCATATCTAATTACTTGAAATTTGATTCAGCCATAAGTTTTCCAAGTCCTTGTCCTTTAAATAGTTTAGTGGGTCTAATTTCTAAGTCATAGTATAAGATAACAACAATCCAGTTTCTCCTCTTACCATCAGGGTCCTGATTCATAATGTCTTTTACAACTATGTGTGGAACAAAAGCAATGATATGAGAATGTAAGATATAAACTCTAATGTCTTTTAATGCCTTAATCAAGGCAAGGCTTGTTTCTCCATGATGTTGTACTTTAGAGGAGAATATATAAGGGATTTGCTGAAGAAGGCTATGGGTTGTTCTTGCCCCGTCATGTTCTTTTGTAACAACATTGCAGCCACGGTATGTTCAGATGCAAATGAGAAAATATAGAAATATTTGGTAAAATCAGGACTGATTAGAACTAGTGCTTGGGTGAGTGATTGTTTAGCCAATTCAAAATATTGTTTGGCTTCCAAAGTCCACTTAACTCTTATCTCCTCTTTTAGCATGTTTGTAATATTCCTTAAGAGTTCAACAAGGTTGGGGATGAACCTCCTCAAGAAATTGATTTTCCCAATGAAAGATTGCAATTCCTTGATGTTTGTAGGATGTCTGATTTGCAATATGCCTTCAATCATTTTGGGGTCTATTTTGATTCCCTATTCGGAGAGGATGTGGCCTAGGATTTTTCCTTCCTGGTGACCAAACAGTGTTTTCTTGGGGTTCAAAGATAGGCCATATTTCCTAAACTTTTTAAAAACTTTTCTCAAGTGGAATAAGTGTTCTTCATCAGTCTTAGAGTAAATAGTGATGTCATCAAGGTAAATGACTATGAAGTAGCCTATGTCTTCTAAAAAATCTATGTCCATGGCCCTTTGGAAAGTGGCCCTGCATTCATCAAACCAAATGGCATCTTGACATATATGAATGTACCCTAAGGTGTGGTGAAATAAGTTTTGTGTTGATCACTTGGGAATACTAGCACTTGGTTGTAACCAAAAAAAACCATCAAGCAGTGAGATTCTCTTAGAAACAACTACCTTTTGAAGTATGTGATCCATTTTAGGCAAGGGGTAATTCTCTTTTAATGAGGACTGGTTCAGATTTCTGAAGTCAATGCAAGGCCTAATCTCCCCAGTTTTCTTCCTAACTGACACAAGGTTGGAAAGCCACTCTGAGTATCTAAGGGGAACTATGATCCCGGCATCATACATATTTTTAATCTCTTGTTCAACTAAAGGTAGTAAAATATGGTTTATTCTCCTTAAATTTTGTTTGAAAGGCTTTTGATTTTCTTTGAGAGGTATTTTATGTTGAATAATTCTTGTGTCATATGATTTCAAATATTGATATCCCCATGCAAACACATATTTAAACTCCTTAAAAAGGTCAATATACTTCTATTTTATGTGAGGAGGAAGGGTCTTGGAGAGTTTAATCATTTTGAGTTCCTTTAGGCTTCCTATGTTGCACTCCTCAACATCAGTCTCAGTAGATTCTATCTTTGGCTTTTTAGCCACATCATTAAAGTCAAACAACTCTTATAATGGTGCAAGGCCTCTTGGTAATGTGTCATTTTTACATTGTAAGACCTTCGAGTCCTTTTGGTCTAGATCGTCAAACATTTCAGCCTCATAAGGATGTGTAATTAGTTTTATATCAACAAAAGAGGATAGCTTTGTTTCATGATCTTGTTCTCCATCAAAAACATCTTTCTCATGCTCTAAGCTAGATTTTGTCAATGTAAATTCATTTCTAGATTGCAAAAAATCATCAACTTGTTTATCACCCTCAAACACTTTCCAATGGTTAATGTCGGCAGGCACTATAGGACAGTGTTTGACTCTGATAGTGTATTTTTCACTTGCATGTGGTATTTGGAAATTACTGGTAGTGAGGGCAAACTCATTGGCAAGACTATTTTGGGCTCTAGGAATGTGAATGAGCTCATATTTCTCAAAAATTTTGAGGATGTCTAGGGAAGAATTTATGTACTGTCTTAATCTTGGATTTTTAGCTGAGTACTCACCTTTAATTTGTTTAATGAAAAGTTATGAATCTTCTTTGATAGATATTTTCTTAGCTCCTAAGTCTTCAAGCAAGTGCAAACCAAGGAGGAGAGCCTCATACTCCGCAATGTTATTAGTGCACTGAAAGTATAGTTTGTATGAATGGCCCTCATTTTTTTTATGTATCCAGACACTAGCTCCTGAACTAGCCTTGCCACAAGATCCATCAAAGCTTATGTTCCAAAGTGTTTCTAGTTCATATTTGTCACTATGTTGTTGTTCAGGGCTGCTAGAGTTATGGTTGTCATGTTCTTCATTTGAAGGTGAATGTGAGTGTTTTAGAGAGCCTAGCTCTTTCTCATTTTCTTTCACCTGTTTACCAATGTCATTTTCATTATATAAGATGAAATATTCCAAATATGAATGAATGGAATAAACAGGGGTGTTGTTTGGTCTATCTAGGCTACTTACCATATACTTCATGTGATATTCCTGGTATAATCTTCTAGTTTGATTGAAGACATGGATAGTAGAATATGACATGTCCATTTGGAGGTTGCCTTGAAGTTTGACTCCCCATGATCTAGACAAAAGCATGCCATACTTTCAGGTAATATCAGCAAAAACTATGTCCATGACTAGACTCTTAGTAGGTATTTGCGCCAGATTGACACAAATATCCTTGATTAGGCCCAAACACTTGACTCTAATCGAATCAAAAGAGTATAAGTCTTTGTAAGGTTTGGTTATTTCTAGGCCTAAAATTTCCATCACTACCTTAGGCATGAGGTTGTGCAAGGCATCGGAATCTAACATAGCATTGTGTAATATTTTGTCATGTATGTTTAGGCTAACATAGAAAGGAGGGACAACTCCTTCTTGGTATTTTCCTTCAACTTCGGGACCAAACAACAGCTCCGGTTTGTCATCAGTCAAGTTTAGAGTGTCTGTATCGTTCCTTATGTTCAAAACTTTCAAAACCTGGGACCTGTACATGTATTGAGTCACCAATTTAGTGAAAGGTATGGTTATCTTGATTTTAGCAATCTCTCCTTCAAAACTGAAAGGCAATTGGATTTTAGGCATATTTACATCAATTTTATCAGCCGTAAATTTTTCTACATTTTTAATTTGTTGATTTTAATTTGGGGCTTTGGACAAAAGAGATTTCTCGGGGCCACTAGTAGAGGTACTAGGGAAACTTGTGTCACCACTTGGTTGGCTAGTTTTTTCTTTGTTTGGATTAGTTTTCTTAGCCATGGTGTTGGTATTGTCTGCTGTCCTTTTTAAGAATATTTTCAGGGGTTTTCTAAACAACAGTGTCTATTTGGTTTTTTTTGGGGGCATCTTGGTTCTTTTTTCTCCTAAGGTCATATTGCCTATATTGGATTTCCATTATTGCATTTTCAAATCCCAACCTATAGTCTTCAGAATCCTCATAGTTAGTTTCAGTTTGTTCTAGGGAAAATAACTCTTGTTCCTCTTCTATGAGAAAAACCTCACCCTCGTTATCAAAACCTATTAAGTTTACATGGCTTTCTTCAAGTTCTACATTATCTCTTCTCTCTTCATCAAGATAATTGTCTTGAAAAGGAGGCCTAATTTTTTGGTCATTGTCTCGTGGCCTATTTTGGGGATGGTCTCTTCTGAATTTTTGAGTTCTATTTCTGTTTTGGGGATTTGGTTTATTTTCCCTAGGAGGTGCTCTTTCATTCAAGTTTATCCTTTCCATCATTCTCTCCATGGTTCTGACTAGGCTATCTATCTTGGCATCGGAAGAAGAGGTTGAGGCTATGGTTTCATCTTTGTAGGTGACTCTTTTTTCTGACCTCGTCCTAGCTCTATTTTCAATCAAGTTGGCTTCTACACTAATATATGTCCTTTGAATTTCTTCTAGAGTTGTGGGATACCTCTCTCTTAATTGGTATGTCATGTTCGGATCAAACCCTTCAGGAAATTTCATTAGTGCTGGGCCTTGTGGGGGTTTTATGTGAGGGGGGAGGGCATTGTAGACACTGTTAAACATGGTGCAATACTCTTGTACACTCTCCCCTACATTCCTCTTAAGATTTTTATATTCAAAAAGGATTTGGAGGAGTTTTTTCTTGATTTCCCATTTTTTTATGAAATATTGGCAAAGGGAAGGGAGATCATGTATGGTGTTAGGAGCTAAGCCTTTAAACCATTTCTTAACCTCTCCTCCTAGGCTTTGTGCAAAGATCCTCATTTTCATGGTTTGTTGTTCCAATTCCATATAGTCAAATGCATAATTAATCCTATATACATGTTGTTGGGTAGTGATGGATCCAGCTTCAGTGAAGTGGGGAATTCTGGATTGGTAGTCATTTGGTAAAGGTACCAAAGGTTGTGGTAAAACCAGGGGACATACCAAGCTGCCATGATGGGAGATAATGGAATATTTACAAGAGGAGGATTTGAGAAAGAGGATGTAGGATGAAGTGGAGTGGTTTGCACAGTGGTGGCATGGATGGGTGTGGTAGAAGTACTTGGACCGACAAACTGATTCTGAGCAGATTTGGTATGGAAAGAGCTAAACTGATGGAGAAGTTGAAAGTCAAGTGGTGTGGAAGGAGAGGCTTCTCTACTAGAACTTTTCTGCAAATCTATGGGCTCAAGGTCAGTCTGATCAATATCAATTTTTGACTTGGTTCTGAAGAGGTTCTTTGTATGGTGCAAGTCAAACTGGGGATCTTGCAAAGCTATAAGATGTTCAGGGACTGAGTTTTCCCTATGAATAGTCCTAGCAATGGTTAAGTTTCTAGATCTAGAAGTTTTCCACAAAATATTTTTTGGGTCATCAACTATGTTGAGAGGGTTTGGGTCCAGATGAGATCTGGTATTGATCCTTCGTGAATCCATATTTCAAACTCAAAATGTAGAGAGGTTTAAAGTTTAGGATTGCTTTCGAAAGGCTGGCCTCTCTTAGTGCTTGGTAAACTCACATGATGTAGAACTAGGTTTCTAAACTTCCGAGGGCCGATTTGATACAATCCCAGGGAGTCTAAATGAGAACTAGTGAAGTAATAGGCCTACTGGAGGCTAGTGGAGTCTCTAGGTGGATGTTTTTAGCTGTTTTCAGGATGTATTTTTATGGTCCACAACCAATAAGGGACAATAAACCAATCTAAATATGTTTTTGGGTTTCCTGAGTTCCTTTATGTATCCCTAAGGTTTCTGAGAGCGTCCTATAGCTGAGTCGTCATTTTGCAAGGATGGTGAAACAACCAGATTCTACTCTTGGCTATCAGTTGATTTTCTAAGCTTAACTGAGGGTTCAAATGAGTCTTTAAGATTTTTTAGGCTACTATGTACTCAGTCCCACTATGATCGCCAAAATGTTGGTGTCTCGTGATTTAGCAGATTGGTAGACCAAATGCACAGGGTAACATGAAACTAGTCTTTGGAGTCTTAGGACCTAGCCTTCCTGGACTCAGAGAGGGCTCTCTCTATTTTTATGCAAAGGATGTGAACTTATTTGCTTTAGATGGTTGATTTTAGGCTAGTCATGAAGTTTAGGGTTTTGTTTGTTTGGTTGGGTTGGGTAAGATGATCAAGTAGAATAGGTGGAGTGAGAGGTCATCAAATCATTGGTCTATGGAGTCTATGAAGGCCATGGATATCTCAAAAATGAGTCAGAGTGCATCACAGGGAAAATCTAGTGTAGTCAATGGATCTTTTAAGGTTATGTGTGAAGTGAAATGGACATTAAGTTGGGAAAACAAGGTAGGGCAAAGGGCAGTTAAGAATCCTTTATCATACACCCATAAACAAGAAGGTCTCAAATATTGATAAGAAAAATATAATAATCATGAGATAGGGCAAACCATTAACTCAATGACAATACTTTAAACAAATAGACATTCAAGATGAACAATTTAGTGAAACACAGAAAGCAAGAAATCCTATCTAACTTCAATGATTTCACTTAGAAAGTTTGAAAACATATACGATGAAAAATAACATTAACCAATGAAGAGGGAACTCCAAGGAATCATAAATCAAGCTATAAAGAAATTTGAGACAAACTAATCGGCATGGAAAAAGGGAAAGATCGAAACAAGACCTCCTTGACTTAACCTAACAAGTGCTACTTCAAAGAGAGATTTCAAAACAAAGTTTAGATAGCATAAAATAAGTAGGGCTTGCCATGAAACAGATTTGGAAACTAGCATATTAATCCAATGATGAAATAAAAAAGCATAAAGAGGCCTAAGGAGCAACTCAGAATTCCTTAAACACACCCAGTAGAGGAAAACATAAAGACAGTAGCAAACAGGAAAACTAAGGTGCCTCAAACAACATTTCTTAGCCTATAATTTTATGATCTACTGCAACATTGAAATATGGACATAATGATAAACAAGAAAACATGAACAAATTAGAGACACATCACCATTCACCAAGCTCAGGTATCCTGCAAGCAAGCTTTCATCATCATCAATCAAAGCATATCATTCGCAATCTCCATAACGCCAAATTGCTGTTCAACCTCAAAGAACCATGTATTGCTCTCAAAACTCATCAAAATCCAACATTTACAATGAGTCCTAAATGCTATATTTAATCAGAAAGGAGGAGAAAAACCTAATAGAGTATCTAGAAGCCTATTGGCTAATCAGAAATTTCACTATTGTCCTTGAGACCTTGCAAGGTCCAAGGCACAAATTATCTAAAACAAAATATCTTTTCGAACATTTTTAGAAAAGAAAATGATATTTGAGGTCTGACAAGCCTCATAAAACTTTCCAAGCATACATTGTTGAATTTCCCTTTGCTAAGGGTGCAACACTGTGTTTTAGGAGGAATTTCCATGCCAAGGGCGTAGCACAAGAGCAGGAAAAATGAGTCATCTTGCAGCAGTGTTTTTAAAGCCTTCCTGATCTCTAAAAAGGCTCCGTGATGGCTCGTTGGAAAGCCCTTGAAGTATGATTTCCAGATCTACCCTTGTTTCTTTGATTGGACATCTGTAACATGTTCAAAAACCAAAAATTCTAAGGTTGGTAAAAGCGCAACACATGTCTTGAAAACCAAGCAGAATGGTGAAAATTTGGGTGTTTTTAACCCTTTTGGAGGGCCAAAACAACTCCAGTTGACCTGAAACTTTGTGAGCATGCTATATGTGTGATTCAAATCCCAAAAATGTAATCCTTTCCTCCTAAATATGCTTTTAAAAATAGCGTAGCACCATGTGTGCTACCCCCTTGGCCTCAAAATTAGCAAAAAACAAAAACTTGTCAAAATTCTCCCAAATTTGGTAGATGAGTGCCTCATGGGAGCTGCGTCCGGCGTTGTGATACCCAGATCACCTCTTTTTGCATAGGTTCGATAGGTCTCTTGTCGCATCCATGTGTGCTAGATCTACAATTATATACTTCTATGACAGTGGCACAATATTGCATAAAATAGAATAGAACAGATCCAAATACAGCAAACACACTTACACAGATCTTCCGCCACTGAATACAGAATGCGCATAATGAAGTAATTACCAATGATTTTCACAAACAGTACATATAGATTCAGTTCTCAAGAAAAATTTCTTATTCATCAATTCATCAATTCCTTCTTACAATACCCATCCCAACCTGCGCACACAACAGCAGGGTCCGCACACAGCTACACTTTGGATCTCCGCGCACATAGCCAGTAGGAGTCATTTCCCCAAAAACCAAAATAGATATCTTAAACCACAATTCGCATCAATAGCCCTTCATTTTCCTACCTTACAATTCAAAATGTTCCTCTATTTATAATAATCTAGCCTAAACTTTCCTATGGTCCACAAACTATGGTTTCGGACCCCTGGTTTACCCTTTTTCCCATTACAATGCTTTTAGGGCTTTGACCCACCCTAAAACCCCTGCACTAGACTAAATATAATAAAAAAATACTAAATTGGACCAGTTTCGCAGCTCGTAGGAGACCCTGTTCCAACAGTCCCCAACACAATCTTGTGACTCGTCCCGAGACACTATGACCGCAGGTTTTCCACGCACCTCTAGAGTGATTGGATGACCATAGCGCATATCCCATTGGTGCATCAGCAACCTCTCCCTGGTGGTTTGATCATGCCTGAGCCAATTATTCCAACCATATAGTCATTTAGCCCTGTATGGCTTGAGTCGACCACCATTGACAAAGCCAGGTAACATGTCACCACACAAGGTAGCTAGCCGGACTGCGCCACCATTCGTGATTTCATTAACGGTGTAGGGACCAAGCCAGTGCTGCCGAAATTTCCCTGGGTGTTTCACAAATTTTTTATCATATAAGAGGACTAGGTTGCCTACTATGAATGCCTTTTGGTGAATATTTCGATCATGCCAGGCTTTATCGCAATCCTTCTGAACCTGCTGATGAAAGTTAGCAATAAACTGATCTTCCTCCAATGCCAAAAGTTGCGCAAGGTGCTCCTCCATGATATCAGGTTCTGCCATATTTGTAAATGTGGCAATGCATAGGCTAGGAACAATGTATTCTATGGGCATAATGGCTTGCTTTCCATAGACCATCCGAAAGGGGTTCCTTCCTGTTAGCTTCTTGCAGGTCCTTCGGTAGGCCCATAGAACAGACGGGATGCGTACATCCCAGTCACTATGATCGGCATTGCAGCCCTTGGTTAATGCATGTTCCAAGATTTTGTTAAAAGCTTCAACCGCCCCATTTTCCTGTGGATGATATGTTGTACTTTTCGCAAGATGGATCCGGAATTCCTCATTCAGGGCTTGAATCATTTCGTTAATGAAGTGCATACCTCTATCACTCATTAAGATCTTTGGGCAGCTAAACCTAGTCAGAATCTGCTCAAAGATGAAGTGCCCAGCAGTATCTGCAGTACAATCCTTCACTGCTTGTGCCTCAGCCCATCGAATGGAAAATTCAGTGGCGGTAATAATGTAGCGCGCACCTGTCTTCTTGCCTGGTGGATTGATGGGTCCCACAAAATAAATGGCCCATTTGTCAAAAGCCTGTAAAGCCATTTGAGGCTGTAATGGCATCTCATCTCGGCATAAGGGTCATCCAGTTTGTTGGCACGTATCGCATGATTTACAAAAGGTGTAAGAATCTTGATTTAGGGTAGGCCACCATAACCCAGCTCTCAAAATATTTTATGTTGTTGCTCTCTCTGCATAGTGGCCTCCTGCGACGCCTTCATGTGCCTCTACCAAAATGGCATTTCATTCATGTTCCAAGATGTATCTACATAGTATTTTATCAGCGCCTAGCTTGTATAACTGTCCAGCGATGATAGTAAAGTCTGTCACCCGAGTAACCAACTCCTTCTTCTGCTGCACCGTATATTATGTAGGGGCTACAGCTGTAGTTAGGAACTGAATGATATCAATGAAGTGTGCATCCACAACCTTAATGGTGAACAGCTGCACATCTGGTAATCCTTCCTCCAAGTTAGTAGGTTCCTCCCCCGTCTCGATGTGGGACAAATGATCTAGGCCCGCATTCAACCTTCCAGGCTTGATGATGATCTCAAAATAATATTCCTTAAATTGCAATGGCCAGTGGAAAATCTCCCCCCCAACACAGGCTTGTTGAAAAGGTATTTCAAACCTGAATGATCAGTGAACATTTTAAAGTGCCCACCCAGTAGATAGTGTCGATATTTCGGTAATGTTTATACCATAGCCAATCCCTCTCGCTCAGTGGTTGAGTAGTTGCGTTCTGCACCCGAGAGCTTCTGACTCGCAAAGGAAACCTGGTGATCAATATCCCCCTCTCCAAGTTGAGTTAGGAAAATAGCCAAGGTGATGCCTAATGCATCCACATGTACATGAAATTCCCTCGACCAAACAGGAAATATTAGTATGGGTGTATAGATCATCTTCTCTTTGAGTAGTTCAAAACTCTTCTAGCATTCATCGTTCCAAAAAAAGGAAACATCTTTTTTAAGAAGTTTTTCCATAGGTGTTGTGATCAGTGCGTACGCCTGAATGAATTTCCTGTAATAGCTCGTGTGTCTGAGAATAGAATGCAACTGTTTTTCCGTTGTTGGTACTGCAAGGTTTATAATTACGGCTACCTTCGCAGGATCAACCATCAACCCTTGCCGACATACTATGTGCCCGAGAAATATTCTGAAAGGTACATACAGGATGCACTTCTTGATATTCAAGGTGTTAGCCAGCTATAAAATTTGTTATACCAAATGCTGGCTAAAAATTCTTTGAGCCTTCAAGGAAAAAATTTTATGACTAAATAGTGTTGGCTCTTGAAGACTCTTGAAGGCCTCCTGCCTCTGTCCCAATCTTCACTACTGTGCCTTTTTCCCACCCAGAAATCTTGTTGTTTCCCAAGAAATAATACTGCTGCAAGCACCATTTCCCTCTCTCCCCTCTTCCAAAACTAACCTCAGTTTTTATCCCTCCATTTCCCATGAAAAACCTTCATTTTCATGTTTTTCCCTTTTCCCTTCTTCAAAATCCCTTTGATAAGGTTCAAAGACTCCTTCTTTGCCTTATCATAACCCCTCTAAACCTTTAAAAATCATTGAAAAACCATAAAAATCACATTTTTATGTTGTAGAATTAAGCCCCCTTGGGCTAAGTCTCTAACCCTTTCCCTCCATGTGTCTTGGTGCTAAGACCGAGTTCTAGTCTTCTAAAGCACTTATCGCATTGCCCAATTGCAATTAAGCCCCTCCTCTTTTAAACCCCAGTCATATGTTCTCCCATATAACCCGTGGCCCCGCAGACGGGTGCTTGTTCGTTTCAAATAAAATATTTCTCGACCAAAGTCTAAAACCTTTGGTTATATATTAAAATCCGTCGGCCTTATACTATTTTATGATTTTTCCACCGGTCCAATTTTTATTCATTCCGCACCGTCGATCTGATCTAATGATCAGATGGTGCGGAGTCCGTCTCCCCGGTGGTCACCGCATTCCACTCACCATTCGGAAAACCGTGCGGTATTCATCGCACCGCCTTTGGGCGACGGCGGTTTTTTCCCAATAGCAGCGATTCCATACGCTGGCCGACACGTGTCCTGGGCACTGTTCATAAAACCGTCGTCCATCACGCGTTAACATTCAGACGTCGACCCGACGCGATATTGATGCGTGCCATCCAATCTGAGGCCGCCCATCCGACGGCTATCGCTCACCAAAGATGCTCGATGGTTAACCAGGCTATGGCGCGGTCATTGGAGCATCTCCACCGTCGATCTGATCTGCAGATCAATGGCCCATATTCCATCGCCCTAATTCATCGCCCGGTCAAACATTTTTCGCTTTGACTCTCCGTTTCCGCTCCTGACCGTCGATCTCTACGCGATCGACGGATCTAATTTAAACAAATATTCCGCCTTCTCTATGACTTCTCCTGATCAATTCTAACCATTGGATGATTCCATCCAACGGCCACGCTTCCCCCACACATCCTCCGTAGCAGTAAACCTACATATGAAAGATTTGTTTTTAATATTTGTTTGTATTTTGCAGGGTTTAAATGGTTTTCTCGCCATTTTTGAAGAAAATACGAAGGCAGAGGGTGACGATCCTCCCACCTTCGATTTTTCAAAGGAAAAAATTTACAGGTGTTACGTCCATGTTTCATCAATCATCCATGAAGCATTAATGCCACATAACCCTGCGCATCCCTGCACACCAGCAAAAACACATGAATCGGGCACAGTCAGAGAGTATCGGTGACGAAGATCAAAATGAACCAGGACAGAGGATGGAAGACATATTTGCGTGGATCACGGCTAAAAATGTTTATCAAAAGCCTAATCCCCAATTAAAATACAGTTTAAAGACATTCTTAAGGGTTTTTCATCAACAGGAAAGCCTCCACCGCCACATCTGAGGCAAATTGATTCCTCCCAGCTACTGAAATGCCACCTGTACCTCAAAGTGTTCAAATCAGAGGCTAAATTTATTGATCAGGACCGGATATCTACCTCACAACACAACCAAAAGGTAAATTATGTAGGAAAATTAGTGACAAACATCTGCAGAGTTACTTCGACGCCACACAGAGCCTCAAAGGTCAACAAAAGCTCCCACCGAGGTTAAAATTTATGTAAAAACATTTAATACAGAGTACACCCATGTAAGTTTCTTCATTGAGCCCCTCAAAGGCCAAGAGGTCTTTAAATCTGTATTAATTGTAATTGGAGATATTTTTATCAGATCTCACCTCCTCATTCTTCTATATATACTTCTGCAGAAGATGAGTGTTGGTTGGTTGGTTGTTGGTTGATCACTAGTTGTAATATCGGAACTCTTTGAAATAATACATAGTCTGTTGAAGTTGAAGAACAAATTGAAGTCTTGGAAGCCTTGATGACATTGTTGCATGCTTGTTACTGTGAAGGCTCTATCATTGGATCCATGAGCTTGGCTGTTGGTGAAGTATTTTGAACTGTTTATTGTTTTCTCCTATTTTCATTCCGTTCCAAAAATTCTTACTACAATAGGATAGAAAGTATTAGGCTAAGAAATGACTCCTGGAAGCACCTTAGACCTTTTCATCCTTCACTATTCTATGTTTTCTTTTTCTAAAGTATTTTAGAGTCCTTAATCTCTCTCTTTAGTCTTCATGCTTGTTTATTTCCTTAATAGTTCGAATAGTTGGTTTCAACATGATTTATGGTTTTCCCTGCTTGTCTGCTGCCACTTAAAAACTGTCATTGAAGTCTCCCTTTGAAGTTTCTTGTTTATAGTGAATCAAGGAGGTCTGTTCCAATCTTTCCCTTTATCCTTGCTTAAACAATTGTCTCAAATGTCTTTATAGTTGTAATCATAGATGTGTTAGGTGTTCCCTCTTCTATGACTGCAGTTATCAGTGAATTTTTTATGTTTTCTAAGTCATTTGAAATAAAATATTTGAGGAAATAGGGTGTTCCCTGAATCTTAGATTTCGTTTCAAAAGTTGTTTTGAAATCATTGTTTGCTTAAAGGTGTGATTTGTAGAATTTATGGTTAGCCCTGTCTACCAAATAGCTCTTTATTGTTAAAATTATGCTTTCAAATTCCCTTTGTTTGAGGATTAAACTTCTCTTTTCAAATCATTAATTTCCATCTCAATCCAAAACCAAAGGATCCTGTGGCCAAGTTAGATTTTCCCTCTGATATCCCATATCCATTGATGAGTATGTTATGACCTCTTTTTGACTCCATTGCCCAATGAACTAGATGTTTCTCCATTCTATATATCTTTCCTAGATCTTTCATTTTCTGCTATGTCAACCCAACCAAACAAACAAACAAACACCTGCACTTAATAACTAGTCTAAAACCAATACTCAAAGCACACAAGATAAACCTTTGCAAACAAACATTTGAGAGATCCCTCTCTGAGAACAGGAGGACTAGATCTTGTAACTCTAAAGATTGGTTCTGATGTTGCCTTTTCTTTTGATTTTCCAAACTATCAAAACACGGGACACCAACATAATGGCGATCACATTGGGACCACTGAGTTCATAGTTGCCTAGCAAGATCTTATAGACTCATTAGTCTTTCAAACAACCATAGAAACTCAGAAAAACCCAAAAATATTTCAGTTTGGCTTCATAATAAACATGGTTGTGGAAAAATAAAATATTTTACCTTCACAAAAGCTAAAAATTTTCCACCTGGTGACTCCACTGGCCCCCAGTAGGCCTATTACTTCATTAGTCCTTATAGACTCTCTTGGGAATGCATTGAGCAAACCCAATCATGTTGTTGGTGGAAAGCAAATTTCAAAATCTTCCACCTGGCGATTCCACAAATCCAAAAGACCTAATGACTCCACTGGTATAAGAGTCTAAACTGGTTGAATAGACACAGTGACCTCTTTCTTGATTTATAAAATGATTCCAAGGATACAACGAAGGTATGCCCCAATGAGCAGGGAGCATATCCCTGGATTCCCACACAAAATGCCTGAAGTAGATTGGCTAGAAAACTTACCTACCTTTCAAGGTGAAAATGTTGATAACCCCTTGCTACATCTCATCAAGTTTCATATACATGTGTGGAAGTTCAAGGTTCAATGGCACGAAGACTGCCTAATGAAAATGTTCATGGCAACATTAGAAGAAAAAGCTAGGAATTGGTATGAATGGTTAGAACCCAAAAGTTTGTTTTCTTTAAAGAACATGCACCAAGTATTTTACAAGAATTATAAAGGAAACTCTCCATCCTTGTCATGGGATTGTTGTGATCAATCTCAAAATATCATACAGTACCTGTTAGATATTGATGTGGATTTGGTTAATATCCATCCTAAAGATCTGTTAACAGCCATTCAAGAATTTCATATGCATCCTAGCTATCACAAGAACATGGATGAAACAACTGAGGAAGAAAACAGTCAAGAGACCGCAGATATCCCTCAAGATATTCCTGAAAATTCAGGTGTTGATTCGTCATCCCTTACAGCTGAGGCTCAAGAAGACATATAGCCTCAAAATCAGTCTTCACAGGAGATAGCGAACTGTTGTACTCATGTTCAAAGGAACATAGAAACATCCTCCCCTTTGACAGAGAAAGAGATAGATCGGACTATTTATAAATAGTTAGTCTCTAAAACTTTTTGCAAAACAAACACTCTGGCCCATTCACATAGTGAACTTTGTTGTAAATATTCGGAAAGTTCTTCTGTAAATCAAAATAAAGAAAGACCTACTGATAACCCAGTATGTTTGATTGGTAGTATTACTTATATTTATGATTCTCCTAACTTTGATCTATCTAGTGATGATACTTCCCAAAAAGAAGTTAATTTTGCAGGGTCATCATTAGTAGATTTATGGGAGGAAGATCAGTTCCTTCAAAAACGTAATGAACCAGTGCAGACTATCTATGATACTGATGACGAAAGTTTTCAAAACTTAGAAGTAAGTAAAGATTTATTGGATCTTTGCTCTGCTTCATCTCAGATCATCAGTAATAGTTTCCATGTGATTGGGAATCAACAGACTTTCAACTCAAAGGTTGAAGGGGAAAGAAATGAAGAAATTTTTGAGCAAGTTGAAACCAAGAAGCCTTCTCTTAAAACAGAAGCAATAGAACAAACCCCTTCTCAAGAATACATTGATCTTTTCACAGAGCTTAGCCTATTAAATCATAATATCTCATAGCTACAAGAATACAACACTATAATATATGATGAGTCCTCCAGTTCAGATAATAATGAAGATGATGAATTTTGTTTTCCTCAAAAGAATCTTTGCCTTAATCCAGTGGAGAAAAAAGAGATGATCCTGGTTGAAACACATCTTCCAAACACTCTTAACCAGGCACTATTTCAAGATCCCTATGCTCACTTCTTGAAGGCATTTGAAGAATGGATCAAGGTCATTAGGAGCAGTGTATTACCAAAAGCAAGAAGATTATTTAGCACTACTGCTAAAAAACAAAAAGAATGGGAGTGGCCCTGTTTGTCCAGCCTGCCCAAGGAG
This sequence comes from Pinus albicaulis, assembly GCA_034641835.2. Taxonomy (NCBI): domain Eukaryota; kingdom Viridiplantae; phylum Streptophyta; class Pinopsida; order Pinales; family Pinaceae; genus Pinus; species Pinus albicaulis. The sequence continues at coordinate 922,794,777 of CM076574.1, read as the reverse complement.
ATGAGGAAGGACCAATCATGGGACCATTTGTTGGATTGGTTGTACTGGAAAAGAGAGTTCATCAGCTAAACATGTAAATACTTCAAGATTAGATTAGGTTAGATAGGAATGTCAATAAAGCTCAGTTTTGAGCAGTTAGTTAGTTGTTGATTTTTGTCTTGAAAGAAAATCAAAAATACAAAAACAAAGAAAAAGAAAAGAGGGAAGATTGTAGAAAACAAAAAAGGTATAGCCCCATACCAAAAAAGAAAAAAAAAACAAATTCTGAAAGTGTGCAAGCTTAAATGCCACTCCTGAAGAACACACTTCTAGTTAGTCAAACAGCCTAATCTTGACTAATTAGTTTTAAATTTTCTGTTGATAGGATAGTGAATTCGATTTTCCAAACCGTTTAATCTTGGCTTATCAGTAGATAGATTAGGATAGAAATTAAAGGTTCAAACAAGCTCAAAATCTGAACCTAGGTTTCCAAAGAGAGATGACTCAAATATGTTTCAAATTCTGAGTCAAAAGATGTAAAAATATGGTTCTAATTAGCTCAAAATCTGAACCAGAGAACAAAGAAGCTACAGCTCAAACAAAAGTCAAAACAGAGCTGTAAAAAGAGAAGGATGTTCTTAAAACTTTCAGATCTTAAAGCCTTCATCATTTTGATTTAATTTTTTGCAAATAATAATCTATGTGCAGCTTGTTTTTATGTCATAGATCAGCATCAAGTTAGACTGTTTAATCCTGACTTAAATGCTTTTGAATTTATGTTATAGAATGTAGAGAAATAAAATCTGTTGGACAGTTTAATCCCAACAGATTGGTAGATTAGGTAGAGAAGCATATGGGCTCAAATGTTTAATTTGAGTCCAGGGAGAAATAAGGAGTAGAAATAGATTAGATTTCCTGCTTTCAAAAGAATAAAATGTTGTGAAAGAGTTTTCCGATCCAAGTGCACTCTAAGGAAGAGAAAATGTTAGATCAGTAAGATTGGGTAGGTAGAAAGCTTGTTGATGAAAGAACCATTTTTTTTATGGCTGCTAATATGTTTTCAGAGAAAATCATCTCAGCAAAGGAAGAGTAGCCCAATGGATGAGGCAATTGATCAGCCTCCCAGAGAATCCAAGTCTGAAATTCTTGATGCCTTCAAGAAGGCATCATCCCCAAGTGGAGCCATTGTTAGCCAACTATAAAATTTGTTATACCAAATGCTGGCTAAAAATTCTTTGAGCCTTCAAGGAACAAATTTTATGACTAAAAAGTGTTGGTTGTTGAAGACTCTTGAAGGCCTCCTGCCTCTGTCCCAATATTCACTACTGTGCCTTTTTCCCCATTCAGAAATCCTGCTATTTCCTAAGAAATAATACTGCTACAAGCACCATTTCCCTCTCTCCCCTCTTCCAAAACTAGGCTCAGTTTTTATCCCTCCATTTCCCATGAAAAACCTTCATTTTCATGTTTTTCCCTTTTCCCTTCTTCAAAATCCCTTTGATAAGGTTCAAAGACTCCTTCTTTGCCTTATTGGAACCCCTCTAAACCTTTAAAAATCATTGAAAAACCATAAAAATCACATTTTTATGTTGTAGACTTAAGCCCCCTTGGGCTAAGTCTCTAACCCTTTCCCTCCATGCATCTTGGTGCTAAGACCGAGCGCTAGTCTTCTAAAGCACGTATCACATTGCCCAATTGCGATTCAGCCCCTCCTCTTTTAAACCCCGGTCATATGTTCTCCCATATAACTCGTGGCACCGTAGACGGGCGCCTGTTCGTTTCAAATAAAATATTTCTCGACCAAAGTCTAAAACCTTTGGTTATATATTAAAATATATCGGCCTTATGTTATTTTATAATTTTTCCACCGGTCCAATTTTCAGTCATTCCACACCGTCGATTTGATCTAATGATCGGACGGTGCGGAGTCCGTCTCCCCGGTGGTCCTTACATTCCACTCACCATTCCGAAAACCACACGGTATTCATTGCACCGCCTTTGGGCAACGACGGTTTTTTCCCGATCGGAAACGATTCCATATGCTGGCCGACACGTGTCCTGGGCACTGTTCATAAAACCGCTTTCCATCACGCGTTAACGTTCGGACGTGGACCCGGCGCAATATTGATGCGTGTCGTCCGATCTGAGGCTGCCCATCTGACGGCTATCGCTCATCGAAGATGCCCGATGGCTAACCGGGCTACGGCGCAGTCATTGGAGCATCTCCATCGTCGATCTGATCTGCAGATCGACGACCCATATTCCATCTCCCTGATTCATCGCCCGATCAAACATTTTCCGCTTTGACTCTCTGTTTTCACTCCCGACCATCGATCTCTGCGCGATCGACTGCTCTGATTTAAACAAATATGCCGCCTTCTCTATGACTTCTCCCGATCAATTCTGACCGTTGGATGATGCCATCCAATAGCCACGCTTCCCCCACACGTCCCCCGTAAAATTAAACCTACATATGTAGGATTTTTTTTTAATATTTGTTTGTATTTTGTAGGGTTTAAATGGTTTTCTCGCCATTTTCGAAGAAAATCGAAGGCAGAGGGTGACGATCCTCCCACCTTCGATTTGTCAAAGGAAAACATTTGCAAGTGTTACATCCATGTTTCATCAATCATCCATGAAGCATTGATGCCACATAACCCTGTGCAGCCCTGCACACCAGCAAAAACACATGAATCAGGCATAGTTAGAGAGTATCGGTGACGAAGATCAAAATGAACCAGGACAGAGGATGGAAGACATATTTGCGTGGATCACGGCTAAAAATGTTTATCAAAAGCCTAATCCCCAATTAAAATACAGTTTAAAGACAATCTTAAGGGTTTTTCATCAACAGGAAAGCCTCCACCGCCACATCTGAGGCAAATTGATTTCTCCCAGCTACTAAAATGCCACCTATACCTCAAAGTGTTCAAATCAGAGGCTAAATTTATTGATCAAGACCAGATATCTGCCTCACAACACAGCCAAAAGGTAAATTCTACAGGAAAATCAGCGACAAACATCTGTAGAGTTACTTTGACGCCACACAGAGCCTCAAAGGTCAACAAAAGCTCCCACCGAGCTTAAACTTTATGTAAAAACATTTAATACAGAGTACACCCATGTAATTTTCTTCATTGAGCCCCTCAAAGGCCAAGAGGTCATTAAATCTGTATAAATTGTAATTGGAGATATTTTTATCAGATCTCACCTCCTCATTCTTCTATATATACTTCTGCAGAAGATGAGTGTTGGTTGGTTGGTTGTTGGTTGATCACTAGTTGTAATATCGGAACTCTTTGAAATAATACATAGTCTGTTGAAGTTGAAGAACAAATTGAAGTCTTGGAAGCCTTGATGACATTGTTGCATGCTTTTTACTGTGAAGGATCTATCATTGGATCCATGAGCTTGGCTATTGGTGAAGTATTCTGAACTGTTTATTGTTTCTCCTGTTTTCATTTTGTTCCAAAAATTCTTACTACAGTAGGATAGAAAGTATTAGGCTAAGAAATGACTCCTGGAAGCACCTTAGACCTATTCATCCTTCACTGTTTTATGTTTTCTTCTGCTGAAGTATTTTAGAGTCCTTAATCTCTCTCTTTAGTTTTCATGCTTGTTTATTTCCTTAATAGTTCTAATAGTTGGTTTCAGCATGACTTATGGTTTTCCCTGCTTGTCTGCTACCACTTAAAAACTATCATTGAAGTCTCCCTTTGAAGTTTCTTGTTTATAGTGAATCAAGGAGGTATGTTCCAATCTTGCCCTTTGTCCTTGCTTAAACAGTTGTCTCGAAGGTCTTTATAGTTGTAATCATAGATGTGTTAGGTGTTCCCTCTTCTATGACTGCAGTTATCAGTGAATCTTTTATGTTTTCTAAGTCATTTGAAATAAAATCTTTGAGGAAATAGGGTGTTCCCCGAATCTTAGATTTCGTTTCAAAAGTTGTTTTGAAATCATCGTTTTATTAAAGGTGTGATTTGTAGAATTTATGGTTAACCCTGTCTACCAAATAGCTCTTTATTGTTAAAATTATGCTTTCAAATTCCCTTTGTTTGAGGATTAAACTTCTCTTTTCAAATCATTAATGTCCATCTCATTCCAAAACCAAAGGATCCTATGGCCAAGTTAGATTTTCCCTCTGATATCCCATATCCATTGATGAGTATGTTATGACCTCTTTTTGACTCCATTGCCTAATGAACCAGATGTTTCTCCATTCTATATATATTTCCTAGATCTTTCATTTTCTGCTATGACAACCCAACCAAACAAAAAAATAAACACCTGCACTTAATAACTAGTCTAAAATCCATATGCTAAGCACACAAGATAAACCTTTGCAAACAAACATTTGAGAGATCCCTCTCTGAGAACAGGAGGACTAGATCCTGTAACTCTAAAGGTTGGTTCTGATGTTGCCTTGTCTTTTGATTTTCCAAACTATCAAAACACGGGACACAAACACAAGGAAATATAGTGCTTTTGGCATGCATCCAACATTAATTGCAGGTTAGAGACATGCTCCTTTACCAGGCCGAATACCGTCCAGTCATCGAAATAAACCTCCAGGAACTTATGAATAAACTCCTTTAATACAACAACTACAACCCTTGAGAAAATAGTGGGTGCGTTCCTGAGACCAAAGGGCATGACCTTATACTGAAAGGACCCCCATTCTGTCATGAATATAGTCTTCCTGCGATCTTCAGGTGAAATTCATATCTGGTGGTACCCTGAGAACCCATCAGTGAAGGAATAGGCTTCCTGTCCGCCCACGCTATCAAGGATCTTGTCTGAGAAGGGCATAGCGAAGGGTTCATGGATGCAAGCGTCGTTTAACTTGCGTAGATCTATGAAAATGTGTATTTCCCCCTTTGTTTTCTTCTCCTGGATGACCATCGGACTTACCCAATCCGACTATTCAACTGGTTCAATGATACCTGCAGCAAGCATTTTGTCTAGTTCTTCTTTGACCTTTTGCTTATATTTAGGATTCAGTTGGTAAGGACGCTGCTTTACGAGGCACACCTCAGGTTTTAGAGTGATGTGCATAATGCCTAGGTCCCTTGTGATTCCTTTGAGCTCAGAAAACTTTGTCAGTAATATGTCTTGATATTCCGTTAGAAGCTCTACAATTTTTCCTACGATTCCTTCATCCCAATAGTCCCCAATTTTAGCCAACTTAGGGTGTTCTTTTGTCCCAATATTAACTTCGTGCAGCTTGAGAGGTTGTGTCACATCAATATTCTACAGCGAGGGTCCAATAACGGAATGTTCCCCCTCAGATTCTGGAACAGAGAAATTCTGAGGACTATCTTCCTCTTTGTCTATCACCAAGCTCCGGCATTTGACTATGTCTTACATCTACGCTTCCCATGTCAGGACCTCTGGTGTAGCGTGATGGTGTGAGTTATTAAATACAAATGCATAGATGTCCTGCAAAGCTTCGTCGAGCATCTCCATCCCCCCAATTAGTCTGAACATTCCTATAAAGTCACCTTTTAGTATTTCCCAATGGCGGGTGCACTGATGTAGCTCTACATCTAAATACCATGCGGCGGGGATAGGGCCAAGGCATGAAAAAATAGATGAACCCATTCTTTTGTAGTCCAGTCAGACCATTTTTTCATCCAGGTTAGCATATGCGCACGGGGATCGTCAGGTCTGAGAAATATCTTGGTGCGTATGTCAGCTGGGGGTGCAAACCATAGGATCATCATATACCGACACGTCTCCCAGTCCAGGAATTCATTCTTGTGGGTATCCCACCATTGCGCAGGTGTCTCACACATAGCTAGATTAAGGGCCCAGAGTCATCGTTCTCTTGGAACCGTAGCTTCTAGTGTTCTCAGGAATTCCTGGATGCTACCAGACTCATCAAAATGGGGTAGATCTCTTACCTCTGAAGAAATGCAGTAGAGCACCCTCGCGACCTGAGGACATCGCAGCACTGAGACATCGTGCAACCGGTTTTTCCAATTCTCCATCTCCTCATTAGAGTCAGAGAAGTATTTGTTGTCTGTTTCCCAGCATAGTACCCCATCCGCCGTGGGATGGATCCAATCTTCGTTTTGTGTGGTCAACTTGATAATGTGGTCTACGTCTTTGTTACCACGTACTGGCTCTTTGTAGCATTTTCCTTCTGTAGGATCTAATGGTACTTTCACCCTTCTTCCTTTATTCTCAAATACCATGCTTCTTTTCTTGAGGTTAACAATTCCATCCATATCTATGGCCCAGTTGAGTCCTAAGAGTGCAGGGTATGGGTCCACATCATCGAAAATCTGAATTACTTCAAAATCGGCCTGGGCCCTAACCCCAATGATATCGATCGCGAGTTTTGGTAGTCTTCCCAAAGGTATGATCTTCTACTAATTAGCCATACGTAGTTGGATATTGGACCACTCTAATTTGGGTTCTCCCATTTGTTGCCACGTTTTCTTAGGTAGCATGTTTGCATCTGACCCCAAATCTAAAGCAACCTGATCCATCTCATAATCACCAATTTGGGTAGTTAATCTCATCTCCCTACCGGTACGTTTCCTATATCTACCTAACTTGTATACGTCCTGAATTTCTAGAGATAGGTGGGATTGCCTTGCAGATCTATCAATTACTACTTGAAGGTTTTCTTCGGCTCGTGGGTGGCGTAATAACTTTATACATGCCTGTAAGAAGGGTCTTACATCATCATCCACTCCTAGGTGCAAAGGTGTCTGGTGGATTGTTTCTTGCCCTGGTTCGCGGCCCAACCTTTCTTGGTTGTCAAGTGCTGGTTGGCTTGGAAGACCCCTTGTATCTTCCTTCATGGGCTCCCTGGTGGCCATCCTACTGCGTGTTGTGCTTGAGCTTCTGTCTCATAGTTCAGACTTAACTCTTTGTACATTCTGCATTGGTGTTGGCTGGTTTTCCTTCATTTTTGCTACTAGGATTGGGCAGTATTCAATCTCATGGTCTAGCTACTAACATTATTTGTAGGATTTCCTGGTAGGGTTTGGGCAGTCCCTTGCAAATTGTCCTACCTCCCCGCAGTTATAACAGATTAACTTCCCATGTCCTTGTCCTGTGCTTCCTCCTCAACCTCCTCTGCCCCTTGCTAGGGAGCCACCAAAGCTCACGAGAGATCTTGGTGATGCAGGGTATGATTTTACCCTATATAATTTCCCATGATCTATCATCAAGTTGTAAGTGCGGCAGTTCTGCTCATTGTGTCCTACCGACCGGTAGAACCTGCACCACTGTTGCTTCAGTTCGCCCATGCTTAGCCGAGGGCACTGCGCTGTATCGTGTAGTCCTGCTACCCAGCAATCATCGCACCATAACGAAGACCCGCTTGAGCCTGGACGTAGTGAACTAGGTCCTCCTACCTGCATGTAATCTGCCAATAGAGGGCACTGATCCTTCGTATGGACAAATACCCGACATTGCATGCACCAGAGATCTGTGCTAGCTCCTTTTCCCCGTTCCTTCCGTAGGTTCTGAATCTCCATGTGCATGGTTCCAAGCTACTCCTAAATTTTCTATACCCCTCCCAAAGTGTCGTCTTTGAGCGTGGCTTCTAGTTTCATGGCGACTTCCAAAGCTTTTTCCTGCGACTCGAAGGTCTGGTGTCCCATCGATATATGCAAGTGAGGTAGCAGCATAGCAATGAACCATTCGGTGTGTTCTATGTCGTCATACTTAAATCCTCATTCTCTGATTGCTTTTTTTAGTCTCTGATCAACTTCCTAGATAGACTCAATCGCTCCTCACTTGAAATCCTTCACATCTGCTACAATCTGAGAGTAGGATTTAGGTTTTTGGAACTGTTGTTTTAGGACGTCCTTAATATCTTGAATATATGCACTCTTGTTTTGAGATATATACCGCATATAACAGTCTAGAGCTCTCCCTTCGAATGCTAGGGACAGCTACACTCTCTTCACATTATCGCTTGCCACACCCTGTGCAGTCCATACTGAGTCTGCTACAAACCAAAAATGTTCCATGTCCTCATCAGTTGCACCTTTAAATGTAGGCAATTTCAAGTGCGCTGCCATGTATCCTTCTAGCCGGGGTTTCGGTTGAGGGTTTATTCTTCTGTGGTTCTGGCATCAGTGTAACTGGTGGGCTTTACACAACTACACTTTTCAGCGGGCTCCAGATAGAGTTATCCCCTTCTTGACTGGTTCGATAGTACTTACCGCTCCGCGTTGTACTTTCATCCAGAGTGGTGCTCATTCACTTCCTTTTCAGGTTGTCAGTATTCTCTTGTCATTACCCAATCCCTTTCTCAAAATACTCCAGGTTCCAGCAACGGAACCATTTGTTGGCTCGAGGGGTCCTAACCCAAGTTCGAAGTTTCAAGGTTTTCCAACAAACCCCTATACTACTGGCCCTTTCAGCAATGACCTGCTTGCGCAGGTCAAAGTCTCACCCAAGGTAGTATGGGTGGGTGTTGGAACCAGGTTTCCGCACCCTGAGAAAGGATAGGTAAGGCAAGAAGAGCTGCGTCTGGCCCTGTGATACCAAAATCACCTCTTTCTGTGCAGGGTCGATAGGTCTCTTGTCGCATCCATGTGCGCTAGATCTATAATTATATACTTATATGACAGTGGCACAATATTGCATAAAACAGAACAGAACAAATCCAAATATACCAAGCACACTTACAAAGATCTTTCGTCGTTGAATACAGAATGTGCATAATGTAGTAATTACCAATGATTTGCACAAATAGTACACATAGATTCAGTTCTCAAGCAACCTTTCTTATTCATCAAATCATCAATTCCTTCTTACAATACCCATCCCAGGCTACGCACACAGCAACAGGGTCCGCACACAGCTGGACTCTGGATCTCCGGGCACATAACCAGTAGGAGTCCTTTCCCCAAAAACCCAAACAGATATCTTAAACCAAAATTTTCATCAATAGCCCTTCATTTTCCTACCTTACAATTCAAAATGTTCCTCTATTTATAATAATCTAGCCTAAACATTCATATGGTCCGCAAACCATGGTTTTTGGACCCCTGGTTTACCCTTTTTCCCATTACAATGCTTTCAGGGCTTTGACCCACCCCAAAACCCCTGCGCTAGACTAAATATAATAAAAAATATACCAAATTGGACCAGTTTCTCAGCTCATAGGAGACCCTGTTCCAACATCACCAAAGAGAGAATTAGTGACAGGCCTTTAATAACCCTCACCAAAAGTGTCACTGAAAATGGCTTCGGTGACAAACCTTAAAGGACCGTCACTATATACACTTACAATAATGCTTTTTTAAGGGCCATCACCATATGTGACATTGGTGATAGACCTCAAAGGTATGTCACAAGCATGACCCTCAACAATGTCATTTTTTCTTGTAGTGGTTATTGTTATGTCTGCTGATCATTATGATTTTTAGGTACCTTTACTCTTTCTATGATCTCATCAAGCACTATTGATTCTTTGTTTTCCTTTTCCTACATGTTATGAAACTAGCCCAAAAAATGGAAGAGAAGACAGATCAATGCCTTAGAAATCAGCCACTTCGAGGGGGCAACCTCCAATACATTACATAAAAGAATAATTCTTGGATGATACAGATGACAAAACCTTCTTCTATATATAGAGTTCCATGGGGTCACAATATAATCCTATCCAACCTAACAATAATAATGTAAGTAGAAAATGATAACAATATGGGGGTTATAGGGGTACAACAATAACAATAAGGGGGCTACACTAATAACAATAAGGGACTACACTAGTAATATGGGGACCTAACATGCCCCTCTCCTTCAAAAAAGTGTTGTCCTCAACGCTTGAGTAGCTCTGGATGATTCTGTATAAAATTCTCATCCTCCCATGTAGAATCTTCAATGGGTATGTTCTTCCACTTGATGAGATACTCTGAAGTTAATCGATTTGGTAGCTGTCGAGTTCTTGTTTCCGTGACTGTTTCAGGTCCCAATATGATTTTTCCTTCCTCATCAAGTTCTAGAAATATTGTTTGAACTAGAATTTTGTCACCTATAACCTTCTTTAAGAATGAAACATGGAAAACTGGATGCACTCGCGAAGAAGCAGGAAGCTCCAATTTGTATGCCACATTACCAATCTTTTGCAACACCTTGTAAGGACCATATTATTTTGGCGATAATTTATTATCCTTCTTAGTTTTCTTGAGGGACATTTTCTTGTATGGTTGTATCCATAAAAATACCCAATCTCCTACATCAAAACTTCTCTCGCTGTGATGTTGATCTGCCTGTTGTTTCATTCGATTTTGTGCCAAATTTAGGTTATCCTTTAAGAGTTGGAGAAATTTTTGTTGATGCTCAATTTGATCTTCCACTACTTGCACCTTATAATTTTCTCTTAAAGATGTTGTGATGGATGGTGGATCATATCCTTAAATGGGGTTATACCACCATCTAGTATGGAAGGAAGTGTTATACCACCATTCAGCCAGAGGTAACCACCTGACCCATTGTGTTTGTTTATCAGATACAAAACAACAAAGATATCCTTCCAAGCATTTGTTCACTATATCAGTTTGACCATCAGATTGAGGATAAGATGAGCTATGAGCTAGTTGAGTACCCAAACAAGAAAATATTTCCATCCAAAAATTTCCAGTAAAAATGGGATCTCTATCGCTTACCATAAACTTTGGGTTTCCATGTAGCTTTTGAATTTTTTCCATAAATGCAGTAACAACTGTACTTGCTTTAAATGGATGAGATAATGCACAAAAGTGTGCATACTTGGTAATTTTATCAATTACCACCATGATGACACTCTTTCCTTCGGACTTAGGTAAACCTATGATAAAATCCATTGAAATATCCTCCTAACGTTGACTTGGAATGGATAAAGGTTGTAGAATACTCGAGGTCTTAATTGTCTCAAATTTATTTTATTAGCAAACCAAACATTCTTCCACAAAATTTTGAATATCAGATTTAAGGCCATCCCAAAAATTTTCTTTCTTCACCCTGTGTTAAGTTTTTAAAAACACTGAGTTTCCTCCTAAATGAGAAGTGTGCAATTCCAAAAGAATCTTTTGTTTTAGTTGTGAATCCTTACAAAGATATAAGCAATCTTTGTACCATAAGGAATCATTTTTACAAATAAATTTATCAGATGTACTAGGATCTTGCTTCAACTTTTGAAGGAGTGTCCACACTTCTTCTTCCTTCTTCCATTCATCCCTTTCTTCGGTTATCCAATCTGGTTGGATAATATAAATTTCACAAAACAATTCTTCCACCTCTTCATCCTTTCTTGATAGTGCATCTGCAACAACATTTAGCTTCCCTTTTTTGTAGATGATTTCAAAGTCATAAACTTACATCTTTTTGACCCATTTTTGTTGATGTTCTAAAGATATTTTTTGTTCCAAAAAGTGTTTAAGACTATCATGATCAGTTTTTACCTTGAAGTGCCTTCCCATTAGGTAAGGTCACCATTTCTTTAGTGAATGTAGTATTTCCCAACATTTCCTTCTCATAAATAGCTTTCTATAAATACTTTCCTTTGATTGGACGACTTTCAAAAGCAATGGGTCTTCCTTCTTTCATTAAAACAACACCAATTCCATTTCCTGAGGCATCACATTCCACAATAAAGGTTTTTGTGAAGTCTGGTGTAGCTAATATTGGTGCTAGGAACATTGTCTCTTTAAGATGTTCAAAGGCCTTACTTACTTCGGGAATCCATGAAAATGCATCTTTCTTAAATAATGTTGTTAGAGGTGCTGCTATTCTCCCATAATTCTTAACAAACTTGTGATAATACCCTGTTAACCCGAGAAATCCTTGCAATTGCTTTATTATTGTGGGGAATTTCTATTCCTTAATGGCTTTAATTTTGTTAGGGTCTACCTTAAGACCTCGTGAGATACAATATGACCCATATATTCCACCTCTTATACTCCAAAGAAACATTTGGATGTTTTTTCATATAATTGTTTCTCCACCAATAGTTTGAGAACCCTGTCAACATGTTGAACATGATCCTTCCAAGACCTGTTGTAGATTAGTATGTCATAAAAATACTAGCACAAATTTTCTAAGGAAGGGTTTGAAAATGGAATTCATCAACCCTTGAAATGTAGAAGGTGCATTGGTAAGGCAAAAAGGCGTGACCAAAAATTCATAATGACCCTCATGAGTTCGAAATGTTGTTTTCGGAATATCTTCAGTCTTCATTCTAATTTGATGATATCCTGAACGAAGATCCAACTTGGTAAAATAAATAGCGCCATGTAATTCATCCAATAATTCATCAATCACAGGAATGGGAAATTTATCTTTAATAGTGAGCTTATTGAGCTCCCTATAATCCAGACACATGCACCATGATTCGTCCTTCTTGTGCACCAATACTACTGGAGAAAAGAATGAACTTTGACTAGGTTGAATTATACCAGCCTCTAACATTTCTGCAATCATAGGTTCAATTTCGCCCTTTTGGACATAAGGATATTTGTAAGGCCTTATGTTTGGAGGTAAAATTCCTGGAATCAAATGAATAGCATGATCATGATCACGAATAGGTGGGAGTCCCTTGGGAGTATCAAACACCTTGGAATGATTGTCCAAGACTTTTTGGAGATCTGGAGAAATAGACGATTTTGATGTTGGGACTTCTAGTGAGAATAATTGTTCCATTATGCCTCGTTGTTCTTTCTTAAAAATATTTTTCATGACATTAGAGCTTATGATATTTCCTGTCTTCCCTGTGATACCATGTAATTCAATTTACTTTCCTTCCCAAAAAAAATTCAAGAAAATTTCTTGAAAATTAAAAGCTACTGTCCCCAAATATTGTAACCATTATACCCCTAGTACAACATCAGCGCCTCCCATTGGAATAGAAAGCATTGGACTATTCAATACATATTCCCCATGGTTATCTTGATATTATGCATTTTCTAGAGAAATTTATAGTTCCTCCATTTGCAACCATCACTTGACATTCTAGTGCTGCATATAGGAAACAATTCAATTCCTTGGCTACCTTACAATGAATAAAATTTTGGGTACTACCCGAATCAATCAACACTATTACCTTTTTCTTCTTGATATTTCCTTCTATATTGAGAGTTTGAGGAGTGGTAATTCCTGCCAATGCATTACACGATATGGTCAGACTCATTTATTCTTCTTCTAGGGTTGGTTTCTGGTGTATATCCTCTTCTTTTAAAGTTTCTTGTTCATTTTATTCATCCTCTTCACAATCTATGTAAAATCATTTCTTCTCAGCACACTTATGACCTTTAGTGTATTTGCTATCATAATTGTAGTGAAGCCCTTTTTATCTTTTTTCTTCCAATTGTTGTGGTGTCAACCTTGTAGGTTGTGGAAGTCTAGGACTAGCAACACTTCCATCTTTATAGATGTGAGTGGTAGGCTTCCTTGTCGCCATAATTTTACATTCAATTTTTCTTGCCAACCTTAATGCCTTCTCCAATGAATGAGGTTCCCAAATGCGAACTTCATGTTGGATGTTATCATTTAAAGTCCCTATGAATAAATCAATCCTGTGTTCCTTTGGAATATCAGTTACCCTTTCAATTTTTGGAAGTCCTCAATGTGCTCCATCTGTAGTATCCATGTTACAGGATCCTTGCCATAAAACTTCCTCATATCCATCTTTGGAAATGGTGGTTCTTCCATCCAACATTAGAGTTTATGAAATCATGATTAAAATTTATTTTTTTCTCATCATGGGTTTCCTCTACTATCTTTTCACCATTAGGAAACATTTCTTGTATCAACTTTTTCAAACCTTCCATGTCTGCTTTTAGATCATTCTTCATATTTTCCATGTTGTGTTTCATTTTTTCTTCCATGTCATCCCTCTTAGCTTCCTGCCAGCTTCCATGCCATCCATATTAGCTTCCATGTCATTTATCTTAGCGTCCACACCTTTCTTCAAACCATCCATATTATTCTTCAAACCATCCATCTTTGCTTCCACACCTTTCTTCAATACTTCCATTTCATTTTTTGTTGCTCTTTGCGAGAGCGTATTTTGGTGCACTTTCTCTTGTAATTTTGATACATCATGTTGCAGTTCTTCATCTTCATGAGTCATAGTAGAGTAATCTGAGGGATTAATGGGTGTTTAATTATCTTTACGAGACATTTAGAACCCAATACTGATATTTATGCTCAATAGGCCTTTGGAATCACTTAAAACTGATTTTTCAAACAAGACATGCAATTTGAAAACAAAAATACACACCTTTTTCTTGATTTTGAGGAGCTTTATATTGAAACTGAATTATCTTTGTGATTTCAGATCTTCAATATCTAAAATTTGGCCTTGTAGTAGCCCTCTGAATATTCTTTCAAATGCCAGAGGTTTGACCTGATTTGGATTCTACAAGAAAAAATTATTCCAAATCTCCCACAATGACCTAATTATGGACTAGTTAAGTAGAGAAAACTTGTAAGGAGTGCCACGTGTCACGGTTTCCTCCTTCGGCTCTAAAATTGATATAAAAAAAACTACAATCTATGTACTTACGACCACTATTTACATAATTCCAATCCAATGCTCAGAGAGATATTTATGACAATTTTTCCACGGTCACCTCTTTCAGGTGAAATACAGGAGCCTGAAAAATCCCTAACTTCCACAAACCCTATCTCTGAAAATATTTCGAATCAAGCTTTGAAATTTTTCCACGAAGTACCTCAGGATTTCTTATTCTCTCTGTAAAAATTGTAGTTTCGTTACCTCGCAGAAAAATAGTTATAGCGGAAATGCCACGATGACTTGTTTATGTTAAATTCAGGAGCCTGCAAAAATCCCTAACTTCAATAGATCATATCTCCGAAAATATTGTGAACCAAGATTTGAAATACTTCCACGACTTCCTTAGTATTTCTGCCTTGCGCTATAAAAATTTCAGCTTATAAACCTTCATAGAAAAAATTTATAGCGAAAGTGTCACGATAACCTGTTTGGAGCAGCGAAAGCCTAGAATCCAAAGCTCTAATACAAAATGTTATGAAACCAACTCCAAAAATAGAAGAGAAGAGAGATCAATGCCTTAGAAATCAGCCACTTCAAGGGGGAAACCTCCAATACATTACATAAACGAACAATTCTTGGATGATACAAATTACAAAACCTCCTTCTATATATAGGGGTCCATGGGGTCACAATATAATCCTAGCCAACCTCCTTCTATATATAGGGGCCCATGGGGTCTCAAATTGGTCAAAGATCCCACTGATCCGAGATCCCACGAAGGAGTTTATTTACTTTCGTGTTCATGTGGAAAACCCTACATTGGTGAAACTGGTTGATCAATCATGACTCGGATTCAAGAACATGTTGTTGACATAAAACATAACTGCTCCAAAACATCAGCCCTAGCCGAGAATTCCAGCAAAACAAATCATCACATTTGTGTTGAAGACTCTCAGGTTGTGGTTAAAACTGACCATTATCACCATTGGAAATTTAGGGAAGCTATTGAAATTTGAAAACACCCTAACAACCTCAACCGTGATAATGGCTGGAAAATAAGAGACAATTGGATTCCTATTCTAAATCCCAAACCCTCCCTAAAATAGCTCCCCTTGCATCTCATTTCTCTCATTTTCCTCCTCTAACCTATTCTATACCTCTGCCTTGGTCCTCTACCTTGTCTCTCCCTATTTCTATTAATCCCCCCCCCCTTTTCATTCATTCTTTCCCCTTAGTTATCTAATCTATTAATCTCATTTAGCATATTTCATATTAATTAATAAAATTTAATTCAAAATTTAGTAATCATTAATTTTAAAATACCATTAACCCCATGTTCCAAATCCATAAAGAATTAAATTCATTATATTTACCTACATCCCCAATAATTATTAATCTTGTATTAAAATATCATTATTAGATATTGTTTAAAAATCATTATTTAAATTAAAAATAATTAATACTAAATAAAATAGATATTTATTATTAATTAAATCAATAATACGATTGTGAAATTCAAATAACTTTATTTTCAGATAATTAATTATTTATTTAAATTAAAAAAGATATTAATTAAATAATAATATCACTTCAATAAAAACTAACTTTAGGGTCATTAATTAAAAAGATATCAATTAATTAAATTATTATTTTTCCTCCATCATTTAAGGTCGGCCTCTCAGTTTCCTTCTTTTCATTTTCATTCTCCTTCATTTATACCCTATGATGAGATCTGAAAAAATTCATTGATCTATCCTGATGATGAACCACAGAGGATTGGCTTGTGTTGAGATTGCAACAAGATGATGAGCTTAGTGAAAAGAGTCGCCTTCACTAAGTGGGCCCGCAGGGTATTTTTGGCGCAAAGTCTATTTTTAGACTATGCCTATTTTTAGACATATGGATCATGTTCTATGAGTTGCAAGATGCTATTTGTGGATGGTTGGTCAAGTCGAAAAAAATAGATGGACTTCTATTTTTAGACATACTGGGCGGAATCTATTTTTAGATTGCCAGTCTAAAAATAGATATGTCGAATATTATTAGCTCTTAATAATATTTGGACTCTAAACATTATCTTATCCTCTTGGAGAACTTCAATTCGAGTCACAGAAGTGGCACATGCAGCTGACAGAAGGAATTACGCTATTCCTAGGGTTTAGTGGAGCTATTTCATGGTTGACTTCAGTTAGAACTCATGTGACAGAGTTTGGTGGAGTTGATGAGACAGTTAATGGAGTTGTGTTTAGTTTAACTTAGTTGAGCTAGTTGTATCTAGTCTAACTGATTGATACAATTAGTGAGAGTGGTGTGAATTAATTATTAATTAATTCACTAATTATTAATTCATTGATCAACTAAAGAATACATCAGTTAACTTCAGTGCATGGACAGTTTCAGTGGAGACCAGTGAAGAGGTAGGTGAAAGAGCAGTGTGACTATCAGTTGTGACTATACTGGTGCATGAGTTTACACCACACATTGATGGAGATGCCAATGAGGATTGTGCAGTACATACTAGTGAGATTCAAACCTGGATCTCGGCATTATCCATATTGGATTGCGCAGTAGAGGCAGGCTAACAGGTGGAGCAGATTGGAGCATGTGTTTTGTATGATCTGAGCTTGTGTAGTGTGTAACAATTGGAGATTGTACTGAGAGCTTGTGAGGAGTTTGTACAATGATTGTTACATGATATCTATCATTATAATATACAGATAGTTGGGGGTTTTCAGCTTTAAGCTTTCCCATAAATACTGTGTTTATATGTGTGATTGTTTATGGTTTTGATGTGCGCATGCGATTGTTTATATTTCTACAATTAATGATCAATAGTAGAAGAGGTTATGTATTATGCATGAAGCTCAAATAGTGTGTGATCAGGATAATCTCGGTGAATAATTTAACAGTTATTCAAATTTCTACATGGTATCGGAGCAGTATTGATCATTGGAGAAATTGCAAAACATTGAAGCGGTTGAGTTTTGTGCTGGTGGAATTCGAATTTGCAGCAGTGTTTTCTTGGTGTCGAAGTTGAGATGTCTTTCAACGGATTGCGATTAGAGTATGCCCTTGAGGGCAGCTCAAATTATATTGCATGGAAGGACATGATGGAGGCGGTGCTGGATGACAATGGGTTGAAGGAGTTCATAGATGCAGAAATTCCAAAACCTACTTCTAGTGATGCTGCCATACTTGACGCATGGCAAAAGAAGACAACAAAGTGTCAAAGGATTTTGTTGGAAGGTGTGAAGGATCACATAGTGTCCAGCCTTCATGGTAAATATTCTCCATTCTTTATGTGGAAAGCTTTGACATATTTATTCCAAAGAAAGAGCGATCAGAGGAAGTTGGCGCTCAAGGATAAACTCATAAACATAAAAATGGAGAAAGGTGACAGTATGCCCAAGTACCTCACGAAGTTCATCCAATGCAGGGATGAGCTGGGAAGTGTGGGGGTGACTGTTGATGATGAGGAATTGGTGAGCTTGGCTCTCCTTGGTCTTCCGAAGAGTTGGCATGCCTATCAGGATTCTGTCAATGGTCGGGAGAAATTGCCAGGATGGGAGCGACTTTGGTTGGATCTTGTGCAAGAGGAGATAAGGCGGAGTACCAGGGACGGATCTTCATCAAAGGCATCTGATGAAGAAAATTGCGCTTTGTCTGCCAAAGCAAAGAAGGGGAAGAGCAATAAAGCTTCTCATTCTGGTGCGAAAGGCAAGAAGCAGGACATGTCCAAGGTGAAGTGCTTTCACTATCACCAGCACGGACATTGTCACCTGGTGTCATGGTGAAGAAAATGTGAGTTGCTGATCTGTGAGCCAGGAGAAGGCAACAGCCTCACATTTTGAGCTATATTTTTCACTGATCGCATGCTTGGTCTCAAGTGTGATGGGTTCAGTGTGGTTTCTGGACAGTGGTGCGTCTTTTCACATGACAGGAGATCGAGATTTGTTTACTGTTCTGGATGAGAAAGATCTTGGAGTGCACATTGAGATGGGCGATGATGGTAGATATAGTGTGACCTGTGAGAGGGAGTCTGGTAAACCCTTCATATTGAAGGAAGTGATGCATGTTTTAGGATTGAAGAAGAATCTTATCTCTGTGGCGATGTTAGAAGACAAGGGATATGATGTTGTCTTTAGCGAAGGAAAGGCTTTCCTGCGCAGTAAGGCAACTGGTGAGACTTGGAGGATAGGGGTTTGAGTTAAGAACCTTTATCAATTGCAGGTAGATGGTTGTGCAGCAATGGCAGGCAAAGCAGAAGGAGTGGTGAGCTGGGATGATGGTGAGTTGTGGCACCGGAGATTGGGCCACCTTCACCATGGAGCTTTGAAGATACTGTAGCAGATTTCTACTGGGCTTCCTAAAGGCACTCTTGTGCAGTCAGATCAATGCAAGGGGTGTACGTTGGGA
This sequence comes from Pinus albicaulis, assembly GCA_034641835.2. NCBI lineage: Eukaryota > Viridiplantae > Streptophyta > Pinopsida > Pinales > Pinaceae > Pinus > Pinus albicaulis. The sequence goes on along the minus strand of CM076574.1, from coordinate 922,775,915 downwards.
AAATTTTTGAAAGCCACCTTTCACAAGAAGGATAGTCGTGCCACGACGATCCTTGAGAGAATTCACACAGACGTGTGTGGACCTTTCTCAGTAGCTTCGACAGCAAAGCACAGGTATTATGTGATATTTTTTGATGATTTTTCTTGTAAGTGCTGGATCTTCTTCATGCAGAAGAAGAGCGAAACATACTCAAATTTCTGTGAGTTCAAGGCACTAGTTGAGAAATAATCGGAGAAGCAGGTGAAGGCTCTAAGGAGCGAAAATGGTGGTGAATTCATCTCTGGCGAATTCAAGGACTGTTGCAGCGCAAAAGGAATTTGAAGAGAGCTCATAGCACCTCATAACCCACAACAGAACGAGGTTGTTGAGTGGAAGAATAGAACGATCGTGGGTGCTGCACGGGCGATGTTGCATGATCAGGGCCTACCCATTCACTTGTGGGCAGAGGCATGCAATACTGCAGTATATGTGCAGAACTGTTGTCCTCACAGGATACTTGGCATGAGTACACCCGAGGAGGCGTTTTATGGTAAGAAGCTTGATATTTCCCATTTGAGGATTTTTGGTTCACCTTTGTTTACATTCATGTGACGAACGATGCCGGGAAGAAGATGGAGCCGGCTGCGCTGGAGCCGGCTGCGGAGGTTGGGATATTTGTGGGGTACTAATACATTAGACAACTATCATGTGTATTTTCCGGACGATCATGAGAACGGTTGTGCGACGGGATATAAATTTCAGGAGGAGAAAGCCATGCAGTGTTCGCTTGAGAGGGAGCTACACTTGCATGCAGATGAGGAGCTGTTAGTTCCTAAGGAGGAGCTTCCGGATGTGTATCAGCCACAAGAGGAGGTTCAGGAGGTGGAAGAAACCACCCAGGCAGCGCCAACCATCAGAGGGCGCATGCGCACTACAGAAGCTGAGCGACTGGCTCGGGATGCAGAGAAGGTTGTAGGACCACCATCAAAGTGCGGAGATAGAGACACTCACACGATCGGTACACTAGATACATGGCTCTTATGAGTAAGTGTATCGTGACAGAGCCATCCTCTTTCGAGGAATATGTGGAGGACCCCGCATGGGTGGATGCCATGGTGGAAGAGTATGATTCGATTGTCAGAAACAGTGCATGGGAGATTGTCCCAAGGCTGGAGGGGAAATCAATGGTGGGTTCGAGATGGATCTACAAAGTGAAGCAGGCAGCTGACGAGAGTGTGGAGAATTACAAGGCAAGATTTACGAGGCTTTTCACGGATTGAGGGGACAGTTATGAGGAGATCTTTGCACACATGCGCAAGGTATTCTTCCATACGGACGATTCTTGCTCTCTCGGTGCGGGTGGGGTGGCACATTCATCGGATGGATGTGAAGGCGCGTTCCTCAACGGGGAGTCATTGGGGAGGAGGTGGCCATAGAGCAGCTAGAAGGTTCGAGATATTCGACGTGAGTCGCATGTGTGTAGGCTCAAGAGAGTGCTGTATGGGTTGAAACAAGCACCTCGTGCTTGGTACACATGGATAGACAGTTATTTCACCGGACTTGGATTCTCCAAGAGTGAGGCGGATCCTAACCTATACCAGATTGTAGTGGAGGGTAAGTTGTTGATCATTGTAATTTATGTAGATGATTTGATTTTGACGGGTGATGAACTGTTGATACACTCATGCAAGGCTGATCTTGCAAAGGAGTTTGAGATGAAGGACTTGGGCCTCCTTCATTATTTCCTGGGATTGGAAATTTGGCAGCGCAGTGATGGACTATTTGTTTCTCAGGGTAAGTATGCCCGGGAGATACTGGAGAAGTTCAACATGCATGGCTGCAAGCCTGTTGATACTCCTCTTCCTGGTGGATGGAGGAAGGAGGATGCTACTTTGGCGGAGGTAGTGGATGCCACTGTTTATCGACAGTTGGTGGGGTCACTTATGTATCTGGTCAATACACGACCCGACATATGCTATGCTGTTAACCAGCTTTCACAAGCTATGGTTAAGCCTACCAAGCTCTTTTGGAAGGCGGGGAAGCATGTATTGAGATATCTCAGAGGCACATCGAGATATGGATTGTGGTACAGACAGTCGGATGAGGTGAAGCTATGTGGCTTCACGGATGCAGATTGGGCAGGGAGCCCAACGGACAGAAAGAGCACATCTGGAGGGATTTTCAGTATCGGGTCGACAACGGTTTCTTGGTACAGCAGGAAGCATAGATCCATGACACTCATTTCAGTAGAGGCCGAGTATATGGCAGCAATTTTGGCTGCATGTGAGGCTATATGGATGAGGAAGATCCTGGTCGGGTTGTTCGGTTCACACTTAGAGCCTACTGTGATTTATTGTGATAATCAGAGTTGCATCAAAATCTTGGTTAATCCGGTATTTCATGATAGATCCAAACACATCGACATCAGGTACCATCATATCAGAGATTGTGTGCAGCGGAGAATCATGTTACTTTCATACATTCCCACGGAGGATCGGGATGTTGATATCTTGACGAAGGCGCTCACCAGGAGAAAATTCAAATACCACAGAGGTAGGATAGGGGTTGCAGATAATCCTTATCTTGTTGAGAGGGAGTGTTGAGATTTCAACAATATGATGAGCTTAGTGGAAAGAAGTCGCCTTCACTAAGTGGGCCCGCAGGCTATTTTTGGCGCAAAGTCTATTTTTAGACTATGTCTATTTTTAGACATATGGATCATGTTCTATGAGTTTCAGGATGCTATTTGTGGATGGTTGGTCAAGTCGGAAAAAATAGATGGACTTCTATTTTTAGACATACTGGGAGGAATCTATTTTTAGATTGCCAGTCTAAAAATAGATATGTCGAATATTATTAGCTCTTAATAATATTTGGACTCTAAACATTATCTTATCCTCTTGAAGCACTTCAGTTTGATGCCTGGATGTGGCACATGCAGCTGACAGAAGGAATTATGCTATTCCTAGGGTTTAGTGGAGCTATTGCATGGTTGACTTCAGTTAGAACTCATGTGACAGAGTTTGGTGGAGTTGATGAGACAGTTAATGGAGTTGTGTTCAATTTAACTTAGTTGAGCTAGTTGTATCTAGTCTAACTGATTGATACAATTAGTGAGAGTGGTGTGAATTAATTATTAATTAATTCACTAATTATTAACTCATAAATCAACTAATGAATACATCAGTTAACTACAGTGCGTGGACAATTTTAGTGGAGACCAGTGGAGAGGTTAGGTGAAAGAGCAGTGTGACTATCAGTTGTGACTATACTGGTGCATGAGATTTGCACACACATTGATGGAGATACCAATGAGGATTGTGCAATACATACTAGTGGGATTTGAACCTGGATCTGTGTATTATCCATATTGGATTGTGCAGTAGAGGCAGGCTAACAGGTGGAGCAGATTGGAGCATGTGTTTTGTATGATCTGAGCTTGTGTAGTGTGTAACAATTGGAGATTGTACTGAGAGCTTGTGAGGAGTTTGTACAATTATTGTTACATGATCTCTATCATTATAATATACAGATAGTTGGGGGTTTTCAGCTTTAATCTTTCCCATAAATACTGTGTTTATATGTGTGATTGTTTATGGTTTTAATGTGCGCATGCGATTGTTTATATTTCCGCAAATTGATGATCAATAGTAGAAGAGGTTATGTATTAATATGCATGAAGCTCAAATAGTGTGTGATCGGGATAATATTGGTGAATAATTTAACAGTTATTCAAATTTCTACAGTTTGAAACATAGATTATAACAAAAATGGATGCGATAAATCTGGAAGATTCTACACGCAACACAAGTCGTAGAAGCCTCAAATCAAAAATAATAATATAAGTAAACAATAATAAAAATATGGGGGTTACAGGGGTACAACAATAACAATAAGGGGGCTACACTAATAACAATAAGGGACTACACTAGTAATATGGGGACCTAACACCACATTTCTTTTCTTTCATCTGATCCATATACAAGAACTTTCATTGAATATGACATCTCTGCTCCTAATAGTTTTTTTTTTATAATTATATAAGCGCTAACCTTGAAATCATTGACACCATATCCAATAAAGTTACATTTCTTTGATTTTTCCTCAAGGTTTGTTCTATTTTATTTATTGATGTGGACAAAGGCTTCACAACTGAAAGTATTTAAAGATGAGTAGTTTACCTTTTTACCTATCCATGTCTCCTTTGGAATACCACCATCCATGGAACTTGAAGGCCCTCTGTTTATTAGATAAACAAAAATATCTACAACATCTACCCAAAACTGTAAGGGTAATTTTGCATGAAATCTCATGCACCTTGCACACTCCATGATTGTCCTGTTCATCGTTTCTGATGCGCCATTTTCCTGTGGTGCTCCAAGAATTTTCTTCTCTCTGCTAATTCCATGCTATGAACAGTAGTTATCAAAATATTTGCTTCATTATTCACCTCCATTTTCTGATCTGAGACACTTAAAATTATATCTTGTCTTGTTCTCAACGAAATATTTCCATTTCTTGAGAGTATCAAATACATCATATTTATTACGAATATAATAAATCAATATTTCCCTAGTTTCATCATCATTAAAAGTAACATAATAGCGGGAGCCACTAAAATATGATACCTGAGCAGGTCCCCATACATATGTATGCACAAACTCTAATTTTTTTCTCTTTTTTTCCTTCCCAACTCTAATAAATCTGACTCTCTTTTGCTTTCCATAAACACAATTCTCACAGAAATCCAAATCATTATGCTTCAAACCTGGAAAGAAATTTCTTAAGTGAAGAATCTGCATCCCCTTCTCACTCATGTGCCCAAACCTATAATGCCACAATGTCGTATCTTCCCTTTCAGAGGTTAAAGCATCATCAAAATTAGAAATACCATTGCATAAATGCAATGTACCAAAATTTTCTCCTTTTTATATTATTAGGGCTCCTTTAGTGACCTTTCAAGTATTATCTATAAATGTAGTTACACAACCTTCGCTTCTCAAATTCCTTGTTGAAATTATATTTTTCTTTATATCTGGAACATGCCTTACCTCCTTTAACAAAAATTAGTTTCCATTATGTTTTTTTATAATTACTTTATCCATTGCAATAATTTTACAGGGTTTATCATCACCCAAAAGAACATGTCCAAAATCTCCCTGAACATAGTCATGAAAATGTTTCCTATTAGGTGTGGCATGAAATGAAGCCTCTGAATCTACCACCCAGGCATCAATAATATTCACTTATGAAATAATCAAAGCATCTTGCAATGCATCACCTATCACATTCACTTCATGATTGTTCTCTTGTTGTCCATCTCCTTCTTTTCGCTTCTGATATTTCCAGTCTTTCTTCAGGTGTCCTTTCTTCCCACATTTCCAAAACATTATCCTTGATTTGGATTTGGATCTGCCTTTTCTTGACTTACTATGATTTCCTAGGCTCCTTCCTCTTTCCATTTTTCATCCCCTAGCCTCTGTAGTCAAAGAATTACCTAGTGTCTCACCTGAGCTTTTTCTTCACATTTCCTCTTTAAGGACAGCACCAACAACATCATCAAACTTTAAAGTACTTATCTAGATACAAAGTTACTGATAGCCATAACTAATTCATTCCAACTTTCTGGAAATGAGCACAGAAACAACAAATCTCTAACTCCAACATCAAAATTTACCCATATAGAAATTTACTTACTGGTAACCATGTTAAATTCATTTAAATGATCAGCAATAGATCCCCATTCTGACGTCTTTATATTAAATATATTCTTCATAAGAAATACCTTATTTTAGGTTGAGGTTTTTTCATATAATTGGGCCAATGTCGTCATTAAACCTTTTTTTTCCATTTCCTTTTCAATGTTGAATATCATTGACATTGCCAAACACAACTGTATTATTCATAGTGCCTTTTTGTCGAGAATATCTCATTTTTCATCCTTCATACTCATTGGCTTCTTTGATTTTCCACTCAATGGTAGGTACAAATATTTCTGATACAAATAATCTTCCATATGTATCTTTAATAGATGTTAGTTTTGGTCGTTGAATTTCTCAAACCTAAACTTAACATCTTCCACCATTTCTCCCACTCGAACCAGAAACCATTCTCTCCTGCAAATTTATCAGCCAAATAAACCTTCGACTCTAATATGAGTTGTTATAAATTAATTCACAGATCAATTAAATACACAAAATATTGCAGAAACACAAATACAGAAACTCATAAAACACGAGAGACACAAATATACATGGTTCACCCAAGTTGGGCTACGTCCAAGGAGAAACAGTCAATCCTTCATTTTATATTATCCAACAAAATGAAGAGATAAAACCTACAGGAGATCCACTATAATTTCTTCTTCACTCGCACACAGTCTCCTCTCTCTTTCTCGCTTAGAATAATAATCATATACATCAACAATACAATTACCTCATATAAACTGAGGGTTTCCTTCTAGGGAATAAAACCATAAATTAACATAACTTATACAATCATATCATCTGCCTAATGAATGGCCTAGATTGACTAGGAAATTACAGTATTTTACAAGTAAATTTTTCATCTATTTTCAACTTTAGGGGCATTACCCTCGAACCCCTGCTGAAGTGGACAATCCCTCCTAGACACACATGGGGGGGACAAGTCCCCCCTACATGGAGGGGTGTGAAATGTTCTTGGGGTATACACCTAGTTGAAATAAGACCTCTGAATAAAGAATATAATCAAGATCCACACGCAACAAATTTGAAGGCTTTTTAGAGACGTGATATTTTATCTTTAATGTCATGCCTGAAAATCGTTGGAATTTTAAGGTTTTTTCATAATCATGATATTATATATTTAACGTCATTATTAAAAAATCTTGAAAATTTACCTCGAAAAAATAATTTGTTGTTCCAACATCAACACTTTTTGTTTTCAGGTTTTTTTTTGCACAAAAAAAATCTCTTTCATTGCCTTTTACTGCCATTTTTAAAAAATGTTGAAAATTCACCCTGAAAAAAAAAAACATTATTCCAGCATCAACACTTTTTGTTTCAGGTTGTTTTGTCATATTTTTTTTAGGATTTTCTGGCTAGGGTTATCATTTTGAGTTTACATTTCTTGTTTGATAGTTTACTTTGTTAAAAGCCTGATAAGGTCTTGAATTTAGTGAATGTAGGAATGTTGAAGTTGGCACATGAAAGGAAACAATTCATTTTCAAAAATTTAATTATCCTAATTATTATTTATGGTTGTGAACTTCAATATTTCATTAGCTCTCATGAAACAAGAAATAAAATTGAGATAATCCACGTGTGTTCTTGTAGTTTTAAAATTATATGTAACACTCCTTATCCCATTTTCTTGATTTAAGATTCGAAGTATTTTCATGAATTCTAATGTAGCCATGATGAGATATTTAGCCTATAAAGATATAAATTTCTCAGTTTAAGCAAGGATAGGCTCCTTATTTTCGTTTCTTAGTGTGCATAATAGATACCGCTAGCCCTCAAAAGAGTACTTGGAATGACAATGAAATCATCAACAAGTAGAAGTTTAAATGATACGAATAACTTATCGATCCTAATATGGGTGATCAAAAATATTTTTTACATAAATATAACCTTAAAATTTTTTAATATTGCTAGTATTATGAATCATACTCAACCTATAATATGTAGAACAATGAGTGATAGGGTGCTAAGTTAAGGAACTCCTTTTGTAAAGGTCAATGGTTGAAAACCATGTGGGTAAAAAAGTTCCAACCATGTTAAGGGTTGGTGTGGCCCAAACTAAATGCAACCACCAAATGATTTTGATGACTTATATGTACCTAGGTTGTGGTTACTTAGGCAAACATTAGTGTTGAGCCTCAAAATTGTTCTTTCTTTGAAACCCTTTTTCATCACTTCTTCCTACCTTTTCATAAATCCATAACTCCAATCAATGATAAATGACATATTATATCTCAGATAATGCATTCGAATGATATCTACTTTATATTTTGATGTTTATTTTTATTTCAATGAATTTTTGTAACTCAACTACAGAACGTGTGCTATTTTGCAGCTAAGTTTCGTTTTTGCAGCTACTGTGATGGTTTGACAGATTCTGAGAAGCAAATGAAGGAATGAATCACATGGGCATATTTGGAATAATTCACACATCGAACCCATCCTATCTACCTATTTGAATTCGACAGAAAAAGGTGCCTATGATCACGGTCAAGGTTCTATCAAAGGACGTGATCTGAGAACGAAAGACTCTCGATTTTCTCTGACGTAGAAAATCAAGAGTTATATACTTAGATTTTGCTTTTGTATTTCAGTTATAATTTCCATCTGTAGGTGGAAATACCTCAAGACAATTACACTAAAATTTGTTAAATATTGGTTGTTTTGAAACCAGAATACAGTCATAATTATTGTGAATGTTGTGTATGCCTTAAAACTTTGTTTTGATAATACGAAGACCATGTTTGTTTGTTCCTGATCCTTTTTGATGCGTACATTGTTTGCTAGGATTTCAACTCATTCTATTGCAGAGGGCCCCTGCACAGAAAGGAGGTTTCATTAGTTATTTTTAGTTTAAATTCAATTAGCTCTGTTTTATCAATTCGTAGTTAGATTTGCATTGCTTTTATAGTTAACTTGTAGTTGATTCTTAGATTAAATTGCTTACTGTTTCATAGATTAAATTCATGAATGTTCTCTTAGAATTAGTTTTAAATTAACTGTGTAATATTATTCTTATCAAAGCATCTCAAGAAAGTAGTTTTTCTATTTTCCAAATTGGATTGTGTTTGAAGCATTGGAGGATACAATTATCTTAGTTTTCTTTTACATGTTTTTATAACACTTTCCTAGATTAAATTTTCAATTAAATGTATAATCATATGCTTGTTAAATCATCTCAAGAAGATGACTTTGTCATTTTCCAAAATTGAATGATTTTTGAGTATTCGGTCGTACAGTAATTTAGTTTCCTTTTTACTTTCTTTTTAATTGCTTTCTTAGATTAAGTTTACGATTTAAATGTATAATCAGGTGCTTCTTAAATCATCTCAAGAAGATGAATTTTTCATTTTCCAAAACTGAATGATATTTGAGTATTCGGTCATACAATAGTTTAGTTTCCTTTTTACATGCTTTTTAATTGCTTTCTTAGATTAAGTTTACAATTTAAATGTATAATCATGTGCTTGATTAATCATTTCAAGAAGGTGACTTTGTCATCTTCCATTTGAATGATATTTGAAGTATTTGGTCATGCAGTGAATCATAGTTGCCTTTAAATTGCTTTGAATTTTCTTTCCATTTAGATTATCATTGTCATTTCAATTCTTAAATCATAGGATTTATGCTTTCAATCCATGGAGTAGAATTAATTCCATAAGATGAAATTCATTAGAATACATGCTCTGTTTTTGGATCAAGTTCTAACCATTCAAAGTTTGATTCATTTTTATGCAATTTAAAATAGTTAAAGAACATTTCTTTTTATTTTTATTTCAAAACTAGTTTTCAACATTTAAATTCATTAGATTTAGTTGATCATTAAACATTTAGAGATTTCATAGTTTTCATTTCTTAGATTAATTCTTTTAAACATAAAGAAACAAAATACCCCCAAAACAATATAAAAACATACACAACGAAGTAATAAATAAGGTTAACTAAGCATATATAGTGCACCACACTTCATCATATTACTAACCTCGGTTGATGATTTATGATAGAAATTTAAGACATTAAATTGACTAGACATTTTGGTGTCAATGCCAAGGAAGTGTAATTAGAAAGCCTAATTTCTTACATCTAAAAATGATGTGCATAGAGAAAGAGATTCTAGGGGTAGATTCATAGCTATAGGCATTAGTTTTATTCCAACAACATCACTCACCCCAACTAGACCACGAAGTGCTACACCACCATCTCAAACTCATATTCCATCTTTCACCAGACATAGGCTCCCTGAAGTCTTAAGGTCATAAATCCAACCAGGAGGATCCCCAACTTCATCCACTAAAGTAGTCTTAGAGGAAGAAGATCGTAGATCTCCAATAGAAGGAGTAACCTTTTTCACCTGTAAAGGAGAACACATTCTAGCTGAAGAGTTACAAATTCCTAGTGAGGAAGAAGAATAAGAAACTTTCTTCAATGTCCCATTGATAAAAGGACCAGAGGAAGAGTAATTAAATTTACAGTTATAACCTTCTATTATCTCTTAGGTATCTACAATGGCAGGAGAAGAAAAAGGAGAAATTGTAAATGGAGAAAATGTAATAATTGGAGGAGGAAGAGGTGGAGGACGAGGTAGAGGGAACAGAGGAGGAGGTGAAGAAAATAGAAGAAATAGGGAAGATGATAATTCTTTTGGATTTCCTATAGTTGATGAGGATACAAATGCCACAATGAAAAATATTTCACCTTCCATTCTTCCAAATTTCCATGGATTAAAGAATGAAGATCCTAAAACCTTTTTCTTTGAATTTGAATTTTTATGTAGATCTTATGACTACTTACAAGACTCTCAAAAACTAAAGCTATTTCCTACAACACTTAAAGGAGCATCTTTAAAATGGTTCATGGGTTTAATCACACAATCTATTAGGACATGGAATGATATGAAAAGTGCATTTTTACAAAGATATTTGGATTATTTCATACCCATTAATCAGAAGGATGAAGTATTCAAGATGATGCAAAAAGAGGATGAGAACCTGGAAGAACTAATTGAAAGATTCAATTACAACATAAAAAGAGCTAGAATGGAAAACTTAGATCAAGATACTTTAAAATATCTCTTGTTAAAATCCATTAGAGATTAATGGATAGACATTCTCAACATGATAGGGAAGGGAGACATCTCTCAAATTACTTTACCTGAAATTAGTGAATTATGCATTCATCTCTCAAGAGGAAAATCAAGAATTGGAAAAAATACAAGAGATCCTATTCTCTCTAGAGTGAATAAATCTGAAACTGGAACAATAAGTAGGGCAGAAATTGGAAATGTGCTTGATGAATTCAAAACATATATCTTAGGGAGTCTTAGTGAACAGATGGACACCCTTAAATTACAAAACTAGTAGAAATCCAAAACCGATGCCTTAGTTGTTTTCTGTCCTAAATGCAGAAAGAAGCATGCCTTAAGATAATGCCTTCTTGATTTAATAGTCATAGAGACCTATGTCATTTTCTCAGAAAATCATGAAACTAAAACTTGCCCTTCTATTCCAGGTCTTAAGGTTGTTTTCCAGGAAGAAGTAACTTCAAATCTAGCAGAACCTCTTTGCTTTGTCTCTAGAATACCATGGCAGGGGCCACAAACTCAGGGTTTTAACAACCAAATTTATACTCAACCCCCACCAAATAATTGGAATTCTTGGCAGTGACCTTGGTCCCAACCTCAACCTTGGACACAAGGAATGAAAAATCCTTATGGTATATATTCTCAATACTACCAATATCCACAATCCTATCCAAACTATCCTCCCCAACAATTTCCACAACAAAATCAACAACCCCAACTCCAAAATCAAAACCCACAACTTTCATTACCATTTCCACAAAGACCAAACCAACTACCTGCCCAGCCATTTCCAAACCAAAAGAATAAAAATTCTCAAAATGCTCACAACATAGAAGGACAACAATTTCCAACTTACATGATTACTCTGCTAGATCTTAATGATGTTCAACTTAGATCTGGTAGAATATTATAAAGGAAAAAGCCTTATGTTTTTATTCAAGAACAATATGATTTTGATGAAGAAATTTCTCTACAGCAAAATAAAAGTTATGAAGAAGGGACATCTCTTCAAAAAAACCATAATTCTGAAAATGAAAAACAAAAAAATCCAATAAACTCAACTCCTATCATAGAGCAACCATCAGTATCTATTTTTAACCCTCCTTTTCCTGAAAGATTACAAGTTGACAGAGGGGTAGAAAAACAAATAATGTTGCCCAATTATGATTTTCTAGATGAATTGAAAAAATTATTTATCAAAATTCCTTTGCTACAAGCCATTAAAGAGATTCCAATTCTAGCCAAAACAATAAGAGAGTTGAGCATAAAGAAATCAGGGAGAAAAACAAAATAAATAAAAATAATTGAGTTAGTAGGAAAAATTGCAGACATTATGATGGGACAAATTTCTATACAAAAATATTTAGATCCAGGAATTCCAAATGTAAAAACACACATCAATGGTATTGAAATTCCTATTGAGATTCAACAAGAAGATCTTAGTGAAAATTAAGCACCTACACCAGAATGGAGCCTCATACTATTTTTAGGTGGAGGTATATTTATAGATGCATGAGAAAATTCTATATATAAATGATGTCTATTTATAGATGGTTGAGAAAACTCTATTTATAGATGACGTTCTATTTATAGATGTATGTGCGAGTTCCATTTATAGATCCCATGTCTATTTATAGATGCATGTCGACTATTATTATCCCTTAATAATAGTTGGAAAATAAACAATAATCTATTCTCAATGAGAACTTAGAAATAGTTAACTGAAGTGGAAAATTAGTTAGCTATAGGACATTCCAGTTCAAAGGTTGGTTGGTGTGACATGCAAGTGGACTTAGTTGTAACTGAGTGATTCAAAGTTGTAACAGAGTTGGATGTGTAGTTATATGAGTTGTAAAGTATTTTAACTCAGTTAAGTGAGTTAAATTCAGTTGTGATAGTTGTAACTGAAGATACACTAGTGAGAGATCGATGAATTAATTATTAATTAATTCACAATCAGTGGTCTCACATGCAACTGAAGATTTACTACTGTTAACTACATGCATGTCAGATCCAGTGGAGAAACAGTTGAGATGTAGGTGAAAGGGGCAGTTTGACTATTAGTTGTGACATTAGTAGATGCACTCATGCAACCACGCACACATTGGATGTGCCCATGAGGATTGCATATTCAAGGCAATCAAGATCCCATTCATTCAGGAATTTCTATCAGCTGGGATTGCACAGTGGAGGCAGGATGTCTATAGGTAGTAAATTGGCACATGAATTTTCCAATTTTTGTATGACAATGTGAGACGATTGTATATTGTACTAATAGCTCTTGGATTGGAGATTTGTATGATATTGTTTCATAATTCATGATATATGCATAATATATGATAGTGGAGTTTTTAGCTTTATGATTTCATGGTAAAAACATTTGTGCTATGTGTGATTGATCTTTCTTCATGATATTGGTGCTATAGTTGAGTAAACATCGAAATGGATTTCAATAGCTTGCGGCTAGAGTATGCACTTGATGGTAGCTCGAACTACATTTCCTGGAAGGACAGGATGGAGGCGGTGCTCGAAGTTAATGGCTTTAAGGAATTAATCGACAGTGATGTTCCTAAGCCCACTTTGACAGATGTTACATTACTTGATGCATGGAAAAAGAAAGTGGAAAAGGTGAGGATGATTACGTTGGAAGGTGTACGAGACCACACTTTCACAAGCCTTCATGGGAAAGCCACACCATATTCTATGTGGAAGGCTTTGACAGATCTTTTCCAAAGCAGCAGCGACCATAATAAATTGGCGCTCAAAGATAAACTCAGGAAGATCAAGATGGAAAATGGTGAAAACATTCTAAAGTATCTCACGAAGTTTTTCCAATGTTAGGATGAACTGGGGAGTGTTGGCGAGTTTGGCTCTCTTGGGACTTCCTGAGAGTTGGCATAGTTATGAAGACTCTATCAATGGATGGGAAAAACTATCGGATTGGGAACGACTTTGGTCGGATCTAGTGCAGGAGGAGTTCAGGCGGAACACCAAAGATGGATCTTCATCAAATCATGATTATGAAGAGGATTTTGCTTTGGCTACCAAGGCAAGGAAAGGGAAAGGGAAGAAATTCCATTCAAAATTGGAATCTAAAGGCAAGAAGCTAGATTTGTCCAAAGTGAAGTGTTTTCATTATCACGAATATGGGCATCTCACTACTAATTGTCCACAGAAGAAGAAGAAGAATAACAAGAAGGCTACTGCAGCTACATCTGGTGAGGCCCTTGCCTCGTAATTTGAACTTGAATTCTCCTTGATCACATGCATGGTGTTAAGTGCATTGGGATCAGTGTGGTATTTGGCTAGTGGCACTTCCTTCCACATGACAGGAGATAAGGAGCTTTTCAATGACTTTGAGGAGAAATATCTCCAAATGCATATAGAGATGGGTGACGATGGACGATACAATGCGACTGGCATTGGTACCATTACCTTTCAGAGGGATTCAGGTAAACCATTTCAATTGAAAGATGTTATGCATGTTCCAGATCTGAATAAAAACTTGGTCTTAGTTGCAATGTTGGAGGACAGAGGCTATGACGTTGTTTTCATCAATGGAAAATATTTCCTACGACATAAAACAATGGGTCAAGCCAAGAGGACAGAGATTCAATTTAAGAATCTATACAAGCTAGAGGTAGATGGTTGCACTGCCATAATGGGCAAGGCAGAAAAAGTGGTGAGGCTGGATGAGGGAGAATTATGGCATAGGTGATTGGGCCATCTTCATTATGGAGCCTTGAAATTCATGTAGAAAATATCTACTGTACTTCCACTGGGAACACTTGCTCAGTTAGATCAGTGCAAGGGTTGCACCATGGGGAAGTATGTAAAGTCCACCTTTCATGAAAAGGATTATTGTGCTTCGGTGATCCTGGAGAGAGTTCATACAGACATTTGTGGACCATTCTCAATTGCTTCAAAATAAAAACATAAGTATTATGTTATTTTTTTTGTTGAATTTTCTCGTAAATGCTAGATCTTATTCATGAATAAGAAGGATCAAACATTCTCAAAGTTCTATGAGTTTAAGGCATTGGTGGAGAAAGAGTTAGGGAAGAAAGTGAAGGCTCTGAGGAGAAATAATGGGGGAGAATACATCTCTAATGAATTCAAATACTTCTATAGCAAAGAAGGAATTCGAAGAGAACTCATAGCACCTCATAACCCATAGCAAAATGGGGTTGTAGAGAGGAAGAATAGAACGGTCATGGGTGTAGCACGAGCCATGTTGCATGATCAGGTCCTACCAATGAATTTGTGGGTGGAAGCATGCAACACTATGTTTTATGTGAAAAACCGCTGTCCTCATAGAGTACTTGGCATGAGTATACCTGAAGAAGCCTTCACTGGTAAGAAACCGGATGTTTCTCACTTTAATATTTTTGGCTCATATTTTTATGTGCATGTGACCAAGAATGCCAAGAAGAAGTTGGAGATGACTGCTAAAGTTGGAATATTTGTGGGGTACATAGAAACACCCCATAATTATCGTGTGTATTTTCCAAATAGTCGAATGATTGTGGTGCAGTGGGATATAAAATTCGATGAGGATAAATCCATGCAATTGTCACTTGAGAGGGAGATAGACTTGCATGTGGAGGAGGAACTGCTGGTTCCCAAAGATGATTCTCTAGATGTGGATCAGCCACAGGAGGAGGTTCATGGAGTGGATGAGTCCACTCACGTAGAGCCAAACATCAGAACTAGCAGAAGGCGTACCATGGAAGCTGATAGGTTGAGAATTGATGTTGCACAAAATGTAGGACTCTACTTCATATTGCATACAAAGACAATCTCATGGCCGATTTAATGGATACATGGCTCTCATGAGAAAATGTATTGTGACTGGCCCATCTTCCTTTCAGGAAGTAGTGCAGGAGCCCACATGCGTAGATGCAATGGTGGAGGAGTATGATTCCATTGTCAAAAATAGTTCTTGGGAAATTGTTCCAAGGCCGGTTGATAAATCAGTGGTAGGTTCGAGATGGATCTACAAGGTAAAGCAAGTTGTTGATGGGAGTTTTGAGAAACACAAGGCCATATTTTTCGCCCGGGGCTTCTCACGAATCAAGGGGGTTGATTATGAAGAAACCTTTGCACTTGTCACAAGGTATTCTTCCATAAGGACCATCCTTGCTCTCTCAGCGTAGATGGGTTGACGCATTCATTAGATGGATGTGAAGACTGTGTTTCTCAATGGGATCATTAAGGAAGGGTTGTACATAGAGCAGCCTGAAGGATTTGAGATCTTCATAAGTGAGTCACATGTGTGCCGACTCAAAAGAGAGATGTATGGGTTGAAGCAAGCACCCCATGCTTGGTACACTCAGATAGACAGCTATTTCATCGGACTGGGCTTCACCAAAATTGAAGCGGATGCAAACCTATACCAAATGTGGTGGAGGATAAGCTTCTAATCATTGTTCTTTATGTTAATGATTTAATATTGACTGGTGATGAGAAACTGATACACTCATGCAAGGAGGACCTTGCAAAGGAGTTCAAGATGAAGGATATGGGCCTCCTTCATTATTTCCTTGGATTGGAAATATGGCAACGAGATGGTGAAATTTTTGTGTCTCATGGCAAGTATGCAAGGGAGATACTGGGTAAGTTTCACATGGAGGGTTGCAAACCCATGGATACTCCTCTTCCAGGAAACTGGAGGAAAGAGGATGCTACATCTGGAGAGGTAGTGGATGCTACTATCTATCAAGAGTTAGTGGTTTCGCTAATGTATCTAGTGAAAACGAGACTGGACATTTGTTATGTGGTTAAGCAGCTAAGTCAACGATGATTAAGCCTACCAAGCTCTTTTGGAAGGCAGATAAGCATGTCCTGAGATACCCGAGGGGCATATATGAGTATGGCTTATGGTACATACAAACAGATGAGGTGAAGTTGCATGGCTTCACGGATTCATATTGGTCTGGCAGCCCAATGGATAGAAAGAGCACATCATGGGGGATCTTTAGTATCAGATCTACAGCTATTTCTTGGTACAGCAGGAAAAAAATATATGTGGCACTCAATTCAATGGAATCAAAATACATGGTAGCAAGTCAAGCCGCATGTGAGGCTATCTAGATGAGAAAGATCTTGGTTGGTTTGTTTGGTTCTCATTTAGATCCAACAGTAATTCATTGTGATAATCAGAGTTGCATTAAACTCTCGATTAATCTTGTGTTTCATGGTAGATCTAAGGATATAGATATCTGGTATCATCATATCAGAGATTGTGTGTAGCGGAAGATCATGTTGCTTCAGTACATTCCTACAAAAGATCAAGATGTAGAAATTCTGATGAAGGCGCTCACCAAGAGAAAATTTGAATACCATAGAGACAGGAACAGGGTGAAGGATAATCCCTTTCTTATTGAGAGGGAGTGTTGAGATTCAACAAGAAGATCCTAGTGAAAATTAAGCACCTACACTAGGATGGAGCCTCAGGCTATTTTTAGGTGGAGGTATAATTATAGATGCATGAGAAAATTCTATTTATAGATGATGTCTATTTATAGATGGTTGAGAAAATTCTATTTATATATGATGTTCTATTTATAGATGTATGTGCAAGTTCTATTTATAGATCACATGCTTATTTATATATGCATGTCGACTACTATTATCCCTTAATAATAGTTGGACAATAAACAATAATCTATTCTCAATGAGAACTTGGAAATAGTTAACTGAAGTGGCAAATTAGTTAGCTATAGGAAAGCCGAGTTCAAAGGATGGTTGGTGGGACATGCAAGTGGACTTAGTTGTAACTGAGTTTTTCGAAGTTTTAATAGATTTGGATGTGTAGTTATGTGAGTTGTAAAGTAGTTTAACTTAGTCAAGTGAGTTAAAATCAATTGTGCTAGTTGTAACTGAAGATACACTAGTGAGAGATCAGTGAATTAATTATTAATTAATTCGCAATCAATGGTCTCACATGCAACTGAATATTTACTACTTTTAACTACATGCATGTCAGATCCAGTGGAGACCCAGTTGAGATGTAGGTGAAAGGGAAGGTTTGACTATCAGTTGTGACATTAGTGGGTGCACTCATGCAACCACACACACATTGGATGTGCCCATGAGGATTGCACAGTCAAGGTAAGAAAGATCCCATTCATTCAAGGATTTCTATCAGCTCGGATTGCGCAGTGGAGGAAAGTTGTCTGGAGGTAGTAAATTGGCACATGAATTTGCCAATTTTTGTATGATAGTGTGAGACAATTGCATATTGTACTAAAATCTCTTGGGTTGGATATTTTTATGATATTGTTCCATAATCCATGATATGTACATAATATATGATATTCTGGTTTTTAGCTTTATGATTTCCTAGTAAAAAAATCTGTGTTATGTGTGATTGATCTTTCTTCATGATATTGCAATTGGCGATCGTGTTTTAAGTTCCAAAAAGATTTTTTTTGTAGAAGCAAATCTGTATTTAACATTGGCATATAATTGTTAGATCAAGAGAATCCTGGCAATACATAATTGTATTAAAATTTCTACAATTCGAAATACATTGATTGACTTAGGAGTAGCCATAAACATCATGAGCAAATAAACCATGGAGCAACTCAAGCTTCCAAACCTTCAGTATACATCTACATTACTGCAACTAGCAGACAGATCAGTAATCAATCTATATGGTATATTAGAGGACATTTCAGTATCCTTAGACTCTTGGAAGTATCTGATTGATTTTATGATTTTAACTCCAAAAAAAAATCTACGAGGACATATACTAATATTAGGAAGACCTTGGTTGGCTACAGCTGATGCTTTTATTAGTTGTAGATCTAGTGACATGTACATTTCTGATGGTAATTCAAAAAATAAATTCACTTTATATTCTCCAGCAAGAACAATCATAGAAATAGAAGATGAAGAATGGATTGATGATGACAATGATATGCAACCTCTCTTTACTATTTCTTATATTAGTGAAGAGAGTCAAATCTTAAATTCAATAGAAAATTTGAATCATCCTCAAAATATGAAAATGATCATAGTTTTCAAGAAAAATGTAATATTGAATACTTGTCATCTTGACAGATGTCTTTATATTCTATGGAATAATTTGGTAACTCTACGGTTGAAATATTTCCAAGAATATCTTTGAACATAAACAAAAACTTGGAAAAAAAATTTTTATCACCAAAATTATACTTCATTGGCTGCTTATCAAACAACTCAGTGTAACTGTTTCAAACCACTTCTAACTAAATCTTAGACTCTTGATTTTGAGAGGGCTCTCTCAAGGGGGTTTTATGATATTGAATAATGATAGTACTAGATGGCTAACTCTATGGGAAATGTAACTTGTTTTTGTATGATTGCAGGTTGAAAAGTATGCAGGCTTGCTACCATTGGGCTATGGAGTCAGTGACGGGGATCTCAATGACAAAGGCTCTCCTTATGGAAGCTGAGGCATGTATACATTTAAATGAAATTAGAATAGACACACACAGATTTTACTCAATATATAAATATTCAAAGGAATTCAGAGCATGAGAAACATGAATTCTGAGTAATGAACATTAAGATACTGAAAAGCAGGACATTGAGAAAGATATCCAATAGTTTAATGCTTGAAAGGAAGTCAGAGCATGAAAAGCACGAATTATGAGTAATCAAACATTAATATATTGACAAAAAGTAGTAAGATACATAAGACAGAGTTCATGAAAATATCAAATGAATCTCAGGTGAAGGATGAAACCAATAGTCACTCTCTATTACTGATGAAAACCTTTTTACAATATTAGAAGTTAGCAGTAACATATTTCAACCCTTCATACATTGAAGTACTGTTTACTTATAGGCATCTAGCCTTTACATCCAATCAGCCAAATGGCTAGATCATTAAGTTCTTTTACTGACACCTAATCTAACCACAAACTGAATATTTATAACTAGAAACTGACACCTAATAAATTAGGAGTTAGAGTCCTAACATAACTCAAACACCTACTTATTAAATTGTTATCTAAAAATAATCCAACTTCCTCGAAAGGAATCATGTCCTTCAATAATATTTACCATAATCAAACATAACTACCCTCACTGTCTTCATGAGATTGTTCTGCCTACTATTAGGGAGTTGTTATGTTGATGATATGGCAGTATGATGAGCTGGCAGCTTCAAACCATCTTCATGACAAATGTTTCCATTTATAAATCCTCTATTATGATACTCTTTAGCACTGCTCTGATACTCTTTAACACTTTCCATGGAGAACAACTTTGAAAAAGTTACTTTCAAACCACTTCTAGATCTATGTTGCATAACCCTACTTTTTAGGAAAGCATTACCCTTGACTTCAACATTGTTTTGATTGATGACCTGGCTACATTACACTCTATTTGAGTCATAAGTATTTGATTATAAGCTCCCTTGACATGTTGTAGGAGTCCATCTATCCAAAAATACCCTTAAGAGACTCCAAAACCATCCAAAATAGTTCGCTACGAAAACAAGGCAGTTTCGTAGCGAGCTTTGGTAGTGTTGAAAAATGACTTCTGCACCCAAAAAATCTGCTCCTTTGTTGTTCCATGGTGTCAATCAAGTCATGACACATCCACACCATCAATATCCTTTCTTGAAAGCTGAAAAAAATGACTTTAGAAGCAAAAAGGCTGCTACAGGTTTTTTTGTAGCATTTTCCTCTCTTTAAGCCTAGGAAATGCTACGAAAAGAGGAAAGACTATATAAAAACATAGAATTTGTCTATTTCAAAGTTGTCTTCACAAAATGACCTTATTATTATAAAACCTGATCTTCTGCATTTTATGGAACTCATCAAACTAATGAGGAACACAATCAATCTCACCTTACATATTTAAAACATCTTTGCAGATTTTTCCTGTTTTTTCTGAAAAATAGGTCTTAGAACAGATCTTATATCTCCGAATCCATGATGTATTTTGAAAATATGGAGGAGGTTTCTGTCAATAATAATTTTATGAATAATAACCTCTCTTGGTTATTAGAAAACCATCTCCAGAGGTCCATAATATGCATTTGAAAAACATGTATAAAATAGGAAAACTCCATTTTCTGAAAATAGGGCCCAAATAAATCCTTGTATCTCCCAACTGATAGCACCTGTGAGAAAATTGAAAGAGGTTATTTTTCCTTGTTCTGTTAGTGACAATAACCTCTCTTATTATTTCAAAATTCATTTCTTTTCATCCATAATCCTCTCTTTAAAATTACTGCCCAAATAGTCCAAGAACACAACGATTTCTTTGTTAGCTCTAGAAGACATTTAAACAACTTGAACTAATGCATGCTTCAGTAAATATAGGGTCCTCCATGAATAGCTTAAGTTCCATGAGCTTCTATCTTATCCACAGAGCCTCCTTTGTGTGCTTTCTTGTACATGACCATCTCCTTTTATAACCAAGCTACCCTCTTAAAAAGGTGACACTTGTAAAGTCAAATTGGACAGCAAGTTGCTTGGTGTGATGAGGTAGCTCTCAAACAGTGACATTGAGATGTTTCACATGAAATAATGAATTTTGAGTGACAAATAGCAGCTTAGGATAAGGTTTTGTGTTTTAAATGACATCTCATGCTTTAATCATGACACATACATTCCAAAAAGGGTGATGATGACCTCAGACATAGTTATGTACCTTTGAATTAACCATAAAAGACTTGAATAACCTCCACCCTATCTCCTTCTAATCATTGACTAACACCTTGCATAAAATTTGAAAAGAAAAACAAAAAAACCTCTTTTCGTAGTATAGTTAGTTCATTTCCTGGAAGTTTCGCTACGAAACTATTAGGCAGTTTCATAGCGAAAACTGCCTTTTTACTCTGTAATTCGCTATGAAAACAAGAAATATTGGCTAAAGTGACCTTTTTGAATTCAAAATCTTGGGAAATGGAATATGTCAGCAAATGATGACTGATGGGACATGATGTGAAATATATGGAGGTGGTTTTGATATGAAATGAGGGTGATCTTGAAACTTAGGATAGGTTAACTATGAAAAAATGAAATTTCCTATGCCAAATTGAAAGAGGTTTAAGGAGACCTTACCCTTCTGAGGATTGAACTATATGACCATGTCAAATAGACTCACAAAATTATTTGTGGTAACAATTACAACAAGAAAAGTTAGTCAAAACATTACAACAACATTCTTCTGCATATGCATGGGAATACACTGACATGAAATGAATTAGTCCTAAGACTTGTGTACATCATATCTACATTAAGGAAAATTTTAAGCCTATCAGAAAAACTCAAAGAAGCATGAATCCAAATCTTAGGGAAATTGTGAAAGAAGAATTGCAAAAATTGTTGAATTTAAACTTAATTTATTTAATTTCAGACAGTCAGTGGGTTTCTCCCTTGGTGATTGTACCTAAAAAGAATGGTAAATGGAGAGTATGCATTGATTATTGAGAATTGAATAAAGCTACTCTAAAAGATCATTTTTCATTACCTTCGATAGATCAAGTATTGGATACATTGGCAAGAAAGAATTATTTCTCATTATTGGATGGTTTTAGTGGTTACAATCAAATTCACATAGCACCTAAAGACCAAGATAAAACCACATTCACCTGTCCATGGGGAACCTATGCCTACCAAGTACTTCCTTTTGGATTTTGCAATGCACCTGCAACATTCCAAAGGGCGGTATTAGGAATTTTCTTTGATGTAATACATGATTGTGTGGAATTATATATGGATGATTTTATAGTTTATGGGAATTCATTTGAAGAAGCTCTTGAAATTTTGGAAAATTTTCTTAAAATATGTAAAGAAGAAAATCTTTCATTAGGTCATGAAAATTTTTTTATGATGTTTACTGAAGGAATTGTGTTAGGACATCATATCTCGGGAGTTGGAATTAAATTTGACTCATCTTAGGTTGAAGTCATCTCCAAATTATCAGTTCCAAGTTGTCAAAAGGATGTTAGAAGCTTTCTAGGATTCACATGGTATTATAGAAGATTTATAAAAAACTTCACTAAAATAGCATCCCCACTCTTAAAATTTCTTACTAAAGATTGTGAATTCAGTTGGAATCCTGATTGCAAATTAGCATTTGAAACTTTAAAAACAAAAATTTCTGAAGCACCCATCTTAAAAGGTCCAAATTGGAAACTACCTTTTCACATTTCAACAGATGCTTCAGATACAAATCTGGGAATTTTATTAGGAAAAAAATATTTGATCCCCTATGCCATCTATTACACAAGAAAAAATTTGACTCCTGCTGAGTTAAATTACACTGTAACTGAAATGGAATTTCTAGTTGTTGTCCATGCTATTAACAAATTTATACATTACATCACCAGCTATGAAACCTTTATTCATACAGATCATTTTGCAATTAGATATTTAATGAATAAATCTATTACAAAGGGTAGAATCACAAGATGGTTATTACTCCTGCAAGAATTCAATATAACCATTCTAGTCTGACCTGGAAAACAAAACACAGTTGCTAATTTCCTGTCTAGAATTAAAAAAGATAAAAATAATACTCTAGTAGAAGATAATTTTCCTGATGAATATATCTTTTCAATATCTACTAAATCTCCTTGGTTTGCAGATATTGCTAATTACTTATCTATGGGAAAGTTACTTGCATACTTGTTTCCTAAAGAGAAAAGAAAAAGTATTCAAACAAGTGCATTTTACTCATGGGTTAATGATGAATTGTATAAAACAGGTCCATATCTCATCATCAGAAGGTGTGTTCGAGAAGATGAAATGCTTGAGATTCTGAAGGCATGTCACGATGAACCCTGTGGTGGACACTTTGCTGATAAGAGGACTGAATATAAAATCCTTCATTTAGGATATTATTGGCCATCCATCTTTAAATATTCCCAGGAGTATGTCAAAATGTGTGACGACTGTCAAAGAATGGGGAAACATGTTCCTATAGATGAAATGCCCTTACAACCTTAGGTACTCATCGAGCCATTTGTAAAATGGGCCCTGGATTTTGTTGGACCAATCAATCCACCATCAAATCAAGAGAAATATATTCTAGTTTGTACTGATTATGTCACTAAATGGGTAGAGGCTAAAGCACTTTATTTAGCTAATGAAAAACCTGTAGTTAATTTTCTCTTTGAGGATATTTCCACTAGTTTTGGTGTCCCAAGATAAATTGTGACAGATCAGGGATCTCAATTGACATCCAAGTTGGTGCAGAGGATTTTCGATGAATACAAGATTAAACATAGAAAATCCACTCCATATCATCCACAAGAAAATGGTCAAGTGGAGTCTACCAATAAAGTGATCGAAGCAATCCTCGTAAATATTGTACATATACATAGGAAGGATTGGATAGATAGGCTTCCTGAAGCCTTATGGGCCTACCAGATTACATGGAGGAATACAACAGGACATACTCCCTATGAACTTGTTTATGGGAAAAAAGTCCTATTTCCTATAGAATTTCAGATTAAAACCTTCAAGATGGCAATCAAATCGAGGCTTGATTTATTAGAAGCCCAGAAGAATAGAGTGGGGCAACTTAATGAGCTTGATGAGATCAGGCAAGATGCAGTTCAAAGAACCAGTCTAGTCCAGCAACAAAGGTCCAAATGGCATGATAAATATATAAAGGAAAGAAAGTTTCAAGCAAGAGATTGGGCACTTTTGTTCAATTCAAAGTTCAAATACTTTCAAGGAAAGTTTCAGACTCATTTTCTTGGGCCTTATGAGATTGAAAATTTTTTTGACAATGGAGGAGTCAGGATAAGGACAATTTATGAAGAAAAGGTACCTCTTCTTGTGAATGGACATCGATTACAAGTCTATCATAAGCCAATTACAAAGGAGGAGTTCATCAAAATTTTCCAAGATAATACTGATATGAAGTTGGTGAAGAAGAATCCTTCTTCTTCCCCAACTTAGTCTTCTTTTTATTTTCATATCCAATAATAATAATAATAATAATAATAAAATTATATATATATATATATATATATATATATATATATATATATATATATATATATATATAATTCAAAAAAAAAATATTATATAAGTGTGAAAACCAATCAATGATTGGCATCCTTATACATAAAATATAAGATGAAAATAAAAATTCTGACATCTTATATTTTCTATCCCATTCTAAAATCCCAAAAATATTTGTTTCCTTTCTTTTTCTGAAGCAATAAAATAAGTAGCTACAGAACTACTTCCATTTTGCAATTGTCATTCCATTCTGTAGATGTCATTCCATTCTGCAGTTCATATCACATTCTACGGCTATGTTACATTTTCTTACAGCCTACTGAAGCAAACATACAGAGCACAAGAAATTGAGAACTCCATTTGAAGATCATGCTGAAGGACACCTGAAGAATCAACACCAAGGAAATAACAGCAAAAGTTTAGTTCTAAACGTATGTTACAAACAAAATTCAAACTAATAAAACAAAAAATTAGCATATATAATGTAGATGATCACATGTTGCCTCAATATGTCATCATTTTATTTGATTTGGACTCACATCATTTCATAAACCGACAACATCATCCATATCGTATCTCATAACAATCCATAACGGATTTTCCCATTTATGATTAAACGTTCATATCCTACTTTTGTAACCCATTCATCCATGTTTCTTAAAACCCAATCAAGTATTCATTTCACTCATATTTTCCTACAAACCCTCAACGTCCTTAACCAGATCTACAAGACTCTTCATGGAATGAGACATGGGTTTTATAGTGAGGATTGAACCAGTGCAAGAAAAATTCATGGAGGGTTATCCTTAGATAAAAGAGATGTTGTAGAAGGTTAAATGGCTTAGGTTTATCGAAAATTTTGATGGATTACATCAAGATATCACTAAGTCTTTTGCAAGGTCTTTCGACGGAATAGAGGTCGAAATATGAGACATAAAAGTTTCAATAACCAATTCCTTCATAGCTGAAGCTACATATCTCCCAAGAACTGGCAAGTGATGGTTTAAAAACAAATAATTTCACAGTGAAGCATGTAAATTTTTCCTCAAGAATCCAAGGATGGACACGTTTGTTTACAAGAAAGGTATTCCTAGCTTAGCACTCAAGAAAAAATGGAGAAATATGTGTTTAATTTTACAAAATTTTATCACTTGTGAAAGAAGATTTGGCTACATGTTTGTTTATCATGCTCGGTTGTTAATGAATGCTTTGGAGGATGGAGAAATAAACCTCCATTTATCTCTATTGAACAGTTTGAAAAGAACGTCAAAAAATGTACAAAAAAGATTTCAGTTCATAGACAACACTATGCACCATCATGGGTTAATAAAAATACTTCTTGAATTCCATTTGAAAAGTATAGGAGACTCTTGGGATAGTTTCCTAATCAGAAACCATTTCCAATATCATCCAGAGTAACCTAAGGAATACAAGACTAGAAAAATTAGAAGGAATATTGATACAAGCATTTAGGACAAATCTCCACCTCTATTATCACTCAGATTTTCCTTGAAGTTGTTGGAAGAGGAAAGGGGTCCGAGGTAACCACAAACCAACTTTTAGGTACATAATCTAGCCAATCTGTACCCAAAGAGGGCTCTCTCTGTAAAATTTAGCTTTATTTTGAAATATATTAGGCTAGTTATGAAAGTTCAGGGATTTTGATTGAAATTGGGTGATGAAATTCTATAGCAGAGGGTAAGACCGAGTAATTTAGGCCATTGGGCTTATGGAGTCAAAGAAGATGGCTTAACTAGATTAAGTTTCTCAACAAGACATGGTTTCACAGGGCAAGGTAATCAAATAAAGAACAATCATAAATCTTAAATGAATGGAATGGGCTTGAAATGGATGAAGGGAAACTAAGAATCCTTCAACATATTCAAAAGAGGGAACTTGACTGACTGTTGACAAAGAGAAATTAGGAATCCTTTATCAAATAATCAAAATGAATAAACTAGAAAATAGGAGCAATTAAGAATTCACTGTTTAAACTAGTTTAAAAGAAAAAATTAAGAACAATAACGATTGAAAACAGATTGCACTTAAGCACTTTCTAAATTATTCCTTTTCATTTATCATTCAGATATGAAACACAGATGATATAATAAACAAGTATAAAACTTCAAAACATAATAGATAGATGACTTATTGATCCGTTGTTTGATTCAAGAATCCTGTGAAAAGTCCCTTGCATCAATTCCTTATCCAGCTGGCCATACGAAATTTGTCCAACAGCACTTTATTCCAAAGTAATCAATGTTACAGTAAAGTCTAAGAATCCACCCCCCCAATACTCCAATTGAGGGAGTATTTATACAAAAAATTGTAAAAAATATCTCCTAACAAAATGAGATATAATCTAGGATGACACATGGATATATTACAAGAAAATAGAGACAGATGGTCTCGTAGATAAGAGAAAGGATAACCGATGTTGTGCTGTTTCCTTCCTTTGAGAATGTGCTGGAGGCAGGCCCTATGATTGGGTTTGCTGCTGTCCTCTTTAGTAATTCTGTGCTGGCTGCTCTGTTTCACTGATACTCTTTACCTGTACTGATACACTTTAACCTCTGTTTATCCTTTTATCCTTCTTATCATGACTTACTGTAGTAAATAATCAAAATTCATGCAAGGATAATATTTACAAAAGTTCTAAAATTTCTTCCCACCATTTATCTTCCAGTATTCTGGTTCTTTGCAGCTTCCTTAGAGTTTCATCTGTCTCTGTATATCTGAAGAAAGTAGGCTGAATTGGGAATAAATGCTTTACCTCATGCTCAAGATAAAACAAATTCTCCAATCTGTCATGAAGATTTTTGCCTGTAGGCAATGCTGCCGCTGATGAACTAGTTGAGGAACTAGCCTGATTGTTAGCATGCTTGTTCAATTTCTCAACATAACTTTCAAGGTTCATTAGTTTATCCTCTGAAACTAAAGGACTTGGCAATCCTTTATTCAATAGTGTATCCAATATTTTTGTGAAGGCATTGATTTCTTCTTGCATATCAGAGCATCTTCGTTCTAGATTCTGCATCAGAGTTCTTTTAGTAAAAACTCTTTTTATCTCCAAAATTGTTGTTGTTCTATCCTGAATGCCGAGTTCTTCAAGTTGATACTTGTTCTTAGTATTCAAAAAATGTATAAGTTCATTGGCTTCTTCAGGCATGTTTCCTAATTCTTCTCTTGCTTTTAGAATTTCTTCCATAGCCAATTTAACTAAATCATTCTGCTCATACATTATTTGAATTGATGGCCAAACATCTTCTATTGACTGAATGATGTTGTCCCAAAGAATTTATTTTATTTCCTTTAAAGGCTTCTCCAATGTGAGATCCTTCTCCAATGCTCTGACCAATTTTTATAATCTGTTGATCTCTCTTGTTTTCTCTGCAACACTTATCTTTGAGAGATCATATTTTTGTTCTAAAGTGGTGAATTGTACCTTTGTTCTTTGGAGCTCTGTCACTTGGAGTTTCAATTCCTCCATTGATTTTATTAATTCTTCGGTACTTAAATTGGAAGCATTGACCTGTGATAATTCTGCTGGCTGACCTGTTGTGGTTGTACCTGTAATTACTTCTGTTGTAGATGCTGGAATATTAGGCTGCTTGTCTTTTAATGCCTTTTCAAGCTCTTTTTCAGTTTCATTAAGTTGCTCATTCAGTTTCAAGAGAAAATCCATCAATTCTTCTTTAGAGATTTTCTTTATGATTTCTGCAGTCTGTGGATGCCTTTAGGTTGGTAACTTCATTTGTTTTCTCAAGGTTGCAATATCATCATCTTTCTTCTTGATCAAGGCTTCTATACCCTTGACATCTTTGGGATTATGACCCAATCCAATAATTATTTCCTCCAAAGTCTTTATTCTGTTGTTCTTAGCCTAGGAAGAGGCTTTCTCAAGATGTAATTGAGCATTAGTATTCTCCAAAGAATCCTGCAATTTATGGGTCATCATTGATTTATCAGTCAAAGTAGAATAAATCATTTCATTTGTTTGTTTATGTAGCTCAATCTGATCCAAAGAGTGAATATCCTTTGCTATGACTTCAAAATTAGTTCTGATATAATCTGCAGCTGTTTGAGGCTACTGAACTTTGGTTTTGAAGTGACTCATTATCATTTTACCCTACTGGATGTCATAGGCTGACATCAATCTTTGTTGATTCTTAGGAGCCATCTTCAAATATTGATTGTAAACTTGAAGTCTTAGTGGATCATTTCTGGCCTTTATATTTATGAATGTCCTTTTAATATCCCAGGCATCTTTTACTGGTGGTTTGAAAGAAGATACTTCCACACTTTGTTGCCTTTGCAACCCTTTCCTCTTTGAATTATTGGATGTTCCACTGACTGTACATGTTTTCTGACTACTTAAATTCTTCTCTCCTCTGACTATCAGGGATTTCTTGAACAGATTCTACTTCCAGAAGAGGATTCAATTTTTTTCTTTTAACATCAGGCTGTTCTGAAGATCCACTGATAGGGGTAGCTACTTCTGCATCTCTCTTCTTACCTGTTTCTACATTGATAGGAGTTTGTAAAGTTGAAATTTTTGCCACATTGGTCTGAGTAGGAGAAATATGTATTTGACCATGTTCTTTAGAAGTTTCAGGTTGTTCTGTCATTGTGAATTTATCTGTAACTTGTATATCAGCCTCTTTCTCCTTCCCTTTAGATGCTACTATAGCCAATGCACTGATTTCCTGTAAATTTTGCTGAGAAGTTCCAGCAGAAGAAGGACCAATTCCTGGTCTTTGCACCTGTTCAAAAGAGTCTAGGTCAAGTATTTTTTCAAGGTCTTTCATAACATTTTCAATACTAACCTGTTCACTATCTTGTTCTATCAATGTCCCTTCCATCCATTCATCCATATTGGCAAATTGTTCAATTTCTGGGATTCTATGATGAAGGTATGGTGATAATTTGTTTTTCATCCTTCTATCACAAATAAAGTTGTTTGGGTCATAAGGTACCCAGTAGAAACTTTTTTGTAATTTTAGATAGTCTTCTAAGATTCTTTCAACTTCTTTTCCTGCATCCCTAGAATTGCAGATAAAAGGACCTAATTGACTTTTAATTCTGAGTTGAGCTTTTTTCTTTGCATTGAAAAAATGAACTATGTCTGAATTTATCATCTGTCTGAAATAATCTAAAGCAAAGAGTCTCATTGGGACATATTTTGGTAACTTGAAAGGGAATAACTCACACCCATATATTCTGATTTCTGTGTGATTTCGGTATAGGTACCAATCACCTATCCTGTATTGTTTAGAAAGTTGGAGAATTTTCTTCATGTCATTATTGACCCTAGGAGGGGAGACTCCTGTTAATAAAGTGGTTGCAAGATGCAAAAATAAGTCAATGAACTCATTGTAAGAATAAGGAGAATCAGAGGAATTATGAGTGATTGCAGACCAAAAGATTACAGACCTAGGGTTTCCTTTGGCATCAAGTTTCTTGACCTGGAAAGGAAAAATTTCTGATTGGTAGTAAAGCATGAGATGGTATATAACATAGGAATATTTGAACACTCTTTCATTCTCTAATCTCATGAACTGATCATGGATTTTATCAGCAATGTAGGAAGAAAAATCATATTTGACAGTAGGGGGTTGTCCAGGGGTAAAAATTGACAACAATACTAGGGTTAATTGATCAACATATTCACTAGTATTGAAACTCGTTATAGAGGATATCATATTCAAAATAAGCCTGCCCACATCAGTGAAAAAGGTATAACCATAAGGGGGAGGGCCTTTGGGCTGATGTTCTGGCAACATGAAGATTTGGCAGAGGCAATTTAACTCTTCTTTGGATAAATTGGCTGATTTCTCAAGTAAATATCCCATGGAAAGGGGAGTCAGGGCTTGACCAGGCTGAAACTGTAACATTTCATTGATAGATTAAGTAGTTATTGGGAAAAGGATGGTTTGATTCGGGGACAAGACTGCTCGTTGATTGGGATCATAATTGGCATGGAAATAATGGATTATTTCAGGAAAAATGTGGACTGAGGGGAGAATATACATGGGAAGATTGGATTCCCATAATCCAAAAATGTCAGAGCCGTTTAGGTAGTTATCTCTATAGTGGCAAAAAATTCGAAGAGGATTTTCACTGAGGACAAGGTCTTTAACTTGAAAATCTGTATCTACTAAAGGAAGATAGTCTAAATCTCTGTGAGGGGCATTTAGGGGTGCGACATTCAAAGCCACAGGAATTTCCATTTCTGTTTCTTGTGGATTCAAAAATGAACTCATGTTTTGATGAAAAAAACGAGCACGATCACAGGTTTGCGAATGTAATTGTAATTTTGGGAATTTGAGGAATAAAATGAAGACCAATCTTGAACCCTATTTCAGTTTTTCGAGTGGAAGTAAAACAAAAACCAGGATTTTACAGAGTTCAACGGGAATTTGGGTAAATACTTATTTTCCGGGGAATGAACAGTAGCTAAAACAGGTGTTGACTATGGCAGATGAATTCTGGAATACTCAACTGCAATTTTCCTCAGCAAGGTGGCAGTTGACAAACTTCAATAGTTGATTTTGGAATTCGTTGCATGGGACACTAGTCACTGCACGAGATAGTGAAAATGACGCGGTTACATTTGTTTTATTTGCAAAGTCAAAGGTTGGCGGGTTTTTTATTATTTTAATGGATGAAATCATCAAGTACGGTGGCTTCGTCACGAGAGGCAAGTGGTAAGTGGTATTCATCGCACAGCTTTTGGGGAAGGGTGGTTTTCAACGGAGGGCGAGCGATTCCATACGATACGCGACATGTGGCGTGGCACTGTTCAGAAAACCACTTGGCCATCGCGTGTTATCGTTCGGACGTGGATGGGCAGAAATATGGACGTTAACCGTAGATCTCATATTGGTCAATCGAATGGCCTTCAGGAAAGGAAGATGACGGGAAATTAATAGAGCGGACCCAAAGTGATTAAATGTGAATTAATTGCATCGCGGGAAATTCTATTGATGGATTAGGTTATTAATTAACCATGACGGTTAATTAATCCCTTTATATGGCGGAGTGTCGGGTTTATTTATTAATTGGAAATTTCAACCAATTAATCACAATTAATAATTATATGGTTATTTTTCAACCAAAGGGGCGGGATATATAGTATATGGAAATTTTTTATATTTAAATTAATACGGGGAAAGGGGAAATTTTCATAGGGATTTAATATAATAAATTAGAAATTAATATGGAAGATGAATAGAAGCGCTAAGTGTAAAACATCAAGGTAATGTATTTAACTTATTCTTTTATGAATAGGTTTTTTATGAAATATTGCATAATTTTCCTAAGTAAAATGGGATTTTAATTTTTTAGAAGTGAGTGAATGTCATGATGAATGATTTTAAGTACTTAGGCTTTTCCAATTATTGGGCCGAGAGTTCGGTCCCTCCAAAAGTCAAGGAAATGCCTTGAGCCCCTCTAATTTTCAAATGCTTTAGTACTTAGGGGAAATTAGTGAAACTTTTTAGGGAAAAATGAGAGGGGAAGTTAATAATTTGACTTTGCTTTGCTTGAAATTCTTCCATTATAATGTCTGCCTTGCACTTGTGATGAAAGTAAAGTTTTAACACATCTAGAGTCATCATCCATCACATGTAATTATGCAACAACATCTACCTACCCTACCTACTTTACCCTACCATTTTTTCTTCTTTATTAGGGTGCACTTAGACTGGCAAACCCTTATCATACTTTTTCTTTTACATGTAGAAATCTATCTAATTCTAACCTTATTACATCTAAGGGCTTAGATTAAACTGTTGAGCTCTTTTTATTTACTCTACCTATCTACTCATCTGCCAAGATTAAACAGTTTGGTCAGATTTTATTCTCTATCTCTAAAACATAAAATTGAAAAATGAACTAGCCAAGCTTAAACTATTTGACTGTTCATAAATTGTGGCATAAAATACAAGTTGCACACAATTGCTTCTTACAGAAAATGAAATAGTAGTAGCATTTGGATTTGCACACTTTCCTTGGCCTTTCTTTTAGTGGGGTTCATTTTCTTTTACTTTTTTGGCCATTTTATTTTTTCACCCTTTGATTTTTCTTTTAGGGTATACCCTCTTTACATTTTTTAAATTTTTTGATTTTTTTGATAATATGGAAAACCTTTGCAACAAGGAAAGGTATGAACATATTACATAGCCCATTAAGTCAATCATGATATATGACACCTATTGGTATAGGAGTCTAACAACCTCCACTACAGTATGAGGAAGAGTAACTCACCCTTATGGAGTTGATGAAAAATAAGAAACAGGGTGGAGTCAAGACAAGAGGAAAAATAGAGAAGAAGAGCAAGGTTACAAGTGAATAAAACTAAAACCCTCCATAGCCAAGCAGAAGCTCTAGACTCTGAAAATCCATGAATAAGACACCAGCACAAGGAACATAGATTTTGAATTTAGATGAGGAACCTCAAGTTCCATCACCCATCAGTGTATCTCCTCCACATAGTCCTACACATTCTCTTGTACATAATTTTGAAGGCAATCCAAGAAGAAAATATCCAGCCATTAACCCATAACAGCAAGAGATATATGACTATATTGAGTCATTTGAGAAAATAAATGCAGAAGTGAATCCAAGTATGCAAGAACAACTTATTAGTCCAAAATAACCTTTGGTTAACACCCTCAAGCAAGAAATCTATGAGCTAGAGTTACTAAATAGGCACATTAAATAGGAAAATGAAGCTTTAAAACAACAGAACCAATTGGAGGAAGTCATCAGTGATAACGCCATCCTACATTTGGGACTGTGGTACAAAAATAACATGAACTAAAGAAAAAGAACAAATCTCTGAATAGGGTAGTCATCAACCTCAAGTACAAACTCCTTATGAGGAAGCCCAGGATGGCAGTCACCTCAATGAAAAGAAAGAAGATAAAACTAGATGTATTAGCAGAGGTATCTAAACAAATGTAGTAGGAGAAGAAAGTTCACATTTTTGGTAATTGCATGAGGACATGCAATGGCTTCTTAGTGTGGGTATTTTGAACCTCAAAATTTTGCTTTCTCTGACACCCTTTTTCATCACTTCTTCCTACCTTTTCATAAATCCATAACTCCAATCAATGATAAATGACATATTCTATCTCATAGAATGCATTTGAATGGTCTCTATTTTATATTTTGATATTTCTTGTTATTTATATGAATTTTTGTAACTCAGCAACAGAACGTGTGTTATTCTGCAGCTAATTTTCATTTTCGCAGCTACTGTGATGGTTTGACGGGTTTTGAGAAACGAATGAAGGAACGAGTCACATGGGCATCTTTGGAATGATTCACACATGGATCCCATCCTATCCACATGTTTGAATTCGATAGAAAAGGGTGCCTATGCTCGTGGTCAAGGTTCGGTCAAAGGACATGATCCGAGAACGAAAGACTCTTGATTTGCTCTGACGTGGAAAATTGAGAGTTAGCTACTTAGATTTTTCTTCTGTATTTCAGTTATAATTTCCATCTGTATGTGGAAATACCTTAAGGCAGTTACACTAAATTTTTTTTAAATATCAGTCATTTTGAAATTGGAAGACAGTCTTAATTATTGTGAATGTTGTGTGTGCCTTAAAGCTTTGTTTTGATAATACGAAGACCATGTTTGTTTATTCCAGATCCTTTTTGATGCGCATGGTCTACTAGGATTTCAACTCATTCTATTGCAGAGGGCCCCTGCAAAGAAAGGAGGTTTCATTGGTTTTTTTTAGTTTAAATTTTATTAGCTATGTTTTGTCAATTCGTATTTAGATTTGCATTTCTTTTATAGTTAACTTGCAGTTGATTCTTAGATCAAATTTCTTACTGTTTTAGAGATTAAATTCATGAATGCTTTCTTAGAATTAGTTTTAAATTAAGTGTGTAATATTATGCTTATCAAAGCATCTCAAGAAAGTAGTTTTTCTATTTTCCAAATTGGATTTTGTTTGAAGCATTGGAGCATACAGTTATCTTAGTTTTCTTTTACATGTTTTTATAATGCTTTCTTGTTGGAAATATTTTTATTGATGGCAAAGGAATTGGAAAAGACAGGAGCAGCACCTAAACTATCCATAAGGCAAAAGAGACAGAAAGGTGGCAGAGGCAGCAGATGAGACAGAGAAGTAGAGTTGAATTAGGGGTTTAATATAGTTTGCAAAGGAGATGACCAAAGGGAGAGCTGCTAGGAAGAGACAAGGTAATATATTGAAGGACAGATTGAATATCTGGCTAAGATTTGTATATGTTAAAAAAGAACTGGGGAATTGTGTTAAGCATGAGTAAATTTGGAATGTATATGACCTATCTGATCAATTTCATAATGGGCAGAGGATACCTACGGTGCCCGGAGAAGAATGAAATCTTTTTTAAGGATATGTGTATTATATGTATTGACTGATGTAATTATTGTGTGGAATCCCCTGAATCTCTTAGTGAATGGATTTAAAAGTGAAAACCTGTTGAGGAATCATGGTGGTAGGATTCGAATTCCGGGATGAGACCTTCTTGTAATGAAGATCTGGCTTAGTTTGATATTTGCAGTCGTGGAATTTCTTGGTTGAATATATAGGGGGCTCTCGAGGCATTCAGTGTATCCATTGAAGAACTTAATGGTGGCAGAGATATGATGTTTTTTTAATGTACAAGTAGAAGCGGAACTGTGACAGGATAGAACTCCAAAATTGAAGGTTGACATGTTATATATATCATAGTAGAATTGAGGAATGACATTGAATTGTCACGAGTCAATGTTTGTAAGGAAATCCCGTCGGAAGAGAACTACATTTGTTCGTTGGTTATTGGAAATCCTGCCAAAGATAGACCAGAGTTATAGCGCAAACCCAGATTAACCCTTTGGAATCATGAACGGAACCTTGAGCGAAGGGCGGAACCACGAAGGAGGAACAGTGAAGGAGGTTTATGGTTTTCATAGCACCGCTTTCAACGGGCAAGCGGTATTCAATAAGTGGGGAGCGATTCCATAGAACGGGCGAAACGCGTCCCTGTACGATTCTAAAAAACCACTTTTTATTGTGTGCCATCGCACGTTATAGTTCGACCCAGGACGCCCAGCGATATCGTTGAGCGTTGTTGATCTGGGAAGGGGTCATCAGACGGTCGTCATTTGTTGAAGATGCGCGAAGATTAACACAGGTACGGCGGACCATCGCACGTTAACATTCGGCATCGGAGGTCGAGCGATATGCATATACGCCGTTGATCTGGAAGCTTGCTAATCTAACAGTGATCGAACGCTGGACTTGCGCGAAGTTTACCTATGGTACCATGCGCGTATTTGATTGTCTATTGACTATATTTGTGGGCCCGGAGTAAAAGGTTTACCATATTATTTGGAAGGGTTAAAAAAGGGTTAACTTTAATCCTAAAGTTCTGTTCAAAATTCTAAATATATTTATTTATCAATTTCTTCAAATTGATAAATAAAAATTAAAAGGAGATTAAAAAAAAGCCCTGTGGGATAAACTAAAAGGAATACTGTCAGAGGAATACCATTAGAAGTTCGTGGTTTTGACTCATGGTTTTAATAAAGGGAAAACTATATAAGGAGAAGAAAAATAAAGAACGAGGTGTGCATTGTGAGGGTAGTGAATAAAAATTTCTAAAAAGAATATCTGTATGGGCGAGCTCTATTCTTAACTGATAAATCTAAAACTACAATGCACCCATGAATATAATGATGAATCTCTGGTGTGAATGACGGATGAAATCATGATGAACTAGTGTGAGTATACATAAAATAAATAAATCTGGTGACCAGCAAGGTATGTAGTATATGAAAGTTGATGAAACGTGGTCCGCAGTGGTGCTGAGGGTCGAAGCCTTCAGAGAGGGGGTTATAGCTCCCTTCCAGTGGTAGCTGGTAAACGAGAGCAGGGGGTAGTAGCTCCCTTCCAGGAGAGGCTGGTAAACGAGAGAAGGTTGAAGCCTTCTGCAGGTGGGTGCCTGCGTGCTGGTATAAATCTGCACCAACATATATTGCAAGAAGTTTTCTCTACAATAAATATTGAAGACTGAGATTACAACAGCGGTGGTTTTCTCCCGAATTTGGTTTCCACCTTAAATCCTGGCGTTCATATGTGTTGTTTTGTGTGATGGTTTGTTCTGTTATTTATGTTCGTGCTTAATGCTTATCTGATGAAATACTCTAAGTAAAGACATAATAAGATATCTGGACATACATATTGGATGCAGTACTGTAACATATGGTTTTAAGAGAAAATAAAGAAAAATTGTTCAGTCCTAAATACTAATTCACCCCCCCCCCTTTCAGTATTTTTCCCAACAATTGGTATCAGAGCCAGGTCCTTCTGAAAAAGCTTAGCCGCTAGAAGGAATATCAATCAAGATGGAACATCATCTATTAGGCCTCTGCTCTTTAACAGAAATAATTTAATCTTCTGGAAAAAAAGGATGATATCCTATCTTCAGTCTCTGGGAGCAGAGGTATGGGCAATTGTTGAACAAGGATATCAATACCCAGCTGCAGTACCAACAGATCCGACGGAAAGAAAGAATTATGAAACGAATGCAAAGGCGGTCAATGCTCTATTGGGAAGTCTAACTGAATCAGAATTTGTCAAAGTCATGCAGCTGAATACAACCAAGACAATATGGGACAAAATCATTCTAAGTTATGAAGGTGATGCAAAGGTAAAAAGTGCTAAACTCCAAACTCTCATAATTCAATATGAGAATCTAAAAATGGATAATGAGGAGAGCATTGCCAATTTATTTTTACGTCTTGATGATATTTTAAATCGTATGAGAAATCTGGGAGAAACAATAACCGAATCTACCTTGGTTGAGAAAGTCTTAAGATCACTAACGACAAAATTTGAGTCAAAATTTTCTGCCCTTGAAGAAAAGCAGGATCTTCAAAACCTTACTGTGGTGCAACTTCATGGCATACTAACTGCATATGAAATGAGAAGAGGAGGACCTTCTGAAGTCAAAGAAGCAAACTTTATAACTTCTAAAAAAGGGAAGGAAGTACAAAAAATAGAAGGATCAGGATATATCTTAGAAGAATATGAGATAAACTTTGTAAAGAAACTTCAACTTGGCACAGGATGGTTCAGAGGTAAGCTTCCTTTCAAATGTTTTGATTTTGGAAGAGTTGGTCATTATGCTGCTAAGTGTCCTTATAAATAAACACATAAAAAGGGGAAGGAAGTAGCAAAAAGGAATAAGAATCGTTTTAGCACTAGAAAGAGTTACTATACTCATGAAGATAGTGATGGGTTTTCTGATAGTGAGGAAGAATGTGAACAAGATCTTAGACTTCTCATGGCATTTGAAAAAGAATCTAGAGAAGAAAAAGATACTTTTGTGGATGCTCTAGAAGACAGTGATTTTCTTGATGAAAACAATAAACTCAAAATTTGCTTAGAAGAAAGTGAAATAATCATAGAAACTCTGAAAAAGCAGCTTGAAGAAAAGGAGAAACACAATGAGAAATTAGAGTGTGAAGTAGTAAGCCTAAGAAAAGAACTTGAGAAAGTAAAAACTCTGAATCTTAGATTTGCTAAAGGATCTGAAACATTAGATGAGATTATCAAGGTACAACGGTCTCCTCTTATAAAGACCGGTCTTGGATATATTGGAGAATCTTCTCAGGCTTCAGCACCAAATTATCTAAAAGCAGTTACAGCTGGTTTAAAACATGCTGCCACTCAGCAAGGGAATAAAGAATCTTTATAGATAAAGCATGATCATATCAATTCAAAAAACACTAACAGGAATATCTTTTAAAGAAACACCAATCAACAAGGAAATTCATATAGAAGATTTTATGATCGCAGAAATTTCTTCTTCAATGGACAATTTTTCTCATGTCACAATTTTGGTCATAAAGTTGTTCAATGTGTTGCATATAAAACCATCATGACAAGAGAAGAAAGAAAGAAAAGGATTGATATTGAAACAAATAAGAATACTTATAACAAATTTTCTCCTCTTCAAAATGAAGTTGAATGTGCTTATTGCAATAACTTTGGCCATGAAGAATCTGAATGCAGGAGCAAAGTTCAGCCAAAAGAACATGTTCCTTCAAGCTCCAAAGTATGGAAAAAGAAGGAATTACAGGTTGAAAATTGTGGCATAGTATTATTTGCAGAAGATGAAGAAAACCAATGGTACATTGATATTGGATGCTCAAGACACATGACAGGTGATAAAGACAAACTTCTTGCATATAGTGCTCTAGAAAAAGAAAAAAAAATGTTACATTTGGAAATGATACTCCTGCGGTCATTAAGGGAAAAGGGTCTGTTTTTCTAAAAGAATAGGTGAAAGCTAATGAATTCATGTATGTGGATGGATTAAAACATAACTTGTTAAGTTTAAGTCAAATGTATGATCAAGGAACTGAAG
Source organism: Pinus albicaulis (assembly GCA_034641835.2). Taxonomy (NCBI): domain Eukaryota; kingdom Viridiplantae; phylum Streptophyta; class Pinopsida; order Pinales; family Pinaceae; genus Pinus; species Pinus albicaulis. The sequence continues at coordinate 922,736,733 of CM076574.1, read as the reverse complement.
TTGTCTTTAGTTCAAAAGAATGTGTGGTACGTGATCTTGATACAGGTAAAGAAATTATAAAAGGAAAAAAAACTCCAAACAACCTATATATATTGAAGAACCCCAAAGAACAATGTTATTTGAGTAAATCTTCAGAAAATTGGCTATGGCATAGAAGGTTGGGGCATCTGAGCTTCTCTCAAATCAACAAATCAAGTAGACTTAAATATGTTCGTGATCTTCCCAATATTACTCTACCTGAAAATATCATATGCAAATCTTGCCAATTCGGCAAGCAAACCAGGGTACAATTTAATGCGAAGGAAGGATCATCAAGTAAGCCTCTTGAACTCATTCATACTGACATAAGTGGACCTATGAGGAAAAAGTCACCACGTGGTGAAGAATACTATATCTTATTCATTGATGATCTCTCTAGAATGTGTTGGATTGGGCTGCTTAAACACAAAGATGAAGCATTTGAGAAATTTTAGATCTTCAAAGCACTAGTTGAGAATGAATTAGATCTAAAAATCAAGTGTCTCAGATCTGATCGAGGAGGAGAATATACATCCAATGAATTCCTTGAATTCTGTGAACAACATGGCATAAAAAGACAGTTCTCTGTAGCTAGCACTCCACAATAGAATGGCGTTGCAGAAATAATGAATAGAACAGTTCAACAAATGGCTAGAGCTATGCTTGATGATTCTGGAACACCTGACACATTTTGGGGAGAGGCAGCACATACAGTAGTAAACATTCTCAACAAAGCACATGTTCGTGTAAATAGTGATAAAACTCCATATGAACTCTGGTATGGTAATCCTCCCACTATAAAGCATTTTAGAATTTTTGGGAGAAAATGCTTTATCAAGAATAATGATGAAAAACTTGGCAAGTTTGAACCCATAGCAGATGAATGAATATTTCTTGGTTACTCCTCTAGGAGTAGGGCATATAAATGTTACAATAAAAGACTGTAGAAGATTGTTGAATGTATTGATGTTGTTATTGATGAGTCTCCTGCAGCTCCAAAAGAAGAAAAGCAAACAACAGATGAAGATGATGATGACACATATCCTTCTACATCAAATAGTAATGATACAAACAGTGAACCCAGTGAAGAACCCGAAGAGAATTTGTCTGAAAAGGCTCCATCTAGATATGTTCAAAAGAATCATCCAGAATCTCAAATTTTGGGAGAAAAGGATCAGGTATACAAACAAGGACTCTTGTGGGATGTACTAGCAATCTGGCATTTCTGTCCACTATTGAACCTCACAGTGTCAGTCAAGCTAGCAAAGATGAATGTTGGATTCAAGCCATGAATGAAGAGCTTGATCAAATTGAAAATAATCACACTTGGGAATTAGTACCAAGGCCTCATGACAAAAATGTCATTGGAGCTAAATGGATATTCAAAAACAGGTTAAATGAGAATGGGGATGTTATAAGAAATAAAGATAGACTTGTGTGCAAAGGGTATGCTCAACAAGAAGGTATATACTTTGAAGAAACCTTTGCTCTTGTAGCCAGACTTGAAGCCATAAGAATGTTTCTTTCTTTTTCAAGCTTCCAACAAATCAAAGTTTATCAAATGGATGTTAAATCTACTTTTCTCAATGGTGATCTAGAAGAAGAAGTTTATATAGAACAACCAGAAGGATTCATTTTGGGAAATGATGAAAATCTTGTTTGTAGACTTAAAAAGGCTCTATATGGTCTCAAACAAGCTCCAAGGGCTTGGTACTATCGTCTTGACAAATATCTTCATCAACAAGGATTTTCAAAGGGGTCTGCCGATAGCAACTTATACACAAAAATTGAAAATGATAAACTATTGATTGTGGTTGTATATGTTGATGATATCATTTTTGGAAGTAATGAAGAGTCTATGAGTCAGAAATTTTCTTCTGTTATGCAGCAAGAATTTGAAATGTCTTTACTTGGGGAACTAACATTCTTTCTTGGCTTGCAAGTGCAACAAGCAACATATGGCATATTCTTATCACAAGCAAAATATCTTAAGCAAATCTTGAAGAAGTATGGCATGGAAGATTGCAAACCTGTAAGTACACCAATGATAACCGGATGTAATCTCAGTTCTAATGATGATTCCCCCACGGTGAATCAACCAGAATACAGATCTATGATAGGAATTCTACTTTATCTCACTGGGACAAGACCAGACATCATGCATGCAGTTGGGATTGTTGGACGATTCCAAGCTAATCCAAAAGAGTCTCATCTTCAGGCTGTGAAAATAATATTCAAATATCTACAAGGAACTCAAGACTTTGGACTATGGTAACCAAAGAATGTTGATCTTACTCTTCATGCATACACTAATGCAGATTGGGCTGGAAGTGTTGATGATCGGAAAAGCACTAGTGGTGGTGCATTCTTTATGGGGCCCCGGTTAGTATCTTGGTTTAGCAAGAAGAAAAGCTCCATTGCCTTATCTACAGCAGAAGCAGAATATGTGGTTGCAGCATCATGTTGCACTCAACTTCTCTGGATGATGCAAACCCTACAAGACTTTCAAATCAAATGTTCACCTCCTATCTCCATTATGTGTGATAATACAAGTGCCATCAGTATCTCAAAGAATCCCGTTATGCATTCCAAGACCAAGCACATTCCCATCAAATATCACTTCTTACGTGAACAAGTGCTTGAACAAAAGGTGAAATTGGAGTATGTTTCCTCCAAAGAACAAGTTGCTAATATATTTACCAAACCTCTACCCAGGGAAGCGTTCGAATATCTCAGATAGAAGCTAGGAGTAGTCTCTGCCATGCAGAGGATCAGGTATACTTAAATACATAAGATTAAATTGGTTGTGAGGTGTTGTTAGGAATATCTGAATGCACAGGCTCAGGGGGAGCATTGATCATATGAAAAGGATGAATTGTTGGTCCTATTATGTTTGAAGATGCAGCATGATATCAGGGGGAGCATGGCATTATCGTTTCAAAGGATCTTGATCAAAATATTTGCCATTGATGTCAAAGGGGGAGGAAAAGAATAAAGGGCTTCTGTAAGGCCATCAGAGGAAGTGTATTGCCATCAATGCCAAAGGGGGAGATTGTTGGAAATATTGTCATTGATGGCAAAGGAATTGGCAAAGACAGGAGCAGCACCTAAACTATCCATAAGGAAAAAGAGACAGAAAGGTAGCAGAGGCAGCAGATGAGACAAAGCAGTATATTTGAATTAGGGGTTTAATACAGTTTGCAAAGAAGATGACCAAAGGGAGAGATGCTAGGAAGAGACAAGGTAATATATTGAAGGACAGATTGAATATCTGGCTAAGATTTGTATATGTTAATGAAGAACTGTGGAATTGTGTTAAGCATGAGTAAATCTAGAATATATATGACCTATGTGATCAATTTCATAACGGGCAGAGGATACCTACGGTGCCCGGAGAAGAATGAAATCTTTGTTAAGGATATGTGTATTATATGTATTGAATGATGTAATTCTTGTGTGGAATCCCCTGAATATCTCTGCGAATGGAGTTAAAAGTGAGACCCTGTTGAGGAATCATGGTGGTAGGATTCGAATTCCAGGATGAGACCTTCTTGTAATGAATATTTAGCTTAGTTTGATATTTTCAGTCGTGGAATTTCTTGGTTGAATATATAGGGGGCTCTCGAGGCATTCAGTGTATCCATTGAAGAACTTAATGGTGGAAGAGATATGATCATTTTTTAATGTACAGGTAGAAGCGGAACTGTGACAGGATAGAACTCCGAAATGGAAGGTTTACATGTTATATATATCATAGCATAATTGAGGAATGACATTGAATTGTCACGAGTCAATGTTTGTAAGGAAATCCCGTCGAAAGAGAACTACATTTGTTCGTTGGTTATTGGAAATCCTGCCAAAGATAGACCAGAGTTATAGCGCAAACCCAGATTAACCCTTTGGAATCATGAACGGAACCTTGAGCGAAGGGCGGAACCACGAAGGAGGAACAGTGAAGGCGGTTTATGGTTTTCATCGCACCGCTTTTAATGGGCAAGTGGTATTCAAGAAGTGGGGAGCGATTCCATAGAACGGGTGACACGCGTCCCTGTACGATTCTACAAAACCACTTTTTATTGTGCGCCATCGCGCATTATAGTTTGACCCAAGACACCCAGCGATATCGTTGAGCACCATTGATCTGGGAAGAGGTCATCAGACGGTCGTCATTTGTTGAAGATGTGCGAAGATTAACATAGGTATGGCGGACCATCGCACGTTAACATTCGACATTGGAGGTCAAGTGATATGCATATACGCCGTTGATCTGGAAGCTTGCTAATCCAACGGTGATCATACGCTGGACTTGCGCGAAGTTTACCTATGGTACCATGCGCATATTTGATTGGCTATTGACTACATTTGTGGGCCCGGGGTCAAAGGTTTACCATATTATTTGGAAGGGTTAAAATGCGAAGGGTTAACTTTAATCCTAAAGTTCTGTTCAAAATTCTAAATATATTTATATATCAATTTCTTCAAATTGATAAGTAAAAATTAAAAGGAGATAAAAAAAAATCCCCGTGGGATAAACTAAAAGGAATACTGTCAGAGGAATACCATTAGCAGTTCGTGGTTTTGACTCATGGTTTTAATAAAGGGAAAAATATATAAGGAGAAGAAAAATAAAGAACGAGGTGTGCATTGTGAGGGTAGTGAATAAAAATTTCTAAAAAGAATATATGTATGGGCGAGCTCTGTTCTTAACTGATAAATCTGAAACTACGATGCACCCATGAATATAATGATGAATCTCTGGTGTGAATGACGGACGAAATCATGAGGAACTGGTGTGAGTATACAGAAAATAAATAAATCTGGTGACCGACAAGGTATGTAGTATATGAAAGTTGATGAAACGTGGTCCGCAGTGGTGCTGAGGGTCGAAGCCTTCAGAGAGGGGGTTATAGCTCCCTTCCAGTGGTAGCTGGTAAACTAGATCAGGGGGTAGTAGCTCCCTTCCAGGAGAGGCTGGTAAACGAGAGAAGGTTGAAGCCTTCTGCAGGTGGGTGCCTGCGTGCTGGTATAAGTCTGCACCAGCATATATTGTAAGAATTTTTCTCTACAATAAATATTGAAGACTGAGATTACAGCAGCAGTGGTTTTCTCCCGAATTGGGTTTCCACCTTAAATCCTGGTGTTCATATGTGTTGTTTTGTGTGATGGTTTGTTCTGTAATTTCTGTTCGTGCTTAATGCTTATCTGATGAAATACTCTAAGTAAAGACATAATAAGATATCTGGACATACATATTGGATGCAGTACTATAACATATGGTTTTAAGAGAAAATAAAGAAAAAAATTTCAGTCCTAAATACTAATTCACCCCCCCCCCCTCTCAGTATTTTTCCCAACATTTCTTAGATTAAATTTTCAATTAAATGTATAATCAGATGCTTGTTAAATCATCTCAAGTAGATGACTTTTTCATTTTCCAAAATTGAATGATATTTGAGTATTCAGTCATACAGTAATTTAGTTTCCTTTTTACATGATTTTTAATTTCTTTCTTAGATTAAGTTTTAAAAATTAAATGTATAATCAAATGCTTTTAAATCATCTCAAGAATATGACTTTGTTATTTTCCAAAATTGAATGATATTTGAGTATTCGGTCATATAGTAGTTTAGTTTCCTTTTTACATGCTTGTTAATTGCTTTCTTAGATTAAGTTTACAATTTAAATGTATAATCATGTGCTTGATTAATCATCTCAAGAAGGTGACTTTGTCATCTTCCAATTGAATGATATTTGAAGTATTTGGTCATGCAGGGAATCATAGTTGCCTTTCAATTTCTTTGAATTTGCTTTCCATTTAGATTAGCATTGTCATTTCAATTCTTAAATCATAGGATTTATGCTTCCAATCCATGGAGTAGAATTAGATTAAGATAGAATAGAATTTAGCTTTAATTCCATAATATCAAAGTGATTAGAATGAATTCTCTGTTTTTAGATAAGGTTATAACCATTCAAATTTTGATTCATTTTTATGCAATTTAAAATAGTTAAAGAAATTTTTTTTTTGCTTATTTCAAAACTAGTTTTCAACATTAAAATTCATTAGATTTAGTTGATCATTAAACATTTAGAGATTTCATAGTTTTCATTTCTTAGATTAATTCTTTTAAACATAAAGAAAAAAAATACCCCCAAAACAATATAAAAAAATACACAACGAAGTAAGAAAGAAGGTTAACTAAGCATATATAGTGCACCACACTTCATCAAATTACTAACCTCGGTTGATGATTTATGATGGAAATTTAAGACATTAAATTGACTAATCAATTATTCCCACAAGTCATGGACAAAGTAGCTAAGAAAAAGAGTAATACTCATGACCATCATAATGAAATTAGTTGTTGGATTAATCCATAAACCCCATGGGATGAGAGTATTTGAAAATTTTCCATGTAAAGGAGGTTGATGATGAGTGACTCTTGTTGAAATTGGCAACAAGAAACATTGAAAATGGAAACTAGAAATGGAATCTAGAAATCATACCATATGAGGCTTCTGATTTAATTTTCCCTTAATTAAATTGGAAGAGAAATTGTAATTTCATCTCATGACAACTTGTATTAGTTAACTAAGTCAGGAGAACTTAGTTAGATTAGTAAATTCGAGTTAAAGGTATAAGAGGATGCATGAAGATTTATCCCATGATTTAAGGGGGTCCAGTTACAGTTATTTGTGAGTTGTAATTAGTTAACTCAATTAATTGAGTTAAAATCAGTTTAACTAGTTCTAACTGAGAGATGAGCTAGTGATAGGTCTTATGAATTAAATTTGATTCAACTCACAAGTAGTGATCAATAATTTAACTGAAAATTCACGATAAATATTTGTTGCATTTCAGTTCTAAGGAAGGTCCAGTTGAGACTGAGGTTAAATGGAAGAGATCTATCATTTGTACTATTAAAAAATTGTACAAGTAGTGCATGAGGTCACTAGGAAGGCCCTAAAGGATTGCGCAATCATTAATTGGAATTTTCCAAATTAATATGGGCTTAATTAACCCAAGAATGTGTAATAAAGGTAGGCCAAACATAGGCAAGAAAAAGGTTAAATACCTAACCGATTTTGCTTAGATTGCAAGCCAGATCCGAGCTAGATTAGAGTGAGACAGTGATGAGAGTGTAGAGGTGTCTCAGTGTGAGGAATAGATTGCATTGTTTCATGATATTTTCCATATGAAATATAAATATAGTGGAGTTTTTGAGTAGTTTCTTTCCCAGATACATCTTTTATTGTGTGATTGATTGTCTCTTTCTCTTACTTTTTATGTGATTGTTTGATCGTATTTGGTTTCCGAAAATTGTAGAAGGATTCAATATTTTGATTTATTACATTACAAGATTAGTTTTAATCCTATTTTTATATTTTATACATGGTATCAGAGCACCATGAATCGCAATAAATGAGAAGAATAGAGTTTTTCTTGAACAAGTTTGAATTTGAAGCTTTATTCTTCGAGATCCAGTAGGAGATCAAGATGTCTTTCAATGGCTTGAGACTCGAATATTTTCTTGAGGTAAATTTGAATTAAATAGCATGGAAGGACATGATGGAGGTAGTGATCAAGGACAATGGACTGAAGAAATTCAGAAAATGTGATATTCCCCAGCCTGCAACAGCAGATTCTCAACTTCTTGATGCATGGAAGAAGAAGGTAGTAAATGCGAGAAGGATCTTGTTAGAAGGAGTTCGAGATCAATTGTCTCGAGTCTCCATGGGAAGGAGACTACATATGCTATGTGGAAGGCCTTGACAAATATGTTTCAGAATAGCAGTGACCACAAGAATTTGGCGCTAAAATAAAATCTCAGAAATTTCAAGATGGAGGAGGGCAATGAGATACCAAAATACTTGACGAAGTTCACTCAATGCCGAGATGAGCTTGGAATTTTTGGTGTTACAGTAGCCCAGGATGATTTCGTGAGCCTATCTCTTCTAGGCCTTCCCTAGAGCTTTCATAGTTACCAGGAATCTATGAATGGTAGGGAGAAGATACCAGAATGGGAGTGTTTGTGGTATGACTTGTTAATAGAAGAGATAAGTTGGAGCACCAAAGAAGGGACCTCTGACAAAGACAAAGAAGAATATTTTTCATTGGTCATAAAAGGAAATAAATCCAAGGGAAAGAAGTCCCAAGGAAAAGAGGGAAAGAGAGACTTTTCCAAGATCAAGTGTTTTCACTGTCACGAGCATGGGCACTGTCAGAACCATGTAATTTACATTATTACAAGGTGAATGTGTAATTTTTCTTTACAATTTTTTCATACTGTACATAAATGTCAATATTCAACATCTTTTCCAAAGCAAGAATCAAATGAAACAAAGGAAGCAGGGAGGCAAGGAGCAGCATAACCATTAGCAAATACAAAGGCAAAATAAACCAGCAAAGGCAGAGCCTTAAATGTGTTTGGGTTGAGTCATGCACCCTAAGCAGGTCAAGTCATGAATGAGTCTCCTACGAATAACAAAGGTATGAAACCGATCACATCATCACCCTCCACTTTTCCTCCATCTCCACTTACCCCCTCATCATCTAACGATCCTTGTTGCATTCTATACCCCCCTCATCTTTCAAACTTTAACCTTTTGGGGGGGGGTTCTGAAATGGGTGGTATCCCATACCGCCCGTTCGGCTACGTGTCACGCCTAGGGCTTTTCCACACCCCCCTTCTCTATTATCGCTTATCACCTTAGGACCCCTCTGAAAACCAACCTTGGGTTTTAAATTTCAAGATACTATTGAATTTTGCAACAAGAAATAGTGGAGGCATCCTGAAACATCATCTTTGATCCTAGTTGGAAAATAATCACCTAAACTAGGTGGGGCCCACACAGGCTATTTTTAGGTGTATGTCTATTTTTAGACATGGTGAGCATATTCTATATGTAGCAGGAGGCTATTTGTAGATGGTTGGTCAAATGTGAAAAACAGATGAGATTCCTTTTTTTATAAGATTGGGCGAAGTCTATTTATAGATCGCTAGTCTAAAAATAGATGCATGTCGGTTATTATTAGCTCTTAATAATAATCCGACAATAAACAACAACTTATTCTCTTCGAGCACTTTATTTCAGTGAACAGATTTGGAAAATAAGTGTGCTGAAGGAATTACGCAATTCCCAAGGGTTTACTAGAGCTAATGCATGGAGGACTCAGTTAGAACTCAAGTGGCAGAGTTATGACACAGTTGGAAGTGTAGTTATGGAGTTGTATTCAGTTTAACTCAGTTAGACTCAGTTGAGCTAGTTGTATCTAGTCTATTGAATGATACACTAGTGAGAGTGGAGTGAACTAATTATTTAATTAATTCAATAAATAATAACTCATTAATCAACTGAAGAATACATCAGTTAACTATAGTGCATGGAAGTTTCAGTGGAGACCAGTAGAGAGATAGGTGAAAGGGCAAGATAGACTATCAGATGTGACTATAGTGATGCATTGATTGCATCCAACACTCAGTGGAGATTCCTATGAGGATTGTGTGAGCAAGGCTGGAGTAATTTGAGTTCATTCAGAGCCATTATTCAGTAGGGATTGCACAGTAGAGGCAGGCTAGCAGGTGGCAAAGATCGGTGCATGGATTTGTAATATCGGGCCTGATTAGTGTGTAGCGATTGTATTGTACTAAGAGCTTGATATGATCAGCTTTGTATGAGGATTGTTACATGATCTCTATGACATATATTATATACAGATAGTTGGGGTTTTCAGCTTCAGGCTTTCTCGTTAAACAAATGGGTTAATGTGTGTGAATTTTTATTGTTTCATGTGTGCATTGCAATCTTGATTTAATTTCCGCAAATGATCAATGGTGGAATAGATTCTGTATTTTGCATGAAGTTAAAATAGTGTGAGATCAGGAAAATATTGGACATATAACACATAATTTATATAATTTACACATGGTATCAGAGTAGTTGATCATTGGAGGAGATTGCAATTATTGAAGCAGTTGATTTTTGTGCTAGTGGAATTCGAATTTGCTGCAGTGTTTTCTTGGTGTCGAAGTTGAGCATTCATTGAAATGTCTTTTAATGAATTGCGATTGGAGTATGCCCTTGATGGCAGCTCGAATTATATTGCATGGAAGGACAGGATGGAGGCGGTGCTGGAGGATAATGGGCTGAAGGAGTTCATCGATAGCGATGTTCCTAAGCCGGGATCTAGCGATGTTGCCGCGCTTGACGCATGGAAAAAGAAGGTAGAAAAGTGTCGAAGGATTCTGTTGGAAGGTTTGAAGGACCACATTGTGTCCAGCCTTCACGGTAAATCCACTCCATTCTTAATTTGGAAGGCTTTGACAAAAATTTTCCAAAGCAGAAGTGACTAGAGGAAGTTGGCGCTTAAAAACAAGCTCAGAAAAATAAAAATGGAGAAGAATGACGCTTATTCCGTATACTTGAAAAAATTTTCGTCCACCGTAGGGATGTAGCTTGGGGAGGTAGGAGTCAATGTTGATGAAGAATACTTGTGAGCTTGGCTCTCCTTTTTGGGCTTCCAAATATTTTTCATAGCTACGAAGACTCTGTCAATGGACGGGAGAAACTGCCAGGATGGGAGCGACTTTGGTCAGATCTTGTGCAGGAGGAGATACGGCGAAGTACCAGGGATGGCTCTTCATCAAAGCATGATGATGAAGAGAATTGCGCTTTGGTTGCCAAGGAAAATAAGAAGAAGGGGAAGAAATTCCATTCTATATCTAAGGCTGGTGAAGATGACAAAGAGCGTGACATGTCCAAAGTGAAGTGTTTTCACTATCACAAACATGGCTATTTCGCCACAAATTGTCCACAGAAGAAGAAGAACAAGAAGGCTGCTAGAGATGCAGCTGGTGAGGCTTTTGCCTCGCAATTTGAGTTGGACTTCTCATTGATTGCATGCATGGTGTCTAGTGCATTGGGATCGGGGTGGTACTTTGATAGTGGTGCTTCCTTTCACATGACGGGAGATGTGAACCTTTTCAGTGACTTGGTGGAGAAAGATCTCCAGTTGCATGTTGAGTTGGGCAACAATGGATGATACAATGCGACCAGCATTGGTACCATTACCTTTCAGAGGGTGTCAAGTAAACTCATTATTTTACAAGATCTTGTGCATGTTCCAGGTTTAAAGAAGAATTTAATCTCAATCGCAATGTTAGAGGATAAAGGGTATGATGTTGTCTTTAGTGAAGGAAAAGTTTTCCTTCAGTACAAAGCAACATGACAAGTCAAGAAGGTTGGGATTCGAGCCAAGAATCTCTACAGAATTGAAGTAGATGGGATTTCTACGGAGCTTCCTACTATTGGGAAGTGCAAGAAAGCCATGCAATTGAAGCTTGAGAGGGAGCAGGATTTGCATGCAGGTAAGAGTGAACCTCGGGATGTGGAGAAGCCACAAGATGAGGATCATGGAGTGGGAGCAACCACTCATGCAGAGAAATTTTGTGCCAAATGGGTAGAGGGAGTGCATGCAGCTATACCACCAGGTGAGAGGTGGGGCAACATGCATGAGTAGTCCCAAGAGGAGATTTCTGGGCAGGATTCATTGAGATGGTGTGGATCTCATGAATTGAACCTGGCTACGAGGTGCCCATAGAGTAGCAGTAGCATGATCAGTTGGATTGATGCAAAGAGATCTCTGGACAAGGCCTGATACTGTAGCACGGTTCAGAGTTGACAACAAGTGCATAGTGCATGGGTGCATAGTTCAACAGCGCAGTGGTTCCTGAAGACATGTGCGTAATTAAGTGTGACTTGAATAATTTGATGACAAATGCATTATTATACTTATTGAGTGGTTTGGAGCTCTTTCGGGGCTGAAGTGTTGCGTAATAAGAGTCGCAGCGTATGGGCTGGAATTTTAGGGTGCTTGCAAGGTTGTAGGCGAATGTATGAGTTGCATGTCGCATGCAAAGACAAGATTTCTTTCTTGTTGAGAGGGAGTGTTGAATATTGCAACAAGAAACAGTGAAGGAGGCATCCCGAAACATCATCCTTGATCCTAGTTGGAAAATAATCACCTAAACTAGGTGGGGCCCACACAGGCTATTTTTAAGTGTATGTCTATTTTTAGACATGGTGAGCATATTCTATATGTAGCAGGAGGCTATTTGTAGATGGTTGGTCAAATGTGAAAAATAGATGAGATTCTATTTTTAGAAGATTGGGCAAAGTCTATTTATAGATTGCTGATCTAAAAATAGATGCATGTCGATTATTATTAGCTCTTAATAATAATCAGACACTAAACAACAACTTATTCTCTTGGAGAACTTTTTTTTAGTGCACACATGTGGCACATCAGTGGACTGAGGGAATTACACAATTCCCAAGGGTCTACTGGAGCTAATGCATGGAGGACTCAATTAGAACTCAAGTGGCAGAGTTATGACATAGTTGGAAGAAGTAGTTATGGAGTTGTATTCAATTTAACTCAGCTAGACTCAGTTGAGCTAGTTGTATCTAGTCTAACTAATTGATACACTAGTGAGAGTGGAGTGAATTAATTATTTAATTAATTCACAAATAATAACTCATTAACAACTGAAGAATACATCATTTAACTACAGTGCATGGCAGTTTCAGTTGAGAGACAGGTGAAAGGGAAAGATAGACTATCAGTTGTGACTATAGTGATGCATTGATTGCATCCAACACTCAGTGGAGATGCCTATGAGGATTGCGTGAGAAAGTCTGGAGTAATTTGAGTTCATTCAGAGCCTTTCTTCAGCAGGGATTTCACAGTAGAAGCAAGCTAGCAGGTGGCAAAGATCAGTGCATGGATTTGCAAGATCGGGCCTGATTAGTGTGTAGCGATTGTATTGTACTAAGATCTTGATATGATCAGCTTTGTATGAGGATTGTTACATGATCTCTATGACATATATTATATACAGATATTTGGGGTTTTTAGCTTCAAGCTTTCCCGTTAAACAACTGTGTTAATGTGTGTGAATTTTTATTGTTTCATGTGTGCATTGCAATCTTGATTTAATTTCCGCAAATGATCAATGGTGGAATAGATTCTGTATTTTGCATGAAGTTAAAATAGTGTGAGATCAAGAGAATCTTGGACATATAACACATAGTTTATATAATTTCTATAGATACAACATTCCAAAGGTGATATACGATCAAGCGGTACCCTTTTTACGCACCACACTTCCCTTCTGTTTCATTTTCCTTTTAAAATCATTAAAACCTTACCTTCTTTTCTGGGTTTCCGCTTTACCCTTCTACCTTTACCTTTCCAACATTTTTCACCTACTCCGCTTCCTATTCCCTAATCGGGATTAAAGAGGGGCCCCTCATCACATTTCACAGATTTTACATGTTTCACATCAGAACTAAACATTAAAAAATGCGATCGCCGATTTCCCATTTTTCACATCGCCGATTTGCAAATACATTGCATCGCATGTGCTTTAACTTTCCCTTGAAAATGCCCGCAATCTATTTTTTTTGAATTTGTGATGCGGTAAGTTAGCCCCACCTCAGCAGCTCCACCCCCCACTCTACAGCCTTTGCAATACATTAATATATCACAAAAGCCTTATAAAATTCATACACTTACCGCTTAAAAATTTCATTGATTTATAAACTCTGCCGATTGCAGGTGGGTCCCTCTCCCAACATTCGTAAATTTTAGAGGTTAACCCCGCAGCTTATAAATAAAACTTAAAATTTTCGAAGTGTGCCTGCAGTCTGGTCACACTTTTTCCCTGCCAGGTCACTCACCTCCTCCCCTACACTTCGCACTTTGCGGTTTTTAGTGTTTACATCCTCCGCGCTCATAATTAAAAGCTAAGAATTGTGATGTGCACTGTGGTCCGGTCCCACCTATCCTCCATGCCACCTCCCCTTCGAATCGCATCGTTGAAACCATTTTCTTATAACTTAAACTCTAAAAACTACAAAATGTGATGCTGCCAGGGATGCGATAAAGTTGAGTAAAATCTAAAGGTTTTCAGATCCGTTAATGTTGAGTTTTTTTGTTGTTTTACTTAGAAAATGGGTTAAAACATGGAAAAAGGCTCGATGGTAGAAAAAATACACTAAGGTTGAGTCAGGAAAGGAATTCTTCAATGATTGTTGTGTTATAACAGGAAAAATTCATTCACGGGGGAAATAAGCCCCGACTAGGCATGCAAGCATGAGGGGTCGAGTCGGGAAAAAGGAGTTCACACAGAACACATTAGCATAATCACCCGCAATAATGAAAATTGGATAGCACTGCACAGTTTGATTACCCAACACCTGTTTTCTATGAAACAGAGCCAGATGTTAGAGCCTCCATTGGCTGCCTCTTTTAAACCATCACAACCACCTACAAAGCTTATTGTTTGATGTTATGAGGAGCCATTGAAGCGTTTGGACCTACGAAGAGTTGCCCAAAATTAATTCCAGAGGTGGTTTGTTGTCATAGATGTCTCATCAAGCCTTGCATGGTCACACTTGTCCATTTTTTTGTTAAAGTGTAATCAATGAGAGGTTTCCAAGTAAGACAGGGCAATAGAATTAGTTGTTAGTTAAATATCGCTAGAATTTTCATTATCAAGGGTTGGAAAATTGTACCCTGCTAAAGCTTGCATTGTAAGAAGTATTGGAACTCCGTTACTGTGTGAGCTAGGCATCAATAATAAGAGACCGTTCACAGGATTATTGAGCTATGTTAATGGTGATGTTTTTCCTCTGTATTTATGTTTTTCCTCTATCTTTTCATGCCATGCATCAATTTATCTGATTTCAAAACAAAAAATTTAGATTAAGATTTGCTAAGAGAGCACCTTGATTCTGTCTGTGTTTGTTATCTTAATGTTTTCCTATGAGACCTGAATGTAGAATTCAGAGAATATCTGCTCTTAATTTACATTGAATTATAGTTAAATAATTCTTAACTTCTCTTTAGCTATTACTGGACCCACTACTTTCTCCCTTCTCATATTCACACTACCAGTAAGATCCAGCCTACATAGATAGCTTGCCCTGTGAATGCCCTTGAAAATTTGATGCACAATTCAGAATTATATGACTCCATTTCCCAATGGCATAGCCTCTATGGACCTATCTATCCAACCACACAATCATTCAAACAAACAACCCACATCACTATAACTATCTTAATATCTGCAATTATAATTATCAAGCTAAATCATAAATCATAAAACAGAGAGAGCCCTCTTTGAGTCTAGGAAGGCTAGGTCCTCGAATCCAAAGTGGTTTTATGTTGTCCTCCATCATTTTTTCTTGCCAATATTGCAAATTATAGGGTGATAACATAATGGCGACTCCACTGGGGAGACACTTATTGAAAAAGATCAATGTTTTTATAGAAGTTAGAAACCCCAGTCAAAATTGTATGATTTGAGTATTTTCCAAGATTGGTATCTGGTTTTTGATGGTGGAAAATCATCCACCTAGAAACTCCAATTCTAACTAGTCCCATTTAAAGTCTCCTCTGGAGGAAGGACCTAAAACATGACCATTCAGCCTAAAAGGAGAAATTATTCAAGCCCAAATTGGATTCAAGAAATTATTGTTTTTATCTGTAACCATGTTCTATCCTAATTTAAGCCTGATTAAGAGAACACTATTGATATTTACATTGATCATTGGCATTTTGATGAGCCTTCAGAAGCTAAGCCCCAAATTTCAGACCATGTACATACTTATACACCTGTGCCCATCCCGGACGCACTTGTAGAAAACACAGTGAAACATGAGCCTCATGCTATCTATCATGCTCTTGCTAAATTCAAAAATGGTTATAAGCCTCATGTTATACTTCCTATACCTATAAAATTCCTAGACAGATACAAGCCTCTAGTTTTGCCTCCTATCCTCCATGACCTCCCTGAAAATTTTATCAATAATCTACCCAGATTTAATGGAGAAAATGCAAAGATCACTACTAAAAGGCACATTCAATACCTTGAGGATTTCCTTGATATATTTGAAGTGGGAGAAGATGATGTGTGTATTAGAATTTTTTCCCTCTCATTGCAAGGAAAATTTGGTTTAAATATCTTACAACTGCAAGCATTAGAAATTTTCATCAATTCACTAAAGTTTTCCTAGATAGATGGTTGTTCGTAGGAAATGTTTTTCTCATCATAGAAGAGTATAACCAGTTAAAAAGATATTCAAGGAAGATAGTACAACATTTTTCAGTGAGGTTCAATAAGGTATACCATTCAATACGTGCTAAGATAAGGCCACCCCCAGGATGGGCTTTCTTGCACTACCTAGATGCCTTTGATCCGGAGATGGCATTCTAGTTAAGAGAAAGGGACCCTGCAACCCTGGAAGAAATGTAAAATGTGGTAGTTGACATGGAAGCCAACCTGCTAAATAGGGAAGCAAAGTTAAAATCAATGAAGAAAGAAAAAATAGAAAAATATCAATTGATATCTGCAGAGATAAATACAAATATGTTGACAAACACAGTCAACGAAATGATGCATATGATTAGTAGGAAACAGGAATTTGATGTTCAGATACCTCCTATTCCATTAGTCCCAGAGAATAAAAACATCAATATGCCCAAGTAGTTGCAGCCCATCCTAGACACCCTAAAACAGAAAATGATTGTTACATGTACTCTATCCACAACGCAGCCAAAGATGAAGCCCAAAATCAGGAGGCTGGGAAATCCTTAGCAACAATGTACATGATAGATGACCTTTCATACATAGGTACCCATCTCGAATATGATTATCAAGAGGAAGACTATAAGTTCGAGTTTGAGGCTGGTTATTCGAAGCATCCAACACTATGTTCTTGGGATGAACAAACTCAAGGGTCACAATGAAAATATGACAACAAAACTCTGCATGTTGACCAATATTGTAAGAAAGAAAATGCAGAAATATGTCAAGTAAGTACAAAATGCATTCCTCTATCTCTTTCCTCTCTTAAGGGAGCAATACAAGTAGGTTGCAAACAAGAAGGAGGAGGAATGCTCCAATGAGTCAGTGGAGGAAAAGAGTGATGATCCTGAACCTTTTTCAGATCCAGAAGTTCTCCCCTTCAGTCATCCTGAAATCACAAAATCTAAAATAGAGGAGGAACCAATACATCTTGAGTCTTTACCTTTAGGTTTCAATTCAAATTATGAAAGGGAATCTGTATCACCTTATAGATTATAATCACAGGAGAAGAGATCTCTCTCACCAATCAGATGAAGAAATCAAGGATGATAAAATATATGTTTTAGATCTAGGGTTTTAGGCCTTGAGTTCTTCTGAATTTCAAGTAGCAAATGAAATCAGAGAGCCTGAAATAGATGATGAACTGATAAAGATTGATTCTTTTCCCTTATGCTTTAATTCATTTCATATTATGAATTGGGATCACATTCTGGCTGATAATCATAAGAAGACACATGAGGTCTCAAAAGAACCAACTCTACAACCTAAAGCACCACATGACCCAGATGCATTGGATTGCCTCTGCTTTCAAAATCAATCTTCCTGTGTGCTTAATTCTCTCAAAATCTTCTAGGATATGGATATGGTCAGACAGTCTTCCCCATTGTCTATTTCAGTAGAAGTAATGGCACAACACTCATCAAGCATCATGCAAACATGTTTCGAGTTAATTGAAGACCGAGAGAGCACATCTGTAGTAGCAGGATATGAATTTTAGTTGGCTGAGTCAGAATACCCAGAAATAAGTTAAGAGTACCTTGATCCATTGGTTGTCTATATGGAGGAGTTTTTCTTCACAAAGCAAACATAAATTTCCGGCATGTCAATTGTTTTCAAAGGTACCACGATCTATTCAAACAAGATCAGCCCAGGAATTTCTATCAAACACCATTGTCAAGTTTGTCTGTGAACATGGTAAAGAGCAATGAAGGAACAAAGATATTAGAAAAATTGCTTGACTGGTTGCACTGGCATTATTGTGTTGTTTAGAAGGGCATCCATTTCAGTAGATTAGGGTAGGTAGGTATGCAAATAAGCTCAACACTCTGAGCATATTTCCAGTTTTAGTTTTAGTTTGCTTTCTAGTTTTAGTTCAAGTGTGTCCCAGACTACATATTTCAGTGAGTATTGACCTCATCTTGAAGGTTTTTAGCCACAGAGGTTTTGTAGCAGCTTAAGTTGCCAATTTTGGGATCAGCCAAATGGATCAGGCCACTAGTCTATAGTGTTCTTGACACCTCCTGAAGGATCTTCCATGCCCAGCTGGAGCCACTGTTAGAACCCTATAAGTTACAGTATCACAAGGTGACTGTGTACTTTTTATTTACAATTTTTTCATATTGTACATAGATCTCAATATTCAAAATATTTTCCAAAGCAAGAATCAAAGGAAACAAAGGCAGCAGGGAGGAAAGGAGCAACATTAGACCATTAGCAAAGACAAAGGCAGAATAAACCAGTAAAGGCAGAGCCTTGAACATGTTTGTGTCGATTCATGCACCCTAAGCGGGTCAAGTCATGAATGAGTCTCCTACGAATAACAAAGGAATGAAACCGATCACATCATCGTCCTCCACTTTTCCTCCATCTCCACTCACACCCTCATCATCTGACGGTCCTTGTTGCATTTCACACCCCCCTCATCTTTCAAAATTTAACCATGGGGGAGGGGGGGGTGTCCGAAATGGGTGGTATCTCATACCGCTCTTTCGGCTACATGTCGCACCCACGACTTTTCCACACCCCCCTTCTCTATTAAAGCTTATCACCTTAGGACCCCTCCAAAAACCAACCTTGGGTTTTAAAGTTCATGATACAAAATTCCAAAGGCGATATATGATCAAGCAGAACCCTTTTTACCCACCACACTTCCTTTCTGTTTCATTTTCCTTTGAAAAGCATTAAAACCTTACCTTCTTTTTTGCATTTCCGCTTTACCCTTCTACCTTTACCTTTCCATATTTTTTCACCTACTCCACTTCCTATTCCCCGATCACGATGATAGTGGGGCCCCTCATCACATTTCGCATATTTTACATGTTTCGCATCAAAACTAAATGTTAAAAAATGCAATCGCCGATTTGCGATTTTTTGCATTGCCGATTTGCAAATAAATCACATCACATGTGCTTTATCTTTCCCTTGAAAATTCTCGCAATATATTTGTTTTAATTTGTGATGCGGTAAGTCGGCCCCACCTCAGCAGCTCCGCCCCCCACTCTACAGCCTTTGAAATACATTAATATATCACGAAAACCTTATAAACTTCATACACTTACCACTTAAACCTTTCATCGATTTATAAACTCTGCCAATTGTAGTTGGGTCCCTCTCCCTGCATTTCATAAATTTTAGAGGTTAAACCCGCAGTTTATAAATAAAACTTAAAATTTACGAAGTGCACTTGCAGTCCGGTCCCACTTTTTCCCTGCCACGTCACTACCCTCCTCCCCCGTGCTTTGCACTTTGCGGTTTTTAGTGTTTACATCCTCCGCGCGCATAACTAAAAGCTAAGAATTGCGATATGCGTTGCGGCCCAGTCCCACCAACATTCCATGTCACCTCCCCTTCACATCGCATCACCAAAACCATTTTCTTATAACTTAAACTCTAAAATGTGAAAAATGTGATGCTGCCAAGGATAAAATAAAGTTCAAGAGTAAAATCTAAAGGTTTTCAGGTTTGGTATTGTTGATTTTTTTCGCAGTTTTACTTAGAAAAGGGGTTAAAACATTGTGAAAGGCTTGATGGTATAAAAAAGACAATAAGGTTGAGTCGGGCAAGGCGTTCTTACATGATTGTTGTGTTATAACAGGAAAAAGGCGTTCACGAGGGAAATAAGACCCGGCCAGGTGTGCAAGCACGAGGGGTTGAGTCAGGGAAAAGGAGTTCACACAGAACACATCAGCATAATTACCTGCAATAATGAAAAGTGGCCAGCACTGCACAGTTTTGATTACCCAACGCCTGTTTTCTGCGATACAGAGCCATATTTCAGAGCCTCCATTGGGTGCCTCTTCAAAACCATCATAGCCACCTCCAAAGCTTACTGTTTGATCTTCTAAGGATCCATTGAAGCGTTTGGACCTATGAAGAGTTGCCCAAAATTAATTCTAGAGGCGTTGTTGTTGTCAGAGATGTCTGATCAGGCATTGCATGGTCACACTCGTCCATTTTTCTGTTAAAGTGAAATCAATGAAAGGTTTCCAAGTAAGACAGGGCAACCGACTTAGTTGTTAGTTAAATACTTCTAGAATTTTCATTACCAGGGGTTGGAAAATTTGACCCTACTGAAGCTTGCATTGTAAGAAGTATTGGAACTCCATAACTATGTGAGTTGGGCATCAATAATAAGAGATCGTTCACAATATTCTTGATCTATGTTAATGGTGATGTTTTTCCTCTATCTTTTCATGTCATGCATCAATTTATCTGATTTCAAAATAGAAAATTTAGATTAAGATTTTCTAAGAGAGCACCTTAATTCAGTCTATGTTTCTTATCTCTCTGAGACCTGAATGCAGAATTCAGAGATTGGTTGCTCTGCACTTACGTTGAATTATAGTTAAATAATTTTGAACTGCTCTTTAGCTATTACTGAACCCACTACTTTCTCCCATCTCATATTCACACTGCCAGTAAGATCTACTCTGCATATTTATCTTGCCCTATGAATTCCCTTGAAATTTTGATGCACAATTCAGCCTTTTATGACTCCATCACCCAATGGAATAGCTCTACAACCCTATCTTTCCAACCACACAATCAATAAATAAAAAAACCCACATCACTATAACTAGCATAATATCTACAATTATAATTATCATTCTAAATCATAAATCATAAAAACAGAGACAGCCCTCTCTGAGTCTAGGAAGGTTAGGTCCTGGACTCCAAATTGGTTTGATTTTGTCCTCTGTTTTTTTTTCTTGCCAATAGTACAAATTACAGGGTGATAATAGGCATTATGCCTCGAAATTTCCATACAAGGCAAGCAAGAAGGAGCCTGCAGTTGCAGCAGCAAGTGAAGCGCTCGCTTCATAGTTCGAGCTTGATTTTACTCTCATTGCATGCATGGCCAACACTATAATGGGATGCCAACACTATAATGGGATGCATGTGGTATCTAGACAGCAGTGCCTCATTCCATATGAAAGGGAATAGAGATCTCTTCAGTGAATTGGAGGAGAAGGGCCTCCAGCAGAACATATAATTTGGAGAAGACAGGAGGTTTAACGTGACCTCCATAGGTAGAGTTACCTTTAAAAGGGAGTTTGGCTCCCCTCTCAGACTAACAGATTTTTTGTAAAGAATAATATTTTCTCCATGGCAGTATTTGAAGAATATGGTCATGATGTCATATTTAGAAAAGGAAAGGTGTTCCTTAGACACATCACCATGGGGCGAGTAAAACAAATTGGTGTAAGAGTAAGGAACATATATTCTCTAGAGGTCAAAAATGCATGCAAATATTTGAGGAGAAAAGAAGAGGTTAGTGACTTGGTGGTTGATAGGGAGCATAAATTACCTCTGAACATGTAGCCTTAGAAGCAGCCTCAGAAAATTGTGGAGAAGAAGAGAGGATACTAAGTGGAGGCATCCACTCAAGTATAGTCCTCTAGTAGGGGGGGATTTCGAGTGATATGGGTAAAGGGAGCACATACAACCATACCTCTAGGTGAGAGGTGGGGCGATGTGCAGACATAATCTCGAGAGAAGAAATTTGGGCAGGATCCATTGAGATGGCTTGTCTCATGGATCAGATCTAGCTACGAGGAGCCCATAGTACAAAATAGCATGAAGGATAAGTAGTATTGATGTATTCAGATGTCAGGAAGATAGAAATTAGAGTGACAGTTGTCAAATAATAGAGCCCAGATCAAAGTTGGAAGTAGTGCGGAGGGCACAGATGTAGAGTCAGCAGCAGCACAGAGTTTCCAGTAGACAATGCATTAGCTAGTAGTAGTCATAGACTTTAATAAAAGATGCATCATGTTGATTTAATTTTTTTTTTAGCCTATTCTATTTCAGGAGTTGCAAGAGAAAACAACACTTGAGAAGTGTTGCATGCAGAACATTCCAAAGGTACCAGACCGAGATAGATTTAATTCCTTTCTTGTTTAGATGGATTTTTTAAATTGGCAACAAGAAATGGAATATAGAAAATGGCACCCATAAATGCTACCATATGAGGCTTTTCATTTAATTAAACCTTAATTAAATTGGAAGAGAAATTGTAATTTTATCTCATGACAACTTGTATTGGTTAACTGAGTCAGGAAGAATTTAGCTTAGTAAATTCGAGTTATAGGTCTAAGAGGGTGCATGTAAAGTTCTCCCGTGATTTAAGAGTGTACAGTTACAATTATTTGTCAGTTGTAATTATTTAAATCAATTACTTGAGTTAAAATCGGTTTAACTAGTTCTAACTGAGAGATGATCTAGTGATAGGTCCAGTGAATTAAAAATGATTTAATTCAGAATTAGTGATCAATAATTTAACTAAAATTTTGTTATAAATAACTATTTCATGTCAATTCTAAGGAAGGCCCAGTTGAGACTGAGGTTAAACGAAAGAGATCTATCAGGTGTACTTTTAGAAAATTGTACAAGTCATGCATGAGGTCATCAAGAAGGCCATAAAGGATTTCATAATCATTAATTGGTATTTTCATAATTAATAGGGGATCAATTGGCTGAAGAATTCGTAAGGAAGGTAGGGCAAGAATAGGCAAGCAAAAGGTTAAATACTTGACCAATTTTGCTTAGATTGCAAGCAGATCTAATCTAGATCAGAGTGAGACGGTCAGGAGAGTCCAAAGGTTTATAAGTGTAAGGAATATCATTGTATTGTTTCATGATCTTGACCATATACAATATACAGATAGCATGGTTTTTTAGCAGTTTCTTTCCCCAGATACATCTTATGTTTTACGATTGATTGTCTCTTTCTCTTACTTGTTATGTGATTGTGTGATCGTATTTGGTTTCCAAAAATTGTAGAAGGATCCAGTATTTTTTTTAGTACATTACAAGATAATTTTGAATCCCATTGCTAGATTTTCTACATGGTATCAGAGCGCCACGAATAAAAATATAAGAGAAGAACATAGTTTGTCCTGAACAGGTTCAAATTTGGATATTTATACTTCAGGATCCAGCAGCAGATCAAGATGTCTTTCAATGGCTTGAGAATCAAATATGCTCTTGAGGGAAATTCGAATTACATTTAATGGAAGGACAAGATGGAGGCAGTACTTGAGGAAAACGGTCTGAAGGACTTCATATACATTGATATTCCCCAACCCGTAGCAGCAGATGCTTAACTTCTTGATGCCTGGAAGAAGAAGGTAGAAAAGGCGAGAAGGATCTTGTTAGAAGGAGTTCTAGATCATGTTGTCTCGAGTCTCCATGGGAAGGTGACTCCATATGCTATGTGGAAGTCCTTGAAATATCTGTTTTAGAATAGTAGCAACCAAAAGAAGTTGGCGCTGAAAGACAACCTCATAAAGATCAATATGGAGGCCGAGACAATACCAAAATACTTGACGAATTTTAATCAATGTCGAGATGATCTTGGAAATTTTTGTTTGACAGTAGCCCATGATGATTTGGTGAGCCTAGATCTTCTAGGCCTTCCCAAGAGCTGGCATAGTTACCAAGACTCTATCAATGGGAGGGACAAGCTACCAAACTGGGAGTGTTTGTGGTCCGACTTGGTAATAGAAGAGATAAACCATAGCACCACAGATGGGACCTCTCGAAAAGACAAAGAAAAATATTTTTCATTGGTTGGAAAAGGCAAGAAAGCGAAGGGAAATAAGTTCCAAGGCAAAGAGGGCAAGAGATACTTGTCCAAGATCAATTTTTTTCACTGTCACGAGCATAAGCACTATGCCTCGAAATTTCCACATAAGGCAAGCAAGAAGGAGCTTGCAGTTTTAGCAAGAAGTGAAGCGCTAGCTTCAAAGTTTGAGCTTGATTTTACTCTCATTGTTGCATGGCTAGCACTTTAATGGGATGCATGTGGTATCTAGATAGTGGTGCCTTGTTCCATATGAAGGGAAACAGAGAACTGTTCAGTGAATTGGAGGTGAAGTACCTCCAGTAGAACATAGAGTTTGGATATGGAGGGAGGTATAGCGCGACTGACATAGGTACAGTTACGTTTCAGAGGGAGTTTGGATCCTCTCTTAGACTAACAGATGTTTTGTACGTTCCAGGACTAAATAAGAATATTTTCTCTATAGCGGTATTGGAAGACCGTGGTTATGATGTCATATTTAGAAAAGGACAGGTGTTCCTTAGAAAACATCGCCATGGGATGGGTGAAACAGATCGTTGTAAGAGTCAAGAACCTATATACTCTCGAGGTCGAGGATGCATGCAAAGCTTTGAGGAGAAAAGCATATGTTAGTGACTTGGTGGTTGAGAGGGAGCATAAATTACCTCACAACATGCAGTCTCAGATAATTGTGGAACAGCTACAATTGGAGAAGTAGAGAGGAGACATCCACTAAAGTAGAGACCTCCAGTAGGGGGGAATTTTGAGCTAGATGGGTAGAGGCAGCACATGTTTCCATACCTCTAGGTGAGAGGTGGGGAAATGTGCAGACATAATCCCAAGAGAAGAAATTTGGGTAGGATCCACTGAGATGGCTTGTCTCATTGATTAGACCTGGCTATGCAGAGCCCATAGTACACACTAGTAGGAAGGATCAGTAGGATTGATGTAGTCAGATGTCAAGAAGACAAAAATCATAGTGACAAATGTTAGATACTAGAGTGCATATCAGAGTTGGCAGCAGTGTAGAGGGCACATATGTAGAGACAGTAGTAGCACAGAGTTTCCAGTAGAAAGTGCAGTAGCTAGTAGTAGTTAGAGACTCTAATGACAGATCCATCATACCGATTCAATTTTTTTTTTTGAGGCTATTCAGTTTCAGGAGTTGCAAGAGAAAACAACACTAGAGAAGTGCTGCATGCAGAACATTCCAAAGGCACCGGATCGAGATAGATTGAATTCCTTTCTTGTTGAGAGGGAGTGTTGAAATTGGCAACAAGAAACATTGAAAATGGCAACCAAAAATGGAATCCAGAAAATGGAACCAAGAAATGGTGCCATGTGAGGCTTCTGATTTAATTTTCCCTTAATTAAATTGGAAGATAAATTGTACTTTCGTCTCATGACAATTTGTATTAGTTAACTAAGTCAGGAATAGTTATTTAGCTTATTAAATTTGATTTAGAGGTCTAAGAGGATGCATGTAGAGTTCTCCAATGATTTAAGGGTTTTAGTTACAGTTATTTGTGAGTTGTAATTAGTTAACTCAATTAATTGAGTTAAAATCAATTTAACTAGTTCTAACTGAGAGATGAGCTAGTGATAGGTCCATTGAATTAAATATGATTTAATTCACAAGTAGTTATCAATTATTTAACTAAAAATTTTCTATAAATATTTGTTGCAAATCAGTTCTAAGAAAGACCCAGTTGAGACTGAGGTTAAAGGGAAGAGATATATCAGTTGTACTATCAGAAAATTGTAAAAGTCATGCATGAGGTCATTGGGAAGGCCCTGAAGGATTCTACAATCATTAATTGGTATTTTCCTAATTAATAGGGGCTCAATTATCCCAATAATGCATAAGGAAGGCATGCAAGGTAGAGGCAAGAAAAAGGTTAAATACTTGACCGATTTTACTTAGATTATAAGCCAGATCCGAGCTAGATCAGAGTGAGACAGTCAAGAGAGTGTAGAGGTTTCTCAGTGTGAGGAATAAAATTGTATTGTTTCATGATCTTGACCATATGAAATATATAGATAGTGGGGTTTTGGAGCAGTTTCTTTCCCCAGATACATCTTGTGTTGTGTGGTTGATTGTCAATTTCTCTTACTTGTTGTGTGATTGTGCAATCGTATTTGATTTCCACAAATTGTATAAGGGTCCAGTATTTTGTTTTAGTACATTACAAGATCAGTTTGAATCTCATTGTTATATTTTCTACAACTCTTTTTTAATATGCCCTACCCTTAATTAATCTAGTTTCATATCATAACTACTTTTCAAGATTTGTCATCTTAGTAAAAATCATTATAGCTTTGGTAAAAAAAAAATTGTCGATCAAAAAACTTACATTATAATATCAAGAAGAAGTAAAGTATTATAATCATCTCCCATAGCCCTGTCCTCATTTTCCATACATATTTTGGGAGGAAACCATTTACATTCACTATTTCCATTTATTTTCGCTAGGCCTACAGGCCATGCCATACATTCGTCAAAAAGGAGCCACATAACCAAAAATAAAAACCCCTCAAGGAGGCTAATTGGGAGAAAAGGTAGGGGGTGCATAAAAATTTTCCCACTAATGCATATGGAAGCCTATGTGCTCAATTCTTGCCTCTAGGGAGCAGAGGTGGTCATTGGTGCACCTATGATTGTGGCGGAGGCTTTCCATATATTCTAGGATTTCATTTTAGACGTGTTGCATTCATTTTATATAAGCCACCAACTTGTTTCATTCTGGATATCGATGTTCAATTGTATGCAGTCCAGTTGGTCTGCCATTGTGTCTAGGGAGACTGGAGAAAAAACTTACTCTGGAGAGCGAGCCAACGAAACAGACACATATTTTATTGAGTCCTAACTGGTGGCATCATTAGAGGATGAATGAATTCCATCATCGATGTGTTGGTGGCCAGTAGGACGAGGAGCATCACCCCTATGTCATAGAAGACCTCTTTGATGAAGCATAGGGTCAAGCCGAAGGTGGCTCACCCCAAACATGTATAGGAGACCGAGACCGCAAAACTACCCATAGGACCTACAAGGTGAGCACTGAAACAAAATATACCAAATTTAACTGAATAGGAGGAAATTGAACTCAATACCAGTCACCAACAGCCCAAGGCTGGATGTGCGAGACCCTGGTTTGCTGCTAAACTTCACACCTCCCTAGAGTCAATGCGCACAAGTTGTGCTCCACCCACCAAAAGAAACAATGTCCCTCTTCCTAGAGGGGTAACTCAAAACCCAAATGAATTGAACTAATGTTCCAGAGCCCGCAATGTTATCTTGAGTAGTTGAAATGTTATCATCCACATCATGCCAGGATCCCACAAATCACACCAGGTCGAGAGGTCACCATGTGCAAACCCTTTCCATAACACCTCACCCTCACCTGCCCAAAGCCATAACTGCTATTGAGAAAACCAGAACTAAGAACCCAAATTCTCTGCAGACACAACCTTCATCTCCCAACACAAAACAATAAGGCTCATAGTTGAATACCAAAGGCTTATAATGACACTACCCACAAGAGGAGAGCCCACTTGTGGGGCCTTAACTCACCTATCACCTTCCATTAAATTATTTCCCTATGCACGTGGATGCTAGATGTGCTTCGTATGCCATAAAATCCCCACACCTGTCTTCGAATCCATCACCCCCATCGGGGATAAATTTGGTGATTTCGTTTCAATTATGTTGAAATATAAAATGATATTATAAAGAATATTTAATTGTATCTCTTTATTTGGTTGATTAATTGTATCGATTTGAGAAATTGATAAGCAGCATCATGATAATAATTTAAAAAACACCTAGGGCACTTAAACTCTACAAATTATACAACTAAAACTTACGATTCCAAGAAATTTATTTTGGATTTTGGGAAAATTTGATTAGAAAATATGCCCAAAAAAAGGAAAAAACACCTGAGAATTAGACTACATTTTTTCTTTTTGTTGTCTTGGGATAAATCATACTATATTTTAAGTAGAAAGTTTTCTCGCATTTTAGAAGTGCCCAAATGCACTAACACACAAATACAATTTGTCAATAAACTCATTTGTGTTCTTTGATGACTAAAAAATTACTAGATTGTTCTTATCTTCCATCAATTTACAAAATTCCAGAAGAAATATATATTTTTACTAAACACAATTTATATCAACATCTTCTACAACCTATTTATCAGCAAATTGAAAGATGAAATCCAAGAATTTTAAAAACCTAAAACTCTGTCGAAAAAATAGCTTACAATTATGTGCAAAACCCAACTAAAACTTGTAATCCATAACTAGGTATAGAGACATGTAACTTATAACTACAACCTAAGTGTAAAAATTTCAAATTGTCATTCAAAAGACCATCTTCATAGTGATAACACTACAAGGAAAATATTTTCTAGAGGAGGTTATAAAGGAGGTTTTTAGTGTTACAAAATTGGCCAAAATTTTCAAAAAAACATTCTCTAAAATATCTGTTTTTGGTAACAGAGGTTTTGGCGGAGCTTTTAACGGAATTTTAACACAACTAAAAAAAATGGGTGGCTAGAGGTTATTACAGATGTTTTTTTCATCGGTGCACTACTCAAGTGTCAACTCACCGGTGCTTTTCATCTAGACAATTAGCCCAGGGCGAACGAAGGTGCATGCACCAATCCATAAAGGTATAAAACCGCATTGCTCACACTATAGTTGATACAATGCATCGGGTCGTTCTAATTGGTATTGGGATTTGTACGATGCCCATAGGTCGTATCAACACACTGATGAGTACTATTATAGAAACATATCGGTGCGCAATATCACACAAACGCACCGATTTTTCTAATTCGTATTGGTATTTGTGTGGTGCCCATAGGTTGTACAAATGCACCAGTGAGTAGTCTCACATAAATGCACCAGTGCGCAGTATCGCACAAACGCACCGAGAGTTATAATTGGTATTGGTATTTGTGCAGTGCCCATAGGTCGTAGAAACGCACTGGTGCGTTGTATCATACAAACGCACCAGTGCACTGTATCATACAAACACACTGGTGTACGGTAACTAAAATGCATCGATGTACAGTAACTGATATGCACCAGTGTTCATTTTGTATTTTGTAGAAACATTGACCTCTGACAGTGCAATTATTGTGAATTTTTTAATTCATTATTCATCAAAATTTGACAAATTTCTTATAACAGTATTCATATTAATTATATTTTTATTAATGCATTTGAATGTGATGTTTGGATTAATTTGTTATATCATATCATAATTATTGTGATTTTTTAAAATTCATTATTCATCAAAAGACGACACATATCTTATAACAATATTCATATCAATTAATTTTTTATTAGTGCATTTGAATGTGATTTTTGGATTAATTTGTTATATCATATCATCAAATTTCACATCTCTTCATTATAATATTTAATCATCCATTAATGTAATCAGTGGTGTTGTTGAGATTCAACAATAATATCCTAGTGAAAATGAAGCACCTACACTAGGATGGAGCCTCAGGATATTTTTAGGTGTATGTATATTTATAGACGTATGTGCATAATCTATTTATAGAATGCATGTCTATTTATAGATGCATGTCTTCTATTACTATCCCTTAATATTGGTTGGAAAATAAACTATATTCTATTCTCAATGAGCTCTTGGAAATAGTTAACTGAAGTGGAAAATCAGTTAGCTAAAGGAATTTAGAGTTAAGCGGTTGGTTGGTGGGAAATGCATGTTGACTTAGTTGTAACTGAGTGATTCGAAGTTGTAAGAGAGTTGGAAGTGCAGTTATGCAAGTTGTAAAGTAGGTTAACTCAATTAAGTGAGTTAAACTCAGTTGTGCTAGTTGTAACTGAAGATACACTAGTGAGAGATAAAGTGAATTAATTATTAATTAATTCACAATCAATGATCTCACATGCAATTGAATATTTACTAATATTAACTGCATGCATGTCAGATCCAGTGGAGACCCAGTTGAGTTCTAGGTGAAAGGGAAGTAAACTATCAGTTGTGACATTATCTAGTTGCACACATGCAACCACACACACATTGGATGTGCCCATGAGGATTGCACATTCAAGGTAGGAAATATTGCATTCATTCAAGGATTTCTATTAGCAGGGATTGCGCAGTGGAGGTAGGTTGTCTGGAGGCAGTAAATTGGCTAAGGAACTTGCCAATTTTTGTATGACAGTGTGAGACAATTAGCTCATGTACTGAGAGATCTTGGATTGGATATTTGTATGTAATTTTTTCATGATCCATGATATAATATAAAATAGAAGATAGTGGGATTTTTAGCTATAAGATTTCCTCGATAAATTATCTGTGTTGCGTGTGATTGATCTTTCTTCATGATATTGTAATTGGCGATTGTGTTTTAAATTTTCACAAAGATAAGTAGAAGTGATTATGTATTTAACAGTAGCATATTTTTAGATTAGGAGAATCTAGGACATACATGTATTTTGTATAATTTCTACATTTTATCAGAGGACATGACATTGCATTAGTGAAGCAAGAGCTGAGTTTGTTGGTGGAAAGAATTCGAATTTGCAGAAAGACTTTCTTGGTGCTACAGCTAATTCAAGATCGAAATGGCTTTCAATGGCTTAAGGTTAGATTATGCAATCGAGGGCAGATTGAACTACATTTCTTGGAAGGATAGGATGGAGGTAGTACTCGAAGACAATGGCTTGAAGGAATTCATTAACAATGATGTTCCTAAGCCTACTTTTTCAGATGCTACCAATCTTGATGCATAGAAAAAGAAAGTGGAAAAAGCGAGGAGGATCCTATTGGAGGGAGTCTGGGACCACATTGTCTCAAACCTCCATGGGAAAGCCACACCATATGCTATGTGGAAGGATTTGAAAAATCTATTCAAAAGCAGCATCGACCACAGGAAACTGGCACTCAAAGATAAACTCAGGAAGATCAAGATGGAAAAGCGAGACACCATTCCAAAGTATCTCACGAAGTTTTTCCAATGTCAGGATGAACTGGGGAGTGTGGGAATAACTGGTGTTGATAATGATTTGGTGAGTTGGCACAATTATTAAGACCCTGTCAATAGACGGGAAAAATGGCCGGATTGGGAACGACTGTGGTTTGATTTGCTGCAAGAGGAGTTCATGCTGAACACCAGAGATGGCTCTTCATCAAAGCATGATGATGAAGAGGATTGTGCTTTGGCTGCCAAGGCGAAGAAGGGGAAGAGGAATAAATTCCATTCTAAATCCAAGTCTAAAGGCAAGAAGTTGGATATGTCCAAGATGAAGTGTTTTCACTGTCATGAACATGGGCATCTTGCTACTAGCTGTCCACAAATGAAGAAGAACAAGAAGGTTGTTGGAGCTGCAGCTGGTGAGGCCCTTTATCGCAATTTGAGCTTTACTTCTCCTTGATTGCATGCATAGTGTCAAGTGCATCGAGATCAGTGTGGTATTTGGATATTGGCGCTTCCTTTCACATGACGGGAGATAAGGAACTTTTTAGTGACTTGGAGGATAAAGATCTCCAGATGCATATAGAGATGGACAACGATGGACGGTATAGTGCTACTGGGATTGTTACCATTACCTTTCAGAGGGATTTAGGTAAACCATTTCAATTGAAAGATGTTATGCATGTTCCAGGTCTGAAGAAAAATTTGGTCTCAGTCGCAATGTTGGAGGACAGAGGCTATGATGTTGCTTTTAGTGATGGAAAATCTTTCCTGCGACATAAAATAATGGGTCAAGCTAAGAGGATATGGATTCGAGTTAAGAATCTCTACAAGCTGGAGGTAGATGGTTGCACCGCCATGATGGGAAAAGAAAAAATGTGGTGAACTAGGATGAGGGTGAATTATGGCTTAGGGGATTGGGCCATATTCATCATGGAGCCTTGAAAGTCATGCAACAAATATCTACTAGACTTCCAATGGGAACACTTTCTCAGTTAGATCAGTGCAAGGGTTGCACCATGGGAAAGTATGTAAAGTCCACCTTTCATGAGAAGGAGAATTGTGCTTCGGGGATCCTTGAGAGAGTTCACACAGACGTGTGTGGGTTTTTCTCGGTTGCTTCAACAGCAAAACATAAGTACTATGTAATACTTGTTGATGACGTTTCTCTTAAATGTTGGATCTTCTTCATGTAGAAGAAATATCAAACATTCTCAAAGTTCAATGAGTTTAAGGCATTGGTGGAGAAAGAGTCGGGGAAGCAAGTGAAGGCTCTTAGGAGTGATAATGGTGAAGAATACATCTCTAATGAATTCAAGAACTTCTACAGCAAAGAAGGAATTCAAAGAGAACTCATAGTGCCTCATAACCCACAACAAAATTGGGTCACGGAGAGGAATAACGGAAAAATCATGGGTGCAGCATGAGCGATGTTGCATGATCAGGGCCAACTAATGCATTTGTGGGTGGAAGCATGAAACACTACGATTTATGTGAAAAACTGTTGTCCTCATAGATTACTTGGCATGAGTACACATGAAGAAGATTTCACTGGTAAGAAACTGGATGTTTCACACTTTAAGATTTTTGGCTCATCTATTTATGTGCATGTGACCAAGGATGCCAGGAAGAAACTGGAGCCAACTCTTGAAGTTGGGATTTTTTTGGGGTACATAGAAACACCCCATAAATATCATGTATATTTTCCAAACAACAGAATGATTGTTATGCGATGGGATATAAAATTCGATGAGGGGAAATAAATGCAATTTTCACTTGAGAAGGATCTGGACTTGCATGCAGAGGAGGAAATACTAGTTCCCAAAGATGAGTCTCAAGATTGGATCAACCACATTGTTAGTCATCAGTATTTTTTACCTGTTGTTGATGACTAGTTTCCTTAGCTGAGTTTTCTAGAAGCTAATCTCAAACTATCAATTTGTCATCTATAAAACACCCCAAAACAATTTTTGTCCTCCTACCCCTTCCTGTCAGTCTATGATGAGAACAAACTCCAGTTTTCAAGTCCTATCTTGTTTCAGCAAAGTATCCCTGTCTATAGTTGTCTTAGCTTGGTTTCCCTGCTATCATTTTACCCTTGTTTCTCATGCCATTCATTGTCCAACATTTGACAAAGTGTTTGCTCTTCTATCCCTGATCATCTTGTCATATGACAATCTAATCATGTCTCAGAAACCACTCAGAATCTGTGAAAATTGTCTTTAAGTTAGATAGTGGTGTTTAGGGAGTTTTTCCTTGGCTAAGATATCCTAGGCCAAAAAATCCTATGATCAATACCAATCAACCATGAATTCTTTCCCTGTTCTGCAAAGAAAGCACTGGTATATCCATAGGTCGCACACCACTAAGAGGTCACTTTGTCTCATTTTAGAAGAAGTTCAGCAAAAGATCCAAGTCAGGAAAAGATAAGGATGTTCACTGTCTGAAGAAATATGTTTAGATCAGGAAAAATCTCCATGAAACACCAAAGGAACTCCCCAAGGTTCAAAAAAATCTATTTCTTTTACATATCTGTAGGGGTGTAATTGAATTATGATCAGTATGCAAATGAGAGAAAATGGACAAGTTCAAAATGGTCTCTCATGTTGAAAAGGTTCGCCATCAATGATCAGATGGAGAGCTGTAAAGTAAATAGCAGCAAGTGTACATGTTATAAATCCAAAAGCTGCCTAAAGAACAGAGATCACTCATCAATTCAAAATGAATAACAAGGACTAAGTAATGCTGATCAGCAGTGCACCATAATCTCCTCCAAAAGCAGTGCTGCATAATCTTTCCGAAGGGCATCATCATGTAGGGCATAAGAAGACAGTTTCTTCTTATGTTACTTTGAACCTGGGTTTGAACATTAATCAAAGGCAGTTTCAATATACCTCTGAAAACACAGTCAAGGTAAAATCTAGTTAAATGATGTCTAGAAGTGAACACTATCCATATACCAATCACATTTCTTCTAGTCTAGATTTCATAGTGATATTTTACAAAAGGGATATACATCTCAAACAATGGCTCATAAAGCAAGAGGACATTAGGTTCAAGTGATTTTACCAACAATAAATGTCAAATTTCACTTTGTTTCCTATTAGTACTCTTCAAACAGGCATACAAAGGCACAATGGTGAAATAGCTGAAGATTTTGTGTTTAATAGAACCTTCTTCAAAAGAAAAGGGTTAGAAACACATGATGGAACCTCCTTCATATAAAAGCAAAGGGTTAGAAAAAAATTGCTGCGACCTCCTTCACAAACAATCAGAGGATCAGCATGTTTTTAAGAAACTTCAGAGTCTAATTTGTGCCAACTCCTCCAAAGATGAACAGAGAATGCATAGCAGGGTTTAAAATTATGTTTTAGAATTTTTTCTTTTGAAAGCCTAGTTGAAGAACAGTGGTGAGACAATAAGAATTCATAGTTTGAAGGCCTTTGTTACATCATAAGTAAAACATTGACATGATAGTGTTAAAAGGCCTATGTTCTTATGTTGATGAAAGCCTCCTTCAAAGGAAAAATCTGAGGCTGAAGTTTTGTTTAAAAGCACCCTCATCTAAGTGGTAAAGTGGTAGACCAAGCAAGGTTTAAATGACTTCTGCAAACTGATATAAAGGACCTCCTTTACTTCACAAACAGTGGGTTTACATAATGGTTTCAAAAGGCTGCAATGGTAATGTTTTTGTGAGCCTCTTTCAGATGATATATTAGGTCATAGTTTTGGAGAAGACCATTACCATCTATCTAAATACCTATTCCAAAAGATAGACAGAGAACTCTTTCATAAACAAATCATATAGGTCTTTGTTAGAGTTTCAAAATAATATAATTCTAAGAGAGATAGGTATCACAGGTAGAGTTTTATGAAGAACAAAGGGACTGTTTGTTTGAAGTTTTTCAAGGGTGACAAATGGACAAAAACAAAGCTTACCCCTAACGGTATTTTCAAATAAGCAGAGAAAAACACATCTGATAAGACCTCCTTCACTTCATAAACAAGTGGATTTGCATATTAGGTTTTCAGAAGCTACAGCAGTGGCTTGTATGTAATCTTACTTCAGATGATAAAGACAAGGTCTTAGTTTTAAGGAAAACCTCCTACAAACTTAAGACAAGGCTTCAAAGTTATAAAAAGTTGGAAATATAAGTATGAAAGCAAGAGCCCGGAAGATTATTTGGAAAGAGGCCCCTTTCATCATAAGCATAAGGCCTAACAGTGATTATGAGCAACTTAGATAATTATAATGACATGACCTCCTCCGTAATGAGCAAAGGGTCACAACCATCATTACGAATGAAGGCATTCATATTTGCAAGAGACGGTTTTCAAATGATAACCTTGGTCAATGGCAAGAGGTCTCACAGGGCTAATAATTAGTTGAAGGGACATTTTTGAGAAAGACTGCTTTAAAGAGGTAAAGTAGTTGGTAAAAAGGCAACCCCTAAAAAAGGGGACAAAGTTATTTTGTCTCAAAACAGATGCTAAGACAAACAAAAAAGGGAGAAGTTTGAAATTTATAAAAGAGGTTTTAAACCCTCCTGAAGAATAAAAGGGCTCGAGCAACATATTATGTTCATCATCGTGCCAACACTTCATGGGAAGAGAAATGAGTTTCACGAGCATTTGTATTTTTTTCAATGCACGGCACACCTGGAAATTTGTGTGGCGCGCCTATAGGCGTCCTCAGAAGAAGGTTACACACAACGCGGCGCGCCTATGTGGTTGCGCGGCATGCCTGTGCCCAGCGTTCAATGGACGCCCAGGGCTGACCCGATAGTTCAAACGCAACGCATTTTCTCGTTCAAGCCTGCCCGGCCTAGAAACCATTCCTGAACGACCCAGCAATGATCTGAAAATGGAAGGTACTTGAAAAGGGTGCAAGGTATCCATTTTCAATTATGTAAATGAGTGCAAAAATACTCTAAGTTTAAATATGAAAATGTGAGAACTTCATATTTCTAATACAGAGATAGACTGTAGGGGAATTTACCGGATATTTCACCTTTCAAAGAAAGGATGAATCCAGAGGCTACCTGGCCCTCTTACAGACTCTGCCTAAAGAAATAATAGAAGTAAACACTCATATTTAATTAAAATGATCTTGCTTTAAACTTGACGTTATGCGGAAATTTAGCTTGAAAATGGTGTATGTATTTTCACTGTTTATGTATCTTAAGTGTAATTTTTTTTGCTGAAACTTAAAATGGGTATCAGAAAAAATATTCAGCAATATAATATCAAGATACAACAGCAATATAATATAGGATTTCACCCCAACTCTTGGGCTACATCTCCTGGATCAAGCCTCCCAAAATGGGCTTGTCCTCTTGTATTAAAAGCTCTCAAATGCAATACAAGATTATAAGTGTCTCAATAGAAAAATATAAATATATAAACTGATTTATAAGGCAGTAAAAATCTAATAATTCCTTTTCAAATTCACTAAACAATGAAAGATTACCATAAACAGTGATTTCTTCATCAATGTCCTTCTGGTGCTTTGAACTTCTCTGCAACTTTTCGGGCTGTAGAAGTCCTCAAATTCCTTTGAAACCACTTCCAATGGCTTCATAAGGTTGAAATTATCTGAAATAGATCTTTGGTTCACCTTAAACTGATAACCACAACTCAAAACAGCTCAAACCCCAAAATGGCCATGGTGGCCCTGAAAACTCTCCTAAAGGTTTTCGGCCTTTGAAAGTCTTCAAACAGAGCTAAGACCTATTCCAATGGCTCTGGAATGTAGGAAATAGTCGAAAATGACTTTTGGTTCACCAAAAAAGGTTAACCACAGCTCAACCAAACTCAAAACCCAAAATGTCCCTAGTGGCTCAAAAATCTTCTCTGAAGCTAAACAGGCTGAAAATGAGCTCCCATGGCTTTGAAACCTGTGCTATTCAGTCCAAAATGCTGAGAAAATACGAAATAAAAAAAAAAAAATTTGTTCCAAAAGGTTGCATAATGAGAAATTTATGGCCAAAACAACTTTGCCCCAATTTCCTCCACTAAATGTGGGGCAACTTCCAGTTAACTCCACTAAAAGTGGAAGTCCACCTAAATTTGGGAGTGCCTCTAGAATCTCCGCCATATTAAACTCCACTAAACTGGAGCTTAATTAAATATTAAACTTGATATTAGGCTCCTTAAGTGCTCTTAATCATTAAGCTCCCACACTGGTCATATGATGAGGTTCCATGGGAGGAGGGTTGGCCCCTCCGTGCTCCGCCGGACCCACTCCACTAAAAGTGCAATAACTTCATCATACGGTGTCCGTTTTTCGAACTGTTTACGGCATCGGAATCAGGAAGACGATACCTATGAAACCATATTGGTTTCAACCAATTTTAAACATTTTCAATTTTGAGTTTTTTTTCCATGGCTTAGACTTGAGCTCCTGATCACACCTCCCAAATGAGAGGCTTTTGGACCCCAAAAGCTCACTGAAATTCTGAAACTGAACTGTAGTACAGAAAATGAGAGAATAACGACATCCTCTTCTCTTCAGCCTCCAAAAATTTTCCTGAATTACCAACTGTTCACATGGCGAATTTTGCTGAATGAGCCACGTACTTGCGTCGAATCTCGACCAAGTTTTATCGCCATACCAATCTGCCATACTGAAACTAGCAATGACACTTGCTGAAATTTGTGCCCTCTTTTCTTGCATGCCTTTCCAACTCATGGGAATCTTGCACTGCTTTGCACTGACACTTTGTTCTCTGCACCAAACAACACCAAAGGCATCTTGTGCAACATACAACATCAACAACCAGTTGACAATGAAATGTGGTATACAAATGACACACAAAATCTATAAAAAAAGGTGTACACAACCTAATAATGTCAACAAACATGTATGACATAATCACACAAGTCGATAAACAATAAGATACATCTTGAAATATATGTGTAGGTAATGCTACAATGAACTATATACAGCTTCACTTACATACAACCTCTATACATGTGCAACTTCAACTTTTCAAATACTAATATACATCATCCTAAAATATAAGGGATTAAGAACTGAAACCAGTGACATTGTTATGAATATAAATAGATCATAATTAATTTACACCTTACGTATAATGGTAAACAACAAAGAAATTCCTTCAACTGAAACTGCTTTTACATGCAATCTTGCATCAACTTTTCAACTGAAATACATGCATACCAAACTGAAATTTGCATCTACAAAATGAGTATGAATTACTGCATTAAGAAGTTAATCCACTTCCTACCAAGCCAACTCCATGGTGTCTTTTGTTGCAACCGCAATTCTTCATGTGAATCTTTCATTTCCACATTGATAATGGACTCCATAGATCCACTTACGCCAAGCTTTTCTTCATCTAGCTGCATGTGCTTTGGACGATTTGTTGGATGCAAGGACCAACAATGAGAGACATCATGTCCCTTCCTTTGACAAAATGTGCAACTCTTAAGAACTTTCTGAGAAAGTTCTCTTTGCCTTTTATGCTTCCTGTGTGCTTTCTTTTTCAACCAGCATCTTGAAGCAACATGGTTAACTCCACCACAAAATGTGCAACAAAATTTTCTTTCATTCGAACAAGCATAATTATTATTCTTTGCTGAAACATAATCAAATTGATCATGTGAATAATTATACCTCTTTTTCTGCATGGAATGTCCATCCTTTTTGTGTTCAAAAGACGATGAACTAGTAGAGGAGACAACTTTCCTTTTCAGACTTTCATCACTGTTCTTGTCTTGAAAACTGCTTACATTTTCATGCTCGCCATAAGAGACATGTTTACCTTCTACTTTCTAAAATTATGGCTTCAAACAATGGCAATCATCCTTAGAACAATTTTGACATAAATGCATTTGAGAACTTGGAACAAAGGTTCTCTTTAAATTTGCATCACATTCTTGAATGCATGTGCTCAAAGCTTCGCCATTAAGTTGCTCATAGCCAAGACCAATATTCTTGGGACGCTCCACAACACAAATAGGCTCAACAATGCCTTGTGCATGCTTGCCCAAACCTTTGCCTTCTTGATATCCCATTTTCAACATTAATTTGGACCCAATACCTCTTGTATGTTTTTCAAAAGAACCAACATACTTTTCAATGGAGGAACTTGAAGACAAGTTGGAACGATTAACCTCTTCCTCAAGAATTTTCTTGGACAAAGCTTCTTGAGCTTGAAGAAGCTGCAACTCCATATCATGCAGTCTTTGAAGAATGGCTTCTTTCTCTTCCTGCATAGCTAGCAATTGTGCAAGAAGTTGAACACTTTCCCTTTGATCCTCAAGGAGAATCTGCACCATGTCCTTCACCTTAAAGAACTCATTCTTCATGTCATTAGCACCGTGAGGAAAACTTCACTAGAAGGATATGTGAATGGTCAAAACAACCAAAAAAGTAAAACTTCCAAAGAAAATTTTCAAATCTTTCAAACAAAATGTCAAGTGAATAAATACCAGAAGACTCCTTCATTTTCATAAACGTTGATGCAACACCTGCAAAAGCAATGCTCATCCACGCTCAACCGGCGCATTAAATCTGTTTTAATCCCAAGATCCTGATAATATCCGACCAAATGAAGGTAATGAAAAGGGTAGATCCATTTTCAATTGGCGGAATGAGCAAAATATTTAAAGCTCTAAATTGAATGAATCATATTTTAATATGATGATAGAACGAGGTATTGATATCGACAGTTCGTGCAAAGGATAATCCGTAGTTCTTCGTCCTTCTTTACGCACTTCATCAGCAATAATAGAAGTAACATCAGATGAATTAAAATAGATCTGCTTTAAACTTGATTATGTTGAAATTTAGCGGTAATGTATGTCTTTTCACTGTTTATGTATCTTAAGTGTAATTGTTTTTGTTGAAACTTAACATGGGTATCAACAACAATATTTAGCAATATAATATCAAAACACAACAGCAATATAAGATAGGAGTTCACCCCAACTCTTGGGCTACATCTCCTGGATCAAGCCTCCCAAAATGGGCTTGTCCTCTTGTATTAAAAGCTCTCAAATGCAATACAAGATTATAAGTGTCTCAATAGACAAATATGAATATATATACTGATTTAGAAGGCAGTAAAAAGCTAATAATGCCTTTTAAAATTCACTAAACAGTGAAAGATTACCATAAACAGTGATTTCTTCATCAATGTCCTTCTGGTGCTTTGAACTTCTCTACAACTTTTCAGGCTATAGAAGTCCTCAAATTCCTTTTAATCCACTTCCAATGGCTTCATAAGGTTTAAATTATCTGAAATAGAGCTTTGTTTCACCTCAAACTGATAACCACAACTCAAACAAATAAATCCAAAATATTATAAACTTTTTTCCAAGCTGTTACGGCCTCAGGTTCAAGCTTGAGTATATCTGTTCAATGGTCGGAGATTATGAATAGTCGAAAATGAATTTTTTTTCACCAAAAAAGGTTAACCATAGCTCAACCAAACTCAAAACCCAAAATGGCCCTAGTGGCTCAAAAAGCTTCTCCGAAGCTAAACAGGCTGCAAATGAGCTCCAATGGCTCTAAAAACTACGCCATTCAGTCCAAAAATCTGAGAACATACGAAATAAAAAAAATTTCGTTCCAAAAGGTTGAGTAATGAGAAAGTTATGACCAAAACAACTTTGCCCCAATTTCCTCCACTAAATGTGGGGCAACTGCCAGTTAACTCCACTAAAAGTGGAAGTCCACCTAAATTTGGGAGCACCTCCAGAATCTCCGCCATATTAAAATCCACTAAACTGAAGCTTAATTAAATATTAAACTTGAGATTAGGCTCCTTAAGCGCTCTTAATCATTAAGCTCCCACACTGGTCATATGATGAGGTTCCATGGGAGGAGGGCTGGCCCCTCCGTGCTCCGCCGGACCCACTCCACTAAAAGTGCAATAACTTCTTCATACGGTGTCCATTTTTCGAACCATTTATGGTGCCAGAATCAGGAAGATGAGACCTATGAAACCATCTTGGTTTCAACCAATTTTAAACATTTTCAATTTTGAGTTTTTCCATAGCTTTGACCTCTGAGCTTCCATAAGGCTCGCCGTGGGAACACCGGCCTTTTTTTCCACTTGTCCACCAACCAGCAACCACTCCTAAACGTGGTTTTTTCCAGCCTAGGAAAATACTAAAAGAAGCCACCAAAGGTATTGAAGATCGATTTTTACACAACAACTTGTCCTCAACACAAGAAAATGTATTTAGAAAGGCATTTATGTCTCAGAGACAAATTTTGTTTGATT
This sequence comes from Pinus albicaulis, assembly GCA_034641835.2. Classification (NCBI taxonomy): domain Eukaryota; kingdom Viridiplantae; phylum Streptophyta; class Pinopsida; order Pinales; family Pinaceae; genus Pinus; species Pinus albicaulis. Next base: position 922,695,782 of record CM076574.1, on the reverse strand, counting down.
TACAGTGTGATGACCGTAGAGTTTTCAGCGAAAATAGTGTTTGAATAGCTTTGTTGATACGGCTTTTTGAGTAATTACAAAAAAGAATGAAGATGATCATTTTCCAACCTAGGAAAAAACAGAGATTTCAAAAGAAAGATAACAATGATTTCAAAGGGAGGAACCTAGTTGTTTTCAAGAAAACCATCTTTGCTAAAGACCACAGAGAAGCAGTGATAAAGGAGAAAAGATTTGTTGTCAGTTTGAAAGAATTTTCTTGCTGTGAGTAATTAAAGATAAACAGAGTCTTGTAGAGAGAAAATTTGGATTGTTTTGAAGACCTTTTCATAGTAACAAGAGGAGATAATACTTTAGAGAAACAAGCTAAAACTTCATCCAACAAATTATCCGATTGCCTAGGAAAGAAAGGACAGTTTTTTTCAAAGGAGAAACATAGTGTTTTTTCAAGAGTATACTCTTTGCTTAGAGACAAAGGAACATAGTGATTCACAAGAGTGCCTTCTTTGTTTAAAAACAGAGAAAGGTAGTGATTAAGAAAGAGTTTTGATCAGTTATAAGGGGTTTGCTCACCTCCTAAACAGTGATTTCAAAAATGTCAGTGATTGAGGGGGAAGATTTTTTGTGTCAAAAAAAAAGGGGACTGGTCTTCAAAAACCACAAATAAATATTATTAAAGGCATATTTCCTCAAAACACAGTGCTGGAGAAGTAAATTTGTTTTCATTAACAAATACTTGTTTGCCAACTAAACAGAAAAGCAGTGCTCAAAGAAGGGGTCTATTTTTCAGTACATTTCAAGGTCTTGTTTGGTAAGTCAGTGAAGGGTATCAGAAAGCGAAAATGCCTCCAAAGAAGGACAACAGAAGTGGGTATCACAATAGGTATGAGCCTATTACAAATCAGGAGGTGAATGAATCCCCTTCAGTACTCTTCAATTTTCATGAAGTAGGGTGATTGGATTTTTGCCAAAAAGTCCAAGAAGTAAAAAATCACCCTCCTTTGACACATTTTTTTGCTTTAAGGCTGCAAGGAAAGCATGTCCATCTAGCAGGTCTAGATTTCAAACTCACTTCTAGGGCTATCTCCAAAGCAACTAAGATCCCCTATATGGTAGAAAAGTGGTTCAAACAAGCATACCTAGATCTGAATCACTATAAACCCTTTCTAAAACTAGACCATCAGGATGCTTGCCAACCTATTTTCCCTTTTCTCACTTATTGAGCAACTATGCCCCCCTCATGAAAGTCATCATGAAGTATTTCACATGTGAAGGGAGGTTTTCCTAGATTTATGCCTATCACATCAAGCTTCTTATGCATTTCACAAGAACTCAGTTGTTGAACCTACCTTTCTTCCTCCACAGAAGCATTGACAAGATGGCCTCTATTGTCCAAAAGAAGCCCTCCTCTCAACAACAAGCTTATTCGTTTCATCATTCCCTTATCAAGATCATCATCCTCCATCAACTTGAGAAAAAGGGAGTTTCTTGGGACTCTTTCATCTCCCATCCATATTTTACGATGGCCTCTTCATCTCATGGCCCATCTCATGCGCCTCCCTCACCACCTACTCACCATGTCTCTCCCTCTTCTAGTCAATCCACTCCTAAAAGGAAAAAATCCCCTATGATTGAGCGTGAAAAGGAGAAATCTAAGCAAAGCAGTGATGAGGAAAGGCAAAGTGACAAGAAGAAAACTAGTGATTATAAGGGACAAATTAAATAATCTAAACATGACAGTGAGGAAGAAGGAAATGATGGTGAGCATGAACAAAATGATGGTTAGCATAGCAGTCATGAAGAGGAACATGATGGCAGCTAACACAACAGTAAGCATGATGGTGATGAGGGACAAAATAGTGAAGGTAAAGAGCATAGTAGTCATGAAGAAAGCAGCGACAGAGATGAACAAGATAGTCCTCAAGAAAACAAACAAAGTGGCAGCCAAAACAGTGATGATGAGGGTCATAACAGTCCTCAAAGAGACACAAATGATGAGAAACAAGACAGCCCTCAAGCAAGCAATGATGAGGACAAGAAAACACCAAATAGTGAGCATTCTGAAGGGGGAAGCATGGAGCAAAAATATCAAAACATTCCTAAGGGTAGCCAAGACCAAATTAGTGACCATGAGCATAGCAGTGGTGAAGACAAACAAGGCAATCTTCAAGCATAAGAAAACAGTGACAAAGGTGAAGCTGGAGCAGATGATGATGGAGGTAGCAAGGTAAAAGACCAAGTTGAGCAAGTGCAATTAATGAAACCATCTCTCTCTTCTCCTCAACACAACCAAGAGCATGTGTTAGCTGCCTCTCCTAGGCAAGGGGCCATGACTCTTCCTCCAAAAGTGGCGAAGCCTAGAAACACTAGATCTACAAAGAATAAGATCACTCCAGCAGTGACTATCATTGTCACAAGAGCACTAAGAAGTAGAGGAAAACTGCCTAAGAAGAGTATTGTTGAATTGCCAGAGGAAGAGGACCAAGAAGTATATTAAGGCAAGGGGAAAGAAAAAGAGGAACATCAGGAGAGTAGTCATGAAAAGGAAAGGGAGTTTGACATCATACAAATAGATAGTGATGTTGGAGATGATGAAGCTAGGATTCTTGAGGCTCTTTTGCAAAACAAAGAAGCCCAAATTCATGACCTACAAGCTGATCTAGAAAGGTCAAAGGACCTCATACATGTTCTATAGATGAAAAACAAACAAATGAGTGGTCAAATGGCAGTTTATGAGGCCCTTTGATGATACTGAAGAAAGAGAGAAGCCAATGAGAAAGAGGCCTAAGACTATGGGTCTCAAGAAAGCTTTGGAGAAAAAGAAGGAAGAAGAGGCAGCCCTTGTTCGATCTTATCCTCTCACACAATTACTCACCCAAGAAATAGAAAATGATAAAGAATCATGGCTTTAAAGAGCCAACAAGCATTTGGAGGATAAATTAGAGAAAGCTAACAGAGACTTGATTCTACAAAAGAAGATGACTAGGCACTACAAGAAGTTGAACCAATTTGCCCGAAGAAAGCTCAAACTTGCTAAAGAAAGGCTCAAAGCTGCCCGAAAGAGGTGCCCGGTAGAGAAAGTGGAGAAAGGAATATCAGGGCTTGAAATATTGGCCTCAGCTTCCTTGCATGCTTCTAAGAACACATAAGGAGCTTGCTTGCCAAAATTGAGCAAATTTTGACATGATTTTGTTTTTTGTGTGTTTTGGCCCTAATTACACATTTTTCAAGGTGCTGCCATGGGCGCTAGGAACATCCTCAGCTCATGAAAGTAATTTTTTTGGATGGAATAAATTCAGGGGCAGCTACTCACAAATTTTCAGATCCAAATGAGGTGTTTTGGTCCCCCAAAGAGGCGAAAAATAGTGATTTTTTAACTTTCTGCCTCACATATCAGCAAGGGCTACTTTTTTTATTTTTTCACTTAGTCCACCTTTTTACATATTTATAGGGATAATTTTGGGAAAAATAAAGTATTTCCAGAAACTAGACATCCAGGGCTTTCCAACGAGCCATCACGGGCCTCATTTCGACATCGGGAGGTCCATCAAAAGTTGTCTGCAAGACAGGCAAGTTTCTGCTGCTACGTTCCTGTAGCATTTTGGCAAAAAAGGCAGATTTCTGAAGATGCTCATCCAAATGTGCGTTAAGCCTTTTTTAGCACTTGTCAGTCATGTAAAGTCAAAATTTTTTCCTTTTTTAGCATTTTATAGATACTTTGAAGATATTTTATGCCTTGGGCTTTGCAAAGCCTCAAGGACAAAATCAGATATTTGTTCTAAGCCTATGAGCTTCTAGTCAGTTTTGTGAAGCTTATCTTCTCATTTCCTATATAACCCATGGAGAATCATTGTAATATTGTTGGTTGAAGAGTTGATTAACAAGCTGGACTTTGAAGAGCTTAAGAACTTGACTGAGCTTAGAGCAATATATGTTGTGAGTTTTGATGATCAAACTTGTTTTATGGAGTGAATAGCTTGACTTGCTTGCCTAGATGATGGAGAGGATCTATGTGCAGGATTCCATGGCTTGGTAAATGATATTGTGCTTATTTCCAGTTATGTTTTGTTATTCTTTCACATATGTATCCATGTTTCTTGCTTGTTGTAGGTCAGTAAATAATAGTTTGAGGTATGCCCATGGAGGCACATCAAATTTCCTGATTCATTACAGCTTCTATGTTTTCATCCTTCTTGGTCATGTCAAAGGATTCTTAACTGCCCTTTGGTCCACTAGGAACTTGTTATTTATTTCCTTAATGATTAATATGACATGCTATCTTGTTTGATTCATGGTATGCCCTGCTTACTCATAGCTGTTTAAACCTCATTAATGAAATCTCCTTTGAAGTACTGACTGTCTAGTTTAAATCAGAGAGGTCTTGTTTCGATCTTGCTCTCTGCCTATACTTGTAGACTTATTTCAAAGTTCTCATCAGTTTGAATGTGTTGCTTAGGAGTTTCCTTTCCACATTTTGAGCTGTTGGTTTGTATTTCATGTGTTCTCAACCACTGAAGGTGATTTTCCCAAAGTTAGAGGGTCTTATACTTCTATGCATCACCTGATTGTTTATTTTCTGCATTTATCATTTTTAGTTTCATTCATAGTGATTAATGGTTAGCCCTACCACATGAATGATTTTTGTTTAAACTATTTATGCTTAAGATCTCTTTGTCTTGCACAAACTTGATGTTCATTTCACTTCATAAACCACCTGAAATATCCATTTGCTATACTAAATCGGCTCTGCAGTACACCCTACTCATTTTCTTGACATCCTTGGCTTGCTTTTGACCCCATAGCCTAGTTGATCTCATTTTCTTATTCTATTTTGATCCACTTGATCATTTTTTCCCCCAAAAAACTAAAAAACAAACAAACAAACACACTTAACAACTAGCCTAAAATCTAAACAAACTAAGTGAACAAGCTCACATCCTTCGCTTCATTAGAGAGAGCCCTCTATAAGTCCTGGAAGGCTAGGTCCTAGGGATCCAAATATTGGTTTGATGTTACTTCGTCATTTGGTCCGTTAATCTGCCAAATCATGGGAACCTAACATAATGGAGATCACGATGGGAATTTTCTGAGTATATAGTTTTAAATACCTCTCACAAACTCAGTAAAACTCCAACAAATTTTTCTGAGTTCATATAAATCTGAACATCTTTCAAGACTCACATAAATCCCCTCTTGAACTAAGCACACTTCTCTAATTGAGCCACCTCATCGCCACCTAACATAATGGTGATCAAGGTGGGACCTTTCTGAGTTAGTGACAAACTAAGTATACCTTAGAACTTCAAAAATCCCTTGGCTCAAGAATATCTAGTGATTATCAGCCACCTCATCGCCACACTAACATAATGACGATTATGGTGAGACTCTCTGAGTTCATGAATGTCTATCAAACTGTTGTTGACTCATTCATCCTTCAGATTAAATCATAAAATCAGCTGATAAATCCATTAGAGTAAACTCTCTTTGTTTCATCACCCTAGCTAAGTGCTGAAAACAAATTTAGGACACTCTTACAAATCAGACTGCACATTAAAAACTCAAAAAATAACCCAAAAAAAAACATTTTTTTTTTTTGGATTGACTGTTCATATCAGTTTTGGTGGCGGACCATAGACAATATATCCTCAAAAACCAAAAATATCCACCTGGCGACTCCACTAGCCTCCAGTAGGCCTTTTTGAAAACTTTTCTAAGCTTCCATAAACTATTATAAGACTGCTTTACAAACAGCGTTGAAAAGTCTAAGAAGTCTTAACCATACACTGAGCTAGTTTAAAAAAACTTAGAGAAGACAAGTTGTTGAAAACATTCATAACTTTCAGCCTCTCTAAAGTTTGAATCTAAAATTTGGCTTCATGAAGAATTCATACCAGATATCATCTAGACCCGAATCCTCCTACCATAGTTGATGACCCAGAAAAGATTTTGTGGCAAAATTCTAATACTAGTAATTTAACTACCGATAGGATCCTTCATAGAGCAAGCTCTGTACCTGAAAATCTTACATCCTTGCTAGATCAAAATTTTTACTTGCACCATACAAGAAATATTTTTAGAACCAAGTCACAACCTAGCTTTGACCATTCCGATCTTGAGCCCTTAGACTTGCAACAGAGTTCTAGCGGAGAAGCATCTCCTACTACTCCACCTGATTTTCAGCTCCTCCACCACTTTAACTCTTTCCATCCCAAGTCTACTCAAAATCAGTTTGTCGGTCCAAGCACCTCTAACACTCCCACTCACAACACCACTGTGCAAATCATTTCATCTCATGTACAAAATCCTCCACTTGTAAATTTACGAGTACCACCCATCATGGCAGCATGGTATGCACCCCTAGTGTTACCTCAGCCTTTGGCACCTTTGCCAAATGACTATCAATATAGGATCCCACACTTCACTGAGGCCGAATCCACTACTGACCAACAACATGTAGATAGAATGAATGATGCTTTTGATTACATGGAATTAGATGAAGAAACCATCAAGATGAGAATGTTCCCCCAAATCCTAGGAGGCGAAGCTAAAAAATGGTTTAAAGGCTTAGCTCCTCATAGTATACATGATCTCCCGTCATTATACCAAACTTTCATAAACAAATGGGAAATCAAGAAAAACCCACTTCAAGTCCTCTCTTAATATAATACTCTTAAGAGGAACACAGGAGAAAGTGTTCAAGATTATTGTACCAGATTCAATAGTGTTTATAATGCTCTCCCACCTAACATGAAACCTCCACCCGGCTTAGCTCTAGTGAAATTTCCAGAAGGTTTCAATCCGGATATGACATATCAGCTAAGAGAAAGAGAACCTACAACTCTAGAAGAAATGCAAAAGGGGGCTATTAGTGTGGAAGCAAACCTTGCTGAAAAAATGGCTAGGCTGAGATCAAAAAAGAAGGTCACATACCGAGATGAAACCTTTCCCTCTACATCCTCTTCCGATGCCAAAATAGACAATTTGGAAAGAAAAATAGAAATAATTATAGAAATAATGATGGAAAGAATAAGTCTCAGTGATAGAACACCTCCTAGGGACAACCAGCCAAACCCACAAACCAGAAACCAGAATCAAAACTTTAGAAGGGACCCACCCCAAATCAAACCAAGAGACAATGATCAGCAAATCAGATCTCCTTTCCAAGATAATTATCTTGATGAAGGAGAAAGAGACATTGAACATATTGAGGAAAATCATCTAAACCTGATAGGCTCTGATAGTGAGGGTGAGGTTTATCTTACGGAAGAAGAACAAGGTTTATTCTCCTCATACCAAGATGAAACTGACTATGAAGATTCTGAAGACCCTAAAATTGGTTTACAAAATTCCATAATGGAAGTCCATAGGCAATATGATCTCAGAAGTAAGAAGAACAAAGAAAACTCGAAGAAAAACTAGGAAAACTTAAAAAATAACAATTCAGATTCTGCTGTCAAGAAAACTCTTGAAGCTATTCTTAAAAAACTAGCAGACAATGTTAATGTTACGGCTAAGAAAGCTGATCTAAACAAAGACAAAACTATCCAATCAAAAATCAATCCAAACTGTGCCAGCACTTCCACCAAGATTCTTGAAAATACCGTCTTAAACAAAACTACAAATCAAAATCAGCAAACAAAAAATATGAAAAAATTTATGGCTGATAAAACCAAAACAAATATACCCAAAACTCAAACACCTTTCAGTTTTGAAGGAGAGATCGCCAAAATCAAGATAACAGTGTCCCTCACTGAATTAGTAACCATGGATGTTTATAGATCTCAAGTCTTGAAAGTGTTAAACCTTGGAAATGATACGGATACTTTAAATTTGATGGACAATAAACCTGAGTTATTGTTTGGTCCAGAAGTAGAGGAAAAGTACCAAGAAGGAGTTGTTTCTCCTTTTTATGTAAGTCTGAATATGCATGAAAAAATATTGCACAACACCATGCTAGAATCTGGTGCTTCACATAACCTTATGCCCAAAGTGGTCATGGAAATTTTATGCCTAACCAAACCATACAAAGACTTATACTCATTTGATTCGAGTAGAGTCAAGTGTCTAGGTTTGATAAAAAATATTTGTATTACTTTAGCCCAAATACCCACTAAAAGTATAGTCATGGATGTGGTGGTAGCGAACATTCCCCCGAAATACAGTATGTTGTTGTCCAGGTCATGGGGAGCCAAATTACGAGGTAGTCTCCAAATGGATATGTCATATGCCACTATCCCGGTCTTCAATCAAACTAAGAAATTATACCGGGAAACTCATATGAAATACATGGTGAGTAATCAAAATAGACCAAACAATACCCCATTTTATTCCATTCACTCAAATCTCGATTCTTTTATCTTGTACAATGATAGCAATATTAATGAACAGATAAAAGAAAATGATCAAGAAGTTAATCTTTCCAAACAGTCAGATCTTTCCTCAAAAGAATAAAATCATGATCCACACACTGACAACTCCGAAAAACAGCTTAGTGATAAATATGAAGTAGAAACTCTTTGGAACATAATATTTGATGGATCATGTAGCAAAAACAATGCAAGAGCTAGCATCTGGATACACAACACAAATCAGGGTCATGCTTTCAAGTTAGAATTCCAATGTAATAATAATATTGTGGAATATGAAGCTTTCCTTCTTGGCTTGCACTTACTCAAAGACTTAGGTGCTAAGAAAGTTTCAGCCCAGGGGGCTTCAGAACTTGTCATTAAACAAATCAAAGGTGAATATTCTTCCAAGAAGCCTAGATTAAGGGAATACAGAAACGCAGCCCTTGACATTCTCAAAAATTTTGAAAAATATGAGCTCATTTATATTCCTAGAGCCCAAAATAACCTTGCAAATAAACTTGCCTTTGCTGCAAGCAATTGCCAAATACCATCTATGAATGAACCATATTGCATCAAAGTCAAACACCGGCCTGCAATACCTGATAACATTACACATTGGAAGGTCTTTGAAAATTACCAGCAAATTAATGACTTTTTGAAATCTAAAAATGAGTTTAAGATCTCTCCATCATGCTTAGATTATAAGGAATAAAAACATGATGAGAATGAAGATTGCGAAAAATATTTTCCTCCATTTGCTGATATAAATTTGATCACTCATCCTTATAAAGCTCAAATAAATGAAGACTCAGACCAAAGAGATCTTGAGGTTTTACATTGTGAAAATGACTCTATACCAAGAGGCCTTGCTCCATTATAAGAACTCTTTTATTTTAATGATGTAGCCAAGAAACCAAAGATGGAATATACCGAGACTGACATAGAAGAATACAACATAGGGAACATACAAGAGCCAAAAATGATCAAGCTTTCAAAAACTCTGCCTCCTAACATAATACAGAAATACATCAAACTATTTGCAGAATTCAAAGATGTTTTTGCATGGGGATATCAAGATTTGAAATCATACGATACAAGTATCATTCAACACAAAATACCTCTCAAATAAAATCAGAAACCATTCAAACAAAAGTTAAGAAGAATAAATCTCGTTTTGTTACTTTTAGTTGAGAAAGAAATAAAAAAAAATGTATGATGTCAGAATCATAGTTTCCCTTAGATACTCTGAATGGGTTTCAAACCTTGTTTCTCTGAGAAAGAAAACTGGAGAAATCAGACTTTGCATTGATTTTAGGAATTTGAACAGATCCTCCTTAAAGGATAACTACCCCTTGCCTAAAATGGACCACATACTTCAGAAGGTAGTAGGTTCTAAGAGAATCTCGTTGGTTGATGGCTTCTCTGGATACAATCAAGTGTTAGTTTTCCCTAGTGACCAACACAAAACTGCTTTCACCACACCTTGGGGTACATTCATGTATGTTAAAATGCCTTTCAAGTTAATGAATGCAGGAACCACTTTCCAAAGAGCCACGGACATAAATTTTTTAGAAGACATTGGCTATTTTATAGTCATTTACCTTGATGACATCACTTTATGTTCCAAAACCGATGAAGAACATCTATTTCATTTAAGGAAAGTCCTTGAAAAATGTAGGAGATATGGCTTATCTCTAAATCCCAAGAAAACATTGTTTGGTCTCGAAGAATGAAAACTTTTGGGTCACATCATCTCTGAAAATGGAATAAAAATAGACCCCAAGAGGATTGAAGGAATATTACAAATCAATCACCCCAGAAACATTAAGGGGTTACAATATTTCATTGGTAAGATAAATTTTTTGAGAAGATTTATCCCAAATCTTGCGAAACTCTTAAGAAAAATCACAAAAATGTTGAAAAAAGAGGTAGGAGTTAAATGGGATCTAGATGCTAAGAAATCTTTCGAACAAGTTAAAAAGGCACTTACCCAATCACCTGTTTTGATAAGTTCTGATTTCACCAAGGACTTTTACATTTTCTCATTCGCATCTGAACACACCATAGCTATGGTATTGCTGCAAAAGAATGAAATAGGGCAAGAACAACCTATTTCTTTCTTTAGTAAATCCCTTAGAGATGCCCCTTTAAAATATAATATCATGGAAAAGAAGGCATTTTCATTAGTAAAGGCATTGAAATATTTCAGAGTTTATATCTTACATTCTCATGTCATTACTTTTGTTCCACACACGGTTGTCAAGGACATTCTAAATCAAGATCCCGATGGTAAAAGAGGAAAATGGATTGCAATAATCTTAGAATGTGATTTAGAAATCAGACCCACTAAACTGATTAAGGGGCAAGGGCTTATAAAACTCATGGTTGAAACAAATCTCCAAGCATTAGACATAAACTTTGTTGACACTCTGGAAGACCAAGAAGAATGCATAGCACCTTATGTTGAAGAGGAATTTTTAATTTCACCTTGGTATGTTGATATTATTTATGTACTTTTTTATCTTAATGATCCCCCTGATTTATCAAAAACAAAATCAAGCTTTCTTAAACAAAAATATTTGAATTTTTGCATTATTGATGGAGTTTTGTATTGGAAAAATCCTATTGGTAAATTACTCAAATGTTTGCTTGAGGATGATGCAGGAAAAATTATGCGTGGAATGCACGAAGGAGAATGTGGGGGGCATATTTACTGGAAAACTACAACCAATAAGATTCTTAGAGCCAGATACTATTGGCCTACCTTGTTCCCTGATACACATAAATTTGTCACAACTTGCCAAAAATGCCAAATTTTTTACGGAAAGAGAAAACTTTTATCTTTTCCTTTGCATCCAATCATTGTTGAATCTCCTATTCAACAATGGGGTTTATATTTTATTGGAGAAATACACCCTTCTTCATCCACTCAGCACAAATGGATCCTCACAGCTACCGATTATTTTACCAAGTGGATAGAATCCATCCCCTCCAGAAATGCCATTGATTCAGTTATCATCAAGTTCCTAGAAACCAATATCTTGTCTAGATTCGGTTGTCCTAGGAAAATTATCATTGATAATGCAGCTGCCTTTTCATCCAAAAATATGGTTGATTTATGTTACAAATATCATATCACATTAGGACATTCCACAACTTATTATCCTCAAGAAAATGGGTTGGCCGAATCTTCAAATAAGAGTCTTGTCAATATCATAAAAAAGCTGTTGGAACAAAATCAAAAGGCATGGCACGGAAAACTGGTACATGCTTTATGGGCTAATAGATTAACTACCAAGAAATCAATTGGTATGTCCCCTTATCAGTTAGTGTATGGCATGGATGATGTGTTTCCAACATCTTTAGGAGTTCCGGTGATGAATTTGTTACAAGAAATACAAATAGAAGAAAATGATATGCAAAAGAGACTAAATCAAAACATCCATTTGCAGCAAACAAGAGAAGAGGTCTACAACATAACACAGTTGGTGCAGGAAAGTGTGAAGAAGATTTTTGATAGAAAGACCAAGGAAAACGATTTTTAGATTGGAGATAAAGTGCTGAAGTCGGACTCAAGAAGAGAAGAAAAAGGAAAGCATGGTAAGTTTGAAAACTTATGGAAAGGACCATTTATTATCAGTTCAGTCAGAGGAAACAATGCTTTCTTTTTACAAGAGCTTAATGGAAATGGAGTGTTTAGCGGTCTTGTCAATGTGAGGACACTAAAGCATTACTTCCGTCAGGAGTTCTAGTTTCATATTTTTCAATCATTGTACATACCATTGCTTGAAGAAATAAATCAAAAAATATAAAATACAAAAATAGTAGAAAAGTTGAAAAGAGGGCAGTTTTGGAAAATAACAGAAAAGCCCCATGTTCAAAAAATAGTCATGTTGAAAGTGCACAAATCTAAATGCCACTACTAGTGCTCAAATATGTCTTGTTTAGTTATCTATCCTAATCATAACTTAGCATGTTTTAAATTTATTTCTGATAAGTTAGTGAGAGAGATGATAGTCAAATTGTGTAAGCTTGACTTATCAATGAAAGTAGATTAGGAAAAGAATCATGGTTCCACACGCTCAAAATAGAACCACAGAGAAAAACAGGGATGAAAATCAATTTGTATATCTTGGCCCTGATTTTTCTAAGTTTCATCTTGTACATAAATAATGTTTGTGTGCAGCTTGTTTTTATGCCACAAACGCATGACAAATCAGACTGTCTAATCCTAATTTGATCATTTTTTTCAAGTTCATGCTTTAGACTAGTTAATGAAATCCTGTCAAGCAACTTAATCTTGACATTCGATCGTAGTATAGGTATAGAAACAAAGGAGTTCATCAGTTTAATCTTAACTCCTGGAAGGTATAAGTGTAGCATTAGATAGTTTTTCTTTTTTCCAAAAATATCATGTCAAAGGGTTGCTAATCCAAATGCCCCTAAAGAAGAAAAAATGCTAGGAAATATAGCTGGGTAGGTGGAGATGACTTTGATGCTAATAATGTTGTCAATTTTCAGAAATAGAATCAAGAAAGAGAGAAATTCGTGCCAATGGATAAGGCACTGGTTTTCACAAGCCAGAGATCTGCAATTATAGACACCTCATGAAAAGGAGCTGCCCTCCCCAAATGGAGCCAATGTTAGTCATCAGTATTTTTTACCTATTGTTGATGACTAGTTTCCTTAGCTAAGTTTTCAAGAAGCTAATCTCAAACTGTCAATTTGTCATCTAGAAAACACCCCAAAACAATTTTTTCCCTCCTACCCCTTCATGTCAGTCCATGATGAGAACAAACTCCAGTTTTCAAGTCCTATCTATTTTCATCAAAGTATCCCTGTCTATAGTTGTCTTAGCTTAGTTTCCCTACTATCAGTTTACCCTTGTTTCTCATGCCATTCAATGTCCAATATTTGACAAAGTGTCTGTTATTCTATCCCTAATCATCTTGTCATATGACAATCTGATCATGCCTGAGAAAACACTCAGAATCTATGAAAATTGTCTTTAAATTAGATAGTGGTGTTTAGGGAGTTTTTCCTTGGCTAAGATATCCTAGGCCAAAAAAGCCTCTGATTAGTACCAGTCAACCATGAATTCTTTCCCTATTCTGAAAATCAAACATTGGTATATCCATAGGTCGCACAACACTAAGAGGTCACTTTGTCTCATTTCAGAAGAAGTTCAGCAAAAGATCCAAGTCCGGAAAAGATAAGGATGTTCATTGTCTGAAGAAATATGTTTAGATCAGGAAAAATCGCCATGAAACACCAAAGGATCTCTCCAAGGTTCAAAAACATCTGTTTTTTTTTACATCTCTGCAGGGGTGTAATTGAATGATGATCAGTATGCAAATGAGAGCAAATGGACAAGTTCAAACAGGTATCTCATGTTTAAAAGGTTCACCATCAATGATCATATGGAGAGCTGTAAAGTAAAGGGCAGCAAGTGTAGATGTTATAAATCCAAAAGCTGCCTGAAGAACAGAGATCACTCATCAAGTCAAAATGAATAATAAGGACTAAGAAATGCTGATCAGCAGTGCTCCATAATCTCCTACAAAAGCAGTGTTGCATAATCTTTCCGAAGGGAATCATCATGCAGGGCATAAGAAGACATTTGCTTCTTATGTTACCTTGAACCTGGGTTTGAACATTAGTCAAAGGCAGTTTCAATATACCTCTGAAAACACAGTCAAGGTAAAAGCTAGTTCAATGATGTCTAGCAGTGAACACTCTCCATATACCAATCACATTGCTTCTGCTATAGATTTCACAGTGATATTTTACAAAAGGGATATGCATCTCAGACAATGCCTCATAAAGCAAGAGGACATTAGTTTCAAGTGATTTTACCAACAATAAATTTCAAATTTCACTTTGTTTCCTATTAGTACTCTTCAAACAGGCATACAAAGGCACAATGGTGAAATAGCTGAAGATTATTTGTTTAATAGAACCTCCTTCAAAAGCAGAGGGTTAGAAACACATTATGGAACCTCCTTCATATAAAAGCAAAGGGTTAGAAAAACATTGTTTCGACCTCCTTCATAAACAAGCAGAGGGTCATCATGTTTTTAAGAAACTTCAGAGTCTGATTTGCACCACCTCCTCCAAAGATGAATAGAGAATGCATAGCAGGGTTTAAAATTATGTTTGAAAATGTTTTCTTTTGAAAACCTAGTTGAAGAAAAGTGGTGAGACAATAAGAACTCATAGTTTGAAGGCCTTTGTTACATCATATGTAAAACATTGACATGATAGTGTTAAAAGGCCTATTTTCTTATGTTGATGAAAGCCTCCTTCAAAGGACAAATCCAAGGCTGAAGTTTTTTTTAAAAGCACCCTCATCTAAGCGGTAAAGTGGTAGACCAAGCTGGGTTTAAATGACTTCTGAAAACTTATATAAAGGACCTCCTTTACTTCACAAACAGTGGGTTTACATAATGGTTTCAAAAGGTTGCAGTGGTAATTTTTTTGTGAGCCTATTTCAGATGATATATTAGGTCATAGTTTTGGAGAAGACCATTACCATCTATCTAAATACCTTTTCCAAAAGATAGACAGAGAACTCTTTCATAAACAAATCATATAGGTCTTGGCTAGAGTTTCAAAATAATATAATGCTAAGGGAGATAGGTATCACAGGTAAAGTTTTATGAAGAACAAAGGGACTATTTTTTTGAAGTTTTTCAAGGGTGACAAATGGACAAAAACACAGCTTACCCCTAACGGTCTTTTCAAAGAAACAGAGAAAAACACATCTGATAATAACTCCTTCACTTCATAAACAAGTGGATTTGCATATTAGGTTTTCAGAAGCTACATTACTGGTTTGTATATAATCTTACTTCAGATGATAAATATAAGGTCTTAGTTTTAAGGAAAACCTCCTACAAACTGAAGACAAGGCCTCAAAGTTATAAAAAATTGGAAATCTAAGTATGAAAGCAAGAGCCCGAAAGTGTATTTGGAAAAAGGACCCTTTCATCATAAGCATAAGGCCTAATAGTGATTATGAGCAACTTAGATAATTACAATGACATGACCTCCTTCGTAATGAGCAGAGTATCACAACCATCATTAGGAACGAAGGCATTCATATTTGCAAGAGACAATTTTCAAATGATAACCTTGGTCAATGGCAAGAGGTCTCATAGGGCTAATAATTAGTTGAAGGGATATTTTTGAGAAAGACTACTTTAAAGAGGTAAATTAGTTGGTAAAAAGGAAACCCCTAAAAAATGGGATAAAATTATTTTGTCTCAAAACAAATGCTAAGACAAACAAAAAAGGGAGAAGTTTGAAATTTATAAAAGAGATTTTAAACCCTCCTGAAGAATAAAAGGGCTCGAGCAACATATTCTGTTCATCATCATGCCAACACTTCACAGGAAGAGAAACGAGTTTCACGAGCATTTGTAGCTTTTTCAACGTGCGGCACGCCTGGAAACTTGGGCGGCACGCCTCTAGGCATCCTCAGAAGAAGGTTACACACAGCGCGGTGCGCCTGTGTAGTTGTGCAGCACGCCTGTGCCTGGCATTCAACGGGCGCCCAGGGCCGACCCGACTGTTCAAACGCGGCGCATTTTCTCGTTCAAGCCTGACCGACCCAGCAACCATTCCTGAACAGCCCAGCAACTATTCCTGAATGGCCCAACAACCATTTATGAATGCGGCGCGTTCTTCCCTTTCAGCCCTGCCCGGCCCAGCAACCACTCTTGAATGTGGTTTCTGCCAGCCTAGGCCAATACTAAAAGAAGCCACCAAAGGTGTTGAATATCAATTTTTACACAACGAACTCATCCCCAAACACATAAAAACACATTTTTGAAAGGTATTTATGTCTCTAAATCAAATTTTTGTTTGATTTAAGGGAAAGTGTGATATCAGAGTTTAAAGGAAAATAGTGTTTGAAGAAGGGGCTTGTTGAAAGTTTTAAAGGGTTTTCTTGTTTTGAGTAATTAAGAGAAAAATAAAATAGTTTTCTCTCGAAACATATCTTATTTTCCAACCTAGGAAAAAATAGATATTTCAAAAGAAAGATAACAGTGATTTCAAAGGGAGGAACCTAGATGTTTTCAAGAAAACCATCTTTGCTAAAAATCACAGAGAAGCAGTGATAAAAGAGGAAAGATTTGTTGTCAGTTTGAAAGAGTTTTCTTGCTGTGAGTAATTAAAGATAAACATAGTCTTATAGAGAGAAAATTGGGATTGTTTTGAAGACTTTTTCTCAGTAACAAGAGGAGATACTACTTTAGAGAAACAAGCTAAAACTTCATCCAACAAATTATCTGCTTGCCTAGGAAATAAAGGACAGTTTTTTCAAAGGAAAAACATAGTTTTTTTTCAAGAGTATACTCTTTGCTTAGAGACAAAGGAACATAGTGATTCTCAAGAGTGCCTTCTTTGTTTAAAAACAGAGAAAGGCAGTGATTAAGAAAGAGTTTTGATCAGTTATAAGGGGTTTGCTCACCTCTTAAACAGTGATTTCAAAAAAGCCAATGATTGAGGGGAAAGAATTTTTGTGTCAAAAACAAAAGGGGACTTGTCTTCAAAAACCACAAATAAATCTTATTAAAGGCCTCTTTGCTCAAAACACAGTGCTGGAGAAGTAAATTTGTTTTCATTTAACAAATACTTGTTTGCCAACTAAACAGAAAAGCAGTGCTCAAAGAAGGGGTCTATTTTTCAGTACATTTCAAGGTCTTGTTTGGTAAGTCAGTGAAGGTTATTAGAAAGCGAAAATTCCTCCAAATAAGGACAACAGAAGTGGGTATCACAATAGGTATGAGCCTATTACAACTCAGGAGGTGAATGAATCCCCTTCAGTACTCTTCAATTTTCATGAAGTAGGGTGCTTGGATTTTTGCCAGAAATTCCAAGAAGTAAAAAATCACCCTCCTTTGACACATTTGTTTTCTTTAAGGCTGCAAGGAAAGCATGTCCATCTAGCAGGTCTGGATTTCAAACTCACTCCTAGGGCTATCTCCAAAGAAACTAAGATCTCCTATATGGGAGAAAAGTGGTTCAAACAAGCATACCTAGATCTGAATCACTATAAACCCTTTATAAAACCAGACCATCAGGATGCTTGCCAAGCTATTTTCTTTTTTTCTCACTTATTGAGCATCTATGCCCCCCTCATGAAATTCATCATCAAGTATTACACATGTGAAGGGAGGATTTCCCATATTTATGCCTATCACATCAGGCTTCGTATGCATATCACAAAAACTCAGTTTTTTAACCTACCTTTCATCCTCCACAGAAGCATTGACAAGATGGCCTCTACTGTCCAAAAGAAGCCCTCCGCTCAACAACAATCTTGTTTGTTTCATCATTCCCTTATCAATATCATCATCCTCCATCAAATTGAGAAAAAGGGAGTCTCTTGGGACTCTTTCATCTCCCATAAAAATTTTACTATGGCCTCTTCATCTCATGGCGCATCTCATGCGCCTCCCTCACCACCTACTCACCATGTCTCTCCCTATTCTAGTCAATCCACTCCTAAAAAGAAAAAATCCCCTATGATTGAGAGTGAAAAGGAGAAATCTAAGCAAAGCAGTGATGAGGAAAGGCAAAGTGACAAGAAGCAAACTAGTGATGATAAGGGACAAAGTAAAGAATCTAAACATGAAAATGAGGAAGAAGGAATTGATGGTGAGCATGAACAAAATGATGGTGACAATAGCAGTCATGAAGAGGAACATGATGGCAGCCAACATAGTAGTAAGCATGATGGTGATGAGGGACAAAATAGTGAAGGTAAAGAGCACATCAGTCATGAAGAAAGCAGTGACAGAAATGAACAAGACAGTCCTCAAGAAAACAAACAAAGTGGCAGCCAAAACAATGATGATGAGGGTCATAACAGTCCTCAAAGAGACACAAATGATGAGAAACAAGACAACCCTCAAGCAAGAAATGATGATGGCAAACAAACACCAAACAGTGAGCATTCCGAAGGGCGCATCATGGAGCAAAAAGATCAAAACAGTCCTAAGGGTAGCCAAGACCAAATCAGTGACCATGAGCATAGCAGTGGTGAAGACAAACAAGGCAATCTTCAAGCAGAAGAAAACAGTGACAAAGGTGAAGCTGGAGCAGATGATGATGGAGGCAGCAAGTTAAAAGACCAATTTGAGCAAGTGCAAGTAATGAAACCATCTCTCTCTTCTCCTCAACACAGCCAAGAGCATGTGCTAGCTGCCTCTCTTAGGCAAGGGGCCATGACTCTTCCTCCAAAAGTGGCAAAGCCTAGAAACACTAGATCGGCAAAGAAGAAGATCACTCCAGCAGTGACTAGCAATGTCACAAGAGTTCCAAGAAGTAGAGGAAAACTGCCTAAGAAGAGTATTGTTGAATTTCCAAATAGGAAGAGGACCAAGAAGTCTATCCAAGGCAAGGGGAAAGAAAAAGAGGAACAACAGGAGAGTGGTCATGAAAAGAAAAGGGAGTTTGACATCATATAGATAGATAGTGATGCTGGAGATGATGAAGATAGGATTCTTGAGGCTCTTTTGCAAAAAAACAAGCCCAAATTCATGACCTACAAGCTGATCTAGAAAGGTAAAAGGACCTCATACATGTTCTACAGATGCAAAACAAACAAATGAGTGGTCAAATGGCAGTTTATGAGGCTCAGGCTTTCAAATACCAAAGGGAAGCCTACAAAGCACAAGTCAAGCTTGAAGAGCTTATGGGTGAATTTGATGATACTGAAGAAGAAGAGCAGCCAATGAGAAAGAGGCCTAGGACTATGGGTCTCAAGAAAGCTTTGGAGAAAAAGAAGGAAGAAGAGGCAGCCCTTGTTCGATCTTATCCTCTCACACAATTGCTCACCCAAGAAATAGAAAAAGATAAAGAATCATGGATTGAAAGAGCCAACAAGAATTTAGAGGATAAATTAGAGAAATCTAACCGAAACTTGATTCTACAAAAGAATATGACCGGGCACTACAAGAAGTTGAACCAATTTGCCTGAAGAAAGCTCAAACTTGCTCAAGAAAGGCTCAAAGCTGCCCGAAAGAGGTGCTCGGTAAAGAAAGTGAAGAAATTAATATCAGGGCTTGAAATATTGGCCTTGGCTTCCTTGCATGCTTCTAAGAACACATAAGGAGCTTGCTTGCCAAAATTGAGCAAATTTTGACATGATTTTGTTTTTTGTGTGTTTTGGCCCTAATTGCACATTTTTCAAGGCATTTCCATGGACGCTAGGAACATCCTCAGCTCATGAAAGTAATTTTTTTGGATGGACTAAATTCAGGGGCAGCTACTCACAAATTTTCAGATCCAAAGGAGGTGTTTTGGTCCCCCAAAGAGGCAAAAACAATGATTTTGTAACTTTCTACCTCACATATCAGCAAGGGCTAATTTTTTTGTTTTTTTAACTCAAACCACCTTTTGACATCTTTATAGGGATCCGTTTGGGAAAAATAAAGCATTTCCAGAAACTAGACATCCAGGGCTTTCCCACAAGCCATCACGGGCCTCGTTTTGATATCAGGAGGTCCCTCAAAAGTTGTCCGCAAGACAGGAAATTTTCTGCTGCTACGTTTCTGTAGCATTTTGGCAAAAAAGGAAAATTTCTGAAGATGCTCATCCAAATGTGCGTTAAGCCTTTTTTAACACTTGTCATTCATGTAAAGTCAATATTTTTTCCTTTTTTAGCATTTTATAGATATTTTGAAGATATTTTTTTCCTTGGGCTTTGCAAAGCCTCAAGGACAAAATCATATATTTGTTCTAAGCCTATGAGCTTCTAGTCAGTTTTGTGAAGCTTATCTTCTCATTTCCTTTATAACCCATGGAGAATCATTGTAATATTGTTGGTTGAAGAGTTGATTAACAAGCTGTACTTTGAAGAGCTTAAGAACTTGACTGAGCTTAGAGCAATATATGTTATGAGTTTTGATGATCAAACTTGTTTTATGGAATGAATAGCTTGACTTGCTTGCCTAGATGATGGAGAGGGTCTATGTGCAGGATTCCATGGCTTGGTAAATGATATTGTGCTTCTTTCTAGTTATTTTTTCTTAGTCTTTCACATATGTATCCATGTTTCTTTCTTGTTGTGGGTCAGTAAAGAATAGTTTGAGGTATGCCCATGGAGGCACATCAAATTTCCTGATTCATTACAACTTCTATGTTTTCATCCTTCTTGGTCATGTCAAAGGATTCTTAACTTCCCTTTGGTCCACTAGGAACTTGTTATTTATTTCCTTAATGATTAATATGACATGCTATCTTGTTTGATTCATGGTATGCCCTGCTTACTCATAGCTATTTAAACCTCATTAATGAAATCTCCTTTGAAGTACTGACTATCTAGTTTAAATCAGAGAGGTCTTGTTTCGATCTTGCTCTCTGCCTATACTTGCAGACTTATTTCAAAGTTCTCATCAGTTTGAATGTGTTGCTTAGGATTTTCCTTTCCACATTTTGAGTTTTTGGTTTGTCTTTCATGTGTTCTCAACCACTAAAGGTTATTTTCCCAAAGTTAGAGGGTCTTATACTTCTATGCATCACCTGATTGTTTATTTTCTGCATTTATTATTTTTAGTTTCATTCATAGTGATTAATGGTTAGCCCTAACACATGAATTATTGTTGTTTAAACTATTTATGCTTAAGATCTCTTTGTCTTGCACAAACTCGATGTTCATTTCACTTCATAAACCACCTAAAATATCCATTCGCTATACTAAATCGGCCCTGCAGTACACCCTACTCATTTTCTTGACATCCTTGGCTTGCTTTTGACCCCATAGCCTAGTTGATATCATTTTCTTGTTCTATTTTGATCCACTTGATCAGTTTTTCCCCCAAACAACTAAAAAACAAACAAACAAATACACTTAAAAACTAGCCTAAAATCTAAACAAACTAAGCGAACAAGCTCACATCCTTCGCTTCATTAGAGAGAGCCCTCTCTGAGTCCAGGAAGGCTAGGTCCTAGGGCTCCAAAGATTGGTTTGATGTTACTCCGTCATTTGGTCTGTCAATCTGCCAAATCACAAGAATGTAACACACATGAGGAGGTTCATGAAGTGGAGGAGTCCACTCACGCAGAGCCATCCATCATAAATGGCAGAAGGAGTACCACGGAAGCTGATAGGTTGATACTTGATGCTGCATAGAATTTAGGAGCCCCTAATTCATAGTGCAGACAAAGACAGTCTCCTAACCAATTTACTGGATACATGGCTCTCATGAGAAAATGTATTGTGACCGAACCATCTTCCTTTCAGCAAGCAGTGCAGGAGCCCACATGGGTAGATGCAATGGTGGAGGAGTATGACTCCATTGTCAATAATAGTGCTTGGGAAATTGTTCCAAGGCCAGTTGATAAATCAATGGTAGGTTCGAGATGGATCTACAAGGTAAAGAAAGTTGTTAAAGTGAGTGTGGAGAAATACAAGGCCAGATTTGTGGCCCTGGGGCTTCCCACAGATCGAGGGGATAGATTATGAAGAGACATTTTCACCTATCGCAAGGTATTCTTCCATAAGATCCATCCTTGCTCTATCAGTGCAAATGGGATGGTGCATCTATCAGATGGATGTGAAAACTACGTTTCTCAATGGGATCATTGAGGAAGAGGTGTACATAGAGCAGCCTAAAGGTTTCGATATCTTCAATAGTGAATCGCATGTCTATCGACTCAAAATAGCATTGTATGGGTTGAAGCAAGCACCCCGTGCTTGGTCCACTCGGATAGACAACTATTTCACCAGATTGGGCTTCACCAAAAGTGAAGCAGATGCAAACCTATACCAAATTGTGGTGGAGGGTAAGCTTTTAATCATTTTTCTTTATTTTGATGATTTAATATTGACTGGTGATGATCATATGATACACTCATGCAAGGAGGATCTTGCAAGGGAGTTTTAAACGAAGGATATGGGCCTCCTTCATTATTTCCTTGGATGGGAAATATGGCAGCGAGATGGTGGAATTTTTGTGTCTCAAGGCATGTATGCAAGGGAGATACTGGGTAATTTTCACATGGAGGGATGAAACCCCATGGATACTCCTCTTCCTGGAAACTAGAGGAAAGAGGATGCTACTTCTTGAGAGGTAGTGGATGCTATTGTCTATCGACAGTTATTGGGTTTGCTAATGTATCTAGTGAACATGAGACCAGACATTTGCTATGTGGTTAACCAGCTGAGTCAAGCTATGGTTAAGCATAACAAGCTCTTTTGGAAGGTTGGTAAGCATGTCCTGAGGTACCTAAGGGGCACATTAGAGTATGTTTTATGGTATATACAGACAAATGGAGTGAAGTTGCATGGCTTCATGGATGAAGATTGGACGAGCAGACCATCAGATAGAAACAGCACATCATGGGCGATTTTTAGTATCAATTCTATAGTTTTTTCTTGGTACAGCAGGAAGCAGAGACCTGTGGCACTCAGTTCAGCAAAAGCAGAAAACATGGCAATGATTCAAGGTGCAAGTGAGGCTATCTGGATCAGAAAGATCTTGTTTGGCTTGTTTGGTTCTCATATGGATCGAAATTGATTCATTGTGATAATCAGAGTTGCATTAAACTCTCGATTAATCCTATATTTCATGATAGATCTAATTATATAGATATCTGGTACCATCATCTTAAAGATTGTGTCCAGAGGAGAATTATTTTGCTTCAGTACATTCCCATGGAAGATTAGGATGCAGATATTCTGATGAAGGTGCTCACCAGGAGAAAATTCGAATACCATTGAGAAAGGATCGGGGTGAAGAATAATCCCTTTCTTTTTGAGAGGGAGTGTTGAGAGTCAACAAGAAGATCCTAGTGAAAATGAAGCACCTACACTAGGATGGAGCCTCAGTCTATTTTTAGGTGTATGTCTATTTATAGATGTATGTGCATAATCTATTTATAGAATGCATGTCTATTTATATATGCATGTTTTTTATTATTATCCCTTAATATTAGTTGGACAATAAACTATATTATATTCTCAACGAGCACTTGGAAATAGTTAACTAAAGTGGCAGATCAGTTAGCTAAAGGAATTTCGAGTTAAGTGGTTGGTTGGTGGGACATGCAGGTTGACTTAGTTGTAACTGAGTGATTCGAACTTGTAACGGAGTTGGAACTGTAGTTATGCGAGTTTTAAAGTAGTTTAACTCAATTAAGTGAGTTAAACTTAGTTGTGTTAGTTGTAACTTAAGATGCACTAGTGAGAGACCAAGTGAATTAATTATTAATTAATTCACAATCAGTGGTCTCACATGCAAATGAAGATTTACGATTATTAACTTCATACATGTCAGATCCAGTGGATACCCAGTTGAATTCTAGGTGAAAGGGAAGTAAATTATCAGTTGTGACATTATCCTGTTGCACACATGCAACCACACACACATTGGATGTGCCTATGAGGATTGCACATTCAAGGCAGGAAATATTACATTCATTCAAGGATTGTTATCAGCAGGGATTGCGCAGTGGAGGCAGGTGCTCTGAAGATAGTAAATTGGCCAAGTAACTTGCCAATTTTTGTATGACAGTGTGAGAAAATTAGCTCATGTACTGAGAGCTCTTGTAGTGGATCTTTGTATGTAATTTTTTCATGATCCATGATATAATATACAATAGAAGATAATGGGGTTTTTAGTTATAATATTTCCCCGGTAAATTATCTGTTTTGTTTTGATTGATCTTTCTTCATGATATTGTAATTGGCGATTGTGTTTTAAATTTCCGCAAAGATAAGTAGAAGTGATTCTGTATTTAACAATATCATATTTTTAGATCAGGAGAATCTAGGATATACATGTATTTTGTATAATTTCTATATGGTATCGAAGCACAGGAAATTGCAGTAGTGAAGCAGGGGTTGAGTTTGTTGGTGGAAATAATTCGAATTTGCAGAAATACTTTCTTGGTGCTACAGCTGATTCAAGATCGAAATGGATTTCAATGGCTTGAGGTTAGAGTATGCACTCAAGGTCAAATCGAATTACATTGCTTGGAAGGACAGGATGGAGGTAGTACTCGAAGACAATGGCTTGAAGGAATTCATTGACAATGATGTTCCTAAGCCTGCTTCGTCAGATTCTGCCAATCTTGATGCATGGAAAAAGAAAGTGGAAAAGGTGAGGAGGATCCTGTTGGAGGGAGTATGAGACCACATTGTCTTAATCCTCCATGGGAAAGCCACACCATATGCTATGTGTAAGGCTTTGATGAATCTATTCCAGAGCAACAGCAACCATAGGAAATTGGCGGTCAAAGATAAACTCAGGAAGATCAAGATGGAAAAGAGTGACACCATTCCAAAGTATCTCACGAATTTTGTCAAATTTCGGGATGAAATAGGGAGTGTGGGAATAAATGTTGCTGATGATGATTTGGTGAGCTTGGCTCTCTTGGGACTTCCTAAGATTTGGCACAGTTATGAAGACTCTGTCAACAGATGGGAAAATTTTCTGGATTGGGAACAACTGTGGTCAGATCTGGTGCAAGAGGAGTTCAGGCGGAACACCAGAGATGGATCTTCATCAAAGCATGATGATGAAGAGGATTGTGCTTTGGCTGCCAAGGTGAAAAAGGGGAAGTGGAAGAAATTCAATTCTAAATCTAAGTCTAAAGGAAAGAAGCTGGATATGTCCAAGGTGAAGTGTTTTCACTGTCACGAACATGGGCATCTTACTACTAACTGTCCACAAAAGAAGAAGAACAAGAAGGTTGTTGGAGCTGTAGCTGGTGAGGGCCTTGCCTCACAATTTGAGCTTTACTTCTCCTTAATTGCATGCATGGTGTCAATTGCATTGGGATTGGTGTGGTACTTGGATAGTGGTGCTTCCTTTCACATGATGGGAGATAAGGAACTTTTCAGTGACTTGGAGGAGAAAGATCTCTAGATGCATATAGAGATGGGCGATGATGGACGGTATAGTGCTACCGGTATTGGTACCATTACATTTCAGAGGGAGTTAGGTAAACCATTTCAATTGAAATATGTTATGCATCTTCCAGGTCTGAAGATAAATTTGGTTTCAGTCGCAATGTTGGAGGATAGAGGCTATGATGTTGTTTTTAGCGATGGAAAATATTTCCTGCGACATAAAACAATGGGGCAAGCCAAGAGGATAGGGATTCGAGCTAAGAATATATACAAGTTGGAGGTAGATGTTTGTGCTGCCATGATGGGCAAGGCAGAAAAAGTGGTGAACCAGGATAAGGCTGAATTATGGCACAAGCAATTGGGCCATCTTCATCATGGAGCCTTGAAAGTCATGCAGCAAATATCTACTAGACTTCCAGTGGGAACACTTGCTCAATTAGATCAATGCAAGGGTTGCACCATGGGGAAGTTCTAAAGTCCACCTTTCATGAGAAGAATAATTGTGCTTTGGGGATCCTTCAGAGAGTTCACACAGACGTGTGTGGACCATTCTTGGTTTCTTCAACAATAAAACATAAATACTATGTAATATTTGTTGATGACTTTCCTCATAAATGTTGGATCTTCTTCATGAAGAAGAAATATCAAACATTCTCAAAGTTTTGTGAGTTTAAGGCTTTGGTAGAGAAAGAGTGAGGGAATCAAGTGAAGGCTCTTAGGAGCGATAATGGTGGAGAATACATCTCTAACGAATTCAAGAACTTCTATAGAAGAGAAGGAATTCATGTTTTGAGGTTTTCATAATCTTCCTGAAAATGTAACATGACAATAAACTATTTAATTTTTATATTGATATATGAAAAGTAAATATAACAAAAGTGATATTTATAAATTATATTTATAAATAATTCTAGAAAAAAATTTAAAGGAATATTTCTTTTTCATTCCTTCTATTTTTTTTTACGTTTTTGCTATTAAAAGTCTAACATGTCTCATTTACCAATTCTCTGGAAACTCTTCCTGTAATTTAGATAAAATTCGTTTCTTGGAATCATTGGATTGATTTTTTTATGGTAAGTGGAAAGAACATCTATACATTCGTTCCACTATATCCTGCAAACTTTTGTAAAATTCCCCCCCCCCCCTTCGTTAACCTCGAGCACCACTCGAGATGAGCTAAGGAGCAATTCATTTTCATTTGCATGTTCTATTTTTTTCTTTTCTTAGAAAAACACTCATTTTATGAGTTGTTGGTCCTTGTAGAAAATTAAACATATGTGAATAAATAGATTGCTTGAAACATGTTATCTAATAATTTTAAGCATATTATTAATGAAAATTAAAAAAAGAAACTCATATTAGATTGATAGTATTTTTTCATTCACCTTATTCATCCTTTTGCAATTTTTCCATCAAGATTTTATGCTCTTCTGGTCCTAGATCAGAAATAATCTTATCAAGATTCACCATTTTGTGGCTCTACATGATACACAGTAAACAATACATATTAGTTAAACTTACGTATAGTCCAAAAATAATATTTTTTGTAAAGAATTTACAAACAACTTACATTTTTTGCTTTACTTGATGTGTTATCAATATTTTTGTTACTTGATCTCTTGTTAGCCATTTCTTTATCAATATGAAACCTGTACCATATCATCATTAATATATTTTATAAATAAATCATAAAATTTTCATGTAAAAAAAAAATATCAATAATCGGTGCGCTTTTAAATTATTTAGCACCGACATCGGTGCATCATGTTCTTATAAACGCATCGCCAAAATAGTATAAAACATTGTACGGTGCTCTATGTCAACAAGGAGATCATGTGCGTTATATGTTAACCATCGTACCAATTAACACAGACAAAATAATAAAAATCATCTAGTGTTAGTTTTTGCAGCATATGGTGTCATGGAGGGGGCGGTGCGGCCTATTCTTTTAAACGCCCCACGCAAAGAGGGGACCACCGTACAGTGCTCTCTGTCAACAAGGAGGCATGGTGCGTTATATGTTACATGGTGCACTGATTAACACAAAATAAAAAATTGTTTTTCCAAACAGTACGTGTGTGGTGCGTTATAATGAAATAACACACCGGTGTGCTATTTTACATATGGCGCACAGATTAAAAAAGAAAATGTTTTAAATTTTTTTATCAAACAATACGTGTGCAGTGCGCTGGGATAAGCCAGTGTACCGGTGCACTACGTTATGCAGGGCGCACCGATTAAAAAATTCTTTTTTTTTTTAATTCACATAAGGGCCGACATGGATTGAGATCCGACTATGAAAGTCATCCCGTGGGTTAGATGGCATAGGTATATATATATATATATATATATATAGCAATACAAACCCTATAAATATAAAATGAAAATACCTAATTCTGAAATCACAAAAATAGGAAGAAGCAAGGGAAGAAACAAAAAGAATGAAGGGTTTAGGGTAAAAATGGATTTTTTTTATTTTTTTTTCTTCTGAAAATGAGCTAGAAAATTTAAATATTTTATTTACTGCGTAAAAAATACTGCAGAAAATGTAAAAAAATAATAAATTTTAATCACAAGATCGTTTGAAATTCTATGCTACAGGGTTTGAATCACCAGAGGTTTGGAATTCTGATTGTCTGAATAGTTATGTTTAAAAGTATTTCATTGCTCCACAGTGTTGTCATGCTCTCTTGCTCCAGGTATGTCTCGTGCAAATATCTGGCTGAAATTTTTTGCAAAAATAGTGAAATAAGGAAAAGTGTTTAGTATTTAAAGAATTGTTTTATGAAATTAGATTTTTGAAAATATTTTTCTGCCCATTTTTCAATTTACCACTTTTTTTTTCACTTTAAAAAAATAAATTTTCACTTTATTTTTTTTTGGATTTTCGTCGTTGTTAGACAGTAATTTGTCACTGTCCCTACAATCCCCGTCTCGCACATTAGAGGGCTCATTTTGTGACCTGTGAGTAGTGACATAACTTGAAAATAATTTCATGGCATTCCCCTGAACATGTACTTTCATCCCCCTGAAGACACCTCCTGCTGGAAAACCCTAAAAATGGCCCCTTTTGCATTGGCGTGGGTAGCCAGTTCAGTACCCGCGCCAATGGTCGAAATCCTTCAAAGAGGTCGCGCCAACTGGCGCTCTGTCCCAGAGTCGCACTCGTGCCAGCCAATTTAAGGAGTGTTTTTAAAAAATAAATGGCAGAAGTTTCGTCCTAACAAATTCCTGGACTGCTATCTATCTTGAGTTGGGAGGTTTGGCTATGGATTTCCATAGAGAGGAAGTGGTTTGACACCTCTCATGGAAGCTTCCTTGATGATAGGGCCAATCCCATGATTATAGGGATCCCAACTCCCCTTCCTCCATCTATAAAAGCTTACCCATCTCCATGGCAAGCTAGTCTTCAAGTTCCCAAATTCTCAAGAGCCTTATGCTGCAAGAGCCTCCATAATTCCCTTAAGGCCAAATTCAAGCAAGGAGACCATTTTCAAGATCCGAAGAGAGAGGTTTGTCCCATCCTTGACAGGATTTCGAGACGTGTTCTGCTGGCGACCCTCCGAAGGAGAATTCAGCGTCAGAACTTGGTTGTAATTTTCCTTTGATTGATTAATAATAAGCGACTATTGGTTATGGTTCCACTCTTGTCGTTGTTTATAATGATGAGTTATGTCCTTTCTGACTGACATATAGTTGCATCTACTGGATTTTACGCTTTCATTTGTTTTTTTTCTCGCATGTGCAGGTGTCCATCATGGAGATCGTGGGGATCGTGATCTGCCAGGGCTAAGGAATGGGAGTGCTACCTCTTCTACAAGCAATAGCGTTGGATTCCAGGTAAGCCTTCATCGCTAGTTGGTTTATTTGTAATTAGGAACCTGCACCATAGCGTGAACAATTGTTGCTAGACTCGGTCTGGGCTAGTAGGGATCGCCTCTGTCCGCAGAGGGGATTTACCTCCACAACAAATTGGCGACTCCGTTGGGGATCGTTAGCTTGTTGTCGTTCGTTTTATGAGCTATAGACGGAGCCTGAAGTTGGCCAGATAGCCTTTGAAACGCTTTTGCTCTGCAATTTTGAAGTAGATCAAAGCTTCTTCAGTCAATCTCCGGTTTAGTTTGTAAACTGAACACTTGGAGCATTGTCTTGTCTCTTCGCTTGATTCTTGATTCTACTTGCTTGATCAGCTATTTTGGGCTGGTTCTTTCTGTCAATTTGGCTTTTGGATAGCTTTATTATCACTGGTCTGCTTGTTGGATTGCTCTTTTTTATTTTTGACTGGTAAACTCGACTGGCGCGCTTTTCATCTTGACAGTCGCGCCCATTGGCGCAGGTTGCTAGTGTATTACCCGCGCCAATTCTATTCTGGCGCTAGTTTCGGCCTTACAGTCGCGCCAATCCTGTAAGGTACTAGGATTTACTCTTTTTTGAGCTTTCTGAGCTTGATCTATGTCTATCTCGCTTTGAGCCTAGATCACATGGTTCATTTGAGTCTTGGAGATTCTGCTTGAAGTGGTGAGTTTGGTCTTGGTTGGGAGAAATTCTTTTTTTTTTTTCATTTTCAGGCATTGGCGCTTGTTGTCAGTTAGCAACCCGCGCCAATTAGCCATTGGCGCTAGTTGTCAGTGAGCAAGTCGCGCCAGTTGGCGCTAGTTTTCAATGTACAAGTCAGGCCAATTTCAGGGTGTGTGAAAATTGAGACTTTTTCCCTGAATCCTTCACCAGTGTGTCTTTCCCTTCCAGTCTTTTCTCTATATGAGCATAGATTACATTGCTCATTGTTTGAAATGTCTTATTTCCATGATTGTTTGATGTAAAAGGGAATGAATGCCTTGTTTTTATCTCTTGCTTTGGAAGTCCTCTTTGTGTTTGACCTCGTATGTCTTGTCGCCTTTTGAGGGATTTCGTTACAAAGTGTTTGAAACAACGATTGCATTCTTAGTGTTTGTTTACATCTCTTTTGCATTCATCCTTCATTTAGAATATTTGCGTTTATTTAGTTTTCATCTCAAAGTGTTCTTTTTGTTAAAATGCATTAGATCACGTTGCATTGAAGAGTATTTTGAGATTTATCATTGAACTTAGATCACATTGTTTAATGATTGAAAGCTAAAAATCGCTTTGAGTGCATTCTCTTTCATTGAAAGCATGCATTAAGTAGATTCTCATTTCATCGAAAAATGCATTGAGTGAATTCTTATTATTTGAAAAGGAAAAAGGAAATTGTGCATAGATTACAATTGCATAGTTTTCGAAAAAGAGGATTTTGCATAGATTACATTGCATTATTCGCATCGTTGAGTGTTTGAAATTACTTTTGGATAGTGAAATTCATCTAGTTTGGAAAATATTTTGTTTGCAGTGTTGTTTTATGTCGCATCATTGTTTGAAGCTCTTCCCTTAACTAGATAGCATTCATCGAATTGAAAACATTTCTTTTCTCATATAGCTGCATATAGGAGATTGTCATATGACACTCGCTAGGGCTTGAAAACTGAGACATAATTGAAGATCAACTTTAAAATTTATTCAATTAACCTAAGGAAGCATTGAAACATTAACGAAATATTTAGAGGTCTAGGCTAGAGACGTGTTCCGGCGTCTTTAAACCTAGTAGCTGTCGTTCGCCTCTTGGCTTTAAACAACACTAGTACAGACTTCTGCTCCCTGTACCGTCGAGTATATAAAGGGAGACCCCACTATGTTTCTATCCTTTATCCATAGGAAGCCGAGTCTGCCGCCATATACCCATGATACACCGAACACAGCATTCGGGGAGATTTCCTGCACGTACGTTAAGTCCTTGGTTGATCTCTCTTTCATTTTTGAAACCAAGGTGTATATTGCAGTTCACGGATATCTGGTACACCCTTTGCCTAGAATTCCCGAGTAGTCATTTCGATATTTTCTGACTCATTAAATTTGAAAAGGTCATCAAGCACTTGTCCTTTCACGCTTGTTTCCAATCTGAAAGTGATAGAGTCACCTTTTGCCTGTTTCTCGACTCTTAAAATATGAAACGGTAGAGTTTTGTTTCAATGTTTTAAAAATTAACTGCCCACGAAATATTCCTGGTTAAAGTTAGTTTCCTTAGGGTGTTGTTCTAAAGATCGTTTCTGATGGCAACTTTTCCGGAGTTCATCAACCAAGGAATCCCCTCTGAAGGGAATCCTAGTTCTTTTCCTCCTTTTGGAAATGTTGGTGCTCCTTACATGGCAACGTTGTCCCTTCCTGGGTTAACTGTTGGGTTGCCTGTTTGGTTGTTTTCAACCTCTGTGGTCCCGAATGTCTCGACTACTGTTCAATCAGTTCCTCCGTCTGAGAAACATCATGTTGATTCCAAGGTGAACCTCTCCCCTTCTTTGCCTGTTTCTGCGTCCTCCTCTTCCACTTCGCCTAGTGAAAGTTTGGATTCGAGTAACCAGGTGCCTAAGAAGAAGAAGAAGAAGACAAACAAGAAGAAGTCTGATAAGAGAGAGGCTAAGGCTGCAGCTACTACTTTCGAAATGTCTCCTCTTGATAAACCTTCCAACCCTCCATGGAAAGTCAAGTTCCCTTGCATGGTGTGCACGGGAGACCATCTTCTTCGAGATTGCCCTGGCATTCCCAAGGTGCTCGAAGTATGGTCCAACAGTCGTCCACCATTGCCTTTGGCTTCCGAGATTTAGGTTGGGGGCACCTCTTCAACTGGTGTTGATAAGGCTCCTAAGAAGCAAGGTAAGCTCACCAATCCCTGTAAGTTGTGTGAAGGGCACCATGCCATTCACCTTTGTCCATATATGGATGAAGCCAAGCGAGTTTTGGACAACTTAACCGGTTCTACACCATGCCTTCCAGTTGGTTATAATTTTCTTTCTTTGAGTCCTCTACTAGTTGATGCCACGATTGGTCAAGAGTCATCCTTGGTTGATCTCGCTCCCCCGGAAATTCAAATTCAGGAATCCGTTCCCGACCAACCATTGGTCGTGGGATCGGTTGAACTGGCCCTGTCTACGGTGCACCAGGTCTTTTCCGTGGAGAGTGGACCTCACATCCCTCAGGTTCTTCTTGTTTCTTCAGATTCCTCGGACTTGGAGAAAGATTCTCCTGTCCCTATATCTCAATAAGTTGCTCCTCCGCCTCCCGTGATGGAGGTTCTCAAGGATACTCCTCCTACCTTTGAGATGGAGGTCATGGAGGATGTTCCTTCTTCTTCTGTAACACCATGGGAAGACCATCTCGGTTCGATGGTAGCCCCTCTAAGTAGTTTGGTCGCTTCCTTTGATTGGAGTCAATTTCCAGGATACCGCCTTCCGTCTTATGTGCCTTTTGAGATCACAGTACAGGCTTTTGGTCTGGTTGTACCCAGCACCATTATAGATGAAGGCGCATCTGTTAGTGTTCTATCCTCAACTACTTGGCAAGATTTTGGCTCGCCGCCGCTTGCGCCTGTTACGCAGAATCTGTTGTCATTTAACAGAAGAACGAGTCAACCGTTAGGGATCCTTCCAAGGTTACCTGTTACTTTGGGAGGTAAAACCGTCCATATGGACGTGATGGTTGTTCCAGGCCCCTTTGATTTCAATCTGCTTTTGGGGCGCGATTACACCTATGCCATGGGAGCGCTTGTCTACTCCATTTTTCGTGTGGTCTATTTTCCACATGAAGGAAGGATCGTGACCATTGATCAGCTTTCGTTCTTTGGTCCTGATGTGGCAGCTGGCCCGCCATCATCCCTTCCTAGTTTTTATCCACCCATTGTATCTGCCCCACCACAGGTCAACTATGTGGCTACCTACCCCGTGCCTGTACTCAGTGATAGTGCCGTTGTGCATCGTGTGCTGGGGGCATTAGGTCTAGACTTCCAGGATGTTTTCCTTCCATTGAGTATGGAACTCTTGGAAGCAATGACTTCTTGTTCATCATGATGAGAGGTTGTCGGAGCAGATTTCCTTGTCTTGTGTCAAGCTCCTTAAAAAATGAAACAAGGTTGTCGGAGCAGAGTTCCTTGTCTTGTGTCAAGCTCCTTAAAAAATGAAACAAGGTTTTCGGAGCACAGTTCGTTTTCTTGTGTCAAGCTCCTTAAAAAATGAAACAAGCTAGTCGGAGCAGAGTTCCTTGTCTTGTGTCAAGCTCCTTAAAAAATGAAACAAGGTTGGGGAGCAGAGTTCCTTGTCTTGTGCCAAGCTCCTTAAACCATGAAACAAGGTGTCCTGAGGATAGTTCTTTTAATGTGTCAACCTCGTTAAAATAATGAAACACGTTCATGTTCAATTCGAGTCTTTGATAAGATCTCGTAAAATCCCAGTCAAGTCTTTCTCTTGATCTCGTACATTGAACCTTCACTCCATCTACCTTTCATATGGACTGAAGCTTTGGGGGCATGCACCTCGAATTGAGTCACCATGCTGGGGGGCATGCTTACTTTTTCAAGCATAGTTTTTTCCGTTTCAAGCTTGTGTAAAAATGAAACCGGTTTCAAGCATAGTTTATCTTTGTTTCAAGCTTGTGTAAAAATGAAACCAACTTCAAGCAGATTTTCCTGATTTCAAGCTTGTGTAAAAGTGAAACCATTCCCATTTTACCTCTTGTGATTACCATTTTATCAACATGTTTTTGCCAGATGAGCCTTGGTTTTCTCACTCCATTTTCACTATCTTCTTGGCCGACTATATTCCTTCACTTGGTTGTTTTACCCATTCCTGAGGAACCATTGAGATGAGTGGTCTTGTTAGCCAGCCTCTCGACCTTTATTTATTCAGAGTAGTTCCACCATTACCGAAACCAGTAGCTACCCTTTATACCACTCCTTCCTCTAGGAGGAGTCATCTTTTAGCTCTTTTCTAACTCTTGAAAACTGAAAATATTGTCGAGACGCTTGTCGTTTTGAACTCGTTAAAGTGGCTGCAAAACGACATCTACCCAGTATACGTTTACCCCTTTTTCGGGCTGGGATAGATTATTTACGAAAAAGGAATACCCTAGCCTATCGCGACTAGGGGGTTTTCTCAGATTTTGTTTTCTACCTTTTCGGGTCTAAGGGACTATTTACGAAAAGGGACCGTTGGAGTTTACTTTTCTGTTGTCTTTTCAAACTCTCTAAACATGAAAAGACGCCGAGTTCTTCCTTTGTCAGACTCGTTAAACCCTGATGACATCAGATTCAATCGTCATGACGATATTTGAGTTCCTCCTTCCTAGGGCTCGTTAATTGTACTAGGATGGATCCGTCCAAAGGACGGATTCATATGACAAGCATATGATATCCTCTTCAAGCTTCTGTAAAAATAAAGAGGTACTCACCGAAATGGTGGGGAAAATGGAACCAGCATCATTGTCGTGTCGGCAGTATGTCACTCTTGAACATGGCACTTGTCTGCATTCGTGTCGGGTTGGGGACATCTCATCTCATTTTTCACTTGCCTCCGTGGGTTTGGGTAATCCCTTTTGACCTCTCATCTGCTCTTTGCCTCGTCACTATGACCTTTGATATTTTGATGTCAAATACTGCCAAGTCCACTGTTGTGTCGTTCATATGTTCAAGAGAAGTTGACCTCTGCAAGTACTAACCTTCCTTTGATTCTCATCTGATCGTGATTCACAAAAACACTATGTTCCTCTGTCTCGTGTCGATGATGTGGGAAACATTATGGCCCACCTTCGATCAAGGTCACTTCCTGTCGACTTCAGCTCATTATCCAAGAAGCTAATCTAGAGACTCCCTTCTAGTGCCTTGGATCCTGCATGCCTCAATGGCAGGTTCTTCGCATTTGACGCGAGGTTTTCATCATTGGCCTTCGATCGAGTGATTCTACGGGTGTTCGATGCCAGCTCATAGATTCACATGCCGTAGATTGTACCTGTAGTACCTTGAGGGCCATTTTCATTATTGGTGGTACCTCTCGCGTCTGTTAACAGCTTTCATCATTGGCTAGTAATCAGACGATGTTCTTGCATGTTCAACTTCAGCTCACTTATTCACATGCTTGGACTTGTACTGTGTTCGGGTCGAGATGGAGTGCAAGACCCTGGATTGTGTCTGTTGTAATCTAGGCTACGATTTTGTGGATTATTATGATTATTTACATGACTCACTTACTGGATGGCTGCGACCATACCTGAGTCTATTCATCGATCCTCACTGGATGGCTGCGCCCATGCCTTGGATCTGGATTATTTTATACTCTTTTATGGATGGCTGCACCCATACCGCATATATATCATGTATTTTAGATATCAGTTGTACTTCTTCACGCAGGTTTTCCAACGACGGAGTTTTCAATTGGACACGTTCTCGTAAAGCATTTCACCCTTCTCTCTCTCTCAGGCCTCATGCTTTAGGGGGCATCTGTTACACAGTAATTTGTCACCGTCCCTGCAATCCTCGTCTCGCACATTGGAGGGCTCATTTTGTGACCTGTGAGTAGTGACATAACTTGAAAATACTTTCATGGCATTCCCCTGAACATGTACTTTCATCCCCCTGAAGACACCTCCTACTGGAAAACCCTAAAAATGGACCCTTTTGCATTGGCGCGGGTAGCCAGTTCAGTACCCATGCCAATGGGAGAAATCCTTCAAAGAGGTCGCGCCAACTGGCGCTCTGTCCCAGAGTCGCACTCGCCCCAGCCAATTTAAGGAGTGTTTTTTAAAAATAAATGGCGGAAGTTTCGTCCTATCAAATTCCTGGACTGCTATCTATCTTGAGTTGGGAGGTTTGGCTATGGATTTCCATAGAGAGGAAGTGGTTTGCCACCTCTCATGGAAGCTTCCTTGATTATAGGGCCAATCCCATGATTATAGGTATCCCAACTCCCCTTCCTCCATCTATAAAAGCTTACCCATCTCCATGGCAAGCTAGTCTTCAAGTTCCCAAATTCTCAAGAGCCTTATGCTGCAAGAGCCTCTATAATTCCCTTAAGGCCAAATTCAAGCAAGGAGACCATTGTCAATATCCGAAGAGAGAGGTTTGTCCCATCCTTGACAGGCTTTCGAGATGTGTTCTGCTGGCGACCCTCCGAAGGAGAATTCAGCGTCAGAACTTGATTGTATTTTTCCTTTGATTGATTAATAATAAGCGACTATTGGTTATGGTTCCACTCTTGTCGTTGTTTATAATGATGAGTTATGTCCTTTCTGACTGACATATAGTTGCATCTACTGGATTTTACGCTTGCGTTTGTTTTTTTTCTCGCATGTGCAGGTGTCCATCACAAAGATCGTGGGGATCGTGATCTGCCAGGGCTAAGGAACGGGAGCGCTACCTCTTCTACAAGCAATAGCGTTGGATTCCAGGTAAGCCTTCATCGCTAGTTAGTTTATTTGTAATTAGGAACCTGCACCATAGCGTAAATCAGTGGTCAGAGGTCAGAGGTTGGTACGTTTTAGTTACTGTGCATCGGTTCCATGTTATTAACTGACGTATCGGTGCGGTGTTATTAATTGATGCACCAACCTCCACTATGACTCTGCTGGGGATCGTTAGCTTGTTGTCGTTCGTTTTATGAGCTATAGACAGAGCTTGAAGTTGGCCAGATAGCCTTTGAAACGCTTTTTCTCTGCAATTGCGAAGTAGATCAAAGTTGCTTCAGTCAATCTCTGGTTTGGTTTGTAAACTGAACACTTGGATCACTGTCTTGTCTCTTCGGTTGATTCTTGACTTTCCTTGCTTGATCGGCTCTTTTGGGCTGGCTATTTTTGTGTTTTGGCTTTTGGTTCAGCCCCAGAGGATCAGATCTGACCTTTGCTTTTCCGAATTTTCACCTTTTAATGGTTGTCTTGATTGGCACGGTTTCTACCCTGACAGTTGCGCCAATTGGCGCAGGTTGCCAGTTCATCACTCGCGCCATCCCCTGTCTGGTGCGGATTACAGCCAGACAGTCGCGCCATTTCCTGTAGGTGGTAGGGTTACCCTTGTTCAGAATTTTCTTTTGGTCAGTACTTTGCTTCTGGGTTTGTTTTAGATTCTTCTTGAAGTGGTGAGTCTGTTCTTGGTTGGCAGAAATTCTTTATTTTTTCATTTTCAGGCATTGTCCCTTGTTGTCAGTTAGCAACCCGCGCCAATTAGCCATTGGCGCTAGTTTTCGGTGTGCAAGTCGCGCCAGTTGGCGCTAGTTGTCAATGTACAAGTCGGGCCAATTTCAGGGTGTGTGAAAATTGAGATTTTTTCCCTAAATCCTTCACCAGTGTGTCTTTCCCTTCCGGTATTTTCACTGTATGAGCATAGATTACATTGCTCATTGTTTGAAATGTCTTCTTTCCATGGTTGTTTGATGTAAAAGGGAATGAATGCCTTGTTTTGATCTCTTGCTTTGGAAGTCCTCTTTGTGTTTGACCTCATATGTCTTGTCAACTTTTGAGGAATTTTGTTACAAAGTGTTTGAAGCAACGGTTGCATTCTTAGTGTTTGTTTACATCTCTTTTGCATTCATCCTTCATTAAGGATATTTGCGTTATTTTAGTTTTCGTCTCATAGTTTTCTTTTCGTTAAAATGCATTAGATCACATTGCATTGAAAAGTATTTTTGAGATTTATCTTTGAACTTAGATCACGTTGTTTGATGATTGGAAGCTAGAAATCACTTTGATTGCATTCTCTTTTATTAAAAGCATGCACTAAGTAGATTCTCATTTCATCGAAAAATGCATTGAGTGCATTCTTATAATTTGAAAACGAAAAGGAAATTGTGCATAGATTACAATTGCATAGTTTTCGAAAAAGAGGATTTTGCATAGATTACATTGCATTATTCGCATCATTGAGTGTTTGAAATTACTTTTGGATAGTGAAAGTCATCTAGTTTGGAAAAGATTTCGTTTGCAGTGTTTTTTTATGTCGCATCATTGTTTGAAGCTCTTCCCTTAACTAGATAGCATTCATCGAATTGAAAAGATTTCTTTTCTCATATAGCTACATATAGGAGATTGTCATATGACACTCGCTAGGGCCTGAAAACTGAGACATAATTGAAGATCAACCTTAAAATTTATTCAATTAACCTCAGGAAGCATTGAAACATTAACGAAATATTTAGAGGTCTAGACTAGAGACGTGTTCCGGCGTCTTTAAATCTAGTAGCTGTCGTTCGCCTCTTGGCTTTAGACAGCACTAGTACGGACTTGTGCTCCCTGTACTGTCGAGTATATAAAGGGAGACCCCACTAGGTTGCTATCCTTTATCCGTAGGAAGCTGAGTCTGTCGTCCTATACCCGTGATACACCGGACACAGCATTCGGGGAGATTGCCTGCACATACGGAAAGTCCTTGGTTGATTTCTCTTTCATTTTGAAACCAAGGTGTATATTGCAGTTCACGGTTATTTGGTACACCCTCTGCCTAGTATTCCCAAGTAGTCATTTCAATATTTTATGACTCATTAAATTTGAAAAGGTCATCAAGCGCTTGTCCTTTCACGCTTGTTTCCAATCTGAAAGTGATAGAGTCACCTTTTTCCTGTTTCTCGACTCTTAAAATATGAAACGATACAGTTTTGTTTCAATGTTTTAAAATTAACTGCCCACGAAATATTCCTGGTTAGAGTTAGTTTCCTTAGGGTGTTGTTTTGAAGATCATTTCTGATGGCAACTTTTCCGGAGTTCACCAACTAAGGAATCCCCTCTGATGGGAATCCGGGTCCTTTTCCTCCTTTTGGGAATGTTGGTGCTCCTTATATGGCAACGTTGTCCCTTCCTGGGTTAACTGTTGGGTTGCCTGTTTGGTTGTTCTCAACCTCTGTGGTCCCGAATGTCTCGGCTACTATTCAATCAGTTCCTCCACCTGAACAACATCATGTTGATTCCAAGGTGGACCTCTCCCCTTCTTCTCCTGTTTCTGCATCCCCCTCTTCTACTTTGCCTAGTGAAAGTATGGATCCGAGTAACTAGGTGGCTAAGAAGAAGAAGAAGAAGACAAAGAAGAAGAAGTCCGATAAAGGAGAGGCTAGCTCTGTGGCTATTGCGCCTAAGAAGTCTCCTATTTATAAACCTTCCAACCCTCCACGGAAAGTCAAATTCCCTTGTATGTTGTGCACAGGAGACCATCTTCTTCGAGATTGCCATGGCATTCCCAAGGTTCTTGAAGTATGGTCCAATGGTCGTCCGTCGTTGCCTTTGGCTTCTGGGAGTCAAGTTGGGGGCACATATTTAACTAGTGCTGGTAAGACTCCTAAGAAGCAAGGTAAGCTCACCAATCCCTGTAAGTTGTGTGAAGGGCACCATGCCATTCACCTTTGTCCTTATATGGATGAAGCCAAGCGAGTGTTGGACAACCCAGCTATTTCTACACCATGCCTTCTGGCTGGTTACAAACAACTTTCTTTGAGTCCTCCACCAGTTGATCCCACGATTGGTCAAGAGTCATCCTTGGTTGATCCCGCTCTCCCGGAAATTCAAATTCAGGAATCCGTTCCCGACCAACCATTGTTCGTGGGATCGATTGAACTGGCCCCGTCTATGGTGCACCAGGTCTTTTCCGTGGAGAGTGGACCTCACATCCCTCAGGTTCTTCTTGTTTCTTCAAATTCCTCGAACTTGGAGAAAGATTCTCCTGTCCCTATATCTCAAGAAGTTGCTCCTCCGACTCCCATGATGGAGGTTCTGGAGGATTCTCCTCCCACCTTCGAGATGGAGGTCGTGGAGGGTGCTCCTTCTTCCGTAACACCAGGGGAAGACCATCTCGGTTCGATGGTAGCCCCTCCAAGTAGTTTGGTCGCTTCCTTTGATTGGAGTCGATTTGCAGGATACTGCCTTTTGTCTTATGTGCCTTTCGAGATCACAGTACAGGCTTTTGGTCTGGTCGTACCCAGCACCATTATAGATGAAGGCACGTCTGTTAGTGTTCTATCCTCAACTACTTGGCAAGATTTTGGCTCACCGCTGCTTGCGCCTGTTACGCAGAATCTATTGGCATTTAACAGAAGAACTATTCAACCCTTAGGGATCCTTCCAAGGTTACCTGTTACTTTTGGAAGTAAAACCGTCCATATGGACGTGATGGTTGTTCCAGGCCCTTTGGATTTCAATCTGCTTTTGGGGCGCGATTACACCTATGCCATGGGAGCACTCGCCTCCTCCCTTTTCGTGTGGTCTGTTTTCCACATGAAGGACGGATCGTGACCATTGATCAGCTTTCCTTCTTTGTTCCTGATGTGGCAACTGGCCTGCCATCATCCCTTCCTGGTTTTTATCCACCCGTTGTATCTGCCTCACCGCAGGTCAACTATGTGGCTACCTACCCCGTGCCTATACCCAGTGATAGTGCCATTGTGCATCAGGTGCTGGGGGCATTGGGTCCTGACTTCCAGGGTGTTTTCCTTCCATCGGGAGTGGAACTCTTGGAAGCAATGACTTCTTGTTCATTATGATGAGGTCGGTCGGAGCACAGTTCGTTTTCTTGTGTCAAGCTCGTTAAAAAATGAAACAAGGTGTTCAGAGCATGGTTCTTTTCTTGTGTCAAGCTCCTTAAAAAATGAAACTGGGTCTGGTTGGAGCAGAGTTCCTTGTCTTGTGTCAAGCTCCTTAAAAAATGAAACAAGGTGGTCGGAGCAGAGTTCGTTTTCTTGTGTCAAGCTCCTTAAAAAATGAAACAAGCTAGTTGGAGCATAGTTCATTTTATTGTGTCAAGCTCCTTAAACCATGAAACAAGGTGTCCTAAGGATAGTTCTTTTAATGTGTCAACCTCGTTAAAATAATGAAACACGTTCTTGTTCAATTCGAGTCTTTGATCAAATCTCGTAAAATCCCAATCGATTTTTTCTTAGATCTCGTAACTTGAACCTTCACTCCCTCCATCTGTTTACTCAGGTGCATGGACTGAAGCTTGGGGGGCATGTACCTCGAATTGAGTCACCATGCTGGGGGGCATGCTTACTTTTTCAAGCATATTTTGTTTCCGTTTCAAGCTTGTGTAAAAATGAAACCAGTTTCAAGCATAGTTTATCTTTGTTTCAAGCTTGTGTAAAAATGAAACCAACTTCAAGCAGAGTTTACTGATTTCAAGCTTGTGTAAAAATGAAACCTTTCCCATTTTACCTCTCGTGATTGCCATTTTATCAGCCTATTTTTCTAGATGAGCCTTGCTTTTCTCACTCCATCGTCACTATCTGCTTGGCCGATCATATGCCTTCACTTGATTGTTTTACCCATTCCTGAGGAACCGCTGCGATGAGTGGTCTTTTTAGCCAGCCTCTTAACCTTTATCTTGTTCAGAGCAGTTCCACCATTACCGGAACCAGTTGCTACCCTTTATACCACTCGTTCCTCCAGGAGGAGTCAACTTCCAGCTCTTTTCTGACTCTCTAAACATGAAAATATTGCCGAGTCCCTTGTCATTTCGATCTCGTTAAAGTGGCTACGAAACGAAATCTACCCAGTATACGTTTACCCATTTTTCGGGCTGGGATAGATTATTTATGAAAAAGGAATACCCTAGCCTATCGCAACTAGGAGGTTTTCTCACACATAGTTTTCTACCTTTTCGGATCTGAGGAACTATTTACGAAAAGGGACCGTTGGAGTTTACTTTTCTGTTGTCTTTTCAAACTCTCTAAACATGAAAAGACACCGAGTTCTTCCTTTGTCAGACTCGTTAAACCCTGATGACATTGATCTGCCATAATGACGTTACCAAGTCTTTCTTCCTAGGGCTCGTTAAATGTACTAGGATGGATTCGTCCGAAGGACGGATTTATATGACAAGCATATGGTATCCTCTTCAAGCTTGTGTAAAAATAAAGAGGTACTCACCGAAATGGTGGGGAAAATGGAACCAGCATCATTGTCGTGTCGGCAGTATGTCGCTCTTGAACATGGCACTTGTCTGCATTCGTGTCGGGTTGGGGATATCTCATCTCGTTTTTCACTTGCCTCCATGGGTTTGGGTAATCCCTTTTGACCTCTCATCTGCTCTTTGCCTCATCACTATGACCTCTGATCTTTTGATGTCAAATACTGCCAAGTCCACCGTCGTGACGTTCATATGTTTAAGAGAAGTTGACCTCTGCAAGTACCAACCTTCCTCTGATTCTCATCTGATCGTGATTCACAAAAACACTATGTTCCTCTTTCTCGCGTCGATGATGTGGGAAACACTATGGCCCACATTCGATCAAGGTCACTTCCTGTCGACTTTAGCTCATTATCCAGGAAGCTGATCTAGAGACTCCCTTCTGGTGCCTTGGAGCCTGCATGCCTCAATGGTAGGTTCTTCGCATTCGAAGTGAGGTTTTCAACATTGGCCTCCGTTCGAGTGATTCTAAGGGTGTTCGACACCAGCTCATTGATTCACATGCCGTAGATTGTACCTGTAGTACCTTGAGGGCCATTGTCATTATTGGTGGTACCTCTCGCGTCTGTTAACATCTTTCATCATTGGCTGGTAATCAGACGATGTTCTTGCATGTTCAACTTCAGCTCATTTCTTCACATGCTTGGACTTGTACTATGTTCGAATTGAGATGGAGCGCAAGACCCTGGATTGTGTCTGTTGTAATCCAGGCTGCGAGTTGGTGGATTATTAATATTATTTACATGACTCACTTACTGGATGGCTGCGACCATACCTGAGTCTATTTATCGATCCTCACTGGATGGCTACGCCCATGCCTTGGATCTGGATTATTGTATACTCTGTTATGGATGGCTGCGCCCATACCACATATATATCATGTATTTGAGACATCATTTTTACTTCTTCATGCAGTTTTTCCGATGGTAGAGTTCTTAGTTGGACACATTCTAGTAAAGCATTTCACCCCTCTCTCTCTCTCTCGGGCCTCATGCTTTAGGGGGCATCTGTTACACAGTAATTTGTCACCATCCCTACAATCCCTGTCTCGCACATTGAAGGGCTCATTTTGTGACCTGTGAGCAGTGACATAAC
The DNA here is from genome assembly GCA_034641835.2 of Pinus albicaulis. NCBI lineage: Eukaryota > Viridiplantae > Streptophyta > Pinopsida > Pinales > Pinaceae > Pinus > Pinus albicaulis. The sequence goes on along the minus strand of CM076574.1, from coordinate 922,652,710 downwards.
TTGAAAATACTTTCATGGCATTCCCCTGAACATGTAATTTCATCCCCCTGAAGACATCTCCTGCTGAAAAACCCTAAAAACACCCCTTTTTGCATTGGCGCGGGCAACCAGTTCATCACTCGCGCCAATGGGGAAAATCCTTCAAAGAGGTCGCGCCAATTGGCACTCTGTCCCAGAGTTTAACTCATGCCAGCCAATTTAAGGAGTGCTTTTTAAAAATAAATGGCCGAAGTTTCATCCTAACAAATTCCTGGACTGTTATCTATCTTGAGTTGGGAGGTTTGGCTATTGATTTCCATAGAGAGGAAGTGGTTTGCCACCTCTCATGGAAGATTCCTTGATGATAGGGCCAATCCCATGATTATAGGGATCCCAACTCCCCTTCCTCCATCTATAAAAGCTTGCTCATCTCCTTTGCAAGCTAGTCTTCAAGTTCGCAAATTCCCAAGAGCCTTATGCTGCAAGAGCCTCCATAACTCCCTTAAGGCCAAATCCAAGCAAGGAGACTATTGTCAAGATCTGAAGAGAGAGGTTTGTCCCATCCTTGACAGGATTTTCGAGACGTGTTTTGCTGGCGACCCTCCGAAGGAGAATTCAGTGTCAGAACTATGGTTGTATTCTTCCTTTGATTGATTAATAATAAGTGACTATTGGTTATGGTTCCACTCTTGTTGTTGTTTATAATGATGAGTTATGTCCTTTCTGACTGACATATAGTTGCATCTACTGGGTTTTACACTTGCGTTTGTTTTGTTTCTCTCATGTGCAGGTGTCCATCACGGAGATCGTGGGGATCGTGATCTGCCAGGGCTAAGGAACGGGAGTGCTACCTCTTCTACAAGCGACGACGTTGGACTCCGGGTAAGCCTTCATCGCTAGTTGGTTTATTTGCAATTAGGAACCTGCGCTATAGTGTGAATGATTGTTGCTAGACCCGGTCTGGGCTAGTAGGGATCGCCTCTGTCCGCAGAGGGGATTTACCTCCACACAAAATTGGCATCAGAGGTCATAGTGACGAGGCAAAGAGCAGATGAGAGGTCAAAAGGGATTACCCAAACCCACGGAGGCAAGTGAAAAACGAGATGAGATGTCCCCAACCCGACACGAATGCAGACAAGTGCCATGTTCAAGAGCAACATACTACCGACACGACAATGATGATGGTTCCATTTTCCCCACCATTTCTGGCGAGTACCTATTTATTTTTACACAAGCTTGAAGATGATACCATATGCTTGTCATATAAATCATGATTCACAAAAACACTATGTTCCTCTGTCTCGCGTCGATGATGTGGGAAACATTATGGATCGTGTAGGTGTCCATCACGGAGATCATGGGGATCGTGATCTGCCAGGGCTAAGGAACGGAAGCGCTACCTCTTCTACAAGCAATAGCATTGGATTCTAGGTAAGCCTTCATCACTAGTTGGTTTATTTGTAATTAGGAACCTGCACCATAGTGTAAATCAGAGGTCAGAGGTATGACAAGCATACCTCCACAACAGTCGTTGGTGCGTCAATTAATAACACCGCACCGATACGTCAGTTAATAACATGGCATCGGTGCACAATAACTAAAACGCACCGGTACGGTTATCTGTACATAAGCACTGATAACAATATTTCCATTTTTAAGGCACCGAAATTCCATTTAGGTGTGTGAACTAAAATTTGTTGTTGATTTTTCTCAAATGAAGGGAGAAAATATAATAATTATATCGAATGGACAATTCTTCAAAATCTAGCTCATTCCATAATATTTCCCAAATTCCATCGCAGAGTTCTCCCTATCCATCTCGAGACATAATATTTACTTCATATTTTATTTATATTGTCATTATATAATTGAATTTATGTTTTTTATCCATGTCAATCAGCTTAATAAAATTTATAATGTATACAAATTTGCAGGTTCATGCAGATTCAGAATCGAATTCATATGCACAAAATATTCAAACAGCTCCAAAACATCGGAAGCTCTTATTAGGAGCAGCATACCGTAAGGCGCATTTAGTAGTTGAAAATGGACAGCGGCTTCACCCTGCCAATTGTAACAATATTGCATATTCTAGCCACAATCCCAGGACAATGATGGTAATAATAATTGTTTGGTATAGTAATGTAATTATTTCAACGTCAAACAAATTAATCATGCATTGTAAACATTCTTACTAATTGATATCATAGTTTTGTACTAATCATGTTCAAATATATTTTTTGAAATTATTAGGATTCTAGTGATCAGAGGTGTCCATCACGGAAATCATGTTTCTCGCATGTGCAAGTGTCCATCACGGAGATCGTGGGGATCGTGATCTGCCAGGGCTAAGGAACAGGAGCGCTACCTCTTCTACAAGCAATAGCGTTGGATTCCAGGTAAGCCTTCATCGCTAGTTGGTTTATTTTTAATTAGGAACCTGCACCATAGCGTAAATCAAAGGTCAGAGGTATGACAAGCATACCTCCACAACAGTTGTTGGTGTGTCAATTAATAACACCGCACCGATACGTCAGTTAATAACATGGCACCGGTGCACAGTAACTAAAACGCACTGGTACGGTTATCTGTACATAAGCACTGATAAAAATAATTCCATTTTTAAGGCACCGAAATTACTTTTAGGTGCGTGAACTAAAAATTTTTGTTGATTTTTCTCAAATGAAGGGAGAAAATATAATAATTATATCGAATGGACAATTCTTCAAAATCTAGCTCATTCCATAATATTTCCCAAAGTCCATCGCAGATTTCTCCCTATCCATCTCGAGACATAATATTTACTTCATATTTTATTTATATTATCATTATATAATTGAATTTATGTTTTTTATCCATGTCAATCAGCTTAATAAAATTTATAATGTATACAAATTTACAGGTTCATGCAGATTCAGAATCGAATTCATATGCACAAAATATTCAAACAGCTCCAAAACATCGGAAGCTCTTATTAGGAGCAGCATACCGTAAGGCGCATTGAGTAGATGAAAATGGACAGCGGCTTCACCCTGACAATTGTAACAATATTGCATATTCCAGCCACATTCCCGGAACAATGATGGTAATAATAATTGTTTGGTATAGTAATGTAATTATTTCAACGTCAAACAAATTAATCATGCATTGTAAACATTCTTACTAATTGATATCATAGTTTTTGTACTAATCATGTTCAAATATATTTTTTGAAATTATTAGGATTCTAGTGATCAGAGGTGTCCATCACGGAAATCATGTTTCTCGCATGTGCAGGTGTCCATCACGGAGATCGTGGGGATCGTGATCTACCAGGGCTAAGGAACGGGAGCGCTACCTCTTCTACAAGAAATAGATTTGGATTCCAGGTAAGCCTTCATTGCTAGTTGGTTTATTTGTAATTAGGAACTTGCATCATAGCGTAAATCAGAGGTCAGAGGTATGACAAGCATACCTCCACAACATTCGTTGGTGCGTCAATTAATAACACCGCACCGATACGTCAGTTAATAACATGGCACCGGTGCACAGTAACTAAAATGCACCGGTATGGTTATTTGTACATAAGCATTGATAAAAATAATTCCATTTTTAAGGCACCGAAATTACTTTTAGGTGCGTGAACTAAAAAATTTTGTTGATTTTTCTTAAATGAAGGGAGAAAATATAATAATTATATCGAATGGACAATTCTTCAAAATCTAGCTCATTCCATAATATTTCCCAAAGTCCATCGCAGAGTTCTCCCTATCCATCTCGAGACATAATATTTACTTCATATTTTATTTATATTATCATTATATAATTGAACTTATGTTTTTTATCCATGTCAATCAGCTTAATAAAATTTATAATGTATACAAATTTGCAGGTTCATGCAGATTCAGAACCGAATTCATATGCACAAAATATTCAAACAGCTCCAAAACATCGGAAGCTCTTATTAAGAGCAGCATACTGTAAGGCGCATTTAGTAGATGAAAATGGACAGCGGCTTCACCCTGCCAATTGTAACAATATTGCATATTCTAGCCACAATCCCGGGACAATGATGGTAATAATAATTGTTTGGTATAGTAATGTAATTATTTCAACGTCAAACAAATTAATCATGCATTGTAAACATTCTTACTAATTGATATCATAGTTTTTGTACTAATCATGTTCAAATATATTTTTTGAAATTATTAGGATTCTAGTGATCAGAGGTGTCCATCACGGAAATCATGTTTCTCGCATGTGCAGGTGTCCATCACGGAGATCGTGGGGATTGTGATCTTCCAGGGCTAAGGAACGGGAGCGCTACCTCTTCTACAAGCAATAGCGTTGGATTCCAGGTAAGCCTTCATCGCTAGTTGGTTTATTTGTAATTAGGAACCTGCACCATAGCGTAAATCAGAGGTCAGAGGTATGACAAGAATACCTCCACAACAGTCATTGGTGCGTCAATTAATAACACCGCACCGATACATCAGTTAATAACATGGCACCGGTGCACAGTCACTAAAACGCACCGGTACAATTATCTGTACATAAGCACTGATAACAATAATTCCATTTTTAAGGCACCGAAATTACTTTTAGGTGCGTGAACTAAAATTTGTTGTTGATTTTTCTCAAATGAAGGGAGAAAATATAATAATTATATCAAATGGACAATTCTTCAAAATCTAGCTCATTCCATAATATTTCCCAAAGTCCATCGCAAAGTTCTCCCTATCCATCTCGAGACATAATATTTACTTCATATTTTATTTATATTATCATTATATAATTGAATTTATGTTTTTTATCCATGTCAATCAGCTTAATAAAATTTATAATGTATACAAATTTGCAGGTTCATGCAGATTCAGAATCGAATTCATATGCACAAAATATTCAAACAGCTCCAAAACATCGGAAGCTCTTATTAGGAGCAACATACCGTAAGGCGCATTTAGTAGATGAAAATGGATAGCGACTTCACCCTGCCAATTGTAACAATATTGCATATTCTAGCCACAATCCCGGGACAATGATGGTAATAATAATTGTTTGGTATAGTAATGTAATTATTTCAACGTCAAACAAATTAATCATGCATTGTAAACATTCTTACTAATTGATATCATAGTTTTTGTACTAATCGTGTTCAAATATATTTTTTGAAATTATTAGGATTCTAGTGATGATGAGTGACCTACCTACCGTCTTCCGTTGCACCCCACGATAATGTCAAATTGAGAAAAGGTTGAATTAAGAGAAAAAATCAGAGAAGAACGATACCAAGAATGGTTGAATATGTTGGAAATTGGATTCAACGCTCCCCATGTGTTTTGCGACATGGACTAACCACCTCTCATGGATCCTGACTCTGACGATTGTAGCAGATAATAACGCCTACGGGTTTTGGTCTAACGGAAATCGTGATTCCAACAAGTGGTATCAGAGCGACATGTCTTGAGTTCGAAACTCACCCGGCTCTCGTTGGGGGGGGGAATTGTTGGACATTGGGTTCAATGCTCCCCGTGTGTTTCATGACATGGACTAACCACCTCTTGTGGATCCTAACTCTGACGATTGTAGTAGAGACTAACGCCTGCAGGTTTTGGTCTAACAGCAATCATGATTCCAACAGAATCAACCACCGATTCAATTCCCGCTACGTCCAGATTGACCAATTAGGAATGACTACAGAAATATTAGCTATTCATAAGTTGGTAATGGAGGCAATCAAATAGAGGTTGGTATGGATGATTACCTAAGGGATACGACTGCCATGGAGACAATGTTGTTAGATGCATTCAAAAGCGATGATCAAATAAGGGATGATGCTCATATCGCTAACACCTTTTTCAAAAGCCTTAAATTTTCTTCCACCACCCCTCTCTTTGGACCTGGTGGTCATTCAAAGTCTACACAGTTGGGGACAACGATGTTACTGTACAACTTGAAAGAATTTTTTGGCTTGTCGAATGCATTTTTCTCATAAATTTTGAAGTAAGTTACCATAAAGTCCTCCCTTATATAAATTTCAGAAATATAATCACACAATGAACATTACAAATGGTCAATTTTATGAACGTTAATAATTATATCGGAATTAATGTACATTTAATATCTTCCATGATCACCAACTAGAGGTTATTCAAATATAAGGTTCTTCTAAGTGATAATGTCTTTCTCGGTAGCTGCAAAGAGGCAAAGAAATTGTTGAAAATGTTGGGTGTTGATCACATATCCTATCAAGCATGTCCAAATTATTGTATTCTATATAGAGGACAATATGTAGATAAAGAGATATGTCTGAAATGTGGGCATGCATGGTATGTTAAATAAAAAAATAAGGTTAAATCACGTGGTCCTCCTTTTAAGATATTGAGGCACATGCCTATAATCCCAAGGATTCAAAGGTTCTTTCATTGCAAAGAATTAGCTATGTTGCAGGTGTTGGGTTTGTGTTATATTCTTTCCACGACTAGTCATGTGTGGGGGGGTAACAAGGGGGGCGATAGCCCCCTTCGTACGTTGCGTTGGGTGCAACGTATGGGGGGGTCACAAGGGGGGTGGTAGCCCCCCCTATTGGGGTCCGGGGCAGCGCCCCGGAAAAAAAAAAATTGGTCCTTATTTTCCAGTGGGCGAACTCGCCCATGGTTTTGTGCATGGGTTTGCACATGGTTTTGGGGCATGATGGTTTTCGGCCCCTGGTATTTTGTAGATCCAACCAAGGGAACTACGGTTATGTTCTAATGCAGGGTTAATGGATTGGGGTTTATGTATTCTTTAGCATGTATATATATTTGTTGTAACACTAAAAGGAATATAATGAAAAATCAAGCTGGTCGTCCCGATTTGGGATCGAGGGGAAAATATTTGTGTTTATCTGTTTTATGTTTTTAAGATTCGTTTGCAGATAATTTCTATACAGGGTTAAAACCTACATTTGGTACTAGAGTAGTTTCGGCTTCAAGGGGATGCCTTTGTTGCTGAGGGATTTTTTACTCGGGCCTAAGGTAGACCCTGTTCAGTGGGAAATTTGCGGGATCGATTCTTACGGTGAAAGAAGATGGCGAGTGGCGGGAGGATAGAGATCGAGAAATTTAATGGTCAGAGTTTTGAGTTTTGGAAGCTCAAGATGGAGGATCTGCTAGTGGATAAGGATAAGTGGATCACGGTAGATCCAGGTACTAAACCAACGGCAATGTCAGATGAAGACTGGAAGAAACTGGATCAGAAGGAAAATAGAACAATACAGTTATGTGTCTCAGATTCAGTATTGTTGAATGTATCTGGGGAAGCTACGGCGAAGACCTTGTGGGACAAGCTAGGGACTTTGTACCAATCTAAGTCTCTGGTGAATAAATTTTTCCTGCGGAAAAAGCTGTATAACTTGAGGATGAAGAATGGAGACTCGGTGACAGAGCATCTGAACACCTTCAACACTGTGGTAAGTCAGCTATCATATGTTGATATTAAAATCTCATATGAAGATAAGTGCATCAGTTTTTTGTGTTCTCTACCAGATTCGTGGGACAGTCTGGTTATTGCAATAGGTAGCAATACAACTACCTTGAATTTTGATGACATTGTCTCAGCCTTGCTGTCGGAGGAAACGAGACGGAGAAATATGTAGGGTCAGAATGGATATGCCTTATCTGTATGAGGAAGGTCCCAGAATAGAAACAAGAATAAGGTTTCAAGTGGGGGATCTAAATCTAGAGGGAGATATAAATCTCCTGGAAATTTTGTAAAGGTGTGCTAGAAATGCGGAAAGGAAGGGCACTACAAAAAGGACTGCAGATCTAAAGCTCCTGAGAAAGGAAAGGGATATGATGATGCTCCTTCTGCGGAGGCAAAAACCACCTCAGATGAAGGTGGGGATGTGTATTTGGCTTCTTCTTCAAATACACATGTAGATCATGAGTCATGGTTAATTGACTCGGGTGCATCCTTTCACTTCACCCCCCATAGGGATTGGTTCTGTGAGTATGATAAATATGATGGTAGTGATGTCTTCTTAGGTGATGATAGGAAGGCCAGAATCGTCGGACGTGGAAAATTCAAGTTGAAGCTGCAAGGTGGAAGGATTAGAACATTTCTTATTGTTCTTCACATTCCTTCATTAGCCATAAATCTGATTTCTATAAGCAAGATGGATGATGCAGGTGTAAAAACAGTGTTCGAGAAAGATTCCTGTAAGATGGTTCGGGGAGCACTGGTATTAATGTGGGGAGTTCGGATTGGAACTATGTACAAGCTTCAAGGTAGCACTGTTATTGAAGGTTGCAATAGTTCTATGGTTCCTAAAGGTGGAGCGGAAAGCCTAGTGGTCTCTGGAGAAAAGACCATGCTATGGCATCAAAGGCTTGGACATATTGGAGAGAAGGGCCTTCGGATACTTCATGGAAATGGTATGGTAGAAGGTATGTCTAATAGCTCTCTAGATTTTGATTTCTGTGGACATTGTGCATATGGGAAGCAGAATCGAGTGAGTTTTCCTTCTGGTGCTAAGAGGGCGAACAAGATATTAGAGCTTGTGCACAGTGATGTGTTTGGACCTGTGTCGGTTCCATCACTGGGTAAGTCTGTGTACTATGTTTCATTCATGGATGACTTCTCAAGGAATACATGGATATATTTCTTGAGGAAGAAATCTGAAGTCTTTAACAGATTTAAAGAATTTAAGGCTCTAGTGGAAAACCAGACAGAGAAGAAGATAAAGGTGCTAAGGACAGATAATGGTGGGGAGTTTTGTAAGAAGGAATTTTAAGAGTTCTGTAAGAAGTGTGGTATAGCACAGCAGAAGACTACTCCATACACACCTCAGCAAAACAGAGTTGCAGAAAGAATGAATAGAATTCTGATGGAAAAGGCAAGAAGCATGCTCAGTGGTACCAGGTTAGGATAAGAATTCTAGGCAGAGGCAGTGGAGACTGCATGTTACTTGGTTAATAGATCACCTTCATCAGCGTTGGAGGATAAGACTCCACATGAGGTATGGACTGGTAAGAAACACTCTCTTTCACATCTGAGGGTATTTGGATGTGATGCATATGTACATGTTCCAAAGTAGAAAAGGAGAAAGTTGGATAATAAATCTGAAAGGTGAATCTTTATTGGGTGTAAGGATGGTTTAAAGGGTTACAAACTTTGGAACCCGGAAACAAGGAAGGTTGTGTACAGCTAAGATGTGATGTTTAGAGAGGTGAAAGATATTTTTAAACATGAATTCCTACCAAAGTAACCTAAGAAGATAGAGTTTGAGCTAAAGGAGGATGAATCAAACTCTACAACAGAAGAAGACTCAGAAGAGGAAGAGCCACAAACTCCAGCTGTGAGAATATCAATTTAGGAAAGGAGACAACCAGAAAGGTATATTCCATCTACTTTCTGTTTAAATTTTTCTTTAACTATAACTGATGATGATCCCAGAACTATCACGGAGGCAGTAGATTCAGAGGATGAAAAACTCTAGAAGGAGGCCATGGTTGATGAAATGGCATCCTTGCATAAAAATTAGGCATGGGATCTGGTGGAGTTTCCAGCTGGAAGAAAGCCCATCGGGAGAAAATGGGTGTTTAAGAAGAAGATGAATGTAGAAGGCAAGGTGGAGAAATACAAAGCTCAGTTGGTAGCAAAAGTTTATTCCCAGGTGCCGGGAATTGATTTTGGTGATATTTTTTCTCCTGTTGCTAAAGTTACTTCTATTAGATTACTTTTATCTGTTGTTGATGCATTTGATTTTGAGGTAGAACAGATGGATGTGAAGACAACATTTCTTCATGGGGATATGGAAGAGGAGATCTACATGAAACAACCTGAAGGCTTTATGGTGAAGGGGAAGAAAGAACTGGTATGCAGGTTGAATAAGTCTCTGTATGGGTTAAAACAATCACTAAGGATGTGGTATCAGAAATTTGATACATATATACAGGGACTTGGCTTCACCAGAAGTAAAGAGGATCACTGTGTTTATTTTAAATTAATTGGTGACCGTGTTATTTATTTGGTCTTGTATGTGGATAATATGTTGTTGATCGAAAATGACAAAGAAATTATCCAAGATTTGAAGACCCAGTTGTTCTTCAAATTCTACATGAAGGATCTTGGTGCTGCAAACTATATTTTGGGCATGGAAATTAAGAGAGATCAGGCAAAGAGGAATCTTTGGTTAAACCAAAGGAAGTATGTCAAGACTATATTGCAGAGGTTCAATATGCAAGATAGTAAACCAGTGAATGTTTTGATTCCTGTAGGTACAAAGTTGTCTACTGAACAGTGTCCCAAGACACAAGAAGAAGAGGAAGATATGTCTCGTGTTCCATATGCAAGTGCAATGGGTAGCCTGATGTATGCAATGGCATGTACTAGACCAGACATTGCACATGCAGTGGGAGTATTGAGTAGGTTTATGTCAAACTCGGGGAAGGAGCATTGGACAGCAGTGAAGTGGGTTTTCAGATATTTGCGTGGCACTAGTGATTATGGCTTGTGCTACCAGGGAAGACCAGGATTGGAAAGAGTGTTGGAAATTCATGGTTTTGTTGATGTTGACTGGGCTGGAGATCTGGATCAAAGAAGTTCTACAAGTGGGTATGTGTTTAGCCTATTTGGAGGTGTATTTAGTTGGATGAGTAAAATACAGTCTGTAGTGGCTCTTTCAACTACAAAGGCAGAATACATGGCAGCCACTCATGCAAGCAAGGAAGCAGTTTGGTTGCAGAGATTTTGTTCAAGTATGGGGTTGGTGCAGCAAGCTATAAGGATACACTGTGATAGCCAAAGTTCAATTTTCTTGGCTAATAACCCTGCTTATCATTCAAAGACAAAGCACATTGATGTTCAATATCACTTTGTGAGACATATGGTTGAGGCTAAAAGGGTGTTGCTGGTAAAGGTGAACACTTTGAAGAATGTTGCAGATGCATTGACAAAGTCTGTGAGCACTCAGAATTTCTCTTGGTGTAGAGAAACAATGGGTGTTGCAAAGATGGGCTAATGTCTCAGCTCTCCTGTGGCCCCCTGCAGAAAGAAAACAAGAAGTGGAAGAATGTTGGGTTTGTGCTATATTCTTTCCATGACTAGTCACGTGCAGGGGGGTAACAGGGGGGGTGATAGCCCCCCCTGTACGTTGTGCTAGGCGCAACATATGGGGGGGTCAGAGGGGGGGCAATAGTCCCCCCTGTACGTTGCACTGGGCGCAAAGTACGGGGGGGTCACAGGGGAGATAGTAGTCCCCCCTGTCGGGGTCTGGGGCAATGCCTCGGAAAATATATTTTGGTCCTTATTTTCTGGTGGGCAGACTCGCCCATGGTTTTGTGCATGGGTTTACACATGGTTTTGGGGCATGATGGTTTTTTTCCCCTGGTGTTTTCTAGATCCGGTCAAGGGAACTACGATTATGTTCTAATCCAGGGTTAATGGATTGGGGTTTATGTATGCTTCGACATGTTTATATATGTGTTGTAACACTAAAAGGAATATAATGAAAAATCAAGCTAGTTGTCCTGATTTGGGATCTAAGGTAAAATCTCTATGTTTATCTGTTTTATGTTTTATGCTCTCGCTATTGTTTATTTTATTTTTTTAAGATTCGTTTGCAGATAATTTCTATACAGGGTTAAAACCTACAGCAAGGACAACATGCCTCACACAAAGTGAGTTGGGATTTTTGTGAATCCCAACTGATTCAATAGCCATGAAGCATATAGAGGATACATGGCCAGAAAAATTCAAGGATGAAGTATGAATTCTACGACTCAACATAGCCATGGTGTTGGAAATACTGAGAGGGGGGTGAATCAGTATTCATTTCAATTAGAGCATTAGTTAATCTTTAATTATTATCAGTGTTTGTACAATGATAGCAACAAACAAGAGGAACACAAATGCACACAGTTTTTAAGGTGGAAACCCACTCCGGGATAAAAACCACCTAATGCTTTCCTAATAATTCTTTAATATTCAACTCCAATTGAAAATAAAGCTCCAACTTCCTAGAATCTAGAAAATCATTCTTCTCCAGCTCCCAATGGATGGACGCTCCAACGCCCGAGATTCTTCGGTAGTCAACTGAATGGATGCCCCAACACCCAATGAGCTACAACTCACCCTAGCACCACCCTACCACCCTATAGAAGAATAAAAGAAGAATGGACTCCTGTACCAGGGAAAATGGTGCACTTTACAATGATATAGAATGATGTAGAAGAAGAAGATATACTAGACCATAACCCCAACTTTGACACAACCACCTAATGATGATCCTAGAACTCCCAACACTGCCTCTTCAACCCTTGGCAAATAGACACTAGTACAATTTTTACAATAATGTATTTACAATGACTAAATACAATGATACCTTTACAATGATTGTATGCAGTGCTGCCCACTTGAAGACTTCATATAATGAACTTCTTGTTGTTGTTATGCACCTTGGTTGCTCCTCTTGTCATGATACCCTCTGTTGCACCTTGATTTTCCTTTCTACCATAGAAATTCTGGTCCTTTGCAACCCTTGACAACACATGATCTAGATTTTTCTTGCCTTCTAGGAGCTAGATATTGAATCTGGTGTATCTTTGTTATTTCAGATTCTAAATATCTAATTTTTTGGTCCTATAGTAGTCCTCTGAGTCATCTTTCCAATGCCATAGGTTTGACCCAATTTGGATTCTTCAAGAGAGAGTTATACCCAATTTCTCACAATTCCCTAATTATGGATTGTTTCAGTAGAGTGCACTTCTACGGCATGACACGTGTCATTGTTTATTCATTTGGCTCTAAAATTGATAGAGTGAAAATTACAGACTGTGCGCTATCTTCCAATTTTTACGGAATTCCAATCCGATACTCAGAGAGAGAGTTATGACGATTTTACCAAGGTCACTTCTTTGAGATGAATTTCGGGAGCCTGCAAAAAAACCCTGACTTACACAAATCATAGCTCCAAAAATATTGTGCACCTTCATCTGAAATTTTTACAGCATCTTCCTCAAGATTTCGGATTCACCTCATAGAAATTTCAGCTTCTGAAACTTTGTAGAAAAAAAATTAGAGCGAAAATTCCACGATAACCTGTTTCAGATGGCAAAATCCCTTGCATAAGGAGGAAATGAAGATCACAATTTATATAAATGCTTAGGTTGAGAGGGGCTTCAACAAGTGAACGTAGGAGGGATTTTAGGAGCATAAAAAATATTAATTATGACTTTTCAATGACCCATGCCCCAACCCCATGGGGTTTTATCCCACTAACTGGGGGTACAAACTTCAAACATGAATATCTCTCAAATCGTGAAGAATTACATGGCGTGCCATATATCAACAGAAACATCTTGACAAGTAGAAACCATCAAAAGCATTATTGACCTAGAATATATTAATTTGGTAGGTAAAAATGCCCATTCAATATTGGGTTAGTCCCTGGTGCTGCTTGGGTTGACATCAATGACAACCGCTAATCAACACATGGATGGCGTCAACCCATATTCCCTCCAGAACACCAACTATTATGTTTGGCCTGTAGTAGTGATCAATAACAATAACCCCCCATGGTTGTCCGTGAAGAATGAACATCTTATGTTGGCTCTCATAGTCCCTGGTAGAAGACAAGTGAATAATATGGTTGTCTACTTACAACCATTGGTAGATGAATTGAAGGAATTATGGGATGGGATAAATGTATATGATGTATCAAGACCCATCACAGCAAAGAGGATTTTTACGTTGTATGGAATATGTGCTTACACGACACATGATTATCCATGATTAGGAGTTTTCTCAGTAAATTACATGTTTATTTATTTTCTTACATACATAATAATATTCTTTCGCATATTAGTTATTTAATTCGTTGTAATTGTTCTGATCTTCATGATATTCTTTAACATGCCATGCATATAAATTGTATACAATAATCTCACAGGTCTTGTAACAAAAGGCTATTTTGAATGTAAATGTTGTGGACCTTCTCTGAAAGCTAGATGGTCCAACGACCTACGAAAGCTAGTGTATGACTACTCCAGGTTATTCCTCCCAAAATAATACCCTTTACAGAAGAGTAGCATCCAATTTCAATGGTAAACGAGAGAGAACCCAAAGGCCTCCAATAACGACATCAACTAAATGACATAGATCATATGAGAGAGAGAAGGAGAAGGAATTCATAGAAATGTTCGATTCAAATGGGGAGCCTATGTTTGATGATCCTTAATTATTTGATACCTATGTTGAGAAATTTCCCATTGGAATGAAAAGGAAATCTATCTTTTATAACCTCCCATATTGGGAGAATCTTAAGATTACCCACTTATTAGATCCCATGCATGTATTTAAAAAAATTTCATCTTATTTATGGAGGCACATATCATCGAAACAAAGTGACACATTGCTGATTAGGAAATATATTATTACTTCAAAAACTAAAAAGAAACATTGGCCAAGACGATTAGAAAGTACAGGATCAGAGGTAGGCACTGGTCCCTCTAATTCATGGTATTTCAAAGAAGGTGATGTCCCATGGATTTTAAAAAAATATGGTATTTCTTTGGCAAAGGAAGTTATAATGGGTGTGAGGGTGCCATCTTCATATAGTTCTTCACTATGATGTTGCTTCACTGTGGATGACCATTTTTCGGGGTTGAAATCGCATGACCACTAAGAGTATGTATAATGTCAAAAGCATGATTTTATTATTTGTTATTTTAATCAATTTTATCCCATGTAGGGATAGTAAAACGTAACTAATTTTGTATATTATTGCATGTGTTTATAACTTTGCAGTGTCACTATCATTTGTTCATGCGTAGGTGTGTGAAACATGAATTCCCTCAAGACCTAGGACGTGCCATATCTAAATTATCTGCATTTTTACGTTGGATCACATCAAATAAGATTCATGTGGTTAACATTCCATGGTGGCTTCAAGAGATAATTGAGATTGTTTGTATGTTTGAGAAGGAACTGCCCATGAGTTTCATGCACTTGCAGGTTCATCTTCTAATCCACCTAGTAGATGAGGTTGAATTAGTTGGGGTGGTTTCTTGTCATTGGATGTTCTTCTTGGAGAGGTACATGAAGAAATTGAAAAGTTTTGTTCGAAAAATGGAAAAACCTGAGGGGTCTATGGCAGAAGGGTACATATCGTATGAGTCTTTCTATTATACCAGTGAGTACATCAAGTAGATCGACAACAAACCAGGTGCGGTGATTTGGGATGATGAAAGGTATGAAGACAAAAGAGAAGGGGAGTTGCTCCAAACGAATGGAAAAAGTGCTTGATAAAGAGTAAGCGACTTAGAATTTTTAAAATTTACACAAAGTAAATATTCATGTTGATCTTCGATATATTGTATATTTTGATCTCTATGTATTATATAATGTCGGTTTGATTTCATCAGCGAATGCAGAAATTGAAGCAATCAATAAATTCGTTCTTTACAATTCCGAAGTGACACAACCGTGGGTTGCATTGTACGAACAAAAGAGGATGAGATGGGATAGTGACATGAAATAATTCAGACGGTTGAATGGTAGAAGTGTGCCTTATCCTGATCATTTAAAAGAAAATATGCCAAAAATATGCCCCAACAGTTGGGTTGCTAACCAAGTCAGAGATATATACGCTGCAATCAGTCGTTACCCGCGTGCTGAAGAGGATGTGCTAAACGTAGGGATTGGGTGCACCATCTCGGTAATAATCTATTTAATTTATATGTACATTTAAAACTTAATAATGCACCTTTAAAATGTAATTACATATATATTTCATATTTTAACTGTTGGGTTATTATAAGACACATGAAATTATGATTTTTTAACTTTTTTATAGCTGCATTTGTTCCCATCTATGTGGGCATATGGACACCATTTTCACACAGAAAATGTCGATGATGGACACATGACACAAGACTGTGGAGTGGAAGTCGAGTTCGATAAATCTAGTCGATCTAGCCACCGTGATCAAAACATAGTACGAGGGATGTTAGGTTACGTCAGAGAGATATAAGAGATCATTGAAGTGGATGTCTCTTCTTTCCAATGTGTTATCTTTAGGTGCAAGTGGTGGGACACCTTTGATCAGAATAATGTAAAGGAAGATCGCAATAGTAGGTTGATATGTATCAATTCTAGAAAGATGTGGGATGAATCGAAGGAGCCCTATGTTTTCCCCAAACGCTACAACCAGGTGTTTTTTTACCCATATGTGTTGGATAGGGATTGGTGGTTCGTATTGAGACATGAACCTAGATCAAAACATATTTTTGAGAAAAATAGTGTTATCATGCCAAGCGAGCTGGAAGATAATGGGGGTGATCATGAGAACTGAGAGTGATATGGTACATGTGTTATTTCATCAATATTTATACTTTTTAAGATGGGTTTTTATAAAGAAGATGACTTAATTACCTTATAATTTATAAGACTCTTTTTTTCAAAACATTATAATATGCATTTTGAATTAATTGGTAATTTGCATTATGTTAATGTTAAAGTCAATATTTCACTTGATAATTTGCAATTATGCTGATCTCAAAAAAAATGGCGTATAGTATAAAGTTCTTTTTTTGGGTATGTAAGATCATAATAAAATAATGATAATTCTAAGGTACATGAATTTATTTGCATTATTTTCTAAACTTTATTATATTACAAAAATTCATATTATTATAGATTTATTATTTTACAATTATTTACAAATTTACAAATTTACAAATTTACAAATTTACAAATTTACAAATTTTAATAAAATCATTTCACATTAATACAATTAAAATTTTACAAATATTTCACATACAATTACAATTACAATTTTATAATTTCACATACAATTACAATTTTAGAATTTTACATACAATTACAATTACAATTACAATGATTTCACAGTAATATAATTAAAATTTTACAAATATTTTACATACAATTAGAATTACAATTACAATTACAATTTTACAATTTCACCTACAATTACAATTACAATTTTAGAATTTTACATAAAATTTACAATTACAGTTACAATTTTACAATTTTACATACATGATACCATTACAATTACAATTTTAGAATTTTACATACAATCACAATTATAATTACAATTTTACAATTACAATCATTTCACATTAATACAATTAAAATTTTACAAATATTTTATATACAATTACAATTTTACAATTTCACATACAATTACAATTAAAATTACAATTTTAGAATTTTACATATATACAATTACAATTACAATCATTTGACAATAAATTAAATATTACAAATACAATTAAAATTTTACAAATATTTTAGATACAATTACAATTACAAATACAATTACAATTTTAGAATTTTACATACAATTACAATTTTACTATTTTACAATTTTACATATATACAATTACAATTACAATCATTTCACAATAAATTAAATATTATAATTACAATTACAATTTTACAATTTAACATACAATTAAAATTAAAATTTCAATTACATAATATTTAATAAATATCATGATTTAATATTAAATTAAATAAACATCACGATCATGATAACCATCGTACAAACATCATATTCGACTAAAAAACACATTCAAACTTGGTAACATCATCTAATCGTCGTGATCATGATCATCTAACAAAACACAATTAGCATTTTATAGCATCTTCACAACACAAACACCAAATATACATCTCATGTCAAATAATTACTATCACATACACATCTATCTGCAAGCTGCACATTAAATGAACATATCTAACATGACCTAACAATATGCACATCATGATGATAACCAACATGTAAATTAAGTACAACTGCAACATGAACATAAAATACATTGACGATATATATATATATATATATATATATATATATAATGTCAAAAATATACAATTGTAATATAAATGTCAAATATCAATTGGTGGTACATCATCAATAGTAGTACTAGTCGAGGCCTGCTCAGTCAATGGTGCAGCCTCGACAAGCTCAGATAGATGTCATTCATCACGTGCTTGCGGATCTGATGGTGCCTCATGCTGATTAGGATCAACTGTTGGCTGCTCATGATGACTCGACATGGATGGTCTAGCCTGCTCATGATCATGAATGTTGGATGTTGCAGGCTGAGAAGGCTGACTTCACGTGGATGGTCCAACCTGCTCATGCTCATGACTGTTGGTCGATGTTGCAGGCTGCTCATCTGTGGCACGAGGTGAACGATGATCACTCCCCTAATCGTGATCATCAGATGATGCGATGTTGCTCGACTGTCGACATCTTGCGTCTCGACCACACCTACGTCAAAGGGCCCTCCTCAACAGCATAACTAAGCTGACAGCTCCTACGACATGTTGCATCTGGGTGAACATGTCACGTGGCATGCCTCTCTACATTTTTACCAGCCTAGCATTGGTTTGTATCTCTCTCATAGTGGTGGACCTAACTCCCCCTCGACAAGAAGCGCACATATTTGGTTTCCCAACTCCATCCTAAATCTACTGTCAGGCCTACGCCTCACAAAAGGCAATACCGGTGCGGCACCACAGAACTAAGTCCGTCCGCACCAAACTTTGGATCCTTGGCTTAGCATCTCCCATCGACTTATTCTCATTAGGATCTACACTTGGATCATTTAGTGGAGGTGGCATCTCATCGCCATCAAATGAATGTATGCAAAATATATATAAATGCACAAGAATGATTAGAAAATTTAATAAAAATAAATTAAATAACATGTTAGAATAAATTTAAATAAAACAGTAATATTACCTCTATCATCCAACGACTCATCATTTGTGAAGAGGATGTTGGCACACCCTCGCGAATCCAAACCATCATACAGACAGGGGACTAGAATAAAGGGATGATCATCAACAATAGCTAGAAACTCCAGTGCATCATGCGATATCCTCGCGGAAAACTCTAACTCACCCCTCTTGGGCATCATCAGTCCCCACATCTGCATCTGTACATGCAACATCGGCCTACGAGGCTGTTGAACAAAAGTAGGCCTCATCTCTGGAAACCTCTCAAAAAATAAACAAAATAGCTCTGAAGCAAAGGGGAAGTTCACCCTCCCTTGTGCCTGAGCACGACATCTATCTAAAGTTGTACAGAATTGCCGCAAAAAAATGGCTGACCACCTCACAAGTTGTGGCGCATGTAATAAAGAATCAACATAAAATAGAAGTAGGAAACTGATTTGTTGCTCGTCGCTATTATGGTGTGCAATGGTCGAAATCAGTAGTAAGAGGCACCCCACCTCCTATCCACCAGATGAAGCAATATGTAACTAACCTTTGGAGACCTGGAGATCTAAAGGAGATAGTATATCCGCGCTAATATATCTCTCGGAGTACACCAACTGACTCCCTGCTGCATAGCCAACAGGGACTTCTAGGAACAAGGGAAAATACACCCCTCTCCTCAATAGGCCAGTAATGAAAAATATGTCCTCCTTAGTGGGCGCGTACCACTGGTTAGGACCAACCCGGAAAGCCTGTAGGTGGGCATTCCACCTGCGAATAAGTTGTCGCAAAAACCCACCATGACCCTTTAGGGATGTAGCCTCCTCATAGAACTTGAGGAGGCATATCTCCCTTAGGAGCCCCTGGGTGGTTGTTGCAATAGGGAAAGGGTACATATCTCTCTCCATCTCTCATGCCTCCCATAGGCGAACCATGTTATACTGGTCCGCATGTTGTTGCAGTGGTTCTCTCTTTTCTCTCCTTTGACGTCGTTGAATGATTGACATATTAAATACAATTTTTGTATTAAATGAGACATGTATTTAGGAATATACATATGTAATTTTTTTTGAAAAAAAAAAAAACAATCGGTGCGCCAAAAAAAACAAGTATGCACCGATAATCTGCGTCTTTTTTTGTCACGCACAAGAGGTGGTGCATCTAAAAATTTTCAGTGCACCGCCCTCCTAGAATTGTTACAAGGTCAACGGTGCGGTGGTATAATAGACTGCACCGTTGACTATGTACCAGTGTCGGGAGGGCGGTACATTGATGAGACTATGTGCCCCGGGGCGTATAGTTTAGGAAGTGCACTGCCCTCCTGACATCAATACATAGTCAACGGTGTAGTCGATTACATGAACACACCGTTGAATATGTCCAGTTTGGGAGGGCGGTGTCCTAACAAAAATAGCTGCCCCAGGGCGAATATTTCCATCAATGCACTGCATTCCCGCAATTCGACATGGTTAACAGTGTGGTCGGGTAACCGACCGAACAGCAATTTTTTTAATTTTAAAAAATCATGGTGTGTCGTCTTGGTACCTCCCCGGAACGCATGACATCGTTAACATCGGTCGTGTAGCGTGCATCAGAATTTATTGTGCAAAGACCACGAATCCGAAAGGCAAGCCGAATGGCTCGAGTGCACTGCGTGGGAAATTTTTTTTTAAATAAGGTGAAATTTAAGCTATTTTAGAAAACTAATCTGCTAAAAGGTTTAATTAGGGAAAAAAAAGGAAAATATCTGTACATTTGGTCATCGAGGAGGCATATTGGCTCTAGAATTTTCAAAACTAAATTTTCCCACCGTTTTGCAAAATTTGAAATGGAGATGGTGGGTAATGAATAGTAGAAGTGCGTGCAATGGGAGCATCGATGGCCGAGCGCCTCACACAAGGTAAATTTGTACCAGTGCTTGAGAGCTATGGAGCACTGAAAAGCGAAAAATGCATATTTTTTGCCGTAATTTTTTTGTTATTTAACCATGTTCCAGTGTGTGAATTTTATAGCCGCACCATTGCGGTTTCTTATAACCGCACCTGGCTCTTTAAGTTTTGGCGCGGGGTTTTAGAACGCACCAGTGTGGAATCTTTATAGAGAAATAGTGCGCTACGGTAATGAGATTCACCGGGCGGGTTTGTACCAAGTGTACGGTGTCCTGGTGTGCCAATATTTTGTGTGCACCAGTGCTTTCTCTAGTTGAACACACCGGTGCAGTTTACGATGATAAATGCATCGGAAGAAAAACATCTGCAAAAACCTCCACCCGCTAACATCCTCTAGTAACCTCCGCTACAAACGGATGTTTGGGCTATTTTTATAAGGGGTTCCTCAAAAACGTCCGCTAGAGGGTCTTTTCCTTATAGTGTAATAGTTCAAATTGGTACAAACCTTTGGCGTTTTTGTTGTTCCATATTATGTTTTTATAAACACCAAAAAACTTATATCCATTTCCAACCCTTGCAAAGAGGGGGTATCAACCTCCATATTAAGTTATATTATGTTTTAAAAAAATATGAAACTCAAATTATATTCCAATAGCTAATTTACTTTATCATTTTTTTCCAAGGAAAAAATTAGTAACTTTCTATTAATAAAAATGAAAAGTTACAGAGTAAATGGATAAATAATTTAGGAATTGTCCCATGGGACCAATGTGCATGACACATAAAAATTAGCAAAGCTACCAAAGAGTAGAAATAGAAATAAAATTACAAAATTCCAGATATACTAGGCTTTTCTTTTTTTCCTTTCTTCTTTTGGACTTTTTGCTAGACCCCAAGTGAAGGAGTAGTAGTAACAATTGCTAGCTCATCATTACTTGTAGAGTTTGGGACTTCTTTAATTGTCTGAGTCAAAGCTTACATATACGTGAGATGGCTTGGTTCCACCTATGCCTTGATTTTTGTTCTTCCCCTCTAATTGGATTTCAAGAATCGGTCAACTATTGAGTTATTTCGATTCTCTATACGTTTTTTCTCTTCTTCCTTCTTTTCTTCTCCCTCCTCTTGAGAGCCTTTTTTTCTTTGTGATGTCTTCTTTTTTCTTTTCTTTGATTGTTTGCAAGTGTTTTGCAAATGCCTTGTTTGATGGAAAACCCTGCATCTAAAGGCGGTATTTTCAAAATCTAACCACTGTATCCACTTGCAGTATTTTTGTGTCAGGTGAATACAATCTGGAAGGCCTTTGGTTAAATCTATCTCCACCCAAATATGAGCGAAGGTGAAGATCCCTTTTTCCATTCTTTCTCGATCCATCTTTAAGAACCTTCCCAAAGAGCTTCCAATGCCTTCTAAGCCCTGATGGTGCCAAGTCCTTCAGAACGTGCACGACCCTCCGCTTCCTTACCCCCGATGATTGGGTCCATAACCCAAGTTGCATAAAACGTTGTAAGTTGCATAAAACGTTTCTCTTCTCGACCTTTACTGCGTCCATCACTGTTGGAGGATAATTTTTTCTTTTCTTGCAGCACATGAACATTGCTTATGCATGGAATCTCCATTCCAGAGTCGTAGCCGCCATGGTACTTCGTAGCCGCCATACCAGAAAAGCGCATGCCCAATAGTTCCATAGTATGCTTTTCCACAACAGCTTTGCCATGCCCATTCTCGACAATACGCTTTCCCTCAGCGCCTTTGACATACCCGACTTGGACCGCTTTCCACGGCGCCTTTTCCCTGTCTATCCTGAACGCGATGCTTTCCCACGACGCCTTTGACGTCCCCGGCCTTAATAACATGCCTTTCCATGGCACATATGACCGTCCTCCTTGGAATTGACCACTGTGAATACGTGCATGGCTGCGGATCGAACTAGCCACGAATGCTTGCACACCTCCTGATCGAACCATCCCATCGAATCAAGCTTTGAACCTGCATGCTCACGCATTGAATTGAGGGCAGTGCGCTTGAGGGGCCATTTCCCTGTTCGAAGTTTACCCAGTGCTTTGGATAGGGATATGAACCATTTTATGTTCTTTATTTTTCCTTTTACCCAATCAATGACTAATTTGAAATCATTGTAAACTTGTATATGATTTATATTTCTTTTCTATTGTTATTATTAATAATAAGTCTAATGCATTCCATTTTGCTTGGTTATTTATTCCAACACATAGTCTTGCCTTGAAGCATAATTTATGATTATTTGATAAGTATAAGATACACCCTATACTAGAATTTCCATGTGTTCCTTGGAAATACTCATCAAAATAGGCTCAAGCCTTATTTTTGTCGGTTTCAATCTCAAGGATATCTCTTCGGGTTTTCCCCTTACGTCTAGACCACATACCCTCACACGTGTAATATATTTGTACGCATAACAAGAAGGGGGGATTTACATCTTTACCTTGAAACAAAACAACTTTTTGTGTCATACAAAGGCTCTAGGACACTACAAAAGTAACAACGCTCTATTCTTTTATAAGTGTCATCCTAGAACCAACTCTTTCATGCATTCTACTAAAGTGGCTTTCTACCAAATCTATTTCCTCCTATCATATTGATAATAATTGGCCACATTTCCCTAGGAAAGGGGCACCAAACCAATGGATGATTTACAATTCATCCATTAGATTTACATAATGAGTATGATTATCTCTTACCAAAGGATTTTTATTTTATAAATCCTAGCTTAAGACCTTATTTGAAAAGGCCAACTATATGTAAATTCTCATTTTTTGGGGATCTTTTTCCTTTCATAAAGGGTTCCACCAAAAAGTGGTCTTGTTTTTAACACCCTTTAGAAACATAACCTTATGCCCTAACTTTGTAGTATATTGGCCCAAAAAAATTTCCTAAACCAAACTAGAGGATCATAATCAATATTTTACCTTATAGAAGTATGAAGAAACCTATGAAAAAAAACATTCTAGGTAAGATATTTGTCTCTTGCTAGAACAAGTATTTGAACCATATTCCACTCTTGATTCTAAATAGTGGAAGAGAGCATGCCTACAACATTATCTTGACAAAAGATCCCCTGCATATGAAAATCATCCATCAAGCCCTAAGGGAGGTTGTAGTACTTTCACATTCAATCCATGGAAAACTTAAAGGATGTGATATTTTATATAGATTTTATAAAGGGATGCGAATATTGTAGTAAATGTTTATTTGAAGGTAAGAGAATTATTCAATTTTTTCATAGAAAAGTATGTCAACTCTACTCTACAACTTAGTATGGGGGGATATTTTTAAGTACATACATAATATAAAGTTACATTAAAAATATAATAATAAAATATTACATTAAAATAATAATAATAATACAAGTAAAATATTTCAATATTACATTGAGGGCACACACACTCGATATGAAAGAGATTTTAAATTCCTTCCATGCAATTTCCAAATGGAATTTAAAAAATTATTAATAACAAAACATTATTTCGATGTCCACCATAGTAAAGTTGAGTCCCACTAGCACAACCATTTGAGGATTGGCACTGTTAGCAAGGCGACCCAGGATCAAACCTCACGAAGGTTGTTGAATCCGTGCTAGGGGGAGGAGACGTGCTAAAATATAGTCATCTTAGGGTTGGTGTGGTCCAGGCTGGGTGTGATCCCCGGGTGACTTTGACATCTTAGATGCCCCTATTTCGTGATTTATCAAGTCACGGGTCAAGCATGGAGGAACACAAAGAACTTGACCAAAAAAAAAAAGTCCACCATAAAAATAATAAAATATTTCAATGTTTGAATAAAAATATTTTCGAGAGCATTATGGAGGCTTGGGTTTTCTTTTTCGTTGTATCTGTTAGGCCTCTGTAGTTTGCAAGATTGGCAAGAACAAATGCTGCATAGCCAACATCAAAACCACTTTGGAATCCTAGTATCTAGCCCTCCTGGATTCAAAGAGGGATCTCTCTATATAAGTGTTTTCAAAGATATGATCTTTAAGGCTTATGATATGTTATTAGGCTAGTTATAAGGCACAAGGGTTTTTTTTTGGTTGGTTGGGATGAATATCATTAAAATGAAAGAAGTCTTTTGAAGGGTAAAGTTGTGAGTAGGTTGAAAAATGGTTCAATTGATAAGATAAGTAAGAAACAATGTCAATCCATTGGGCAGTGGAGTCATAAGAGGATTTAATTGCACAACAAGTTTCAAGAGTGGTCTATGGGGCAAGTCATATATGTCAACAGATCTCTTTAAGTTGATTTATGGTATGAAACATTAGGAAGTGATGAAAGAAGAAAACATATAAGAAAACAAAGGGTAGCTTAAGATCAAGTAAGGACTTTTAACCTAGCCTGCTTTCAGCATACTCAAAAGGAAAACAAAGAATAGCTTAAGATCAAGTAAGAACTTTGAATCTAGTCTGCTTTCAACATATTCTCAATGGAAAACATTAAAGATAAACAAATAATAACCTAAGATCAAGTAAGGACTTTGAACCTATCCTGCTTTTGGCAATACTCTTAGGGAACTTTTCAAAGTTACTGTTGGAGGTAAACTAGAGGACAGGGCTAACCATAGACTTCCCTAGTTCAACTTTACTTAGCAGATTTTTCAAGACAACATTTAAGATAAACAAAGAATAGCCTAAGATCAGGTAAGGACTTTGAACCTATCCTGATTTTGGCATACTCTCAGGGAATCTTTCAAGACAGTTGTTGGAGAAAACACTAAAGGACAGGGCTAACCATAGACTTCCCTAGTTTAAATTTACTTAGCATGCAATGAAAAATTTATCATTCAAAAACAATATCTCAAGTTTTACTCAGCAAGACATGGGCTCACCAGCATTCCTTGATTGATCACACTATATTGAAATTATTCCCAAATACACAATTAGTAGAAAACATAAAGATAAATATTTATCAGTGAGATTTAGGGTACTTGACAGTAAATCCTAATCTATATTTGCTATTCTTTATCAGAGAAAATGAACAGTATGGAAAACATGAGAAAAATAACAATTTACAATAAGAAAAACATCACCATTGACATAGACCAGGATCCCATAAATTAGCTTGTATTTGATGTTCAAACCAGTTACAATCTTCAAGTCCAGTGGGTCTTTACATCTTCAAACTTCTCATCTCAGCTTATCTTTCTTCTATTACAACATAGAGCTTCAGCAGCTTCAAAGCTATTTACACTCAATGAGTATTCAAAAACCAACCTATATACTATCTTCTAGAGAAGTATTTATAGAAGAATGAGGAGGTGGAGTGAAAGAAAGGTCTATCTGTTCAATCAATGTAGAGTAAGTGCTTCTCGGCCTTTGAAGGGCCAAATGGAGAATTTTTCAAATGTTTTAACTCTGCTAATTGATTATTACATTAAATTTCATCAACTTTAGTCACTTTTTTTGACTTTGGGGGCCTTTTGGTTGGCTGGGCATTAATTATGAGCTATCTTTAGAAATATCTCTGACTGTGTAATTAATATGCACTCTTTTAGGTGAAATCAGCTGGTAGGTGGCATTTTGAGAAGTAATAGCCTCAATGATGTGGCATTCGGAGGCTCTCTTTATTAATTCGTCATGATCTATTGCTTTAAATACTGATTTGTGTTGATTTGGCGCTTTGAACTTCAATTAGGCCTTTGATTTTTGCTTTCGGGCCTTTATAATCATTTTTTAGCTTTAATATTTTCCTGTTGGCTTTTCAACTGATTAATCATCTGTCTTTTGTTTGGTTTTCGGCCTTGATTCCTTCCTTTAATTGCTTTTGGGCTTTCTGCCTTTAATCTATTGTATTAACCTTTAACCTTTTTGTTTTAACTGTGCTTTATCTTTAACTGTCAGGCTAAGCTCCTTGATCTTCAATCTTTAAGCATTAACGCTTTGGCTTTGATTATTCACAGACTTTCCCTTTGTTGTGGACAGGTGGATCTAGAGCGCGGGGGTTTTGATTTAAATAACCAATATTTGATTAAAAACCTAGATTTACGCCTAGAAAACTCCTTTTCTGCGTTTTTCGGGTTTCGGATGTGGTAATCCTCGGGCCTTTCCCTTTATGGGTTGTGGACAGGTTTTCCGCCTTTAAAACTGACATCAAACCCTGCATAAAACCAATAAACACGTTATAAAAACCCTGCGGTGTTGGAAAAACTGCTTTGGAGGCTGGCAGAGGTGGAGGATCTTATGCAGAGGAGCGGAATATGTAAGCGGAGGAGCGGAGGAGGTTTCATGGTAAAAACCCACGAACAACCGGTTTAAAAACTGACTTTGGCATGAAATTATAGCTTGGTGGTTTTGCGAAAACCGTCAGCGGTTTTCACGCGACGATTGAGTAGTAAGCGGTTTTTCATGGAGGGAATGTGATCCAATTAAAAGGAGATGTGTGGCTTTCATAATACCACCTATTTTTCACTCAAGTTGCGCGTCGAGGGATTTCGATGGTCGAAGTGCGTCAGCCGTCCGATCTATGGGGATGCAAATTGACGGTGATAGACGAGCACGATAATTTGGAGTTATGCAGTGAATGGAGTAAGTGGAGGTGAGGTGTCGGCCATTGATTGGAGGAGCGGCTATGTGGGTGGAAGGTAGGGCCCATGGCGACGTCACCCCCTTTTGTCGTGTAGTGGGAGGGCTTTTGGGTTAGGAAAACCTTAGTTTCTTGTGTTAAAACGAAAAACTTCGGTCATGGACCAATACAAAGGAAAAAGGCCTTTTTGTTTTACAAGGGGCGTAGGGGTAAACAATAGGCAAGGGAAGGGGGCTAAAAGAAAGTGGAAACACGATCCTATGGAGGAGTAGGGGACCAGGGGTGGAGGAAACCGGGGTTGATCGCATCAGAAGGGAACAATATAAAACAAGGAAAGGGAAATGGAGGAATGCAAATGTCGATGTGTGATGGGGACTAAGGTTTGGGGCATGGTCACGTAGAGGAGTATGTGACCAGGGGCCAAGGAAGAAGGGGCTTATCGCATTGGCGGGGGGGAAGGGGAATCGAGTTAATGAAAATGTAACAGCGCCGATGCGATATAAAACGTTGTGATGCGATGAGCGCTAGCGCCCATTCACGAGGCTTGATCATATGATGGAGAAAGAGCTGGAGACTAAGCCGAAAGGGGCTAAATCCTGTTTGTTAATAAAAATGCAGAATAAGAGGTTTTTATGTGTTTTTTATGGGCTTTTGGTGTTCCAGATGAAGTAAAAGGATTTTTAAAACCAAATAAGAAAGGGTTAAGTGGTTTTAAAGGGTTTTTCAAGGGGAATAAGGATAAATGAGAGAGGAAAGGGGAATGTTTACAAGTAAAATGAATGATATGGGGGAAAAAATGGGGGGGGGATGAAATGATGAAAAGGGGATTTTTAGGAAATAGTTTTCTTTGGGAACAAGAAGTTTTCTTGGTGGATTTTTTAAGGCAACAGTAGGCTTTTGAAGGGAACAACAATAAGGAACAGCACTAAGGAACAACATGAGGCTTCAAGAACAAGTAATTTTCTATGAAAATAATCTCTTGAAGACTCAAGACCTGTTTTAGCCATCATTTGCTATGACAAAAATTTATTGATGGCTAACAGTGGCTCAACTTGGGGATGGCAACTCCTTGGAGGTGTCAAGAAATTCAGAATTTGATCTCTGGGATGCAGACCTATGCCTTATCCATTGACAACCTTTCTTCTTTGATCATGCTGCTTAGAAAATATGATCAGGACTTTGCACTAGCAAAAAAAATTATTTCCCAAACAACTACCTACAGAGCCTACTTCCTAACATTTTTTCTTCAGAAGGTGCATTTGGACTTGCAGACCTTTGACATCAACATTTTATTCTTTTGAAAACAGGAAAAACTAATCTAAATCTACCCTTATTTCTTCCATGAGTTCAGATTAAACTGTTGAACTCATAAATTCTCTACCTAAGCTACTATCTACCAGGATTAGACTATCTGGTAGATTTTATTCTCTATTTTCTAAAACAGAAATTGAAACATAGTCAAATCAGGATTAGACTATCTGATTTTCCATGGTGTCTATGGCTGTATGTACAAGCTGCACATAGACTTTATTTGCAGAAAATTTAACACAAAAATGTGAAGGCTTAAGATCTGAGAAATAAAAGACATCCTCCATTCTTTCTTTAGCTCTAATTTGATTTTTTTTAGTTGTCTTTTTCTTATCTCTTGGTTCAGATTTTGAGCATATTAGAACCAATTCTTCATCGAACTTAGAGGTTCGGGATTTGAGCTTGTTTGAACCACTGTTTTTCTACCCTAATATATTCTACTGATAAGCCAAGATTAAACAGTTTGGCAAATCTTCTTCACTAATCTATCAGCAGAAAATTGAAATCTATCTAGTCATGATTAGGTTGTATGACTAAATAGCAGTGTTTTCTCAAGTAGTGGCATTTAAGCTTGCACACTTTCAGGTTTCTTCTCTTTTTTGGTATGGGGTTGTACCTTTCTTCTTCTATGTCTGTTTTCTTTTCTCTTTTTATTGTTTTTTTATTTTTATTTCAATTTTTCTTTTCTTAAGCAAAAAAAAAAAATTACTAACTAAGTGGTCAAAGGTTGAGCTTATTTGCTTTCCTATCTAACCTAATCTAACTTGTAATATTTACATGTTTAGCTGAAAAACTCTCTTTTACAGTACATCCAATCAATTAGATGGTTTCATGACTGGTCTTTGCTCATCTCCTTGAACATGTTGGGCAGACAAAAGGGCCACTCCCATCTCACTTGTTTTTTGGCAGCAGTGCTAAAAAAATTTCTTGCTTTTGGTAATACACTGCTCCTAACAATGTTTATTCCCTCTTCAAATGTCTTCAAAAAATCAGCATAGGGATCTTGAAATAATACTTGGTTGTGAGTATTTGAAAGATAAGGGTCAAATAGGATTATTTTCTCTTCCACTAGATCAAGAAAAAGATTCTTTTGAGAAAGAAAATCTTTCTCATCTTCATTATTATCTAAACTAGAGGACTCATCATATTTGGCAGTTTTGTCCTCTTGCAGTCCTGGTATGTTCTGATTTGGTGGACTGAACTTAGTGAAGAGGTCATTACATTCTTGAACAGGGGTCTCTTTGATTACCTCAACCTTTTCAGGAGAAGGTTCTTTATATTCATCATGCTCAAGAAACTCCTCTTTGTTTTCCTCTTCCACCTTTGAGCTGAAAGACTGTTGATTCCCAATTATGTGAAAGTTGTTACTGATGAGCTGAAATGAAGTAGAGCAAAGATTCAAAGGTTCTTCACCCTCTTCTGCATTTTTGAAGCTTTCTTCATCAGTATCATAAATAGTCTGCTTTGGCTCATTACTTTCTTAGAGTTGGTGGAAATAATATTCCTTCCACAAATCTACTAATGATGGTCCTGCAAGATCAACTTCTGTTTAGAGAACATCATCATCAGATAGATCAAAATTATGAAAATAATTAATGTAAGTAATGTCACCAATCAAACATACTGGATTATCAGCAAGTCTTTCTTTGTTCTGATCAAGGGAACTTTCTAAATTTTGACAACAATGTGAATGGGCAAGAGTGTCTGTTTTATAAATAATTTCAGAGGTTGGCTGTTTGTTTAAAATTTGATCAATTTCATCTTTTTTCAAAGGGGAAGATGCTTCTGTGTTTCTTTGAGCAGAAGTACAACAGTTTTCTATCTCTTGTGAAGACTGAATTTGAGGTTGGATGTCTTCTTGAGCCTCAGCTAAAAGGGATGATGAATCATCATTAGTTATGTTTTCAGTTGGATCTTGAGTTTTTTCTTCTATTTCTTGATTAATTTCTCCCTCAAGTAATTCATCTAGGTTTTTATGATAATTGTCTCGGGTATAAAATTCATGGATGGCTTCTATGAGATCTTCAGGCTACCAATTTCTCAAATTTTCATGAATGCCTGCAAGGTATTCTATGAGGGCCTCATATTGCTTACAAAAACTTCCCTCTAATGATAAGTAAGGGAATTTTACCTTATAATGATCATAAAATACTATGTGGAGGTCTCTTAGAGAAAACAAACTACCTACACTCAACCATTCATACCAATCCCTTGCCTTTCCTTCTAATGTTAACATGAACATTTTCATAAGGCAGTCTTCATGCCATTCCACCTTTAACCTCCATACATGTATGTGAAATTTGATGAGATGTAACAATGGGTCATCAAACTTTTCACCTTGAAATACAGGAAGGTTATCATCCCAATTCACTTGAGGCATCTTATGTGGGAATCAAGGGATATGATCTCTACTCATTGGGGCATATCTTCTTTGTATCCTTGGAATCATGTTTGTAAATCAGAAAATAGGTCACTGTGTCTATTCAACCAGTTCAGAGTCTTCTACCAGTGGATTCATTTGGTCTTTTTGGAGTTGTGGAGTCGCCAGGTGGAAATTTTTATCTTTTTTGAAGGTAAATTTTTTTATGGTCCACCACCATTGATTTATTTAAGCATTAATATGAAATGTTCTGGGTTTTCTGAGGACTTAAGGATGTACAAGATGTAATTCACTTAGAATTTCCCAGTGGAGTCATAGGAAAAACCACTAGGGTCAGTAGGCCTACTGAATACCAATGGAGTCGTCGGGTGAAGGATTTTTACTTGTTTTTCAAGGATTGGTTGTTGTTCACCATCAACAATCAATAATAACTAGTCTTGGTGACACTTGATTCATTAAAAATAGGAGTTAGTTGAGTTTTGAAGTTATCTATTACTCAATAATATCCCCACTATGGTCGCCACTCTGTTGGGTCTTTGTAGTTTGCAAGATTGGCAAGAACAAACGCTACAGAGCCAACATCAAAACCACTTTGGAATCCTAGGATATAGCCCTTCTGGATTCACAGAGGGATGTCTCTATATAAGTGTTTTCAAAGATATGATCTTTAAGGCTTATGCTATGATATTAGGCTAGTTATAAGTCACAAGGGTTTTTGTTTGTTTGGTTGGGATGAATATCATTAAAATTAAAGAAGTCTTTTGAAGGGTAAAGTTGTGAGTAGGTTGAAAAATGGTTCAGCTGATAAGATAAGTAAGAAACAGTGTCAATCCATTGGGTTGTGGAGTCATAAGAGGATTTAATTGCACAGTAAGTTTCAAGAGTGGTCTATGGGGCAAGTCATCTATGTCAACATATCTCTTTAAGTTGATTTATGGTATGAAATATTAAGAAGTGGTGAAAGAAGAAAACATATAAGAAAACAAAGGGTAGCTTAAGATCAAGTAAGGACTTTTAACCTAGCCTACTTTCAGCATACTCAAAAGGAAAACAAATAATAGCTTAAGATCAAGTAAGAACTTTGAATCTAGCCTGCTTTTAGCATATTCTCAATGGAAAACATTAAAGATAAACAAAGAATAACCTAAGATCAGGTAAGGACTTTGAACCTATCCTGATTTTGGCAATACTCTTAGGGAACTTTTCAAATTTACTGTTGGAGGTAAACTAGAGGACAGGGCTAACCATAGACTTCCCTAGTTGAACTTTACTTAGCATACTTTTCAAGACAACATTTAAGATAAACAAAGAATAGCCTAAGATCAGGTAAGGACTTTGAACCTATCCTGCTTTTGGCATACTCTCAAGGAAACTTTCAAGACAGTTGTTGGAGAAAACACTAGAGGACAGGGCTAACCATAGACTTCCCTAGTTTAACTTTACTTAGCATGCAATGAAAATATCATTCAAAAATAATATCTCAAGTTTTACTCAGCAAGACATGGGCTCACCAACATTCCTTGACTGATCACACTATATTGAAATTATTCCCAAATACACAATTAGTAGAAAACATAAAGATAAATATTTATTAGTGAGATTTAGGGTACTTGACAGTAAATCCTAATCTATATTTGTTGTTCTTTATCAGAGAAAATGAACAGTATGGAAAACATGAGAAAAATAAAAATTTACAATAAGAAAAACATCACCATTGACATAGACTAGGATCCCATAAATCAGCTTGTATTTTATGTTCAAACTAGTTACAATCTTCAAGTCCAGTGGGTCTTTATAGCTTCAAACTTCTCATCTCAACCTATCTTTCTTCTATTACAACACATAGCTTCAACAGCTTCAAATCTATTTACACTCAATGAGTATTCAAAATCCAACCTGTACACTGTCTTCTAGAGAAGTATTTATAGAATAATTAGGAGGTGGAGTGAAAGAAAGGTCTATCTGTTCAATCAATGCAGAGAAAGTGCTTCTCGGCCTTTGAAGGGCCAAATGGAGAAGTTTTCAAATGTTTTAACTATGCTAATTGATTATTACATTAAATTTCATCAACTTTAGTCACTTTTGTTGAATTTAGGGGCCTTTTGGTAGGCTGGGCATTAATTCTGAGTTGTCTTTAGAAATATCTCTAACTGCGTAATTAATATGCACTCTTTTAGGTGAAATCAGCTGGTAGGTGGCATTTTTAGAAGTAATAGCCTCAATGATGTGGCATTCGGAGGCTCTCTTTGTTAATTTGTCATGATCTGTTGCTTTAAATACTGATTTGTGTTGATTTGGTGCTTTGAACTTCAATTAGACCTTTGATTTTTGCTTTCAGGCCTTTATAATCATTTTTGAGCTTTAATCTTTTCCTGCTGGCTTTTCAACTGATTAATCATTTGTCTTTTGTTTTGTTTTCAGCCTTGATTCCTTCCTTTAATTGCTTTTGGGCTTTCTATATTTAATCCACTGTATTAACCTTTAACCTTTTTGTTTTAACTGTGCTTTATCTTTAACTGTTGGGCTGAGCTCCTTGATCTTCAATCTTTATGCATTAACCCTTTGTCTTTGATTATTCGCGGACTTTCCCTTTGCTGTGGACAGGTGGATCTACCGCACGAGTGTTTTGATTTAAATAACCAATATTTGATTAAAAACTCATATTTATGCCTAGAAAACTCCTTTTTGTGTTGTTCGGGTTTCGGATGTGGTAATCCTCGGGCCTGTCCCTTTATGGGCTATGGATAGGTTTTCCGCCATTAAAACTGACATCAAACCCTGCATAAAACCAATAAACACGTTATAAAAACCCTGCGATGTTGGAAAAAATACTTTGGAGGCTGGCAGAGGCGGAGGAGCTTATGTAGAGGAGCGGAATATGCAGGCGGAGGAGCGGAGGAGGTTTCATGGTAAAAACCCGTGAACAATCGTTTTAAAAACTGATTTTGGCATGAAATTATAGCTTGGTGGTTTTGCGAAAACCATCGGTGGTTTTCACACGACGATTGAGTGGTAAGAGTTTTTTCCCAGAGGGAACGCGATCCAATTAAAAGGAGACACGTGGATTTCACAATACCGCCTATTTCACACTCAACTTGTGTGTCGGGGGATTTCGATGGTTGGAGTGCATCAGCCATCCGATCTGTGGGGATGCAGATTGACGGTGATAGACGAGCACGATGATTTGGAGTTATGTGGTGAATGGAGTAAGTGGAGGCTAGGTGTCGGCCAGTGATTGGAGGAGCGGCTCTGTGGGTGGAAGTTAGGGCCCATGGCGACGTCACCCCCTTTTGTCGCGTAGCGGGAGGGCTTTTGGGTTAGGAAAACCTTAGTTTTCCGTGTTAAAAAGAAAGAATTTGGTCATGGACCAATACAAAGGAAAAAGGCCTTTTTGTTTTACAAGGGGCGCGGAGGTAAACAATAGGCAAGGGAAGGGGGCTAAAAGAATGTGGAAGCGCAGTCTTGTGGAGGAGCAGGGGACCAGGGGTGGCGGGGTTGATCGCATCAGAAGGGAACAATATAAAACAAGGAAAGGGAAATGGAGGAATGTGAATGCCGATGCGTGATGGGGGCTAAGGTTTGGGGCATGGTCACGTGGAGGAGTATGTGACCAGGGGCCAAGGAAGAAGGAGCTTATCGCATCGGCGGGGGGGAAGGGGAAGCGATTTAATGAAAATGTAACAGCGCTGATGCGATATAAAATGTTGCGATGCAATGAGCGCTAGCGCCTGGTCACGAGGCTTGATCATATGATGGAGAAAGAGCTAGGGGCTAAGCCGAAAGGGGCTAAATCCTGTTTGTTAATAAAAAAGCGGAATAAGAGGGTTTTATGTGTTTTTTATGGGTTTTTGGTGTTCCGAATGAAGTAAAAGGATTTTTAAAACCAAATAAGAAAGGGTTAAGTGGTTTTAAATGGTTTTTCAAGGGGAATAAGGATAAATGAGAGAGGAAAGGGGAATTTTTACAAGGAAAATGAATGATATGGAGGCAAAAATGGGGGGGAATGAAATGATAAAAAGGG
Source organism: Pinus albicaulis (assembly GCA_034641835.2). NCBI lineage: Eukaryota > Viridiplantae > Streptophyta > Pinopsida > Pinales > Pinaceae > Pinus > Pinus albicaulis. The sequence continues at coordinate 922,617,868 of CM076574.1, read as the reverse complement.
GCTTTTTGGAAACATTTTTCTTTGGGAACAACAGGTTTTCTTGGTGGATTTTTGAAGGGAACAGTAGGCTTTTGAAGGGAACAGCAATAAGGAACAGCACTAAGGAACAACAGGCTTCAAGAATGAGTATTTTTCTATGAAAATGATCTCTTGAAGGCTCAAGACCTATTTTAGCCATCATTTTCTATGACAAAAATTTACTGATGGCTAGCAGTATCTTCTCATGGCATCATTACAAGTCTCCTGGTCAATGGTGCTCCCCAATATCTGCATCATAAAAGCGATATTGGGACTAAGGGCTTCCCCGTGGATGAAGTTGAATTTTATTTGTTGTGGATCATTACTAAGGACTATGAATTCTCAAGACCTCCTGGGAAATTTTCCTTTATGAGCAATGATGGACTTTTCTTCAACCAATATCAGTATTTTTCCATGGTAATCTCCTTCTATCGTTCACACTCATTTATTTTTTCAATTGGTTATTTCCTTTATGTGTGGAGGTTTCGAGTCTATATATGGGTGTTTTTCTTTGTGGCATCCCTGTCAGGTTATACTCCTCTCAACCTCATTACATTGTTATGCTTGGATACACTATGTACAATTTTGGGGGCAGCTCTCTCCCATGAGACTCCCTTGGTGGTTTCCAGACTTGTGGCCCCTCAATATATGTTCCATTATGAGACATACTCGCCTCTTTCAGATATATATAGGGTTCCCCCTTTCCAAATATTCATCAAAATATTCAACGAGAAATATAAAATTGTTTGGTCAATAGATACTCCTTTGTGGTTTTTGTTAAACATCTCATTGAATCATTTTGTGGATTCCACCCTGTTATCAACACCTACAATATATTGGGAATTTTTTAACAGAGTATTCCAAGCTAAAATATTACAACATCTCAAAATACTCCACCATTATACTGAATACCAGACTACGAGGATGGGTTCTTGGTTCAAAACCCACAAATGGGGCTCATGTCTCCTTTAAAGAAGTTACTCTAAGAAAGTCTACATCTCTTGTTGAACAATCCTAAAATATTTTGGGGCCATATATAGTTGAACAAATGGAAATGGCCCCTTATATGGAAATAAAACTTCTTGAGGTTACCTCCTTGTTCTTTTTCTTCAAGAAAAAAAATCATATGCATATTTAATGGATTTTGGCCCAAATTAGAAACACTCATTCAATGGATAGTTTTAAACTACACCCTGAATTTTGGAATTTTTTTATGCTCAAAAGGATTTTTCATTGTTTAGTTTGCAACTCAGAACGATTTGGAATTTTTTCTAAATGATGGGCCCTAGTTTTTGGGTAGATTCAGGTTGTTCATCGCACCTTAGTTCCTTGTTTTTTATGTAAAATATATGGTGGTTTCAACTATGTTGTTTTGGGTAAGAACCCCCTTCTATGGAAATACAACTTCCCTAGGTTAATTCCTTATTCTTTGCTCTTCGAGTAAAAGCAGTCATATGTAGATTTAATGGATTTTGGCCCAAACCAGAAGCACTCATTCAATGGATAGTTTCAAACTTTTGAAATTTTTTTATGTTCAAAATTATTTTTCATTGTTTAGTTTGCAACTCAGAACGATTTGGACTTTGATCTAAATTATGGGCCCTGGTTTTTGGGTAGATTTGAGATTTTCATCACACCTAGTTCCCTGAGTTTGATGCAAACACTATGGTGGTTTCAACTATGTTGGTTTGGGTAAGAAACTCACAAATGGGGCTCTTGTCCCCTTTAAAGTAGTTTCTCTAAGAAAGGATACAACCCCCGTTGAATAGTCCTGAAATATTATAGAGCCATATATAGTTGAACAAATGGAAATGATCCCTCCTATGGAAATTCAACTTCCCAAGGTGATCTCCTTGTTATTTTCTCTTCAAAAAAAATAATTCATATGAAAATTTAATGGATTTTAGGTCAGGCCAGAAGAACTCATTCAATGGATAGTTTGAAAATGGACCCTGAATTTTAAAAAAAAAAAATTATGTTTAAAAGGATTTTTCATTGTTTAGTTTGCAACTCATAATGATTTAGACTTTTATCTAAATGATGGGCCCTAATTTTTGGGTAGATTCGGGCTTTTAATCACACCTTGATTCCCTAAGTTTAATGAAAACACTATGGTGGTTTAAACTATGTTATCCATACAAATCTTATTATGCAGACAGAACAAGCTCTCCCTAGGAATTGGAAAACAATCCTACAAACAATCATGAAAAAATACATTAATTCTTCTCTCGAAATACTTGAATCGTTCATAGGTAAACTTACCTGATGACCGAAATAATCCTTCAATCCTTTTGTTTGATTGATATATTGCTCCACTTTCAATCCTATAAATGGATATGGAATGACATAAATAATACAATATCAAAGCATACTATGTATAAATGAATTCAAGATATTTCTAACCAGAAGATAAAGGAGTTTTGATAGACATATATAAACATTGTACAAATTGTATGAGAAAAATAGTGCACTTTTTATTAACAATGGGAAGACAATATTACAACCCTTTTAGCCTTGATGGCATAAGCTCTCTTCAAGAAACCTCCAATCATTCCTCTTGCAATTATAAACCTTCACTATTCAATTTGACAGCATAAGGGTACTTCAAAATCCAACCCCTACTCCTTTAGTATGAATTTTATTTATAGGAGAGGAGAGGAGGTTGGATATCCATCTTCCAAGTGATGGGATCCAAAATTAAAGGGGATTGGTTTCATGATAATGGGGATAAGATCCATCATTCCTGGGATGAGGTCCAAAGAGGTAGGAGCTCGTGGTCTAGTTGGTTGAGGTAATATTCATAAATAGGGTTCTAGACTTTGCTTTTGTTATTTTTACCCATGTTGAAATGGTGTTACACTTTGGAATGGTGAAGAGTGTGACACATTGCACAGGTGTCAATGACTGAAACTATGGTGTTGCATTTTGTGTCTAGAAAAGGTGTGGCACTGCTTAAAGTTAGGGATTTTAAGTAATGTAATGTTGTATTCTTGGGATCTTCAAAATGGTTTATATTCTAACTTTGTATGGGATTAGTAATAAGGGTTCTTTAGATAGCAAGAGATCCATATTTGGGGTCATTTTCATGATGGTGACAAAATGATGTGTAATAGATTTCCCCCTAAAGCATAAAGTCAAAATCTATGTATAAGGGTTGAAGTTATTTATCATGCGAAAGTCAAGATCAAATATCAGTTGTATGGAGACCTAAAAGGGGAAAATCGAGAATCATAGTACAATATAGTAATGAAACTATCTTTGAGGTAGGAATTCCCAAACTCAGTATAACATATCAATAAATATATACCTAAGTATGGAAATGTGTAAAATTCCATCTGAAAAAATCAAGGTCATGGCCAGTAGACATACATTTTGGATCCATGCTTGAATAGACTCAATATGAATATAGCCATAATCATAGAGTATGAATTTTTACACTCCATGCAACTTGGACGGATGACACTAGATCTAGGCTCTTTATCACCACCACTCAATAGCACGAGTCTAACCATGCGAGTTAACATGTCAAATTAGAACATGCCAAGCACCATATATTTACCGTTCAATGATGAGAATCGTTAACATATGCAAGAGAAACCACTAGTAATGTCAATGTCTCTCAAGGAATACTAGTACATTTTATGAAGTATGAATGAATGATCTGTTGTCGAACACTCATAGAATCTTTCAATCGAAGTCGAATGATGTAAACCTTTCTTCGAAATAGAGGATACCTGCCATTGAGGCATGAAATTTCAAAGGCACTAAAGGGAGTTTCTAAGTCAACTTCCTAGATAATGTGTTGAATTCGATAGGAAGTGACTCGTTGCAGAAGGGCCTTGATGTATCCCCCATCAACACAAAATAGGTATCAGTATTTTGAGTAGGAAAAATGATGTAATTTAGGTTTGACTAAAGGATGGTCGACATGAACGAGGGCTATAAGTATTGAAAATTATTTTAACTGAGGTTGAACTTCTCTTGAACATATTGGCAACACTATACAGAGTTAGCAGCACCGACTCAATATGGGATCAAAAACTAGTATGAATACTTTCAAGGAGGTTTTATAAACATTGTAGAAAAGTGGATTTCCCAAACCAATCAAACATGAAAGTGAAGGAGTTTCAAGTTCAAGAGTGACTCACTTCCAAATACAAACTCTATACATTTATTTTCCCAATTTCCCCACCATTTCTAGCAAGTACCTCTTATTTTTTATGCAATATTGAGGAGGATAAAATATGCTTGTAGTATAAGCTTATCCTTCAAGTAAGTCCTTTGAATTATTTTTAACAAGCCCTGGGAAGGAGTGGTTCGGTCTCATCATGATTGATGAGCCCTACATTGTTTACATTTTAGGATTCTAGTGAAGGGGTAACTCGGCTTCTTTTTCACATTTAGAGAGTTTGAAAATGAAATGAAAAGGAAATTCCATAAAGTTATTTTTCGTAAATTTAGCCCCCCAAGCCCGAAAAAGTGTAAAATAATCCAAGGGAGAACTCTTTTGACCATGATTGATCAAAGTATACATTTTCCATAAATATTCTATGTAGTCCATAAAAGGGGTAAAGTTATATTAGGCAGATGTTTCTTCATATAATTTTATGAGCACAAAAGAAATAAATTTTCTTGGCAATCTTTTCATATTTTGAGAGTCTAAAAAGAGCTTAAAGATGACTCCATGGGGTTCCTTTTTCATTTAGTTTTAATGAGCTTGAAAAAGTGATAAAAGTATACTCATTAAATTCTTCTCATGTATTTACAAACATGAGAAGGAACGAAGACTAAGTTAGAGATAAGTTTCATTTTTACACAATATTGAAATAGAGAAAAAAATGTGCTTGAGATAGATTTTATTTTTACACAAGCTTGAAACAGAGAAACATTGTGCTTGAGATAAGTTTCAAGCCCCCCAGCATAATGGCAGAGTCTAGTGTCTTAATTCTAGCATGATGACCAAAGGAAGATTCCCCTCAAGCTTCATTTCTTATGCCCAAGTATATTGTTGGTTACTAATAGATGAAATGAAGGTTCATCTACAAGATCAAGTGAAAGAATCGACTCAACATTTACGAGATCTAGTCAAAGACTCGAATCAATTAGAGAGGGACCTATTTCATTTTTAAACGAGCTTGACACAAGAAAATGAACTATGATCATAGAACCATGTTTCGTTTTTTAACGAGATTGACACAAGAAAAGGAACTATACTCATAGGACCTTGTTTCATTTTTCAACGAGCTTGACACAAGAAAAGGAACTATGATCATAGGACCTTGTTTCATTTTTTAACGAGCTTGAAACAAGAAAATGAACTATGCTCATGGAATCTTTTCATGGATTCCAAGAGGACTATGCTCTGGAAGGAATACATGCCAAGAGACACACCTCAATCATGGCTTCCAAGAGGTCCTCATCAGATGGAAGAAAAATTCTTTGGAAGAGATACATGTCAAGGGACTCAACAGGGGTAGGAAGATCAAGCTCCAATGTCCCCATTTAAGGGTTAATCATGTCATTTACTGGATCTAAGTAAAAATAAATTGAGCATACAATGAGAGGCTCATTTTCATCGGTAAGAGAAGGCATGGGAGAAGTTTCCACATAATTAACTTGTAGTGGGGTAAATACCTACGTATAGGGAACATTGATGGAGTTCGGATTATTGGAATTCAAATCAGGACAATGTTTCCAATGTGAGGGAGATACATCACACGAAAGATCACAATAGTCACAATGTTTCCAATGTGAGGGAAATACATCACACGAAAGATTGTTGATATGACAACTTTCATGGTATAAACATAGTCTCACCCAAGGAGAAAATTTAAATCTAAAGGGCCTTGGACTACCATAACATCAATACAGACAATTTTCCCTTGTATCAAGTAGTTGAGGAAGGATCACTAAAGGTTCACTAGCTCTTCTATTAAAATCCAACAAATTCTGAGTAACATACACAAGATGAGGGGAAACAAAATCTTGTCAATCACTTGAGGATAAAATTCGAACATAAGTGCCTTCATCTACAATAGCATGACACATATTTTATCACAAGCCTTCACAATTATTTTGAATGAGATGCGAGAAGGGAGACATGGCTCTATCAATCTACTCCAATAAAAGGAAATGAGCTCAGTAGTTGGGGAGGTTTTGTGGAAACGGATGAAATGCTCCCTTTTGTAGTGGAATATGAAGTAACAAGAAGAAAATTGGTGATATTAACTTCACTCTCTAAGGGGAGAGTGGGATTGACTGAATATAGAATCGAGTTGACAATTTCGTCAACCAATGGTTCATCAACCTGAGTGGTATAGGTTTCACTCTCCAATGGAAGATTTGCATTGACCAAACTTGGAATGGGATCAATCATGTCGTCAATTGATGGTAGGTTGGGAGGCAACTTACGGTAACAAGTTGGAAGTTGTTGTTGAGAAACAATAACGTTTTACAACAATTTAGATGCTTCATCCATATGAGGGAAAAGGTGACTTTGATGACTCCCTTCACATAACCTACAAGGAAATCTAACTTTACCCTTTTTCCATAGAACCTTAGAATCACTAGTTGATGAATTCGTTATCGTTCTATAATTTTAATATTGGCAAGAATAATTACATAGGACAACACCAAAACCACTTTAGAGACTCGGATCTATCCCTCCTAGACTCAGAGAGGGATCTCTCTTTAGATTTAGCTTTATTTTATTAATATGATTTTTAGGCTAGTTATAATGATAGTGAAGATTTCTTCTTGATTGATTGTTTGGTTGGATTAGTAGATCTATTTAGACTAATTCCATTGGGCTATGGAGTCATAACAGACTGGGTTGTTGCATCAAATTTTCAAGAGAAATTACAACGCAATATTACTACACTTACTAGATCTTTAAAAAAATAATGAATTCTAAGATGAAAGAAAGAGTGAATTCAGTAGTGGTTAAAAAGAAATTAAGAATTTCTTAACCATGCTTCAGAAGAAAAACATTTATATTGTAAATACAGCCAAAAAGAAGGTGCTCTAATAGCAAATCTTAATCTTTAGAATTTTGCTTTACAATCAGCTTTAAATGATACCCTGAAAGAAATAACAATAGAAAACATTAAACACAATGTTGTGGCTCATTTTCAATTTCCGTTATTTTTTATTTTCAAAATACAAAAAAAAAGGAAATTATCAAAATATATGTTGAAGTATAAAGGTTCATATACTTTGACATAAAAATGTAATATTTATTGCATTGAAGTTTAAAGCTAATACTTTAATCTTTGTGGAAGCGGGTCCCAATGCACAGATTAAAAAGTAAGCATCTTATGGAGCAGAATCCGACAATTTGACAGAGAAGGAATCAAATCGTCAACCCGTGGGCACTTTCAGTGCGCAGGTTAACGAGGCATTAGGGGAATTTTGAGGTCTAAAATGGGCCTCCTAAGAAAAATGTACAAAAAAAATAAACTATATAAGAACCAATAGGATTCAAGATGATGATGTCAACCATGGGGGATGATTCACCATTTTTTAAGTAAAAGGGTAAAAAGATTAAAAAATAATAAAATAATAAAACTACTTTTTCAACTCGTATTTTCAACTTATCTCCCAAATGTTTTACTCAAATTTCGAGTGGGAGTACTCATTGGGTGCAAAATTTAATTCCTCATCCAAGGAGTACCCATGTTGCATACTTTCGATGGACCCTGCTACCCGAAAAATGAGAAATACATAAAAAAACGTGATTACAATCATGTTTTTCATGTATTTCTTATTTTTCATGTAGTAGGACCCATTGAAAGTATGCAACATGGGTACTCCTTGGATGAGGAATTAAATTTTGCATCCAAAAAGTACTCACGCTCAAAATTTGAGTAAAAAAATTGGGAGATAAGTTGAAAAAGTATTTTTTTCATTTTTCCCTCTAAAATTTGATGATGTCATCAAATCTTATTTTATTATTTCCACTATTATTTTATAAATTCCTTAAGAGGCCCATTTTAGACCTCAAAATTCCCCTAATGAGAGTGCCTCCATAGTTGACACTATTGACTGTGGGGCTGATCCAGATCATCGGACGAGATTCACTGTGGGGGCATGAACCAGACGAGCTCTCCATACCTCGAGACCTCCCACATTGACGTATGCAGCCAGGTGTTGACAGATGTGATCCACGTCGGAGTACTTTTAACAGTCTTTTTGCGCATCTCATCGACATTTAATTATTAAGCCGTGCCACCTATTTAAGAATAATTCTCATTTTTCTAAGGTTATTATTGTTATTTTGTGTTTGAAAGTTGTGTTTGCATTGTGTCTTTCTCTGTTGTTCGCCACCTTGTCAATTAACTATCACCCCAAGCTAAAATTATGGCCAAGCATCCATCCCTCTCAGGTTCTTCCAGTCACATTCCTCTCATGGACACTGAGAGGGACATCCATGATACTGTCTGTGCTCTAGACCATCTTTCATTCTATCAGTAGGTCTGCCTAAATGATAAATATTCTCCAATTTACACCGCCATGGTTAAAACGGGTGTATTGTCTGCATGCATCCAAGAGCTCATCTTTTTCCCGAATTTGTGTATTGGCTAGTGTATGTTATGTACCCTGAAAATGTTCAAGTCTCAACCCAATTAATTCGTCAAGATCTGTGTTACCCTGAGTCAGAGTCGTATTTCCAATTCACTGATGATTCCTTGATGGCATATTATGATAGTCTTGCAGGTTAGGAGTTTAACCAGTTCATCTTTTTTCTCAATCCAGATACACAACATTTTGCACCAGATAACAAAGAATTCCCCATGTAGGTTTTTGATATAGAAGTCATACCAATGCTAAGGTGCATTGCAAATATTTTGGGAAAGGATGATGACAGTACAGCAGAAAAATCAGTTCTGGGAATGTTCGCCATGATGATGAAGCCAGGAGTGGTGCTGGATATTCCATCTTATTGGCAATAAGCTGTCAACTCTCAACTCATGAGCTTATCACTAACAAGTTCATTCAGGTTTCCTTCTCTTTTTATTTACCTATTTTTATATCAAAATGTTGAAGAATTCATGCATTTGGGGTTAAATATAATATATATGAATAAGAAGAGGTAGTCAGTAGTATTCTGGACAGACATAGTGAGGAAAGAACAGAATGAGGGTGGTTTGTTTGATTTTTCTAGTCATTTCATGTCTACTGCATATAAGTTTTTGAATGGAATTACTCCCCCCTGCTTTCTTCCAAAATCTCAAGAGTTGTTGCAGTTGGGTACAAATTGTAAGTTTGGTGATTGGTTTGTTTTTGAAGACTATTCTGAAATCAGGATTTATGGAGCTAGTGTAGAACCTTATAGGCTTCCTGTATTTGTGCCTATGAGATTATTTTCTTTGAAATTTATTAGGAAAATTTTAAACGTGGATCAAATACATTTTGTGCCTATGAAGAAAGGTCATATGTTTAAGTTTCCAATGATTGTTGGTCATTTTATAGTTAATATGAGACAATCAATTGATGAAGCCTCTAAGATGTTAGATGAAATGCACCTACTGTTAGGAGAGAAGTGGGCTTATGACCCTCACGGTGTGATTTCTAATAGGAGAATTGAAAATGGGTATTCAACATTCATTCATGAAAGCAGACCTGATATAGAAAAAATGGCAAGTAACAGTTTTGCAAGTTCAGTGAGCTCAAATGTAAAGACTCCAATTATATCAGAGAAGTCAAATAAGAGGGGTAAATAAGTATTGATTGATTCATAGGATGAAGAATAGAGCACTGAAAATAGAACAAAACTCAGTGAGGATTTTGTATATGCTCAACCTGGTTTCTCATTACAACTGGGAGATGAGAAAAATGTCCTTACTTCACCAAGGAGACATGAAAGCACTCAGGAACAAGTGCCCTTAATTAAACAAATGTTTGCCTAGATTGCAGAAAGAAATTAGAGAATGAAGGCAAGCATGGAGGCTCAAGCTGAGTACCAGATAACCCCAGATCAAACAAGACTTCTAACTGCAATGGATCTTGAAAAGGATCAATTTAAGGTTTCTCTTTCCCATCCTTCTGATATGTCTATTGGTTCATACAATAATTTCAATACTGTGAATCTAACTGTAGATGTGAAGAAAATCCCATTGCTTGAAAAAGTGAATCTACATATGCAAATAGGTCAACTAATTGTAAATGACCTAACCAAAACCAATGCAATGGCACTCAAGGCTGAAAATATGCTTGGAAAAGTGATCAAGCAATTGAAGTTAGAGAATGAAAATTCCAGAGCTTTGACAATCCAAAACGAAGAACTCAAAAATATTATTGTAAATATTGGGGTAGATCCCAATGACAAGTCTGTTGTACAGAAGCTTCTGCAAAGTGTTGAATCAGAAATCTCAACGTTGAAGAAAAAGTTGAAGTTGCCTATAGGAGAACATTCCATGGCAGAAGAGGTTGCAGAGGTTGAAAATGAGAAAGAAAAACTTCTTCGGTGTATTTTGCAAAAGGAAGAATAAATCACCAAACTAAAGCAAACTGCATTTTCATTGTAGAATCACATTGAATATCATACTTGTACTTTTGTTTTTCCATCTGGAAATGAAGATCCATTAGCACAAATATCTCAATTAACCACTGAATTGCAGATGGCAGGAAGAGATCGAAAAAAGGCACAAGCTTATTTGGAAATAGCAACAAAGATCATACAAGCCACAGAAGGAGAAGTCAATAAATACAGAATGGACTGCCAGACTACTGATGCTGAGATTAAAAATCTCAAAGAAAAATTGAAGGGAAATATATCCTTAGTACAGGCAAATGATATCATCTGGAATGATACAATTGCATAAATGAAAACAATCTGGGGTTTTCTAACTATTGTTGCAGAGGAAAAAAGTATTATCAAGGAGTTTGAATAACAATTCATGACAAACAAATAAATAACAATTAATAGGGCCATATGGGAAAGAAAGTTCATTGATTTCACTGATTCGAAAATAGATAAAGAGTTGGAATAAAATGAAATTAATGACAGGATTTATATGTTGCGGAAATTAATAAGATGGTTGTCAAGAATGATTGCAGGAATTCTACAGAAAAAAAGTTGATTGAACTTAAGGAAGCAGTGAACCAGTTTGATAATTTATTTGATAAAATAGCAAGAGCGGGTTTGCCATCATGTTGGGGTCTTGGAGGTAGTCTTTTATCATGGAATTCCTATGAACCTTTACTGGTGTTGGAAAAAATTAAAGTAGACAATACTCATGAAAAGACTTGGGTCCTTAAAGGAGCAACAGTAATCAATTTCCTTCAAAGACATTTTCAGTTGTTGTGGTTAGTGAAGACTTTATTTGCAGAGAGGCCATCATCTAACAGAATTACTGCTTTTAGATTGGAATATCATAAGCCGGTCCATTCACCTAAGACTAATATTGAGATATGGAAGAAATGCAGAGCCTGGATGGCAGATTTACCAAAGGACCCCTTGACTTCAAAGAAGGATAAACCAGCCATTCAAGGAAATGTAGCAACAACATCATCTATTTGCATTCAGCAAATAGATTAGGATTTATATTTTATGTTATTTTCCTCTTTTTTAAGAGAATGTGATTGTAGTAAGACATTTTGATGACATGTAATAAGAATTTGATGAAGTCCTAAGTAGTTGAAGAAGTTAGGATTAGTTCCAGCTATTACAAACTACTTTTTATTTTATTTAAAGAGAAAAATAAGAAAGGAAAGGGTTTTGTTGGTCGGCTTAGTTGTCGGATTAAGCCTCTCAATATTAATTATCAATCTAGGAGTCGTAAACGCGAGTTGTACTGCATATTGGCTCATCTTAATGGTCAGAGTATAAATATGTTCCTTATTAATGATGAACTAGGTGCTAAAATGAAACACACATTTGCTCGCAAATAAACAACCTTGAAAATGAAACTTACTAAAATAATTCTTATCCAACAAAATCCATACTGCAGTTAAACTATAATGAAATTCAAGACAATCTTCAATCATGTAACATTCTCGCACTCACATTCTATTTTTAAATCTCCTATGATAACTTAGAAAACTAATCTATTAACTCTTCTTACTAACTTTAAACTAACACTTGAAACTAAGACTTGAGATAACTAAAAGAACACACACATTACCCTAATAATAACTTCAAACCTTAAACTAACTAAACAAATTCAAGATTAAAATTAACAAATTACAATTCTATCTATTTCTAAAAGAAACCATTCCACTCTATAAAATAACACTTAATAATCCCATTAAAGATCGCATTGCAAATGACCTATGATAAACTTTCAAACATTTTAATCTAGATTAAATAAATCAAGCAAATCTAGTAACTTAATAATGAAAACAAAATCACTCTACCTGCACATTTAAATCCGCATTCAAACTTATAAATAAATGATTATACTATGAAAGCAATAATGTTTCTAATTAAAAAAAAAATCCAATGAGTAAACGAAGTCCCGGGATATGTAAAAAAATCATAAACAAATCAAATGATGATTAAATCCCGCGAACATTCAAACAAATTAAATCAAAATATGCAAACATTCAAAAACATTATATTATGCAAGCTTGGAATTATTATTCTAAAATGACCGTATTAACATACTGAAATCCAAAGCATCTAAAATCTGTTTTATTCCATACTCAAATTAGAAGTATTAAAATATGTTCTAATTATGTAAGGAGTAATACTTCTTCAATCCATTAATTGGCACGATGCTACAATGAATGAAATGCTTTGGATTTGATCCACACCTTCACACATAAATCTGAAATGTTAAAATCGCACACATCTAATTATCTTCTGCTGATTGATGAGCTTAGCTCCGGAGGTGGTGGGCCCTATCATGCCCAGAGTAATCTTGCTTGCTGCAACCGAGGAAAGATTTAAAAAATCAAATACGTAATATAAAATGGATCATGGTGACAGTGCTACTACTCACAACATGAATGTGATTTAGACAAATATTTAAAACAGCATTTGAGAAATCGATTACACAAATCACAAAAATCCCCCTATTTCTATTACACTCCGGAAAAACTTGCAACTTCCCTAAAATATGAAATATTAAACCTGAATAAATTTCAAACTCATCAAAATTTCATTGCAGGATCATACGGGCACATGATATGATAACAAGGTTTTCAAATAGTGGCTATGGAATCCCAACAACCCGAGCTTGGACAACATGCAATCTAATTTTTACAAATGCTATCGGTGGGGAACCGATGTTTCATCCCACCGATGTTTCATTTTGCAAGATACCCAATTATAAAATCATTAAAAAACACAGTCCACAGCGGGTCGCTCCATTATTCAATCATCAATATGTGCATCACACTAACGCATGAAAATACAAACAGAGAAATCGTTTATTAAATTGGGACCTGTGAGTTATGAAATACGATGGCAACTAGTTGTTTGCTTGCTGTTTCAATGGTATCTACTGTCAACCACAATCCGTAGTCAATTTTTGTACGTAACGTTATAGCCTTACCCAATACTTAAGTACTATGTGTGGAATTTCGACCTTTAGCAGTCGGCTTCACCATAGTCCATTCACTCCATTCTTAATAATCGCTTCAACGCTATCCTCTAACAATTTCTTCAAGTTGTACGTGCATAAACACCTTTTAACAGTCGTGCCTAATGCCATATTTTCCATATGCCTTCAACAATTTGTGATGATCTCAATGTTGAATGGTAATCCCTTCAATAAGCTCTTAATCTCTGTTCACTACTCTGCGTATGATATCATAGGTGTTGAGTGCTCTACAAGGTATAATCTCCAGGTCCAACGTGGCCTCTATCACTGCATTCAATGTAATCGTTGAATTGCTTCCCTCTGCTAACAAATTCTTGCATCCACAATTACATACATATTCTAGGCACATATATATTTGAAAATTCTGAAAGAAAACTGATAATGAAATCTTCAATAAAATAAATCACTGCATGGGCTGATAAATCATTAACTGCTCCTCTGCATTTACAATTTCTAGACTTATACTTCTCTTTCCCTCTCACTTTCACACTCTCCCTCCCCCTATCGACTTCTGGAAACTGATATATATATATATACATATACATTTTTAATTACGAAACTGGAGCTTCAACCCAGAAATAGAGAAAATAATTTGTTTTATAGATTGCCGGAATGAGAATTGGTTTGAAACAGATTGTCAATTCAGGAAATCGTTCTCCTTTTTGTGGGATTTTGTTGTTGTTGGAAGGTGCAATTGGTTTCAAGAGGAACTTTGGTTCATTTGCCTTGCTGGTAGAGGAATCACACATCTGGCAAGTTCCAATTTTGGAATTACGATTTATGTTGCAATGATCAAGAAAACTACCCATTCGTGACACCACTGTTGGTGTCAGATACCACTTCTTTTCTGGAATTGGGCGAGGAATGGTCTTCACACGGCAAGGATTATTTGGAGCCCCACTCCAATTCCTTCCAACAACCGTTACGAGGAGTGCTAGAAGGAAAGAAGTAAACACCCTGATTATAAAGACAACCACCATAGTGCCAAAAGGAATGGCAGCCAGAGAACCATAGAATATGGCAATGATGTTCAGTACAAATCCAATACCCAAGCACATAAATTGGAAGAGAGATGTCATAAGAGCCATTGAATTTATCCAGTGCTTGCCATCATTACATGAATACAGTCCTCCACTCACATAGCCAGATATAAATGAGGTAATGGCATAGCAGACAATGAAAGTGGTGACAATTTCCTTGCGCCCAATATATAGCATGCCAAACATTGCCAGCAAGATCACAAGGAGCACGAGCATAGCAAGTTGTGCACCCATGCCCACTAATGCTGACAGTAAGACCAAGTTTCATGGTGTTCGGAAAACATCTCCATGAACAAGTTTCCAACCTGACTCTTCACTAACATCCCTCTCTAGGCTTTCCAAATCATCTTCTTCTCAGGCATACTTTGCATAGTCATTTTTTAAAGTCCGCATCAGGATCATCGAGACTAAACCCATGAGAAAAATAACCATCATAAATGCATTGAAGATGGAGAACCAATGGATCTGATTTTCAAAGAAAGGATAGTCTAAGTAGACATCAAAGCGCCTGACAAAGGTTATGTTTGTCTTGACCCAATGGACTGAATAGGTAAGTTCTAGTGTCTTCCTAGCAATAAGCGGCTTTGGATTCTCCTGAGTGAGGTTGACAGGAATTATTTGATCATTATTGGTTTTCAAAATAATATTCTTGTGTGTGTATAGCAAATTCTTCTGATCATCACTCAGATTTGAAGCGTCCGAAGAAAAATGCATGCTCTTGCGCAAATGCCTTGCCAGATTACTTATTGCATCAACTATTTCCATAGAAGATGGTGATTTTGATTGTTGTGATAGGATAGCTGTAATTTCAATAATGTTGATCTGCATTTGCAGTTGTGACACCACATTCTTGTGATCAAGATGTTTAATCAACATGGATAATAGCAAATGAATAGAATGACCTGATCTCTCCATTAATTGTTGCATGTCATAGAGAATGTAAAGAGCAAGTCCATGCTAGGAAATATGGTAGTGACAAAAGACTTCAACATATCGGGGTGCTTAGCAGCTAAGGCCAGAGAATTTATGCAACCCATTGAATGAGCAACTAAATGGAATGACTTAATTTTGTACGGTTGAAGCACTGACTGCTCTAAGTAGTATATGAGCAATTTGATGGCTTGGGACTTTTTCCAAATCCAAGAAGATCAACTGCAAAGAGCCTATATGCTAGTTTTGTAGCTTCGAATAAAGAGGTTAATATTGTCTCAATCCACAAAGATGAGGAGGAAAGAAACCCATGGATAAATATGACATTTGATTCTGAATCAATCAAACTGCCACTAGAAGCACAAGTACTGGAACCTTTGAGTGTAAGGAACCATATGTTTGATTTATGGATGGGTCGACATTCTTGTTTTCCCATAATCTTGCTCTTCGTAATTTGATGGGTAAATTGAGATTTTTTTTAATCCCTAGACATAACCAGAGTAGCAATATTCATAGAGACCCAATACGTTCACGTTCAGGAGTGGTCTTCAGTGGAATATTCCCCTGACGATAACTCTTTCACGAAGCCAAATTTCGCCAAACGCTTTTTGGGATATAGGAAACATGGTGCTCTGAACACAACCCATGTCTCAGAATTTAGAGATTCTACTCCATTTGGTCGAAAATTGGATATTTTCACCTACAACAATTCAACTTCCCAGCTACTACTTTTACACATTTGGTGAATTTGCACTCGAATGCATTCCTGCACTGAACCTTCCTGCCACTGAGAAGCAATTTATTAAAAACATTCATCAAATTAACGAATAACAAGAATAATAGCTATTGTTTCTAAATCCCTCTAATTAACAACATAATGGATTAATAATGATTAAAAACACCAGGTACAAGTATGTATTTATTTGATAAAAAATAGTAAAAAATTGGACAAAGATGCGGCTCAACATCCCCCCACGCTTAAAAAATATAAGATGATGAAATAAGGCAGGGAAAATGTCAGCAAAGATTTTAGCTTGATATTGTAATGCATTTATTAACCCGCAACATTATTATTACGGCACCAGCTAAAACCATGTGAGATGATAAAACAAGATCAGGTACCAAAAGTAGACATGATGGAGAAAATAGTATCGCTCATACCTGTTACCATGTCCCAAATTTTGTTTTTGCCCAAAGTCTTATGATAAAATCAAGTTTTATTGAAGAGGTGAAATTTTACAAATACTACCACAGGTTTCATGCACCTACTATAGCAATCTTGTACCTAGGTCATGCAACACATATTTAGAGGCAACTACAATCAATACACATTGTCGGCAACCAACACCCTATGAGTAGTCATCATTGAATCATTCGTCACTCTGAATACCATGAGAATTAAAGGGAGTTATGATCAGCAACCTCTTTATTTGAACACTCTAAATTCTGTTGTTATCCAGATTCAAAAAAAAAAAAATTCCTCTTAATCTAGTACAATGGATTACCTTTACTAAGGGTACCACATCATTCAAAGATTCTTGATTTTTGAAAGATAGAACTCAAAGCATCATCTTCAAATCGTCTTAAAACCATTGCCCAAGAAAAATTATGAGTCCTGGTGAAGAGAAGGATAACCAAACAAATCATAGTATGCAGTTAACTTTAATACCACAAACATGGCCCCTTTGTGCGCAGGTGTCCATAACCTCGACAGGGATGTATTTTAACCTAGTGAAATTTCAGTATCCCACTTACTAGATATAGATTCAGAGTTTGTTTATTTGAATTTTTAGATGAAGGCCACTATCCTGGCTTGGTAACCAGCTAATGGCAGTGCCACTCACAAGAAATATCATGGATGAACAGGCCGGCTCATGATGAGACCTCCTGTCTTTCAGATTTTTGGCTGAAAGCCATTACTCTAGCTTGGTGACCAGTAGCAGTAATGTCATGCATGTTAGGTCTCATTATCGTGGTAGGTCGGCTCAATACGAGACCTCATATCCTTCCCTAAATATTTGTAAGCTCTGATTATGATTAACCTTAAAGGTTACTTAATAAGTGGGGAGACAGATCTACTCCTTAAGAGTACAGGATGGTGTGAAAAAATTTTAATGACTAATCATTGCTGGCTAATTCCTCAACCCTAAAGAATTATTAAAGATATCCCGGACAATGACTAAAAGATTCTTTGAGTTAAGAATGCTAGTGTTCTCCTGAATATCTCATTATGATCTTAACAAGAGTGGTCCACCATAGGGGTTTTCCAATAGTACCTTCTAAGGGAAACTGAAAATATATATCCGAGATGACAACTTATCATGAGGTATTAGAGCGAATTGTACTCAACAAGATTTGTCACAAATGTGTGTGTTGACAACTAATGTGGATCAAAAGTAGTTTTAACAAGCATTATTTAAAATGAAAAACCCTAATAGCGTTGTAACTACTTTATTCGTTTATTATCCTACCCTATTTTACCTTGAAAGACTCCCGTTTAAGTATAGGAGTACTTCCAATGAAGTCATGTGCGTAACAAAATACTGATTATACTCACGCTTAGTTTTAAAGAATAGACTTCAAGACATATGAAAGCATGAGAAACCAGTTGCTTTAATTGATATGGTACCAAGAGTTTATGAATGTTGAGTAAATAAGATGGCTTAATGACTGCTTGAAACCAAGATTCAATGGAATCCACATATTTATGATTTTCCAACTAATGCAAGTCTTCCACAGTTTGATATTCACTTTCTTGGAAACACAAAGGATTTGGTGAAAGAGAAAAGATAAATCCCTCAAGTTCAGGCTCAAATATTTTCTTTTCAAACTGACAAGAATGGTTGAGAGAGATTCTAGGGTTTTGAGTTTCATCAACATTTTTAGAACATGTTCCAATCAAAGGTTGCTCTGGTGGTCTTTGAATTACATCTTCTCGGGGTCAATGCTCTGTAGTAATTGGGGAAGTTTCCAAATTCATTCCCTTTTCCAACATGGAAGGTGTGACATTTTGTTCAATAGTGGAATCAACGAAAAGAATAGGTGGTTAAAACTGTTGTGCAACTTGATAGTTTATATTAGGGTTTAGGATGTGGTTTGGGCTAGGGTTTTGGTTAATGCATGGACTAAGGTTTGGATTTAGATTGGGATTAGGCTTTGGACTAGGGTTAGGTCTAGGTTTTAAATTAGAATTAGGGTTAGGTCTAGGGTGTGGATTAGGGTTTGGATTAGGACTAGGGTATGGATTAAGGTATGGACTAGGGTTAGGGTAAGGTTGCACATGCGGTTGTGACCATGGAAGAGGATAAATTAATGGTGTATTGGAAAGAAATTGTGGTTGTTGCTGGTGCTCATATGATTGAATTTTCATGGGATATTTCCCTAGAGATAAGGATCCAAATGATTCTTGAGGCCATGGAGATATCTGTTTTGAGGACGAGGGCCAAGGCGAGGGCCACTACGGCCATGAAGTAGGGTATTCGATTGGAGGAGGATCAGAAGTTTGCCATGAAACTGTAGGATTATAAACATGTTGAGGAACCTGCTCAGGAAAATAATAATTATTCCAAGTATAAAATGGTGTTGGGTTTTGAGTTATACCTGGTGGTTGATTAAATTCCTTACTTGATTCCCTGAGTACCTTTTGTAATCGTGGCAGTGATGGGCAATGTTCGGTTTCATGACCATCCTCGCAAATTTCGCAAACTCTTAGATCGCTAAGTGGAAACTTTCCAAGGCAATGTTTCTTTCTATAGTTGGCACATAGGATAAGCAGTGGTTCTTCGTCCTTCTCTTGTTCCTGCAAATCATCCAATTTCGAAATCAAGGATTTAATTATATTAAATTTATGTTCAAGCAAGATATTAAATTCAACACTTGTGAATTCTTCATCGGATGAGTTGTTCATCTCTGTAGCATCATAAAAAATCCTCATTGAATGATTCCTCAGAATACCATCTTCTTGTCTTCAACAGGAAAATTGGTACATTCTGTCATCACATGGATTAGGACGCAAGGGTTCTTACAGTATCCCAAAAATTATATAACATTGAAGATTGGATTCTGAAGATAAATGGATTTAAAAGATACTGGTTGAAATAAAGCTCGCCACACTTGCATGAAAGGAAAATGCCGAATGAAAGTACTATTTAATCTATTAAAATCAAAACAATTTGGAAATTAAATGTCTAAAGCCTACTTATACTTCTACACCTAAAGGAAATAAAATTTAAAGAGATACACAAGATGGCCAGACTTTGGAGCAACCCCACAATAGTGGATGTGTGGCTCTTCACTCACGTCTTACCATACACTCTCCACCCCCTGGCGTCCTACAATACCCTTAAAACTCTGTAAGAAAATTTTACCTAAGCCAAAATACAACCCCCCGGAAACGACGCCAAAATGTTGGTCAGCTTAATTGTCGGATTAAGCCTCTCAATATTAATTATCAATCTGGGAGTCGTAAATGTGAGTTGTACTGCGTATTAGCTCAGCTTAATGTTCAGAGTATCAATATGTTCCTTATTAATGATGAACTATGTGCTGAAATGAAACACGCATTTGCTCACAAATAAACAACCTTGAAAATGAAACTTACTAAAATAATTCTTATCAAGCAAACTCCATATTACAGTTAAACTATAATGAAATTCAAGACAATCTTCAATCATGTAACATTCTCGCACTCGCATTCTACTTTTAAATCTCCTATGATAACTTAGAAAACTAATCTATTAACTCTTCTTACTAACTTGAAACTAAGACTTTAGATAACTAAAAGAACACACACATTACCCTAATAATAACTTCAAACCTTAAACTAACTAAACAAATTCAAGATTTAAATTAACAAATTACAATTCTATCTATTTCTAAAAGAAACCATTCCACTCTATAAAATAACACTTAAGAATCCCATTTAAAGATCAAGATTGTAAATGACCTATGATAAAATTTCAAACATTTTAATCTAGATTAAATAAATCAAGCAAACCATGTAACTTAATAATGAAAACAAAATCACTGTACCTGCACATTTAAATCCAAATTCAAACTTATAAATAAATGATTATACTATGAAAGCAATAATGATTCTAATTAAAAAAAAATCCAATGATTAAACGAAGTCCCTGGATATGTAAACAAATCATAAACAAATCAAATGATGATTAAATCCCGCAAACATTCATACAAATCAAATCAAAATCTGCAAACATTCAAAAACATTATATTATGCAAGCTTGGAATTATTATTCTAAAATGACTGTATTAACATATTGAAATCCAAAGCATCTAAAATCTGTTTTATTCCATACTCAAATTAGAAGTATTAAAATATGTTCTAATTATGTAAGGAGTAATACTTCTTCAATCCATTAATTGGCACGATGCTACAATGAATGAAATGCTTTGGAGTTGATCCACACCTTCACACAGAAATCTGAAATGTTAAAATCGCACACATCTAATTATCTTCTGCTGATTGATGAGCTTAGCTCCAGAGGTGGTGGGCCCTACCACGCTTGGAGTAAGCTTGCTTGCTGCAACCGAGGAAATATTTAAAACATCAAATACATAATACAAAATCGATCATGGCGACATTGCTACTGCTCACAACATGAATACAATTTAGACAAATATTTAAAATAGCAGTTGAGAAATCGATTACACAAATCACAACAATCCCCCTATTTCTATTACACTCCGGCAAAACTTGGAACTTCCCTAAAATATGAAATATTAAACCTGAATAAATTTCAAACTCATCAAAATGTCATTGCAGGATCATACGGGCACATGATATGATAATAAGGTTTTCAAATAGTGGCTATGGAATCCCAACAACCCGAGCTTGGACAATATGCAATCTAATTTTTACAAACGCTATTGGTGGGGAACCGATGTTTCATTTTGCAAGAGACACAATTATAAAATAATTAAACAACACAGTCCATAGCAGGTCACTCCATTACGCAATCATCAACATGTGTATCACACTAACGCGTGAAAATACAAACAGAGAAATTGTTTATTAAATTGGGACCTGTGAGTTATGAAATACGATCGCAACTGGTCGTTTTATTGTCGTTTCAATGGTATATACTGTCAACCACAATCCATAGTCAATTTCTATATGTAAAATTACAGCCTTACCCAATACTTAATTACTATGTGTGGAATTTCGACCTTTAGCAGTCAGCTTCACCACAATCCATTCACTCCATTCTTAATAATCGCTTCAATGCTATCCTCTAACAATTTCTTCAAGTTGTACGTGCATAAACACCTTTTAACAGTCATTCCTGATGCCGCATTTTCCATATGCCTTCAACGATTTGTGATGATCTCAATGTTGAATGGTAATCCCTTCAGTAAGCTCTTAATCTCTGTTCACTACACCGTGTATGATATCTCAGGTGCTGAGCGCTCTACAAGGTATAATCTCTAGGTCCAACATGGCCTCTATCACTGCATTCAACGCAATCGTTGAATTGCTTCCCTATGCTAAAAAAATTCCTGCATCCAAAATTACATACATATTCTATGCACATATATATTTGCAAATTCCGAAAGAAAACTTATAATGAAATCTTCAATAAAATAAATCACTGCATGGGCTGATAAATCATTAACTAACCCTCTGCATTTACAATTTCAAGACTAATACTTCTTTTTCCCTCTCACTTTCACACTCTCCCTCCCCCTATCGACTTCCGACAACTGATATATATATATATATATATATACATTTTTAATTACAAAACTAGAGCTTCATCCCAGAAATAGAGAAAATAATTTTTTTTGCAGATTGCCGGAATGAGAATTGGTTTGAAACAGATTGTCAATTCAGGAAATCGTTCTCCTTTTTGTGGGATTTTGTTGTTGCTGGAAGGTGCAATTGGTTTCTAGAGGAACTTTGGTTCGTTTTCCTTGCTGGTAGAGGAATCACACATCTGGGAAGTTCCAATTTTAGAATTATGATTTATGTTGCAATGATCAAGCAGACTACCCATTCATGACACCAATGTTGGTGTCAGATACCACTTCTTTTCTGGAATTGGGCAAGGAATGGTCTTCACATGGCAAGGATTATTTGGAGCCCTGCTCCAATTCATTCCAAAAACCGTTCCGAGGAGTGCTAGAGGGAAATAAATAAATGCCCAGATTATAAAGACAACCACCATAGTGCCAAAAGGAATGGAAGCCAGAGAACCATAGAATATGGTAATGATGTTAAGTACAAATCCAATACCCAAGCACAGAAATGGGAAGAGAGATGCCATAAGAGCCATTGAGTTTATCCAGTGCTTTCCATCATTACGTGAATACAGTCCAAAACTCACCTAGCTAGATATAAATGAGGTAAGGGCATAGCAGACAATGAAAGTGGTGAAAATTGCCCTACGCCCAATATATAGCATGCCAACAATTTCCAGCAAGATCACAAGAAGCACGAGCATAGCAAGTTGTGCACCCGTGCCCACTAATGCTGACAGTAAGATCAAGTTTCGTGGTGTTCGGAAAACATCTCCATGAAAAAGTTTCCAACTTGACTCTTCACTAACATCCCTCTCCAGGCTTTCCAAATCATCTTCTTCTCGAGCATACTTTTCATAGTCATTTCTCAAATTCTGCATCAGGATCATTGAGACTAAACCTGTGAGAAAAATAACCATCATAAATGAATTGAAGATGGAGAACCAATGGATCTTATTTTCAAAGAAAGGATAGTCTAAGTAGACATCAAAGCGCCTGGCAAAGGTTATGTTGGTCTTGACCCAATGGACTGAATAGGTAAGTTCTAGTGTCTTCCCAGCAATAGGCGGCTTTGGATTCTCCTGAGTGAGGTTGACATGAATTATTTGATCATTATGGGTTTCACAATAATATTCTTGTGTGTGTATAGCAAATGCTTCTGATCATCACTCAGAATTGAAGCTTCCGAAGAACAATGCATGCTCTTGTGCAAATGCCTTGCCAGATTACTTATTGCATCAACTATTTCCACAGAAGATGGTGATTTTGACTGTTGTGCGAGGATAGCTGTAATTTCAATAATGTTGATCTGCATTTGCAGTTGTGACACCACATTCTTGTGATCAAGATTTTTAATCAACATGGATAATAGCAAATAAGTAGAATGACCTAATCTCTCCCTTAATTGTTGCATGTCACAGAGAATGTAAAGAGCAAGTCCATGCTGGGAAATATGGTGGTGACAAAAGACTTCAACATATCGGGGTGCTTAGCAGCTAAGGCCAGAGAAATTATGCAACCCATTGAATGAGCGACTAAATGGAATGACTTAATTTTGTACGGTTGAAGCACTGATTGCTCTAAGTAGTATACGAGCAATTTGATGGCTTGGGACTTTTTCCAAATCCAAGAAGATCAACTGCAAAGAGCCTATATGCTAGTTTTATAGCTTCACATAAAGACGGTAAGATTGTCTCAATCCACAAAGTTGAGGAAGAAAGAAACCCATGGATAAATATGATATTTGATTCTGAATCAATCAAACTGCCACTAGAAGCACAAGTACTGGAACCTTCGAGTGCGAGGAACCATATGTTTGATTTATGGATGGGTCGACATTCTTGTTTTCGCTTGATCTTGCTCTTCGTAATTTGATGGGTAAACTAAGATTTTTTTTAATCCCCAGACATAACCAGAGTAGCAATATTCATAGAGACCCAATACGTTCACATTCAGGAGTGGTCTTTAGTGGAATGTTCCCCTGAAGATAACTCTTTCACGAAGCTGAATTTCGCCAAACGATTTCTGGGTTATAGGAAAAATGGTGCTCTGAACACAACCCACATCTCAGAATTTAGAGATTATGCTCCATTTGGTCGCAATTTGGATATTTTCACCTACAACAATTCAACTTCCCAGCTATTGTTTTTATGCATTTGGTGAATTCGCACTCGAATGCATTCCTGCACCGAACCTTCCTACAACCGAGAAGAAATTTATTAAAAACATTCATCAAATTAACAAATAACAATAATAATAGTTATTGTTTCTAAATCCCTCTAATTAACAACATAATGTATTAATAATGATTAAAAACACCAGGTACAAGTATATATTTATTTGATAAAAAATCGTAAAAATTTGGACAAAGATGCGGCTCAACAAGTTTCGAGTTTTGGACCTTCAAACTGCAATTTTTATACTCAGATTTCAAATGATTAATGAATGAAAAACAAGATTTTGGTATTTTTTGATATCGATATGTCTTCCAGTTTACATTATGTGTTTTCTATCTATGAATAAAATGAAGTAATGAAGCTGCAGGTCTCTTTTTACTCGTGTGAATAAGAGTTAAAATCCTTAATAGGTGCTCCTTCATTTTAACTGTTCCTGCCATATAATTCTTCTGAAGTTTGAGGTGATATATTATGTACATCAGCATATCAATTTGGACTTCTTTCATTCATGTTCTTCTGATCATTCCATTCTATATCAACAAACAATAGCATTGTGGGACATTCATTGTGTTTGATCTTTGAGGGTTTAATGATAAACATATGAAGGTGATTAAACAAAGACCAATCTTTCTGTGACACATTTATATAAATGTCTTAAACATTGATTCCTTACCACAGCCAAGGAATTGTCTCTTAAGGTACAACACACAGTAAAGAAAAGGCATCACCAAACAAACATAGCTCAAGAATCTTGTAAAATATCTTTTATTATTGATGCTCCAGCTCCATAAATACAATGCTCCAAAAGAAAAGTTTTACAATCTAGGGTCCAACCCCTTATACTCAGAAGGAATGAAATATTTAACTAAACTCTACAACGATTGTTGTATCTACATATGAAATATATTATTAATTACAAAATAAATAAAAATTGACTGGTGTGACCATGAAATGGACATGATGAAATAACTTTGTGCAATATCCCCAAATTGGGACTGCTAGCAAGGCATGCATGAAAAATGCATTTTTTAGGAATATTTGCTACAGGATTGGAAACCAACCCTTGGATCCCTTAGATCTGACAATCTAAGACCTGAATCCAAGAGGGATTCAAAAAAGAATCCTTATAGGTGGGCTAAACAGGTCTCCCCGCACCTAGTGCAGTTGGAAAATGCCCAAGGAAGGGACTGTAGCAATACAATATAATGTTGCCCAGGAAATAACACAGTTTAGCCCAATATATGCAAGAGATTAATATTAAGGCCCATTAATCACTTATACATCAGAAAAACAGGTTTATAATAAGCCCCATACAATGTACAAGAGAAAAATAGAGAACTTAATGAAGAAACCCTCAAAAATGAGTTGTTGCAACAATGTATTAGGTTGTAAGAAGGCTTGACAGTGTTATATTAAGCGCTGAAGCAGCTATATATTACATATTAGGTGTAGAACAGATCTATGTACAAAAGGTTAGATCTATATCAGAATTGTACACTAGAAGAGTTCCTCTACACATTCCCATTGGGGTTTGAGCAAAACATGAGATACAAAGAGTAGATCTGAGATCCAAAGTTGCATATCTGTAGTAGTATTCAGAATTTCTGAATCATGTACAATAATAAGCAGATCATATCTGAATAGAACATGGATCATAACCATAATCCATGGATCACCACAGTGAAGGGAAGAACCCCAACACCAGAGATCTCTCCTCCAAAAGTATGCCAAACTCCCTGCAACTATGCACTTGAAAATAACGTAGTTATGGGAGAGAAACTACATTGTAGACTCTATAATTGGTTTGGCCTGATGCCAAGATCTGATAATGCAACTCCAAAGGTCTAATACTCTCTTATCAGGAGGATAGAAGGCTTTCCCATTGAAAAGAGGCACCAAAATGGCCTAGATATGAGTATATCTAACCTTCACTTGTTGCAGCTTACAAGGACAACCAAACCCTCAACATGATCTGTGTTGTAGTTGGAAGATGTAGCTTGGCCAGATGCCTGATAGTGGACAAGATCAGCAAGACTCCTCCAAGAGCTACTCAATAGAAGAGGTGGGATTCCCAATCAGGAACACCCTAGTGCTAAACAACACTATTCTCTGCTAAACAGCCAAGAGAATAAGAAATGCCTAAACAGACAATATCTTTAGAAATATCATATCATGAACAACCTTCTCTTGATGTCCTCCTCTTCCTTTTATAAGTTAGAAATCCTACCAAACCCTAAACCATCTCAATGATTTAGCTATGTTCACATGTGTAGCCTCCAACTAGAACTGTGTTGTGCATCTAGAAGGTTCATTGCATCTAGACAACGCTGATGATTTGGTCCTGGTTGACTTGGTCAACTGATCCATCCTCTTTCACACTTAAGTGTGCTTATGAAAATAGCTCAGATTTAGCCTTGTCTCATTGAGCATTGATTTTATTTAGGATCCCCTTTCACACCAAGAGGTTTTTTATGCTGATTTAAGTTAAGTATGGTTCTCCTCCCCATTTATTCATCTACTAGGTGAAAAAATCAAAAATCAATATTCCCATTAGCTACATGCTAATGTAGGAATATTAAGGTCCTCCCCTCCAAAATGTTGCTTGTGCTCAAGAAACTACAAGGATAGAACTGAAGAGTTGCCTCCCAAGGCATGGATACTGAAATGTATTGGGAAATATCTTTCCCAAGTGGACCCTCCATCCCCAAGCAATCATCCATACAAAATTATTCACCTCCCAACATGGCAACTCTAGAAAATTCTCCTCCACCTTGAGCTCCTGCAATGTAGGTGGGATGAAAATATGAACATGGTAGACATAGGAGCCTACCCCACGTTGTCCTCCTCTCCACTTATGATAAGTGTAGAGTGACTTATGATCTTGGGCTGCAATAATATTTCCCTCAAGTGGCAAAATGAAGACTATATCTCTAAAGATCTCCTCTCCAACGCTGTGAATCAAGCTGGCCCAAACCATTACATATGTGATGGATAGGACATCATCACCATATGGCATCTCATCAAACTCATGGCCCACCTCATGAAGAAGCAAGTGTTTGGTTGTGGTGGCCATATCTCCTCTCATGCTCCCATTATAACATGAAATGCAGAAAATGTGGGAATTCTCTTCCCAAAAGAACACACCCAACCAATGTGTTTCCTCTCCAATAATGTTCCCCACAAGGATAAGGACAATATCAGTGAATGAAATCATAATTATAATTTTAATGAGGGAAATACTAAAGGTTTCATATAGAGTTGAAATGTACCAACAGTTTCCCAAGTAGTCACAACACAGTTTTCCAAACTGCTGCTTCAGAAAATTACATGGCAAGTGGTTTCTTAATACATGGCTGATGATGTATGTTATTTCACCTACTAATGAATGTTAAACGGTCGTGTACATCAAATTAACATACATGAATTAATACAACACTTTCCCATGGCCATATAAGAGATGGATGTATCCATCATACATTTTGGCCCAATGTTGATCATGGAGCTCAATGAAAAGCTTGCCCTCTTATGGAGCAATGCACTGCATAGAAATGGTAAGAGTATGCAAATTACTAAATGCAAAAACAAGATCCTTACCATGTACTAAAATTAAGATGATGATAGGATCCATGAATAAACTCTCCATAATGGTATGACATACTCTTATGAAGAGAAATGAATCATGTGCTACATGAAGATCCTTCCTCATATACTTGGAAATCCAAACCAAGAAGAACATCTCATAGTAATAGATGTCTCCACCCATTACTCTATCTTTCTCACCTCCTCCTTGTCCATCAAGTGCATCAAGAGTGAAGTGATCCTAGGGACACTCCATCCGTAAGTCCATGCTCCAAGGTGGCAGCGTTGTTGGCCTATGAAAATAGGCTCCTGCCAATACATAGCTCCATTCTTTGACATGTTCATTGTCAAATATTTCTTCCATAATGTTGCTACATACAAGAAGCTCCTTCCAAAGTGGAAGTACTTCCAGATCATCCAAGGCTAAGGAGTAGCCCCTTTTCACCATGAAAGTGCAATCTCCTACTCCTGCAACATCATGCAAAGTGTGAGAGAAAATTTTCCCTTGCCCTCCCAAGAATATCCAATGCAACAAAATATTTTTTTGCCTTTGCATACCTCCATCATACAAATCATGTGGTGAAAACATGGTGATTGATATGAATAATTTCATATCAACACAATGTGTCCATACTCCTTGCTACCCAATGATGCAAGCATCCTACCACACATATTTCCCCCACATACCCTTAGAAAGAGGATGATGGCCAAATTCTTTCAGGAGTAGCCAACGCAACCAAGCCTCCTGCTACCTAGTATCATAGATTTGCAAGTAGTTTTCCAGCTTCTTGCTCATCATCCACATCCACTCAATCACTTGTGGATGTTGGAACTCATCTTTCAAATACTTGGTATCCTCCCATTGTAGGACACCAACCTTCTCAAATATTTGAAGAGCTTTCAACTTCATGGAATTTTGAAGTGCACCTCCCATGGGATCTCTTGATGAGACCTGCTCCTCATGCATGGCCTTCCAAACTAGTTGGGTCTTGGATCTGCTGCAAGTAGAAGTCTATCTTTGAGCTATGGCATGCTCATTGAGAAAGTTTCATCTAGAAAGGAGAAAATGTTTCTCATCTAAATATGTATACCCTTTGTTATTTCTTCCTCCATGGCTTCCTGAATGAAGCTGAAATTTGAATGCTCCCATGAGGAATGGGTCCTTCTTTCTTCACTGCTGCTCTTGGACAGTTCACTGAAACTCTGCTACTCTAGATTAGCAGTAAGTGATGATTCTGATTCATGCAACAGTATATTTCCACAATCCTCTAAAATATTTGCTGCAATAATAGAAAGTGGAAACTCAATCATACCTTGAGGGGCTTTGGGAACACCTTGTATGGCTGCAAGAGTTCCTTCCTCTACTATGTTGGCTTCCTCAACTGCTAATGTTGAAGGCTGCTCCTCCAAGGTTGTGAAAATTTTGATACAAGTCTCCTGAAGATGTGGTGAGGACTTCTCTTCCTATGATTTCTCTTTATCAAATCTCTTGGTCACCCTTTGAGTGAAATCTACAAAAGAAGACACTCTTGCATGTCTCACATGTTTGAACCACCAATGGCTTGCTTCACCCTTCAAGTGCAGCACTGCAATATCCACTGCTTCTCTCTCTACCACTGGATGTAGTAGGAATAATTCACTGAGTCTTCTTTCCCAAGCCTTTGTTGCAAATGTCCCATCAAAAGTGGACAATAGAAACCTATTGCCCTTGATTTCTCCCTTGCTGCAGGGTCTCCTCTCTTCCTTCAGTTGAATGAACTATGGGAAGGCTAGAGTCTCCTTGAAGGCTCTAGGTTGAGACTTGTACTCAACAAGGTATTCACTTAGAATCTGATGATCCAAGTTTCCTCCATGCTTATTGTCTTCTTCTTTATGAGAATAGGAAGTGCATGGTCCTTCCTCTTCTCCTTCTTCTCTC
Organism: Pinus albicaulis; assembly: GCA_034641835.2. Taxonomy (NCBI): domain Eukaryota; kingdom Viridiplantae; phylum Streptophyta; class Pinopsida; order Pinales; family Pinaceae; genus Pinus; species Pinus albicaulis. Next base: position 922,587,900 of record CM076574.1, on the reverse strand, counting down.
TGCTTAACCTCCTTGGAGAGGTATTTTCTAGGTCTGAAAAGTAATGAGAGTAATCTCATTCTCCCCATCATTCTGATATTTATCCTTCTGATAGCTGGAACTCACAGGATGAGATAAATATCATGCTTTGATACCACTATAATATCCCCAAATTGGGACTGCTAGAAAGGCATGCCTGAAAAATGCATTTTTCAGGAATGTATGCTATAGGATTGGAAACCAACCCTTGGATCCCTTAGATATAACAATATAAGACCTGAATCCAAGAGGGATTAAAAAAAAATCCTTCTAGGTGGGTTAAACAGGTCTCCCCACACCTAGTGTAGTTGGAAAATGCCCAAGGAAGGGACTGCAACAATACAAAATAAAACTGCCCAGGAAATAACGCAGTTCAGCCCAATATATGCAAGATATTAATATGAAGGCCCATTAATCACTTATACATAAGAAAAATAGGTTTATAATAATTCCCATACAATTTACAAGAGAAAAATAGAGAACTTGATGAAGAAACCCTCAAAAATGAGGTGTTGCAACAATGTATTAGGTTGTAAGAAGGCTTGACAACATTATATTAAGAGCTGCAGAAGTTGTACATTACATATCAGATCTAGAACACATCTTTGTACAAAAGGTTAGATCTATATCAGAACTGTACACTAGAAGAGTTCGTCTACACATTCCCCTTGGGGTTTTGAGCAAAACATGAGATAGAAAGAGTAGATCTGAGATCTAAAGTTGCAGATCTGCAGTAATATTAATAATTTCTAAAGCATGTAAAATAATAAGCAGATCATATCTGAATAGAACATGGATCATAAGAATAATCCATGGATCACCACAGTGACGGGAAGAACCCCAACACCAGATATATCTCCTCCAAAAGTATGCCAAACTCCCTGCAACTATGCACTTGCAAATAACACAGTTATGAGAGAGAAACTGCACTGTAGACTCTAGCACTGGTTTGGCCTGATGCCAAGATCTGATAATGCAGCTCCAAAGGTCTAATACTCTCTTATCAGGAGGATAGAAGGCTTTCCCACTGAAAAAAGGCACCAGAATGTCCTAGATCCGAGTAGATCTAGCCTCCACTTGTTGTAGTTTACAAGGACAACCAAACCCTCAACGGGATCTGCATTGTAGTTGGAAGATGTATTTTGGCCAAATGCCTAATAGTGGACAAGATCAGAAAGACTCATCCAAGAGCTACTTAATGGAAGAGGTGGGATTCCCGATCAGGAACACCCTTGTGCTAAAAAACACTATTCTCTGCTAAACAACCAAGAGAATAAGAAATGTCTAAACAGACAATATCTTTAGAAATACCATATCATGAACAACCTTCTCTTGATGTCCTCCTCTTCCTTTTATAAGTTAGAAATCCTACCAAAACCTAAACCATCTCAATGATTTAGCTCTGTTCACATGTGTAGCCTCCAACTAGAACTACGTTGTGCATCTAGGAGGTTCACTACATCTAGACAACACTGATGATTTGTTCCTAGTTGAATTGGTCAACTGATCCATCCTCTTTCATACTTAAGTGTGCTTATGAAAATAGCTCAGATTTAACCTTGTTCTTATTGAGCATTGATTTTATTTAGGATCCCCTTCCACACCAAGAGGGTTTTTATGTTGATTTGAGTTAAGTATGGGTCTCCTCTCCATTTATTCATCTACTAGGTGCAAAAACAAAAAATCAATATTCCCATTAGTTGCATTCTAATGTAGGAATATTACACTTTGACATCTGGCCCTATTCTTTATAAGGTCGTTGCTGCATGATTTTATTTGTTGAACTACGTTGGCATATTCAGGTGATCTGATGTTGTGCTGATATGGTTGATACGTTGATATGTTGACTTGACTGATGCATTGGCCTTCACCCTTCTTAGTAGTCACACAATTTTTCCCATTGCTGCTCATTTAGAAGCTTGATCATGATCAAATTTCGATATATCTCATATGTCTCTGTGAATTTCACAAAATTATGCCTCAACACAAAAATGTGTTTAATTTCATGATGTATGAATAAATCATTTTCCATGGCTTCTAGGAAAGCTCTTCCAATCATTGATCCTTTAAGCCCTACAAAATGGGTTGTATCCTTAGCAATATCTTTCATATTCATGACATAGTCTTGCTTGGTCATAAGTTTATCATTGATTACAAATAGTGAGGGTAACCCTCTTTTGGTCAGTGGCTCAATTTTTTTAAAGAAACTACTGACACCAATTTCTAAGTTGTGACCAAGTTTTTCTTATTGAGCACCTTCTTGACTTCTAGAATGGTTGTTGCTTTGTCTTCAACTCCAAGTGCCTCTAATTTGAACTTGTTCTTGGAATTTAAAAATTCAATAATGTTATTTTTTGTCTCAAGCATCCCTACAAGCTCCTTGGTTGCTTTAGTTATGGCCTCATTTACCTGTTCAATTAGCTCTTTTTGTTCAAATATGATTTGAATAGAAGGCCATATTTCATTCATGGAATCAATTATGCTTGTCCAAATGATCTCCTTTTCTTGGCCAATGGTCTAACCAATGGAAGCTTCGCTCTCTTCCTTTATCAATATTTCAATCTACTTTTGGGCTCTTTGTATTTCCATTTCATGTGCATTTTTAGACCTTGTCTTTAGATCCTTCAAGGTATTAATCAATGCTTCCACCTTTTTAATCTCCTCTGTTTGTATAGTCATATTCTCCATGGATTTGGCCAGTTTCTATCTGCCTCTTGATGTGCTTGTAGTTGCTGTGTAAATGTAGGGATGACTGCAAAAGGAACAACATCCAAATGAATAATTTCCATCTCTGCTGCTTTTCCTTTTTCCTTGACCAATTTCTCCATCTATGACTCCATTTTCTTTAGTTGTGCTGACTACTCCATTATCAACTTCATCATCTCTGCTTTTTGTGCTTCATTCTCCTCTATGTCATTTGTTAGAGGGTCTTTAGTCGCTGACATTTTAAGCTGCTTTCTCAAGGCTACTATGTATGCGTTTTTATTTTTCTAGATCTCTTCCACTGCCTCTACATTTTTGGGATCATACCCAATATTCACAAATTAATCCTCCAAGGATTTAATTCTATTATCCTTAACCATAGAAGAAATATTCTCCATATTGATTTGTGACTGAATATTAGCCAATGATACTTGCAATTTAGACAGCCTCATTGCAGTGCTTGTCAGTGTGGAGGAGATCATCTCTCCAGTTTGCTTGTGCATCCCCATTTGATCTATTGGATGGATGTCAATGACATTAAACTAAAAAGTTTTATTCTTGAAATCTACAAGTGATTTAGGCTGAGAAATATGGGCTTCTAAGAAATCCATTCTCATATTTTCTTTCTCTGAGTCAAAGGCTGATAAAAGCCTGATTTGTGAACTGCTGGTCTGCTTCCAGAACTAGTTGTATGTTTTGGTCTTAAATATCTCATTTTTCCTTTTAATTTCCCTGAAGGTGTCATAATTTTTTTCCTCCTTTTCCCCAGTAGCAACAGTAGATGTAGGTGTTTGTAGATTTTGCTGCTAAAATAGAATTGTGGTTGAAGATGTAGAAAATATAGTTTGGCCACCTGTTGGAGATGAAATAGGATAATCTCTGATAGTTATGAATGTTTTCCGCTCTATTTTCTTGTTTTGATCTATGTCCATATGGATTCTTGCTCTCTTTCTGTACTTCATTTTAAATTCTCTGCTAGAAGTATCGGTCTCAAAAGTAGACTAGTCATCTCTTAGCCTTTTCCATGTTTCCACTTTCTCTTTCTCTTTTCCCTTGTATTGCTTATCCTCTGTGTTTATTTTTTATTGTGGAGTAGGGGTATGTATGCTTGAGGATGGAATCACCTGCTCTTCATCCTCCTACAATTTTTTTTCTTCCCACTCTGTTTGGTTCATGAATTTCTCAATTTTAGGCCTGTGGGTGTGGATATATGGATTTGATTTATTTTCCAACCTTTTCTTGGAGATGATGCCTAATGGGTGATAAGACCAAGTGAAACTATGATTAAACATCATCCCTCAGCATTCTGTCAGCCTCCTCTCTTGCTTCTCTGCTATTGCAAATGAAAGGACCAATTTGGGATTTGATCCTAAACTAAGACTTATTTTTTGCAGATACAAAGTGTACCTCATTTGCATTTATCATTTTCTTGATGTACTCCAGGGCAAAGATCCTTATGGGGAGGAACTTTGGCAGCTTGTAAGGGGCCAACTCACATCCATATATTCTAATCTCTATGTAGTTCTGGTACAAGTACCAGTCTCCAGTTTTTACTTGGTTTGATAGTTGTGTGATCTTCCTAATCTCTTCATTAATCCTTGGTTCCATTGTACTGCTGAGGATGTTCATTGCTGGATGCACAAAGACTTCAACAAATATTTTGTAGGTGTAATTATTTTGTTCCTTCATTAGCATTTTTGTCCAAAAAATTATTGATTGAGGTTGGGAGTCTTCATTAACTTTCCTCATTGTAAACTGGAACCTGCTCACTTGAAAATATACAAACATGTAAACTAAAACTGAAGTGTATTTAAACACTTCCTCTGTGTGAAATTTGAAAAAATGGTTGTGGATGGAATCAACTAGAAATTGACTAAAATTAAACATAATGGAAGGCTTAGACTCTGATGAAAGTATGGACAGGAAGCCTATCATTGCTTCATCTATCCACTGATCTGAATGGTATCCAAGTAAGTAAGAAAGAGAATTGAATATGTGTTGGGTCCTATTAGGGAATGTAGAAGACGGATAAGGAGGATTCTTCTCGGGCAATGGAGTGTTTGTGGCCATGAATAATTGCAGTGTTTTGGCTCTGCTGGAAAAATCCAAGTTTTGGTATAATTCTCTGAGGGCCTCATAGGAAAAAGGAATGGTTTCTTCAATAATAGGAGCTTGCATCATTTTCATGATTGACTGGGCACTGATGGGAAAGAGGACTTCTCCTATGGGGGCTACAACAGATATCTGTTTTATATCATAGAAGACATGAAATTTTCTAACAAACTCAGGGAAATTGTGGGTTTTGGGGAATATATAATAGGGTAGTTTTGTCTCCCATAGCCCTATATCATCGACCTCGTCAATAAGCTTGTCCTCCAACCAACAGTAAACATCAAACGTATCAAATGTTGCATCATTTTCATGTATTTTAAATTCCATGTTAGCCAGGGCCACATGATCCAAGTCCACATGAGAATGAACTATTGGGTTAAATGGTTGTTACTCCTTCTTTGGAGGCATTACTGCTCACTGAGAAAGAAACTGACAGTGTTCTTTGCAGGTGCATAGAAGAATGGGATTAGAAGAAGAGGGGAACAAGAAAAGGAGTTATGCTGATCCAAATGGGAATTGGGAGAAAAAGGGAAAAAGAAGAGGGAATTATGCTTGTATTTTTAGACAGTTTAAGGTTTTCCGCGCCTTTTGTTTGATTTATAAAACTTAAACTTTGACCACCTGTTACAGAATAACACAGAAGCAATGTAAACTTTGAAACAAGTGAGGTAGATTGATTTTGTAGGGTGACAAGAATACCATTGAAATGGTGTGGGCCCATTGGATAATGGCTTAGTCAATTAAATTCCTAACAGACCTTTAGGCCAGAGCATAGGTGATTGGACAGAGGTGACAAGTGTGGTTGTCATGGTGCAATGGGTGTGGCTGGAATATAACGTTTAGTGGTGCGATTTAGCAATGGAGGAAAACCACTCTTCGTAGGGGGTCATGGCTGGTAAGCAGAATGGAGTGGGGGGTGCGAAAATATGTGTGCCTGACACGTAGCATATGGGAAAGTTTTGGAAACTATCTATTGCAACTCCCCCACCCATCGTTAAATTTCGTAGGATGAGGGGGGGTTGGAAATGATCATGGACTATTGGATGAAATGGAGGGAGCGGATATGAGGTGGAAGGCGATGGGAGGTTAAACGGTGATGTGACCGGTGAGTGGATGGTGGGGTTGGTGAATTAAGTGAAATATGATGGGCGTAGGTATAGTTTTAGGACTCAGGATACTAGCATATGACATAAAATATGTCAAATAAATCTAAAATAAACTAACCTTCGAAACTTTGGATTTCTTTTGTTTTTTTTTAATTTTTCCACTATTGCATGAAAATACAAGAAAACCTTTGAATAAAACTTTGGAATAACTTCCATGTATCTTCACATTTATTTTCCTTTCATCCCTACCTACCCTCTCATTAATCTAACCTTTTTTTTAATCATTTTTTACAGGGTGCATTTAGGCTTGCAGACCAAATCTCTTTTTTTTATAAAACTCTAACCTACTCTATCCCTTATTCCTTCCATTGACTCAGATTAAACTGTTGAGTCAATTTTGTTTTCTACCCAGCTATTGATCTGCCAAGATTAAACTGTTTGGAAAATCCTTACTTTCTAACCTAGCAAAAAAAAAATTAAAAATTTTCAATCATGCTTAAATTGTATGATTGAACAAACTAATTTGATCATCAGTGGAATTTTGATTTGCAACACTACCAATATGATTTTTTTTTGGGGTTTTATTTCTTTCTCTTTTCTCTTTTTGTTTTGTATCTTTTTATCAATATACCCTCTTTTCTTTTCTTTTTCATATTTTTTTTGGAAATAATTTTAATATTAAAAATCATACACAATATGAAATTTCAGCTTATGAAATACTTAATCACCTTGAGATCCTATAATTTATAGGACTCTAACAGTGGCTCCAGCTGGGGATGGCACTTTCTCCAAGTGAAGTGTCAAGAAAATAAGACTAGTAGCCTTGAGTGCTCCTTTTTCTGCAAAATATTCCTTTGATTTATTTTTCTATTTTATGACATCTCATCAAACTAGGCTTAGGGCCTTCTCCATGGACTTCAACCTTTGTTGGTGAATTGTTCAAATCATAAACTGTAAAACTGTGGTATTTACAATGATGAAAGACCAAACTGTATTCTTAGGAAAAGTAGTGCTTTAGCATCCTGCCATTGAGAGGACCTCTAGGTATATCAGTTTCATCCAACTCTTTAAGGAGATATGCAATTTTTCCTCTGAAAGCACCAATAATGTATGACTCTTGCCAAATATTCTCAAATTTCCCATGTTTAACTTTTTCTTCTCTTCTCGAATCCCATTTCAAAACTTTGTCTCATAGATTAAAATCATCAGACTTTGTTCTTTTATCAGATATATTCTTGATATTTTCTTGAATCACTCGAGTTCTGTTATAAACTTCCTCTCTAGGCTGTTGCAACTGAATAGTTTGATTGATTCTTCTATTTATATTATTTGGTTCAGCTTGAATTTCCTGAATAATGTTCATGACTAGAACTCCTAAAGAGGAAGGAAAAACTACATCCATTCCATAGACCAATTGGTATGGAGACATGCCAATTGATATTTTAGTAGGAAGTCTATCAGCCCAAAGTGCACTGTTCAGCTTGTTATTCCATGATTTTTTGTTGTCTTCCAAGAGATTTTTTATGATATTCACCAAACTTTCGTTTGAATATTCAGCCAATCCATTACCCTAAGGGTAATAGGTTGTTGAATGTCCAAAATTTATATGGTACCTATGACAAAAATCAACCATTTTCTTGGATTTGAAGGCTGTGGCATTATCAGTGATGAGTTTTCTAGGACAACCAAATCTAGAAAGGATATTGATTTCAAGGAATTTAATAATGACAGAATCAGTGGCATTTCTGGAAGGAGTGGGTTCTATCCATTTGGTAAAGTATTCTGTGGAAGTAAGAATCCATTTATGCTGGGAAAAGGAGGGAGGATGAATTTCACCAATAAAATCCAATCCCCATTGTTGGAAAGGGCTCTCAACAGAAATGGACTTTAAGGGCAAGGGAAAAAGTTATCTCTTTCCTTCAAAAATTTGGCATTTGTGACAAGAAGTTATCATCTTGTGGATGTCAGGAAAAAGGGTAGGCCAGTATAAACTAGCTCTAAGGATATTATTAACAGTGTTTTTCCAATAAATATGGCCACCACAACCACCTTCATGAAATTCCTACATAACTTTATCTACATCATCTTTTAGGAAATATTTGAGTAAATACCTCCAACATATTTCCACTATAAGAAATTTTCTAGAATGCAAAATTTGACATCTTTCAATTTTATAAATCTTTCTTTAGTTTTGGACAAACCAGGAGGAGCATTAAAATTAAATAAAACATATAAGATATCTGCATACTAGGGAGAATTTAAGAATGCTTCATCAACTTTTGGAGTCGTCTGTTCCTCTTGATCATCTAATGAATAGACCATGTCTATATCTAGTGCATGAAAATTTGATTCAACCATCAATTTTGCTAATCCTTTCGCTTTGATCAATTTGGTAGGTTTGGTTTCCACATCATATTCCAAAATAACATCAATCCATTTCCCTCTCTTTCCATTAGGACTATTTTGTGTTAAAATGTCTTTGACTACTGCATTGGGCACATAAGCAATAATATGTGAATGTATAATGTAAACTTTAAAATCCTTTAATGCTTTAACAGGAGAAAAAACCTGTTTTTTCATGATGTTGTATTTTAAAGATGCATCTCTAAAGGCTTTTCTAAAAAATTCTATTGGATGTTCATCTCCTTCACTATTTTTCTACAATTATACAACAGTAATTGTGTGTTCAGATGCAAAAGAAAAAACTAGGAAGCCTTTGGTAAAATCTGGGCTGATTAGGACTGGAGCTTTTGTTAATGATTGCTTGACTAGATCAAAATATTGTTTAGCTTCAATGTTCCACTTAATTTCTAAATATTTTTTAAGCATGTCGGTTATATTTCTTAAAAGTTCTGCAAGATTGGGTACAAATCTCCTTAAAAATTTCATTTTACCAATGAAAAATTGAAGTTCTTTGAGATTCCTAGGATGAAAATTTTTTAGTATACCTTCAATCTTGCTTTGATCAATTTAGATTCCATCTTGAGAAATAATGTGACCCGGAAGCTTTCCTTATTCAATACCAAACAATGTTTTCTTGGGATTTAAGGAAATTCCAAACCTTCTACATTTTTCAAAAACTCTTCTTAGATGTGCCAAGTTTTCTTCATCAGTTTTTGAATATACAGTAATTTCATCAAGATAGATCACAATTAAATGGCCAATTTCATTTTCAAAAGAAATGTTCATGGCTCTTTGAAAGGTAGCACCAACATTCATTAATCCAAATGGAATTTTCACATACATGAAAGTCCCCCAAGGAGTAGTAAAGGTTGTTTTGTCTCGATCATCAGGATGTACTAAAACTTGATTATAACCTGAAAATCCATCTAACAAATAAATCCTACTAGAGCCTACTACCATCTGCAATATATGATCCATTTTTGGTAAGAGGTAGTTGTCTTTAAGGGATCCTTTCTTCAGATTCGTAAAGCCAATGAAAAGTATGATTTCAATTGTTTTCTTTCTTGTAGGCACAATGTAGGATAACCATTTAGAATATCTGAGTGGAACTATGATTTTGGATTCATACATTTTCTTGATATCTTTCTCAACTAAGGGAATTACGACAGGATTTATCCTATGCAGTTTTTGTTTAAAAGGCTTTTGATCCTCCTTTATTGGAATTTTTTGTTGTATGATGTTAGTATAGTAAGCTTTTAGGTCCTCATAGCTTCGAGAAAATACATCTATGAATATACCTTTGTTTTGTAATTATAGGCAGTGATTTTGATAGTTTTATGATTTTGGGGTTGTGTTCAGTGCCTATGTTACACTCTTCAATGTTTGTCCCTATTGGTTTCATTTTGGGTTTCTTGGCCACGTCATTAAAGTCAAACAATTCTTCTAAAGGGACCAGCCCTATAGGCAAGATATTATCCTTGAGTTGAAGTACTTCGAATTCCTCTTTTTCTGGGTCTTTATGTATTTATGTTTTATGAACAGTTTTGTTTGCTGAAATATTTACGTCATAAACAATAGATTGTTTTACTACACTAATTTGTACATCAGTGTGAGTGTCTTCTTCACAATCTATGTCTATATTTTATCCTCAAATTCATCCTTTGACTGTAATAAAATCTCAATTTGTTTGTCACTACCAAATACTCACCAGTATCTCATGTTATCCGGTAGAGATGGATGATGTTTAACTTATACTGTGTATTATCTATTTGGGTGAGGCAACTGATATGTGCTTGCTGAAAAGGGTAAACCATTTTCTAGGACATTTTGATTTCTCCGGATAAATGCTAGATCATATTCTTCAAATTTTCTTAAGAAATCAAGAACAACATTTCTGTATGCTCTTAACCTAAGATTTTTTGTAAAATATTGTCATTTTATTTGTTTTATGACTAATTCATAATCATCATGGACAAAAATCCTCTTAGCTCCTAATATTTTTAGCAATTGTAATCACAAGAGTAGGGCTTCATATTCTGCTATATTTTTGGTGCACTGAAAATTGAGTTTGTAGGAGTGACCTTGGGCACAATTTTTCCTTGCATTATACACCCAAATACTTGCTCTTGAGCCTGCTTTGCCACATGAGCCATCAAAAATCATATTCCAAATAGGTTCATTTTCAGGGTCTTGTTGTTCAGTTTGTATTTGATTGTCATATTTTCCTTTAAAATCATTTTTTACATGGGTAACCTGTGAATCAATGTCTCCATAATTATAAAGAATGAAGGAGTCAAGATCAGTATGGACAGAGTATAGAGGATATTTGTGTGGTTTTTCTTGACTACTCATGATGTACTTCATTAAGGTTTCCCTATACAGTCTTCTTGGTTGACCAAACACTAGTATTGTGGCATAAGTCATGTCCATTTGAAGGGTCCCTTGTAACTTTGCTCCCCATGAACATGATAAAAGCATGCCATACTTAGGAGGGATGTCCACTACTACTATATCCATCACTAGACTTTTTTCAGGTATATGAGCTAAAGTGACACAAAGATATTTGATAAGACCTAGACATCTTACTTTGCTAGAATAAAATGAGTACAAATATTTGTATGGTCTAGTGATTTCAAGGTCGAGCTTCTCCATAACAGCCTTTGGCATAAGATTATGTGATGAACCTTAATCCAACATGGCATTATGGAGAATTTTTTCATGATCATTAAGACTGACATAAAAGGGAGGGACACCTCCTTCCAGGGGTTTACCATCAACTTCTGGCCCAAACAAAAGTTCAGGATGATCATCATTTAAATTAACAGTATCTGTAATTTCCCCTATGTTTAGTACCTTTAGGACTTGAGACCTATACACATTATTTTTTATCAATTCAGTGAGAGGGATAGATATTTTTAGTTTAGCAAGTTCGTTCTCAATGTTGAATGGTGTTTGAACTTTGAGCACATTTGGAAAATCATTTCTTTCAGTCAATTCTTTTTGGGTAAATTCAGTTTGTTGACTTGTACTAGGGATATCAATTTGGGTAGTTTTGGCAGGGATATAAACTATTCTCCTAGTAATGTTTTTTGTGTTCTTCTTTTCTAAATTATTTACACTTTTATTTGAATTTTCTGTTGTTTTGTTGACATCTGGTTTAGACACTTTTTTGGTATAATTTTTTGAATTCTTTTTGTTGGAATTATCAAACTTTTTCTTTCTTCTAAGGTTATACTGTCTGTGAACCTCCATGATAGAATTTTCAAATACTTATTTATAGTCATCGGATTCTTTAGATTCTAACTCTATCTGAGTTAAAGAAAATAATTCTTGTTATTCTTGAGTGAGAAAAACAGAGTCATATTCATTAATTCCCATTAAATTTATCTACTTTTCTTCTACTTCGTCAACTACTCCTTCATCCTCATCAGCATTATTCTCTTGGAATGGAGGCCTAATTTGCTGATCAGGACCTCTTTTCTCTCCCTATCTTGTTTGTGGAGGGTTTCTTCTAGGATTTTGATTTCTGTTTTGAGGAGCTGGTTGATTTTCTATGGGAATAGTTCTCTCATTTAGATTGATTATCTCCACCATTCTCTCCATATTCCTAACCAATGAGTCAATTTTGGTATCAGATGTGGAATTTTAAGGTTCTTCTCTTATAGTAACTCTTCTTTCAGTTCTCATTCTTGTTCTTTTTGCTAACAGGTTGGCTTCTACACTCACTGCATCTCTCTGCATTTCCTCTAATGTGGCTGAGTTTCTTTCCCTTAGCTGATAAGACATTTCTGGTTCCAAACCATATAGGATTTTAACCAAGGCTAAACCTTGTGGTGGTTTTCTATGAGCAGGTATTGCATTATATAAACTATTAAACCTGGTGCAATAATCCTGAACACTTTCAGCTGGGGCCCTTCTAATGTTTTCATATTCAGATAAAATTTGAAGTGGGTTATTTTTTACTTCCCACCTATTTAGGAATGTTTGATGAAATGCAGGGAGGTCATTGATATTGTTTGCAAGTAAAGCTTTGAACCATTTCCTAACTTCTCCATTAAGACTCTAAGCAAACATCCTTAACTTAACACTTTCTTCATCTACCTCTTGAAGGTCAAAATATTCATTCATTTTTTCAACATGTTGTTTGGCGGTTACAGGACTAGTTCCATCATATAATGTAATTTTAGATTGGTAATCCTGTGGCATAGCTTCCAAAGGTGCTAGCAACACCAATGGGGCATATCTGGCTACCATGATTGGTGGAGGTGTTGGAGGAAGGTGAATAGTGGATGAAGAAGGATGGATAATGGGAGAATATGTAAGTGTGGAGGTTTGAGTACTCTTATGAGGAAGGATAAAAGAAGTGGTGGGGATTGTGGAAGCAGTAGGACTAGCTTACATAAGTTGGGAAGTTTGAGAGGTAAAAGAATAAGCTGCTATATTCAATGCAGTTAATTATATAGATTGTTGAAGTTAAGCATCATCAACCTTTGAGGTAAACTATGTTACCAAATTATGGAGAGTAGAAAAATCTTGGAGAAGTTGAGGATCAAATTGAATTAGTGAATAATATTCTCTCACTGGACTTTGTTGCAAAATAGATGAATCAAATATTGTTTCATCTATCCAATTCTCAGATTTATTCCTGAATAAACCATGTTCAAAATGTAAATCAAATTGAATGTCTTGTAAGGTAACAAAGTTTTTAGGGAGGGAATTTGCTCTGTGAAGAAATCTACTACTTGTTTGGCTCTCGGTTCTAGGATTTCTTCTTAGTATTCTCTCAGGATTGTCCCCTATTGGAGGAGGATTTGGATCAGGATGGGATCTAGTAGAGATTCTTTTAGGAGCTAGAATTCAGATCAGAAGCACAGACAAAATGATTATTTTCAAAAACTGAAAGAAACCAATATTAGAAAATACTTCTATCATACAAAGTTTTTAACTGGGGTTTCTGAATTCAAATGAAAAGTCAAGTTTTTCAGTTAAGTCCCCAGTATGGTCACCACTATGTTATCGTTCTATAATTTTAAGATTGGCAAGAATAAGTATATAGGACAACACCAAAACCACTTTGGAGCCTAGGATGTAGCCCTCCTAGACTTGGAGAGGGATATCTCTTTAGATTTAGCTTTGCTTTATGAATATGATTTTAGGCTAGTTATAATGATAGTGAAGATTGCTTTTTGATTGATTGTTTGGTTGGAATAGTAGATCTATTTAGACTAATTCCATTGGGCTATGGAGTCATAACAGGCTAGGTTGTTGCATCAAATTTTCAAGAGCATTTACAAGTCAAGCTTACTACACTTACTGAATATTTAAAACATAATGAATTCGGAGATGAAAGAAAGAGTGAATTCAGTAATGGTTAAAAATAAATTAAGAATTTCTTAACTAGACTTCAAAAGAAAAACATTTATATTGTAAATACAACAAAAAATGATTTTCTCTAATGGAAAATCTTAATCTTCATATTTCTACTTTACAATAAGCTTTAAATGATACGTTGAAATAAATAACAATGGAAAACATTAAACATAGTAAAGAAAAGACATCACCAGATAAACATAGGTCAATAATCTTGTAAAACGTTTTTTATTATTGATGCTCCAGCTCCAGAAATACAATGCTCCAAAAAATTTTTTTTACAAACTAGGGTCCAACCCCTTATACTCAAAAGGAATGAAGTATTTAACTAAACTCTACAATGATTGTCGTATCTACATAGCCAATTTGTTATTAATTACAAAATAAGAAAAATTCGACTAGTGTGACCACGAATTGGACACGATGAAATAACTTTGACATCTGACCCTATTCTTCAGAAGGTCATTGTTTCTTGATTTGATCTGTTGTTGTGATAGCAGATTTGGGTGATCTGATGTTGTGTTGATCTGGCTGATACGTTGATATGCTGACTTGACTGATGCATTGGCCTTCACCCTTCTTGGTAGTCACACAATTTTTCCCATTGCTGCTCATTTGGAATCTTGATCCTGATCATATTTCGATATATCTCATCTATCTCTGTGAAATTCACAAAATTAGGCCTCAACAAAAAATTGTGTTTAATTTCATGCTGTATGAATAAATCATTTTCCATGGCTTCTAGGAAATCTCTTCCAGTCATTGATCCTTTAAGCCCTACAAACTTGGTTGTATCCTTAGAAATATCTTTCATCTTCTTGACATAGTCTTGCCTAGTCATAAGCTTATCATTGATTAAAAATAGTGAGGGTACCCCTGTTTTGGTCAATGGCTCGATTCTGTTAAAGAATCTACTGACACCAATTTCTAATTTGTGGAACTTTTCCTCTAACTTTGTGACCAAGATTTTCTTATTGAGCACCTTCTTGACTTCTATAATGGTTGTTGCTTTGTCTTCAACTCCAAGTGCCTCTAATTCGAACTTGTTCTTCGAATTTAAAAATCTTATAATGTTATTTTTTGTCTCATGCATCCCTGCAAGCTCCTTGTTTGCTTTAGCTATGGCCTCATTTACCTCTTTAATTAGCTCTTTCTATTCAAATATGATTTGAATAGAAGGCCATATTTCATTCATGGAATCAATTATGCTTGTCCAAATGATCTCATTTTCCTGGCCAATGGTCTGACCAATGGAAGCTTCGCTCTCTTCCATTATCAATCTTTCAATCTACTTTTAGGCTCTTTGTATTTCCATTACATGTACATTGTCACACCTTGTCTTCAGATCCTTCAAGGTATTGATCTATGCTTCCAACCTTTTAATCTCCTCTGTTTGTATAGTCATATTATACATGGCTTTGGCCAATTGTTCTGTGCCTCCTGATGTGCTTGTAGTTGTTGGTGTAGTTGTAGGGGTGAGTGTAATAGGAACAACATCCAAAGGAATAATGACCATCTATGATGCTTTTCCCTTTTCTTTGATCGATTTCTCCATCTCTGTCTCCATTTGCTTCAACTGTGTTGACTACTCCATTATCAACTTCATCATCTCTTCTTTTTGTGCTTCATTCTCATCTATGTCCTTTGTTAGATGTTCTTCAGTAGCTGAAATTTTAAGCTGCTTTCTCAAGGCTGCTATGTCTACATTTTTCTTTTTCAAGATCTCTTCCACAAACTCTACATTTGTGGGATCATACCCAATATTCACAACTAAATCCTCCAAGGATTTAATTCTAGTATCCTTTGCCAGAGAATAAATCTTCTCCATCTTTAGTTGTGACTGAATATTAGCCAATGATACCTGCAATTTAGACAGGCTCATTGCAGTGCTTTTCAGTGTGGAGGAGATCATCTCTCCAGTATTCTTGTGCATCTCCATCTGATCTATTGGATGGATGTCTCTGACATTAAACTCAAAAGTTGTATGCATGAAATCCGCAGGTGATTTAGGCTAAAAAAATTGGGCTTCTAAGAAATCCATTCTCATCTTTCCTCTCTCTAAGTCAAAGGCTGATAAAATCCTGCTTTGTGAACTGTTGGTCTGCTTCCAAAACTAGTTGTAGGTGTTGGTCTTTAATATCTCATTTTTCCTTTTAATTTCCCTGAAGGTTTCATAAAGGTTTTCCTCCTTTTCCCTAGTAGCAGTAGTAGATGTAGTTTTTTGTAGATTTTGTTGCTAAAATGGAATTGTGGCTGAAGATGTAAAAAATATAGTTTGGCCACCTGTTGGAGATGAACTGTGAGAAACTCTGATAGTTATGATTGTTTTCTGCTATGTTTCCTTGTTTTGGTCTATGTCCATATGGATTCTTGCTCTCTTTCAGTACTTCATTTTTAATTCTCTACTAGAAGTATCGGTCTCCAAATTAGACTGGTCATCTCTTGGACTTTTCCATGTTGCCTCTTTCTCTTGCTCTTTTCCCTTGTTTTGCTTATCTTCTATGTTCTATTTTTATTGTGGAGTAGGGGTATGTATGCTTGAGGTTGAAATCACCTTCTCTTCACCCTCCTGCAATATGTTTGCTGCCCTCTCTGTTTGGTTCATGAATTTCTCAATTTCGGGCCTGTGGGTGTGGATATATGGAGTTGATTTATTTTCCACCCTTTTCTTGGAGATGATGCCAAATGGGTCATAATACCAAGTGAAACTATGATAAAACTTCATCTCCCTAAGAATTTTGTCAGCCTCCTCTCTTGATGCTCTGCTACTGCAAATGAAAGGACTAATTTGGGATTTGATCATAAACTGAGACTTCTTTTTCGCAGATACAAAGTGTACCTCATCTGCATTTTTCATCTGCCTTATGTACTCTAGGGAAAATATCCTCATGGGGAGGAATTTTGGCAGCTTGTAATGGGCCAACTCACATCCATATATTCTAAACTCTATGTAGTTATGGTACAAGTACCAATCTCCGATTCTTACTTGGTCTGATAGTTGCATGATCTTCCTAATGTCTTCATTAATCCTTGGTTACATTGTATTGATGAGGATTCTCATTGTTGGATGCAAAAAAGCTTCAACAAATATTTTTTAGGTGTAATCCTTATGTTTCTTCATTAGCATTGTTGTCGAAAAAATGATTGATTGAGTTTGGGAGTCTTCATTAACTTTCCTCATTGTAAAGTAGAACCTGCTTTCCTGAAAATATACAAACATGTAAACTAAAACTGAAGTGTATTTAAACACTTCCTCTGTGTGAAATTTGAAAAATCAGTCGTGGATGGCATCATCTAGAAATTGACTGAAATTAAACATAATGGAAGGCTTAGACTCTGATGAAAGTATGGATAGGAAGCCTATAATTGCTTCATCTATCCACTAATCTGAATGATATCCTAGCAAGTAAGAAAGAGAAGTGACTATGTGTTGGGTCCTATCAGGGAATGTAGAATATGGATAAGGAGGATTCTTCTCAGGAAATGGAGTGTCTGCGGCCATGAATAATTGCAGTGTTTTGGTTCTGCTGGAAAAATCCAAGTTTTGGTATAATTCTCTGAGGGCCTCATAAGAAAAAGGAATGGTTTCTTCAACAATAGGAGCTTGCATCATTTGCATGATTGACTGGGCACTGATGGGAAAGAGGACTTCTCCTATGGGGGCTACAATAGATCTCTGGTTTATATCATAGCAGGCATGATAGTTTATAACAAACTCGGGGCAATTATGGGTTTTGGGGAATATATAATAGGGTATTTTTGTCTCCCACAGCCCTATATAATCAACCTCATCAATAAGCTTGTCCTCCAACTAACACTAAACATCAAACAGATCAAATTCTTCATCAGTTTCATGTATTTTAAAGTCCCTATCAGCCAGAGCCACATGATCCAGGTCCACATGAGGATGAACCATTGGGTTAAATGGCTGTTGCTCCTTCTTTGGAGAATTACCTCTCACTGAGAAAGAAACTGATAGTGTTATTTGTAGGTGCTCAGAAGAATTGGATTAGAAGAAGAGGGGGGGAATAAAGGGAGTTATGCTTATCTTAATGGGAATTAGGAGAAAAATGGGAAAATAAGAGGGATTTTTGCTTGAATTTGCAGAAAGTTGATCGTTTTCCACGCCTTTCTTTGATCTGTAAAACTTAAAATTTTACCACATATTACAGAAGAACATTGAAGCAATGTAAACTTTGAAACAGGTGAGGGAGATTGATTTTGTAGGGTGACAGGAATACCATTGACATGGCGCGGGCCCGTTGGATAACAGCTTAGTCAATTAAATGCCTAATGGACCTTTAGGCAAGAGCGTAGGTGAATGGATGAAGGTGACAGGAGTGGTCATCATGGTGCAATGGGTGTGGCAGGGATATAACAATCAGTGGCATAGTTTAACAATGGAGGATAACCATTTTTCGTAGGGGGTCGTGGCCGGTAAGAGGAATGGAGTGGGGCGGGTGTGAAAATATGTGCGTCTGACACGTAGCATATGGGACGGTTTGGGAAACCACCCATTTTGGACTCCCCCCCCCCCCCAATCATTAATTTTTAGAGAATGAGGGGGGGGGGGGGGCTAGAAATGATCGTGGAGTTTTGCATGAAATGGAGGGAGCGGAGATGAGGTGGAAGGCGATGGGAGATTACACGGTGATGTGACGTGTGAGTGGATGGTGGTGTTGGTGAATTAAGAGAAATATGATAGGTGGAGGTATAGTTTCGAGACTTAGGATATTAGTATATGACATAAAATATGTCAAATAAATCCAAAATAAACTAAACTCTAAAACTTTTGATTTCTTTTGTTTTTTTGTTTCCACTATTGGATGAAAATACAAGAAACCCTTTGAATAACACTTTGGAATAACTTCCATGTATCTTCACATTTATTTTCCTTTCATTCCTACTTACCCTCTCATTAATCTAACATTTTTTTATCATTTTTTATAGAGTGCATTTAGGCTTGCAGACCCAAATTTCTTTTTTTATATAAAACTCTAACCTACTCTATCCCTTATTCCTTCCATTGACTCAGATTAAACTGTTGAGTCAATTTGATTTTCTACCTAGCTATTGATGCTCCAAGATTAAACCGTTTGGAAAAGCCTTATTTTCTAACCTATCAACAAAAATTTAAAATTTTTCAATCATTCTTAGATTGTATGATTGAATAAACTAATCTAATCAGCAATGGCATTTTGAATTACAACACTTTCAGTATGATTATTTTTGGGGTTTTATTTCTTTTTATTTTCTCTTTTTGTTTTGTATGTTTTTTTCAATATACCTTCTTTTCTTTTCTTTTTCATATTTTTTTTGGAAATCATTTAAATATTGAAAATCATACACAATATTAAATTGCAGCTAATGAAATACTCAATCACCTTGAGATCCTATAATTTATATGACCCTAACATAATCAACAATAAGTTGATGAGAATCTTTAGACCATACTTCTAAGACCTAAGGAATACAAGGACAATTGAAAAGGAATTTTTCACCCTTACAAATTTTTCAAGGGTTTTTGGGCTAGCGGTGAATTTTGGATGTTACCTCAACATTATCAACTCTCACAACCATGATTGGTTGATTTAATCCTTTCTTATCTTGCTTCTTATTCTTATTCCTTTTATTCTTCTTCTTAGCCTCCTGGTTGCTAGCATTAAGACTTTCACCAGGAGAAGGAGAATAAAGGGTAGAATACATGATGGGAAAAGAAGGTAAAGGATAAACATGAGGTAAAATATATGGTTGAGGTGAAGAAACTTGGGTATTTGAAGCCAACTAAGTTGAAAACAACCATAATGGTAAACTTATCATGAATATAGGAAGAGACATTGTAGCCATGTAAGGAGTACCAAAATTTCCAAAATAAGAAAAATGACTATGATCCTCGTTAAGAGGGGTTCCTTGGTTGGTAAATTCTGGAACTATTGCAATCAGATTCAACCCTAGTTCTAATAAAAGTGAATTTTAGTTAATAATTTTAACAATTTATGATATTTAAATTTACAATTGGTATCAACGAAAATAAACAAAAGCAATAAAAACAAGATACTAGGTATAAAAGGTTACAAGACTACTTTGAATTGCAATATATTGTTAATTGTGTGCAATAAATATCCCCATATGTTGTGTTCATTGTATCACAAACAACAAAGTGACTGACTCAGTTACCTATGATGGGTTTGCAACCTAGAAGGGGTCTTTTGATATACCCGAGAGTACGTGGAAGCTTAGTCCGTGTTAGTATTGTCTAATGCGTCATGTACGACGGGAAGCATTCTAACATACTCATCATACATGGAATACTGACCACCTACAGAATGTGATGCAAACAATTAATGACAAATCCTATGTTCATAAACATCAAAACACGTCTTCTAACCTAGACCCACTAAATTTGATGTGATTAAATAATGCCTTGGTAAATTTGAATTGATTTTATCGTTTCACTTTTCATTAAATTAGTCAAATGTATATGGTAACCAACTAGTATAGTAACTCAATTTGAAATGTAGCTAACATTAAATTTAACCTTTTCACTTCGATTAATCCTATCTACGAAAAAAGAGAATCACATATAGGATTCATCAAATCTAAAAGGTTACATTTCATGTTAGCTGCATTTGAAATTGAGTTATTATACGAGTTGGTTACCATACACATTTGACTACTTTAATGAAAAGTGAAACAATAAAATCAATTAAAATTTACCAAGGCATTAATTAATCACATCATATTTAGTGGATCTAGGTTAGAAGACGTTTTCTAGTGTCTATAAATGTAGTATTTGTCATTAATTGTCTGCGTTAATCATTCATTGATTCTTGCATTGTTGAAAAGTGAATCCCATATGGATATATCGCAGATGGATATATGTTGGTATCAATTTCATTTTCATGATACTTGTTTGTAAATTTTAAAAATATAAAGCCATCTATATTTCCTAATTAAAAATAAAAAATTGTTTTCAAGTAAAAACCTAATGAGAAATAACATTTGTTGTTTATCTCAATGTAACATTATAATAAAAATACAAATTTGAAAGTGAAAAATAATTTATAACTATATAATGGACCATTTAAATTATATATCCAAAAATCTAATATGTCAAATCTTTTAATAGGCTTCATCACATCAAATATGATGGATGAATACCATGGACTTGAAAACTATCCATGTTTCACCTTTAAATAGGCTTCATCATCTCAAATACCATGGATGGATCCCATGTGCTTGAAAAGTATATATGGAGAAAATATGTCTACTTTTCTTGAAAATACATGAATACGATTCCAAATTTCTCTTTTCTACTTGAAACTCAAAATATTATTTGAAAAAAACAGCTTTTGGCTATATTTTTCCCCTAAAAAATACTCAAATCCAATCCAAGAGTTAATTTCTAACTTGATCTTACCTCTGCTACCTACTTTCCAATAATTCTACCTAGTTTCTAACTAGGGAAAAAGCTAGAACCAAGGCTTTCAAGATATTCTAGGCATGTGAAAAAGGGTTGATATGAAATCTTATCCATCAGAAAGAGGATTGAGGTATTTTTGTGAGATAGCATGGTTATAATAAATCATCCTAAGTTATGAGGATTGAGGTGTTTTTGTGAGATAACTTAGTTCTATAAACCATCCTGTGTTATGAGCCTCCAAAGGTTTGTCAACAAAAGCATTACCAAATTGATGGATATTTGTTGGGAAACCAGCTCCAAAAAGAGAATAAAAGAGATATCAACGCCTTAGAAATAAGCCACTTCGAGGGGGAAACCTCCAATACATTACATGAATGAACAATTCTTGGATGATACAATTTACAAAACTTCCTTTCTATATATAGGAGTCCATGGGGCCATAATGTAATCCTAGTGGGCCACAATGTAATCCTAGCCGACCTAACAATAATAATTTAAGGGCACAATAATAACAAAATGGAGGTTACAAGGGTACAATAATAACAATAAGGGGGTTACACTAACAACAATAAGGGACTATACTAGTAATATAGGGACCTAACATGCCCCTCCTTCAAAAAAGTGTTGTCCTCAATGCTTGAGTAGCTATGGGTGCTTCCGTATAAATTATCATCCTCCCATGTGGAATCTTCAGTGGGTAAATTCTTCCACTTGATGAGATACTCTGAAATTGATCGATTTTGTAGCTGTCGAGTTCTTGTTTCCGTGACCGCTTCAAGTTCCACTATGATTTTTTCCTTCCTCATCAAGTTCTGGCAATATTGTTTGAACTGGAAGATTTTCACCTATAACCTTCTTTAAGCATGAAACATGGAAAACTGGATGCACTCACGAAGAAGCAGGAAGCTCCAATTTGTATGCCATAGTACCAATCTTTTTCAACACCTTGTAAGGACCATAGTACTTTGGTGATAATTTATTATCCTTCTTAGCTTGCTTGAGGGACATTTGTTTATATGGTTGTAGCCGTAAAAATACCCAATCTCCTACATCAAAACTTCTCTCGCCGCGATGTTGATCTGCCTGTTGTTTCATTCGATTTTGTGCCAAATTCAGGTTATCCTTTAAGAGTTGGAGAACTTCTTGCTGATGCTCGATGTGATCTTCCACCGCTTGAACCTTCGAATTTTCCCTTAAAGATGATGTGATGAATGGTGGATGATATCCATAAAGTGCCATAAATGGGGTCATTTTTGCTGCAGTATGGAAGGAAGTGTTATACCACCATTCAAAAAGAGGTAACCACTTGACCCATTGTGTTTGTTTATCAGATACAAAACAACGAAGATATCCTTCCAAACATTTATTTACGATCTCAGTTTGACCATCAGATTGAGGATGATAAGATGAGCTATGAGCTAATTGAGTACCCAAACAAGAAAATAACTCCGTCCAAAAATTTCCAGTAAAAATGGGATCTCTGTCGCTCACAATAACCCTTGGGCTTCCATGTAGCTTTTGAATTCTATCCATAAATGTAGTAGCAATTGTACTTGCTTTAAATGGATGAGATAATGCACAAAAGTGTGCATACTTGGTAATTCTATCAACTACCACCATGATGACACTCTTTCCTTCAGACTTAGGTAAACCCGTGATAAAATCCATTGAAATCTCCTCCCAACGTTGACTTGGAATGGATAAAGGTTGTAGAAGTCCCGGGGTCTTAATTGTCTCAACTTTATTCTGCTGGCAAACCAAAAATTCCATCACAAACTTTTGAATATCAGATTTAAGGCCATCCCAAAAAAATTCTTTCTTCACCCTGTGGTAAGTTTTTAAAAATCCCGAGTGTCCTCCTAAAGGAGAAGTGTGCAATTCCAGAAGAATCTTTTGTTTTAGTTGGGAATTTTTACAAAGATATAAGCGATCTTTGTACCATAAGGAATCATTTTTCCAACTAAATGTATCAGATGTACTAGGATCTTGCTGCAACTTTTGAATAAGTGTCCATACATCTTTGTCCTTCTTCCATTCATCTCTTGCTTCGGTTATCCAATCTGGTTGGATAATAGAAATGGCACAAAGCAATGCTTCCACCTCTTCATTCTTTCTTGAGAGTGCATCTGCAACAACATTAAGCTTTCCCTTTTTTGTAGATTATTTCAAAGTCATAACCCAACATCTTTGTGACCCATTTTTGCTGCTCTTCTGAAGATAGTCATTGTTCCAAAAAGTGTTTAAGACTATCATGATCATTTTTTACCTTGAAGTGTCTTCCCATTAGGTAAGTTTGCCATTTCTTTAGTGCATGCAGTATTGCTAAAATTTCCTTCTCATAAATAGGTTTCTGTAAATACTTTCCTTTGATTGGACGACTTTCAAAAGCAATGGGTCTTCCTTCCTGCATTAAAACTGCACCAATTCCATTTCCTGAGGCATCACATTCCACAATAAAGGTTTTTGTGAAGTTTGGCGTAGCTAAGACAGGCGCTAGGCACATTGCCTCTTTAAGATGTTCAAAAGCCTTAATTACTTCAGGAGTCCATGAAAATGCATCTTTCTTCAATAATTTTGTTAGAGGTGCTGCTATTCTCCCATAATTCTTAACAAACTTGTGATAATACCCTGTTAACCCAAGAAATCCTCGCAACTGCTTTATGGTTGTGGGAACTTTCCATTCCTTAATGGCTTTAATTTTGTTAGGGTCTACTTTAACACCCTCGTGAGATACAATATGATCCAGATATTCCACTTCTTGTAATCCAAAGAAACATTTGGATGTTTTTGCATATAATTGTTTCTCTTGCAATACTTTGAGCACCCTGTCAACATGTTCAACATGATCCTTCCAAGACCTGCTGTAGATTAGTATATCATCAAAAAATACTAGTACAAATTTTCTAAGGAAGGGTTTGAAAATGGAATTCATCAATCCTTGAAATGTAGAAGTTGCATTGGTAAGGCCAAAAGGCATGACAAAAAATTCATAATGACCCTCATGAGTTTGAAATGTTGTTTTTGGAATATCTTCAGTCTTCATTCTAATTTGATGACATCCTGAACGAAGATACAACTTGGTAAAATAAATTGCTCCATGTAGTTCATCCAATAATTCATCAATCACAGGAATGGGAAATTTATCTTTAATGGTGAGATTATTGAGCTCCCTATAATCCGGACACATTCGCCATGATCCATCCTTCTTGTGTACCAATACTACAGGAGCAGAGAAAGAACTTTGACTAGGTTGAATTATACCCGCCTCTAACATTTCTACAATCATACGTTCAATTTCGCTCTACTGGAAGTAAGGATATCTATAAGGCCCGATGTTTGGAGAAACACTTCCTGGAATCAAATGAATAGCATGATCATGATCACGATAGGTGGGAGTCCTTTGGGAGTTTCAAACACCTTGGAATGATTGTCCAAGACTTGTTGGAGATATGCATAAATAGATGATTTTGATGTTGGAACTTCTAGTGAGCATAATTGTGCAATTACGCCTCGCTGTTCTTTCTTTAGAAGCTTTGTCATGACATTAGAGCTTATTATCCTTCCTGGCTTCCCCGCAATACCTCGTAATTCAACTTCCTTTCCTTCTGAAAAAAAATTCAAGAAAAGTTCTTGAAAATTAAAAGCTACCGTCCCCAAAGATTGTAACCATTGTACTCCTAGTACAACATCAGCACCCCCCATAGGAATGGAAAGCATTGGACTAGTCAATACATATTCCCCCATGGTTAGCTTGATATTATGGCATTTTCCAGAGCAATTTATAGTTCCTCCATTTGCAACCATCACTTGACATTCTGGTGCTGGTATAGGAAACAATTTAATTCCTTGGCTACCTTACAATGAATAAAATTATGGGTGCTACCTGAATCAATCAACACTATTACCTTTTTTTTCTTGATATGTCCTTCTATCTTGAGAGTTTGAGGAGTGGTAATTCCTGCCAGTGCATTACACGATATGGTCGGATTCATTTCTTCCTCTTCTAGGGCTGGTTCCCGGTGTATATCCTCTTCTTGTTCATTTTCTTCTTCCTCTTCACAATCTATGTAAAATAATTTCTTCTCAGCACACTTATGACCTTTAGTGTATTTGCTATCACAACTGTAGCAAAGCCCTTTTGCTCTTTTTTCTTCCAATTGTTGTGGTGTCAACCTTGTAGGTTGTGGAAATCTAGGCGTAGCAAAACTTCCTTCTTTATAGAAGTGAGTGGTAGGCTTCCTTGTCGCCATAATTTTACATTCAATTTTTCTTGCCAACCTGAATGCCTTCTCCAATGAATCAAGTTCCAAAACACGAACTTCATGTTGGATGTTATCCTTTAAAGTACCTATGAAGAGATCAATCCTGTGTTCCTCTGGAATATCAGTTACCCTTATATTCAATTTTTGAAGTCCTCAATGTGCTCCCCCACTAAACCCTTTTGTTTGAGATTTATCAATTGGCTAAAGAAGGTGTTGCTCTTTGTATCCTCATAATGTGCTATCATTTTCTCCGTAAAAATTGACCAAGTGACAATTTTTTTACGGGAGCAAAGCCATCGATACCATACAATGTATTTTGTTCTAAATGTAAAGTTGCAATGCGTACCTTTTGTGTGTTTTGCACATTATGGAGATCAAAATATTGCTCCATCTGTAGTATCCATGTTACAGAATCCTTTCCATCAAACTTCCTCATATCCATTTTTGGAATATGGTGGTTCTTCCCGCCAACATTAGAGTTTATGAAATCACGATTAACATTTATTTTTTTCTCATCATGAGGTTCTTCTACTATCTTTTCACCATTAGGAAACATTTCTTGTATCAACTTTGTCAAACCTTCCATGTTTTCTTTTAGAACATTCTTCATGTTTTCCATTTTCTCATTGATCTTAGCTTCCATGTCATCCATCTTAGATTCCATGCCAGCCTCCATGCCATCAATCTTAGATTCCATGCCAGCCTCCATGCCATCAATCTTAGATTCCATGCCATCTACGCCTTTCTTCAAACCATCCATATTAGTTTCCATGCCTTTCTTCAAAACTTCCATGTCATTTTTTGTTGCTCTTTGCGAGAGCGAAATTTGTTGCACTTGCTCTTGTAATTTTGATATGTCATGTTGCCATTCTTCGTCTTCATGAGTCATAATAGAGCTTTCCAAAGGCTTAATGGGTGTTGAATTCTTTTTAGGGGCCATTTTATAATCCAATACTGATATATATTCTACAATATGCCCTTGCAATCAATTCAACTTGATTCTTCAAACAAGACTTATGCAATTCGGAAAAAAATACACACTTTTTACTTGCTTTTGAGGAAATCGATATTGAAATTGTATTATATATGTGATTGTGGCTCTTAAATATCTAAAATTCAGCACTGAAGTAGCCCTCTGAATTCTATTTTGAATTCCACAGGTCTGACTTGATTTGGATTCTCCAAGACAAAGTTATGTCCAATCTCCCACAATGACCAAATTATGGACTGGTTCAGTATAGCGAAATTGTACGAATTTTCACATGTCACTGTTTCATCCTTCACCTCTGAAATTGATATCCAAGAAACTACAGTCTGTGTACTTGCGAAAATATTTTACGGAACTCCAATCTGATGCTCAGAGAGAGAGTTATTGAAATTTTCCCGCGATCACCTTTTTGAGATGAAATATTGGAGCCTGAAAAAGCACTACCTTTCACAGATCATATCTCCAAAAATATTGCGAACCAAGCTCTGAAATGTTTTGACGATTTTCCTTAGGATTTCAGCTTCGCACCATAAACATTTCAGATTCTAAACCTCAGTAGAAAAAAATTTATAGCGCAAATTCCACGATGACCTGTTTAGGAGCCTGAAAAAAGACCTAACTTCCACAGATCATATCTCCGAAAATATTGCGAACCAAGCTCTAAAATTTTTAGAAAATCTTCCTCAGGATTTCAGCTTCTGAAACTTCATAGAAAAAAAGTTATAGTGAAAATTCCACGATGACCTGTTTGGAGCAGCGAAACCCTAGAATCCAAAGCTCTAATACCAAATGTTGGGAAACCAGCTCCAAAAAGAGAAAAAGAGATATCAACGCCTTAGAAATAAGCCACTTCGAGGGGGAAACCTCCAATACATTACATGAATGAAAAATTCTTGGATGATACAATTTACAAAACCTCCTTTCTATATATAGGAGTCCATGGGGCCATAATGTAATCCTAGTGGGCCACAATGTAATTCTAGCCGACCTAACAATAATAATTTAAGGGCACAATAATAACAAAATGGGGGCTACAAGGGTACAATAATAACAATAAGGGGTTTACACTAACAATAATAAGGGACTATACTAGTGATATGGGGACCTAACAATATTTTGAGGTCCAACCACTAGTTTATTTTGGGTTTGATATCATTTTCCATTTCACTAAGGGAATTACATCCCATGGAAACGAGAGTTTACCAAATTTTTGGATATACTTGAGGCCCCAACCACTAGTTGATTTTGGTTTTTCTATCCTTTTCCATTTCACTAAATGAATTCAATCCTCTTGGTAGATAAAATTTTACCAAATTGATGGATAATCTTGAGGCACCAACCCTTGTTGTTTTTGGTTTTGTTATCCTTTTTTATTTCATTAAGGGAATTCCATCGTTTATTGTATTCCATTCCACAAAAAACTAAAGCATCTCTTCCCATTTTTTCCAACATATATACAATAATGTAGGCCATAGAATGAAAATACACAAGAATTCCTTCCAAGATTTCTTTGATTAGAGTTAACCTTCCACCTCTAGACAACTTCCTGTTGCACCAAGATGTTGGCCGTTTTAAAATTTTTGTATAACCAAATATAATTCATGATATTGCCATCCTTAGGTGTTAAGATAAACTCCAAGTATTTAATACCACTTTTTAAAGAAATTTTTTGTTAATTTAATATGCTTATATACAATCTTTTTTAATTTTCTAACCTCTATTACACACATGTTTACAAATAATACAAGATCATCTAGAAGAAAACAGTGAGTTACTAAGATGTTCATCACCAAATTTATTCCCTTGATGTATCCTCTCCTATTATAGGTATAAAAAACTGTGTTGAATCCATTTACCATAATTAAAAACAATAGGATAGATAGGATACATCCCTACCTAAGCCCTGTAGAAGTTTTGAAGAAACTAGATGCATACCCATTAATTAAAACATCAATGAAAACTAAGGGAGGAAAACCCATGATCCAATTTACCGTAGTAAGGTTCATCCTTATGTGTATTAGGTTTAGCCTTACATATAACCAATTAACTCTATCATAGGCCTTAGGCAACTATAACTTTACCACCATGGCTAAGAGTTCCTTCAGCTTGATAGAATATAGTCCTTTTTTAGATGCTCTTGTAGTATGATGGATTCACCTTCCACTCAAGAAACCAAATAGTTCACTGGAAATAGTTTTATAGAAAACCATATTCATCATTCCAAAAAGTATGTTTTAAATGATTTTTGATAAGGATATGGGCCCAATTTTCTCAAACAAGGAAGAAGAATCCTTCCTAGAAAGCACGACAATGAATTTTGAATTTAAGAAATCAAATATTTGATCAGTCCTTCTTGACACTTCCACTATTTTGAGTGGATATTCTTCAAGGAGACCATAAAAACCAATAAATTTGAATTTTCCAACCATAAATCCTTATACTCTCATCTCTTTGTAAACATTTCACAAATTCCTTTAATTATTATTTTGTTATCCCAACCATTAGATCTTCATTGATGTTCTCATCTATAAGTCTTGGAAATAAGGAGGTGGTCTTTATGATCTAAACAATATTATCTCTTTAACGTCCCTAGTAGGAACCCTTGAAAACAAGGGAAATTTTAAAGATGGAAATATATCTTAGAGTTTATAAAACTTGGAAAATATTACTATACTTTAATATGCAAGCTATTAGCACTCCACCGGATCTCCAAAGGCTGAGAAGGAGACCAAAAAAGGTAACCACAGACTGATTTGACATAGTAGCTATCCCTACTAGGATGAGAGGGCTCTCTCAAGAGTATAAAAAAAAAAATTCACTAGATCATGGATATTTTAGGCTAGGTATAATAGGCTCTAGGGTTTGATTGATTTGGATTTTGTGCTAGATGGGGAATTATATCTAGGAAAGAATGGGTCAAGGCTCTGAAAATCAGACTTGTAGAGATGTGATGGGGCAAGGTAGGCACACACATTAGTACTTTTAAGGTATCTTGCTGATTGTGATAGACTGATAGGGTTTCAAAATGAGCATGTAAATCATGAATTCATTTATATCAGAAGAAAGTGAAACATAATTGTGATAATTTCTCCAAAACAGAGCATCAAAATAATGAATTATGCTTATAAAACTTATAAATAAGCCACATGAAAGCATGGAGATGGAAGGGAAAGGCACAAAACATTCATACATATGAAAATAGAAGAAGAAAAATTTCTAAAACACATACCACATGAATCCCACCACAATAGCTGCAACTTTGTTTATTAGTTCCTGCCAAAATCAATGAACACACTAGTGTTCAAAGATCAATTACCCAGCATCCAAATTGGAATAGAAAATAAAATGAAAGATATAGACTAAAGCAGACTTCTCCCTTTGCAGAGCTGAAACCAATTTTTTCTCCAACCAAACAAAAATCTAGGGAGGTATGAACTGTCTCCCCTTTTAGCTAACCAACTAGAGAAATCCTCTCCAAGAATTAATGAGAGGTAAAGATGCCTATTTAACTCTATTACCATCCCTTTTACATTCACTTTAACCATTTACCCTTTTAAAATTACCCTTTTTACATTTACCAAAGTGAAACTATCAAATGAAAATTACATAGGGTAATTACAAAGATTAATCAGAGAATTTCTAGAAGCACGACAAATAACTTGTAAGGCCTTTATGGGTGCCTTCCCATCATCTAAATTTGAAAACAAGAGTTATTCTAAGTATCTGGTCAAGTGTAGATGACTCCAGGATGTTCAAGTAACAAAATTGTCTTTATTAAACCTGCTAAAATCTCCTTCTCACAAGATCACTCCCATAAAAGCAGTGAATGTCTAAAAATGAGGCGGAAAGGTGATTTTTTACCTCTTTTTTGTGAATTCCTTGAAAACTAAACCCTGAGCCTGAAATCTAAGAAAACAAGTTCCCTGCATATTTAATTAGCTTTTAGAAATATAAAATTTTTCTTTTTGGAGGCATGTAGCAAAAGCGCAAAAAATTTTGTTGTGTTTCTGGGCAGAGACGAAATAGCCAAAAATTCAAAATTTGTCTTAAAACCCAAAAATTTGCAAAATTTCAAAATTTTGTTGGATGACTTCATGTATCGACCTATGATGAATGGGTTAGACCAACAATGAAGCATTTGCCAATATATACAAACTATCTCTTCCTATTGGATCTCATTAGGGTTTCTTTTAGCTTCTTTTCCATTTGCTTGTATTTGATATTGCAGACCTTGTTTCTAGTGTAGTATTGGTGGGCCATGTGTCTCAACACCTAATTTTCCTTCTTGGCCTTTTCAAGGAGCTTCTCTAGATGCGTTCTTACTCTTTCAAGCCAAAATTCCCAATCTTCATTTATTTCCATGGAAATATTCTCCTTAAAAGTGAGTTCCTCTACAAGAAGTGCCTCATGTTGTCTTTCTATCTCTAATGCTCTTTTTAGGCCCTTAGTTCTTGGTATTTTCCTAGTGGTATTGGCCTCATCCTCATCAGACTCATCATGCTAAATCACTAATTTTCCTTTCACAATACTTCTCTTTTAGCCTTAAATGGGTCCTTTTCCAAAACTATTTTCTTTTCCTTTAACTTTTTTTTCTCTTGCTCAAGGAAGGAGATAACAAACTTGGACCTTGCCAAATTGTCTTTTAGCTCTCTTATCTTTTCATCTTTTTCTTTGATGACTAGGTTTAGGGTTTATTTTTCATCTTAAGGCTCCAAGTCCACCATCTCAATTTCATGGTGAAGGGCTTCTTTCTCTTGGACAATTGTCTCCTGCTACTTATCATATCTCTACTTTGTTGATGTATAAGGCAAGGCCCCTTCCAAAATTTGTGGAGAAAACACTTTCCTATTTCCTCTCTGGTAATTTTTGGCCTCTTTGTCATTTTTTATCTTATTAAGTGAATGGTGCTCCTCATGGCTTGATACACTAGCTCTGCTTAGCTACTCCTCATCCCTGTCACTTGGAGGTTGTTCCTCCCTATTGCTTGGTGATCTCACATCATGCTCTACTGGAAAAAATTCTTGCTATTTTAGTGGCTCAACCAAGTTCTCCTGAATTATCCTCTCCAAAAATGATTCCCAAGTTATTTTCTTCTCTTGCAATTGGTGAAGAATGATGATATTAATCATCTTGGTTAAACTTTTGAAAAGGTAATTACACAAGTTAAGATATTTCACAGCTGTAAAATGAATTATTAATATTATGTGGTAATGATAAAGTTGAAAAATGTCCTTCAAAAGTGAAAAAACTCATAATGGTCTTCATCAACGGAGCATATTTATCCAATAAATATCTAAAAGGAAATACATGCAATGGAGCATCTTTGTATGGTGATTTCAAGTAGGGTTTGAAGTATTCATCATCAAGATTCCTACCCTTGAACCAATCTTCTCCATGATTTGGTATTTTGGTGGTGTTATCACTTGGATTGAACCTCAGGCTAAAGAAGGCAATTCCAAGGTAACCTAAAACCACGCTTAGCTAAGTAGCTAGTCATACTAGGCAAGGAGAGGGCTCTCTCTGCAAAAATCCTAGCTAAGATGACTGAGGAAATAAGATTTTAGACTAGGTATAGTAGCTTAGGTTTTTTATTTTGATTATATAGGGTTTTGTTGGATCAAAAGGAGTCAAACAGTCATGGCAAGGAAATTAGGTCAAAATTTGTAGGGTGTTCTATGGGGCAAGGTAGGTACAGTGGTTTAGCACTTTAGGGTTTCAATTATGGGATGATCAAGAGAGGTGAGAAGCTAGAAGGAGCATGGTGAATTCATGTTTTCTTTCTAAACTAGAGAAATTACAAATTGTGAATATTTGCCCAAAACAGAGCATAGAAATTTATGGAGTCTGTTCATCTAACTTGAAGACATTCACTTAATAGCAGTGGAATGATTGATGAAGTAAACAAAACATTATAACATTTGAGCACAAAGAAGAAACTGAAACTAAACAACATACCACATGGATCCCATAAAAATAGCTACAAATTTGATTAATGTCCAGGCCAAAACTGATACAGAAGTTTTATCTCTTCAAAAGCCAAAACTCCCAATAAGTCCAACCATTACAATGACTGAGAAAATACATCATATAGACCTCAAAACCACTCTCCCTAGCCTCAGGGAGTCAAATATGAGGTGGGAATCAATTACACCTAATGCCAAACAAGAAACTAAAGACTAGGAAGACTCAACAATTTGCCTCTAAAAGAGAGGAAACTGATCCATTTGACCTCTAGAGGACTCACCTAATGCATCTACCTTAGATGAAAGTAAAAACATGATATTTACATTCACCATGACCAATTACATCAGTAATGTATTCATTTTCCAAAGTAAAAAAGTCAAACTGGATTGAAACTTCAAAATTTGTTGAAGATTGTGAAAAATGCATTTTCCTAGCAAACGCATAGTCCCTAAGCAGAAAAAATGGCCTCTTTTGCAAGCAACTTTTGAGTGTCTTCCCTGTGTCCAAATCAGCTCCATGATAGCTCATTGGAAATATATTTCAATATAGTTTCCAAATAGATGTCCATTTTCCAAAATTATGCTCATTTATCCTATCAAAAAAGTTAATCTCCCAAGACTGTTAAACGCACAGCGACCAGGTCAACAAGAAGGTAGAAACATGAAAATTTGGTAGTTTTTTGCACTTTTGAGGGACCATTTCTCCTCCAAATCTTCTGAAACTTGCTAGGGTTGATGTATTCATCATTCTAAACATGATGGTGGTGGCCATTTTTCATTTGGATGCCCCAAAAAAGAGCGTAACGTCCATTTTTTTGCGTGTTTGGCAGAATTTATGCGTGCCAAAAGACTCAAAAAACCAAAAATGAAGTGAAGTGCCGAGTGTGCCAAAATTTAAAAAAATTGTAATGGAACTTTCTCATCAAGTGCTTGAGGCATGAAGAGTCACCTCAAACAAGTATACCTAACCTCTCTTTCTCCTCTTGCTTAGTCAAATGTTTAATCTTAGCATTGGCTCTTTTGAGCTTGGCCAATGCAATTCTCTCTTTTCGTGCATGAAGTTTGACTCTTGTCCTCAACAATTCATTGTCCTTTTTGGCTTTCTCTAGTAACCTATCCAAATTCAAATTGGCTCTATCAAGCCATTATTCTCTATCCTTGCTAATATATAGGGCAAACAACTCACTTGGTGTGAGTTGCTCTACCAACTTAGCTTCTCTCTGTCTCTCAAGGGCTAGAGCTCTTTGCATCCCTCTAGTCCTTGGTCTCTGTATTGGAGGCTGATCCTCCTCATCATCAATCTCACCAAACCTCCAAGGTCTCCTCCAACAAGTCCTTGGCCTTTTCTACCTCTCTTTTTTCTTTGATGGTCTTTACCTCATTGATGATTCTCTTAGTTTTTAGCTGCTGATTTTTTTACTCAAGAAAATCAATCACATATTTTGATCTGTCAAGATTAGATTGAATTTCACTAATATTTTCTTCTTTGCCTTTGATTGTTTCACTGATTATTTTTCCTTCATCTTCCTCATCTAGTTCAATCAGCTGAAACTCGTGCTCTGTTTCATCTTTGTCCTCCTGTTTATCAATGATTGGCTCTTTAGCATTTTCTTTGCCTTTGTCCACCTGTTTTGTTGATGAAGAAGGCATGGCCCCTTTCACTCCAAGTGAAGCAAACACATGCCTTTAGCCTCTCTGATAAATCTTGGGAAATGGTTGAACATCAGTTAAATTAGCCCAAGTTGCCTCAATGTCCCCTCATTGCTTGATGACTCAAAATAATGGTGAAGGGTTATAGAAAGGTGAAGAAGAAGGATCAACATGGGGTGAATGAAACTGAATTGGTGATGATGTATGAGCAGTAGGCTGAGATGGAGGAGTAGATATGGGAGGATGAGATGATGAGTGGATACTCTGCTCATGCTGAATAGGTGAGGTAGTGAAAACTTCATTTGCTATGAATTTGTCCCATGGAATGCTCTTTTGCTCAAGTTGATGCATGACTATCATCTTGATGAGGGAGTGGTGAAAAAGACTCTGCATTTTATTATTATAATCCCTCTTTTGTACAATGTATTCCATCTTGTCAATGTCACGGGAGAGATAATTGGGTATTTGAAGCATTCTAACTCTAGTGAAGTGCATGAGGAGTCAGATATGATATGAATAGAGTCGAAAAAACCTCCCCTCACAGGTGAAGTATTTCATGATTATTTTCATCATAGGGACATATCAGTCAAGAAGATGAGAGAAAGGAAAAATAGTCTTTTTTTCATCCTTGTATATAGGTTTAAGATATGGTTCATAGTATCTTTGATAAAGGTTTCCTTGTTTAAATCATTTCTCTCCCACATTAGGGATCTCTGTAGTAGCTGCAATGGCATTAGTGGACATGGTAAAAGTAACCCCAGCAAGGGTAACCTTCCTATCATGAAGATTGGTAATGAACAACCTTGTCAACATAGGGTGATATTGGACCCTTTGCACCCTCTCACAAAATTCAAAACAACCAACATGTTTAAAACATGACACAGTGAGGGGTGAAGCCATGAGCTCTTTTGTGGTTCCTGGTTCATATCTAATGATTTTCCCTCCTTTCTTACATGATTTATTCTTTGGTGTTTGTTCCTCACTGACACTTATGTCTTCCTCTTCAGACATTATGAACTTGAAGGCTTTGGAAACCCTAGGGTAAATGGAATGAGATGAAGGGAGTGAGAGATGGAATGAATAGCTTAGGAAAATGAAGGAAGTGAATTTAAATGAAAACCTAGGTCTATGAAAACCCTAGGATTTAACCATTTTTATGACTGATATGTGTTTAGGGACATGAATATGGATATTTTGCACAAAAATGGGAAGGAAATACAAACTAGGGTTTCATAGCAATAAGCACTTCAAAAAAATTATGAAACACCAAATATGTTAGAGGAGAGGTGTCTTAGGATTCACTTACTATTTTAAATCCCTTTGAAGAAATTTGTGAGGAAATGCAACTTGTTGGAGGTTGTGAAACCCTTTGAAACCCTACCCGAGCAAACGCGCAGCGTCCTAAAAGAACGCGCAGCACCCGGGCAAATGCGCAATGACCAAAGGTAAATGTGCAGCGACTGTGTAAATTGGTCAGCATTTGTTGGGAAAACATGTAGCGACCAAGGGTAAATGCGCAACGTCCAAGAAAACGCACAGCGCCTGAGTGCAAACGCGCAACAACCCTGAAATTTGACTCAAAATGCTTGAAAACTTGAAATTTCTCCTTTGCTGGAAACTCCTGACGGATGAATAGAGGCAATGACTTGCTTTGAGGTGTTTGAATGGATTTATAGCTTAGTGGCTTTGAATTTTCAATTCGCCCACTTTTCCTATGTTCACTTTTCCCTTTGGACTTTGGCACTGATACTCTTTATCTCTCTGACTTTTGGAATTTTGCAGTTTGATCAAGACATGGAGTTTGGCTTTATTTGCTTCACTTAGGCTGGAAATGATTGCATTGACAGCTTGGGATGAATTTATACATATGAGAACATAATATTACATTTGGAAAAATATAAATAAATTACATATTGAATTTTATATCAAAATGACATTTCCATAGAAAAGTCATCAAACTCAAGAATTACAACTCTGAAAATATGATTACATCATGATGATCTTATACATAGGAAAAAAAAATTCTTATTTATTCCCTCTCATATATTTTCTAACCTCATCTGAAATGCAGGAGTGACCTTGAGAAATAAAAACCTAATGACCTAATGGGACTACTTTAGACCTGACTTTCATGAATGAGATTTGATTTAAAGGACTTCCTTGTGAACAAATCATTTCCATAAGTGTTGTTCTGCTCAAGGAGACATGAGAATGAGTCAGCCAATATGCTCTTCTAGGGGATAATGAAGTTTTATTGACAAGGACAACCACCAGTGGAACAATTTTATATCAACCTAATGGAATGATTGAAAATTTCTTTAGGGTGGAACACCTAAGATGCATATCAAAAATGTGTTTTTGATCCCTGGTGGAAGTATGCAAATACTGACACTAACAGGTGGCTATGAAGATGAATTTTAGTGTGAAATTAAACTCTATCCCTACTATAACAACCTTGTCCTTTTTCAAAGCAATGGAAAATAACCTTGTGAGTTGTTCATTATATCCCACCTCTTGTATTTTTTGGAAAAACTATACACAGTTGACATCTTCAAAACATTTTCAGTATTAAAGGAGATGAGGTGATGTGGTGGAAGTTATAGGGCTCAAACCTCAATATCTTTCCTCATTTGTTCTTCTTCCTCTCAGAGGGGGATGTATTAGTGTCCATGGCAGCAAGAAAACCCTAATGAAGAAGAGAAAAAACAAAGTATTTTCGCTAGGTCTATGAATGAGATGGAAATATAAGTTTGGGATTGTCTAAATTTTTAAGGAAATTTAGGGGGGATAGGGAATGATGTTATGAAGTAGGGAGAACTGAAATTTTTGAATTTTTGTGAGGGGAAGTGGATGAAAAGGAAAAAACACAGTCCTAGGGTAAAAACAAGATAGAAATTAGGGTTTGAGTGGAGTTTTTGGGAAAAATAGGAATTGGGTGAGGGGAAGATGAATAAATTATTCAAATGAAGGTGTACAAAGTGAGTTTCAGGGTTTTCAAACTGAAAAAATGACCATGAACAATATTTCTCTGAATTTAATTTAGAAACCCTTGTTGGGTATGTGTTATATTCTTTCCACGACTAGTCACGCACCGGGGGGGGTTCACAGGGGGGGCGATATTCCCCCCTGTACGTTGTGTCAGGCGTAGTAGGGGGGTCATAGGGGGGCTGGCAGCCCCCCCTGTTTGGGGTCCGGGGCAGCGCATCCGGGAAAAAAATTTTGGTCCTTATTTTTTGGTGGGTGGACCCACCCATGGTTTTGTGCATGGGTTTGCACATGGTTTTGGGGCATGATGGTTTTCGGCCCCTGGTATTTTTTAGATCCGATCAAGGGAACTACGGTTATTTTCTAATCCAGGGTTAATGGATTGGGGTTTATGTATGCTTCGGCATGTATATATATGTGTTGTAACACTAAAAGGAATATAATGAAAAATCAAGCTGGTCGTCTTGATTTAGGATCCAATGAAAATCTCTGTGTTTATTTGTTTTATGTTTTATACTCTCGCTATTGTTTATTTTTTGTTTTAAAGATTCATTCGTAGATAATTTCTGTACAAGGTTAAAACCTACATTTGGTATCAGAGTTGTCTCGGCTTCAAGGGGACGCCTTTGCTGCTGAGGGTTTTTTTCTTGGGCCTGTGGTAGACCCTGTTCAGTGGGAGATCTACGAAATCGATTCTTTCGGTGAAAGAAGATGGCAAGCAGTGGAAAGATAGAGATTGAGAAATTTAATGGTCAGATTTTGAGTTGTGGAAGCTCAAGATGGAGGATCTGCTGGTGGATGAAGACCAGTGGATTGTGGTAGATCCAAGTACTAAACCAACAACAATGTCAGATGAAGACTAGAAGAAGTTGGAATGGAAGGAGAAAAGAACAATACGGTTGTGTGTCTCAGATTCGGTATTGTTGAATGTATCTGGGGAAGCTATGATGAAGAATTTGTGGGACAAACTTGGGACTTTGTACCAATATAAGTCTCTGGTGAATAAATTGTTCCTGCGGAAAAAGATGTATAACGTGAGGATGAAGGATGGAGACTCGGTGACAGAGCATCTGAATGCCTTCAATACTATGGTAAGTCGGCTATCATATGTTGATATTAAAATCTCAGATGAAGATAATTTCATCAGTTTTTTGTGTTCTCTACCAGATTTGTGGGATAGTCTGGTTATTGCAATAGGTAGCAACACAACTACCTTGAATTTTGATGACATTGTCTCAGCCTTGCTATCGAAGGAAATGAGACGGAGAAATATGGGGGGTCAGAATGAAGATGCCTTATCTGTACGAGGAAGGTCCCAAAATAGAAACAAGAATAAGGTTTCGAGTGGGAGATCTAAATCTCCTAGAAAGTTCGTAAAGGTGTGTTGGAAATGCAAAAAGGAAGGGTACTACAAAAAGGACTGTAGATATAAATCTCCTGAGAAAGGAAAGGGATATGATGATGCTCCTTCTGTAGAGGAAAAAACCACCTTGGATGAAGGTGGTGATGCGTGTTTGGCTTCTTCTTCAAATACACATGTAGATCATGAGTCATGGTTGATTGACTCGGGTGCATCCTTTCACTTCACTCCTCATAGGGAGTGGTTCTGTGAGTATGAGAAATATGATGGTAGTGATGTCTTCTTAGGTGATGATAGGAAGGTCAGAATCATCAGACGTGGAAAATTCAAGTTTAAGGTGCCAGGTGGAAGGATTAGACCACTTCCTGGTGTTCTTCACATTCCTACATTGGCCAGAAATCGGATTTATGTAAGCAAGATGGATGATGTAGGTGTAAAAACAGTGTTCGAGAAAGATGCCTATAAGATGGTTCAGGGAGCACTGGTATTAATGCAGGGAGTTTGGATTGGAACTCTGTACAAGCTTCAGGGAAGCACTATTATTGATGGGTGCAACAGTTCTGTGGTTCCCGAAAGTGGAGCGGAAAGCCTAGCGGTCTTTGGAGAAAATACTATGCTATGGCATCAAAGGCTTGGACATATTGGAGAGAAGGGCCTTCGGATACTGCATGGAAATGGTATGGTATAAGGTATGTCTAATAGCTCTTTGGATTTCGATTTCTATGAACATTGTGTATATGGGAAGCAGAATCGAGTGAGTTTTCCTTTTGGTGCTAAGAGGGCAAACAAGATAATAGAGCTTGTGCATAGTGATGTGTTTGGACCTGTGTCGATTCCATCACTGGGTAAGTCTGTGTACTATGTTTCATTCATATATGAATTCTCAAGGAAAATATGGATATATTTCTTGAGGAGGAAATCTAAAGTCTTTGACAGATTTAAAGAATTTAAGGTTCTGGTGGAAAACTAGACAAAGAAGAAGATAAAGGTGTTGAGGACAAATAATGGTGGGGAGTTCTGCAAGAAGGAATTTGAAGAGTTCTATAAGAAGTGCGGTATATCACGGAAGAAGACTAATCCATACACACCTCAGCAAAATGGAGTTGTAGAAAGAATGATCAGAACGCTGATGGAAAAGGCAAGAATCATGCTCAGTGGTACCGGGTTAGGACAAGAATTCTGGGCAGAGGTATTGGAGACTGCATGTTACTTGGTTAACATATCACCTTCATCAACATTGGAGGATAAGACTCCACATGAGGTATGGACTGGTAAAAAACCCTCTCTTTCACACCTGAGGGTATTTGGATGTGATGCATATGTACATGTTCCAAAGGACAAAAAGAGAAAGTTGGATAATAAATCTGAAAGGTGCATCTTTATTGGGTATAAGGATAGTTTAAAGGTTTATAAGTTTGTGTACAGCTAAGATGTGGTGTTTAGAGAGGTGAAATATGTTGTTAAACATGAATTCCTACCAAAGGAACCTGAAAATATAGAGTTTGAGCTAAAGGAGGATGAATCAGACTCTACAACAGAAGAAGACTCAGAAGAGCAAGAGCCACAAAATCCAGTTGTGAGAAGATCAGTTCGAGAAAGAAGACAACCAGAAAGGTATAGTCCATCTAATTTCTATTCAAATTTCTCTTTAACTATAAAATATGATAATCCCAAAACCGTCAGGGAGGCCGTAGATTCAAAGGATGGAAAACTCTAAAAGGAGGCCATGGTTGATGAAATGGCATCCTTGTGTTATCACCCTTAAAAAAAATTCTAAACTCTATAAGTTTACATTGTTTTATTCATAGTGTCAAATAGGTTTTGAGTTACTTTAGTCTTGATAAAGGATAGGTTATAGGTTTATAAGTCTTAAAAAGTTAGTTTTCAATTTCAAATAAAGTCTTTAGGTCTCAGCCCGTGGTTAAAAAGTCTAATCATTCACTTAAAAATCATGTCATCAACTTTCGGATGAAACCCCTGCAATTAGCCACAAAACCGCAATTTTGTAGCATAGTTAGTTCAAAAAATTAGATTTGCGCTATGAAAGCACTCCTACTTTCATAGTGCAAAGTGTGAAAAATGCACTATGTGCGCTACGAAAGCACGGATTCTTAAAAGGTCATGTCAAAGCTCATAAATTTTTAGAAATCCGTTACGATATGATAGGGTAATGTCATGGTGAGTTAGTTAGGGATCATATTCGAAATGCTCAACCATCCATATCCATCATTATTGTTATCACTATAAAAATTTTCCAAACTTGGAAAGTTTGTATTTGCTCATAATTCATGGTCTTAGAATAGGGGTTAAGTCATTTTTATGTTTTTAGAGTCTAAGTCATAAGGTTAGAGTCTCATCTCCATCATGAAATAAGGTCCAACAACTTTGTTTCACATTTTAAGAGCCCCATGTTATGTTTCAGAAATCATGTGTTTAGTCACTTTGAAAAAAAAATTGAATAAGCCAAAAAACCACATTTTCGTAGCACAAACAGTGTTAAAAATTGTTTTTGTGCTACAAAAAAGCTGGTCTTTTCGTAGTGCAAAACCCTGAAAATACATTACACGCGCTACGAAATCGGGGATTCGTAACCAATCCTATCCAACTATCAAATCCATCAAATTTCATGATTAGGTGTCAGTCCATGAACCCTTTCTCACACATACCACCATTCATAACCATCACGAGATTCGTTAGGGGTCATTTATCATCAGTCATTTTAAAATTTAAAAAGGGATGGTTGTCCTTGGTTATATTGTCTCATGCAAAAACACTTGTTGCATGCTTTTCTTCGAATGAAAATCTTATGGTAAGCATAAACCAGAGCTTCTCTCAATTCTCAAGCGAGGCTGAACCAGTTAGCAAGCGAGGTTGAACCCTTAATCAAGCGAGCCAATTTATTATAAGTTTTCTGAAGCCACAAGGATTCTGAGTGAAAGATGACAGAGGAAAAAAGAAACCACAGATCAGGCCACTGTTTGAGAATGGAACCTGAAGGCATAGATGCTCTCACCAAGGATAAATCAATTGAAGAAGCCTTCAAGAAAGTAGGGTGCTGGAGATTCTGTGAAAAGTTACAGGGAGGTCATAATCAAGTCACAAAAGAATTTTCCATTAATTTCACAAGTTCAAATACAAAGGTTGGATGTTTAAACTTACCAATTTCTCCTAAAATTATATCTTTAGTGACAGAGGTTCCAAGGGGAGAAGAAAGGTGGTTCAAGAACTTTAGGTTTGAAATGGAACCTTGTAAAATATTTTTGAAACCAGAGTTTGTGGACACAGATTTAACCAAAGCAGTGCCAAGAGGTTATGTCAAGGATACATATGCTAACCTGCTCTCTAACATTCAGAGGTACTTCACCTGCGAAGGAAGATACCATAAGGTGTATTCTTACCATTTCAAGCTCTTATTACATTTCACTGGAATAATCTCTCTATATTTACCTTTGTTTCTGTTTCAGAGTTTGGCCAAGATGGAAGATAAGGTGCAGATGAAAACTTAGGCATGTGAAACTTCATTATTCCATCATGGTCTTGTTAAATTAATAATTTTGCATGAAATTCATAGAGTGAATAGAGAATGGTCTGCATTTCTTTATTTGTGTGGATTTGGGGTGGAAACACATGGAACAGGTGTTAGCCCTAGGGCCAAATAAAAATCACCATAAAAAACCATTGACCTTGCAGAAACAAGGTCAAAGAGATTTGGCATGTTAAAGCCTAGAAAACAAGTGAAAGAGCTAGATATTAAAAAACCAGTAATTATTCAAGAAACCCATCAACCTGCAAAAAAGAGGATAACCAAAGGTAAGGAAGTAGTACAGGAACAGTCAACCAGCAAACCAGCCCATAAAATATTGACTAGAAGTCAAATCGCAAGGGAAAAAGGCAAAACAGTGGTTTCAAAAGAAGATCTAGGTTTAAAGGGTAGTTTGAATGATATTTTACAAGCTATTGATATTGAGGAATCTCCTTTAGTGCAGGCAGATTTTATAAATTTGGATGAAGGGAAATCTAAGAAGATCAAGTCTTCCAAAAAGCTGGATTTTAATGATGAAATTTCAGAGTTTGTGTTCAAGCCCAAAAGGCCTCTAACTAGGAATTCAAAAAAGTTGCAAGGACTGGATATGGAGTTAGATAAATCTGGAGAAGTTTCAAATGTTTATGAGGAACCCATAGACCTTTCATCACCTATGCTTGAAGATGGCAGAAACAGAGTTTTCCATACTCAAAGAGAAAAGAGCAGTTATGAAGGAATGAAAGAAAAACTAAGACTAGCTAATCTTCAAATTACTAAGCTTGAGAAGAAAGCAAGAAAACATGTTGTGGAGAAGATAAAATTTGACAGAATTGAGACTCTGTGGGAGCTTGAAAGAGTCTCAAAACCTAAAACAGTCAGCAGTGAAGCTCATTTTTTCACCTGGACTCTTCCTGCAATCAAAGAGACTAAATTTGTGAGAAGGATAAATGTAAATTTAAGGGCTACTAACAGGAGGTTGAAGAGGCACATTGAATATCTTGAAATCCAATTGGAAAACTCTGAAGGTCAGCTACAGCAGAAGTAAGACAGTAAGTGACAAATCCCTAATATAATTTTGTTTTTGGAAAGACACTACTTTTTGAAAACATGGCAAAGTTGACTTATATTGATTTCAAGGTCTATTAGCATCAAATTCATCATTAAAGGACTGTAAATACTCTTAAGATTTAAAGATGATGAAGAAATTATGTAATATGGAGATACACAACAGTTTCATAGCACACTACGAAACTGCTATAGGTGACATACACAACAGTTTCGTAGTGCGCTACGAAACTGTTGTAGGTGTAGTTTTAAATATTTTGTTAAGGTTTCAAGAGGTAAAACACCTGGTTTTTGAGGTTTTGATGCTGCTAGAAGATGGAAATGGGTCACAAATGAAGTTCCAGGTGTTAAAGCAAAATAAATTAGATGTTAAGATATGTTTCACAAAGGCATAGTTACTGCGCTACGAAAACAGCTGATATTTTCATAGCGCAGACACATCAGATCTCTTCACACTCTTTCAAGGACTTAATTTTTCACAGGTGGATGTACATGGTTCTATGGAAGTGATAAAACATATCACTTGTCTAAACA
Source organism: Pinus albicaulis (assembly GCA_034641835.2). NCBI lineage: Eukaryota > Viridiplantae > Streptophyta > Pinopsida > Pinales > Pinaceae > Pinus > Pinus albicaulis. The sequence continues at coordinate 922,544,435 of CM076574.1, read as the reverse complement.
GGTCCATTTTTTTCAGCCAAAAGATTCGAGGAGCATAAATGAGGGTTAAATCCATATTGCAGGAAACATGTTCCTAGTTTTCAGGACAGATAAGGGATAAGTTAACATAATGTAATAGCAAGGTTATGGACACAATCAAGGTCGAAGATAAGGAGGATCAGCTATGAAATATAATATTTAATTCTTAGATCAAGTTGTTTTATTCATAATAAGGAGTTTTACTCCTAATTGCATTCGGACTCTAGAACATACAATTAACTGTAACATGTAATTAATAGTCTGTTTTAGAAGTAGATAGGTGTCAAGCTAAGAAATTCGAATTCTCCTCAAGTTAGATGAGGGAATACAAGATTGTAATGAGGGATCTATAAGAGACATGAGGTCGAATTCCTCAAGGTTGGAAAATTTTCATTACAAGCAGATTATGTCATTGTAGCAAACTGTGTGTTTTTATCATAATACAGATATTGGCTTACTACTCAGGATTCAAAAAGATTTTTCTTAATGTGTGATCTTCCTATGGTTTTCTATATCTATCTATTTGCAATGCTATAAACATATGTTACTTACAATTCATTGGAAAATGCTCTAACTTCCTGCATATGTTTGTAAATTGTGTTTTGTTCACTCTGTTTTTGTTTCACTGATACACCTAAAAACTCTGAAATTCCCTGACTTCCATGATGAGCTAATGTTGATGTTTTGTGGAAAAATTCCTATACTCCATAGCCCAATAGATGTTTGTTGATCATTATTTCAACCAGTCATACACTTTTATACAATTTATTCCTAGAGTTAGCCATCTAATCCTTAATTCAAAATCCTAAACCTAGTGAGAGAGCCCTCTCAGGTTGAGGAGGCTAAGCCTCAACTAAAATTCTGGTTTGAAATAGTTACATTGAGGTAGTCTGACCAACGGCCTATCAGGTCCTATTTTGGTGATAACATTTTGGTGCATCTGCCGGGAGCCTAAAGATTAATCATTCACAAAATCAAGAAAGCTGAATTTCTGAAGGTAGCAGGAGCTCAGAAATTTTTTCGAGGCTGCAATATACCTTGGTGACTCCATACATTTTCAAATTTTAAAGGTGGCTTCGAGAAGGAGATATACACAGAGCAATCTTAATCCCAATCCACCTACCGCTGTGGACAATCCAAACACTATTTCAAGAGGCAGTCAAAGAATTTCAGAAATATCAGGTACTCCATCTCATTTGAAATATTTCTCCTCTGAAATATTAAGAACTCCTGAAGACAAAAGAGTTGAAATTAATGAAGTGTTGTTTAGGTCAGAAAGTGAAATGGAATTCATTGATATTATTTTAGACTTGCAAAGGAGGGGAATTGACACTTCAGCCTTAGTAACCCAAGAGGACAAAGAAGAATTTTGGGAAGTTGTTACTGCTGAGCTGCTGTTAGAAAAAGAGTCTCTGGATAGACTTAAAGAACTTGATCCTTTTGAAGTCTTGTTAAAATCCAAAGTTGGTTTGCCCCTTCCAAATTTGAGCTCAATTTTTATTAGCTTGCAGAAACCAAGTAGCCCTCCTCATATTAGTTCTTCATCTTCTGTTTCTGTCATTCCTAAAACTACTTTTCATCTCTCAAGCATGGCTGCTCTTGCTAGGTATGCACCACTCACACTCCCTGCTATTTTGCATGACCTTCCTAGTAAATATGCTGCTAGGATTCATATTTGGGGTAGTGATGAAGAAATTATAGCAGAGGAATTTGTAGATAGATTTAATGATTTTATAGATAGGGAATAAGTTGATGATGAAGATGTTAAGCTAAGTTTAGTTGCACATAGTTTTATTGGTGAAGCTAGAAAATGGTTTAAAGCCCTTGCACTAGGAAGCATTAGAAATTGGGATGAATTTTAAGATAAATTTTTAAAGAAATGGGGAAACAGAACCAATCCAATTCAAACACTTACTAAATATAACAGCCTTAGAAGTGCAGTTGATGAGTCTGTCCAAAACTTCTCAAAGAGATTTAATAAAGTTTTTGACTCAATTCCAGCTCATTTGAAACCTTTGAAAGACTTAGCACAAATGAGATATGTTGAAGCATTTGATTATGACTTTTCTATCTTTTTGAGAGAAAGAGAATCACCTTCACTTGCTGAAATGCAAAGTGATGCAGTTAAGGCTGAGGTAAACATGATAGCTGCTAAAAATTCAAAAATGGGAAAAACTAAATTGAAAGAAGAGGAGAAACCTTCCACTTAAACTTCTGAAGATAAATTTGATTCAATGATGAAAACCATGGAGAAGTTGATGGATAGGTTAGCTCTTGGAAACACTTAGGCTCCTCCTGTGCAAAATGAACCTCAGTTTAGAAATCCTCAATTTAGGAGACCTCAGAACCAACAAAGGCCAAGAGAAAATAGAAATCAGCAGCCCGATTGTCTAGTGAGACCTCCTTTTCAGAAGAATTTGGTAGATGAAGAAGATGAACCTGAAATTCCTAAAGAATCCATCCATTATCTTGATGAAGAAATGTCAGGAATTTTCTTGACTAAGGAAGAGCATGATGAGTCAGATTTGGCTAACCAAGAGGGAGAATCGTCAGATTATTTTAAGGGATATCAGCATGCATTTTTGAGATGCAAAAGCAATATAATCTCAGAAACAGAAATGTACCTATCACTACAAGAAAAACACAGCCTAAGAAAGATGATCCGAAGGTTGTTGAAGCTAGAAATGATACCTCAAAGGTGGCTAAAGGTAAAAAGGACACTCCACTTGGTAAGAAAGACACGCAACTTCCTCCTCCTATCAAAGAAGCTGAAAAATTTGTTTTTGTTTTCAACCTTGAGAATGAAATTTCAAAAATTAAAATATCAGTCTCGTTTAGTGAGATTCTCAAGGTAAATGAATATAGAAGCAAGATTGTTAAGTTGTTAAATTCACAACCAGGAGCTGTTGATATTTTGAACGTTCAAGAAGAGAATCCTACTATATATTTGGGTCCAAGGATAGAAGATGAACAAAATGAAAAATTTCCTCCTTTGTATGTAAGAATTAGTATTCATGATATGACTTTACATATTTCCATGTTGGATTTCGAGGCTTCACATAACCTTATGCCCAAAGTAATCATGGAAAGGATGGTATTACAAATCACAATACCATATAAGGATTTATTTTCCTTTGATTCAAAAAGAGTTCAATGTATTGGTCTAATCAAGGATGTTTTTTTTGGTCTAACGCAAATCCCAGCAAAGACAGTTGTTATGGACATTTTTGTGGCTGATGTTCCTCCAAAGTTTGGTATGTTATTGTCACGATCATGGGCATGGAAAATCAAAGGCACAATGCATATGGACCTTACCTACACCACTATTCCAGTTTTTGGTGAACAAAGGAGATTGTATCGGGAGACTAGAATGGCTTACATAGTAAGTAGTAAAGATAAGCCTCACAATTTTCCTATTTACGCCTTTGATACTGAGCTTGGATCTGCCATTATTTTTAATGAGTCAGTTGATAGTGTTGATGAAGAAATAAGAGCAGAAAATCAGCAAATAGAAAATCAGCAAGTAAATGACAAACAGATGGAAGAATGGTGGTCACTGTACTTTGATGGATTAGAAGGAAAAGAGGGGGCAGGAGCATGGATTTGGATTACAATTCCAACTGATGAGAGTAAGTTCTACTCTTACAAACTGAATTTTGATTGCACAAACAACATGGTTGAATATGAGTCTTTGATTTTGGGTCTAGATCTTCTTAAAAAAATGAAGGCCTGAAATATTTATGTTTTTGGAGATTCAGAATTGGTTATTATACAAGTGGAAGGTGTTTATCAAACAAAGGATGTAAGAATGAGGGCTTACATAAATTTATTTTTAGACATGTTGGAGAATTTTCAATCTTTTTCCTTCATAGTCAAATCTAGAGATCAAAATTCCATTGTTGATTCTCTTGCTGTCTCTGCAAGTCTCTTCATCATTCCTATGCATTCAACTGAAAAATATGAGATTGAAATTCATCATAGACTAGCCATACCAGACAATATCACAAATTGGCAAGTTTTTGAAGATGATCAGCAGGTAAATAATTTCATTGAGCTGAAAGAAGAATTTAAAAATACACATGTAGATCAGAAAAATTTGTTTGTTGAGTCTAAAGTAAATTATGAAGTTTTTCAATTGAAGAATAATGCAATACAAAAGGGACTTATTCCTCTTGAGAAGCTTGCTGATCAAAATGATGTTTTTAAAGCACCAAAATTACAAGTTGATGAAGAGGAAGTAGAGGGTTGTAATATTGGTACATTAGCTTTGCCTAAAATGATAAAAATTTCAAAGTTTCTTTCAGCCGATATGAAATTAAAATATATTGAGATGATGAGGAGGTTTATGGATTTTTTTGCTTGGAGTTATGCTGATTTAAAGCAATATGATCCTTCCATTATTCAGCATACTATTCCTATCAAAGACAATGAGAAACCATTCAAACAGAAGTTGAGGAGAATTAACCCCCTTCTCATGCCATTGATTGAAAGGGAGATCAAGAAGCTCTTTGATGCAAAAATCATTGTCCCAATCAAATTCTCCAATTAGCTTGAAAATTTGGTACTGGTTAGAAAGAAGAATGGAGAAATTTGAATTTGAATTGACTTCAGAAATTTGAACAAGGCATCATTAAAGGACAACTATCCTCTTCCCAAGATGGATACAATTCTGCAAAATATTGTTAGTTCTCAAATAATGTCAATGTTTGGTGGGTTTTCAGGTTACAACCAGATTCTTGTACATCTGGATGATCAGGAGAAAACATCTTTCACAACACCATGGGGTACATTCATTTACGCCAAGATGCCTTTTGGTCTCATGAATGCGGGAGCTAATTTCCAAAGAGAAATGGACATTGCTTTTTATGAAGAAAAGGATAGATCAATGGTTGTTTATCTTGATGATATCACAGTCTTTTCAAAGAAAGAAGAAGATCATTTGAAACACTTACAAAAGGTTCTGCTGAAATGTAGAAGGTTTAGTATTTCCCTTAATCCTACTAAAAGCATTTTTTCTTTAACTTCGGGCAAATTACTTGGTCATATCTTTTCTGAAGACGGAATTAGGATTGATCCTAATAGATTTAATGAAATTCAAAAGGTAGATTTTCCAAGAAGTAGGAAAGAGATTCAATCATTTCTTGGAAAAGTGAATGTTGTTAGACGCTTCATTCCTAACTTTGTTGAGATTGTCAAAGATATTAAAAGGATGTTAAAGAAAGGAGTTGATATCAAATGGACAGCTGAAGCTAGAAGATCTTTTGAACAAATCAAGCAGGCACTCACAAAAGCACCGATACTCATCAGCCCAGATTTTTCCAAAGAATTTATGGTTTTTACATTTGCTTCCGAAAACACAATTGCTGGAGTTTTTCTACAAAAAAGAAAGCAAGGTACTGAGCAACCTATTTCTTTCTTTAGTAAAACATTAGAAAATTCTGAGTTGAAGTATAATATTCTAGAAAAACAAGCCTATGCTTTGGTGAAAGCTATAAAAGATTTCATAATTTATATTCTGCTTTCTCATGTCATGGCATATGTTTCGAGTGTTGTGGTAAAGGACATTCTAACTCAGGCGGATCCTAATGGTAAGAGGGGAAAATGGATCACCAAACTACTAGAATATGATATAGACATCAAACCAACCAAGTTGGTGAAGGGACAAGACTTGGCGAAACTAATGACTTAGTCAAATCTGGACTGTCTTGACATAAATCTGAATACAAAAATATCAGAATTTTCTAATGATGAAGAGGAAATGGTTGAAATTGAAGATAAATACATCATTTCTGAGTGGTATAAAGATGTTGTTTTTGTTCTACAACATCACAAATCTCCCACTGATCTAACAAAGTCCAAAGCAAGGTTTATAAATTTGAAATCTTTAAGATATTTTGTATATGACAGAAATCTGTTTTGGAAAGATATAGGAAGAATTTTGCTGAATTGTTTAACTGAAGAAGAGGTTGATAAAGTCATTGAATAATTTCATAAAGTTGATTGTGGAGGACACCATTATTGGAAGGCTACAGCAAATAATATTCTCAGAGTGGGATATTTTTGGCCAACAATGTTTAAAGACATTTATAAAAGAATTGATGCATGTCACGAATGCCAAATTTTTGAAGGAAGAAGAAATCTTGTACCTCTACCTTTGGTTCCTATATATGTGGAAGCCCCCTTCCAGCAGTGGGGGTTAGAATTTATTATAGAGATACATCCACCATCATTAGGGCAGCATTGTTGGATTCTCACAGCAACGGACTACTTCACCAAATGGATAGAGGCGATACCAACAAGGCAAGCTAATGATTCTGTAATTATTTCTTTTCTAGAGAATAATATATTGTCTAGATTTGGCTATCCCATGAAGATTATAACAGATAATGCTCAAGAATTTAAGTCCAAGAAAATGATAAATTTCTGCCATCAATACCACATCACTCTTGGACATTCCACTGCATACTATCTGCAAGGGAATGGTCTTGCTGAATCATCAAATAAGAGCATTGTAAGAATCATCAAAAAGATATTGCAGGAAAACAAAAAAGCTTGGCACTTAAAGCTAAAGTACGCCTTATGGGCTGATAGGATTTGTACAAAGAGGTCAATTGGGACTTCGCCATATGAACTTGTCTATGGTGCTGAAGTTGTTTTTCCAACATCACTTGGGGTACCAGTCATGAAGTTAATTCAAGGATTTGAAGAGGAACCAAATGCCATTCAGAGGAGAATCAACCAGTTGATAACCTTGTAGGAAAAGAGAAATGAATTCTATGACAGCCATCAGCAGGTTCAAAACAGAATCAAGAAATCATTTGATAATAATATCAAAGAAAATAGTTTCTAGCTACAAGATAAAGTGCTGAAATCGGAGGCCAAAATTGAAGAAAAGGACAAGCACGGTAAGTCTGAGAATTTATGGAAGGTTCCTTTTAAGATTGTTGGTTTTCATGGGAACAACACTTGTATATTGCAGGAAATTGACGGAGGATCATATGTTGGAGGGCATGTTAATGGCAGGTTCCTAAAGCATTATGCTTGTTGAAGTTTTATCAGTCACTCATGACATTGTATATATTCCATCTTTGTCAGTTTTATTACTAATAATGACAAGCTGAAACAGAAATATTAAGCCTGAAGTGAAGGCCCAAATAGTTTGAAGAAGATGCTTGTCAATATAAATTTCTGTTTTTATCAAAAATGGATAGCACTGGAGCTGTGGGTTCTTAGTGTACCACAGGGGCACACTATCCCATGTGGAGCCATTGTTATCACTATAAAAGTTTTCCAAACTTGGACAGTTTGTATTTGTTCCTAAGTCATGGTCTTAGAATAGGGGTTAAGTCATTTTTATGTTTTTAGAGTCTAAGTCATAAGGTTAGAGTCTCATCTCCATCATCAAATAAGGTCCAACAACTTTGTTTCACATTTTAAGGGTCCCATGTTATGTTTTGGAAATCATTTGTTTAGTCACTTTGAAATTTTTTTCGAATAAGCCATGAAACCACATTTTCGTAGCGTAGACAGTGTTAAAAACTGTTTTTTCACTACTAAAACGCTGGTCTTTTCGTAGCGCAAAACCCTGAAAATACATTACACGCGCTACGAAATCGGGGATTCGTAACCAATCCTGTCCAACTATCAAATCCATCAAATTTCGTTGAATTTTCATGATTAGGTGTTAGTCCACAAACCCTTTCTCACACATGCCACCATTCATAACCATCACGAGATTCGTTAGGGGTCATTTATCATCAGTCATTTTAAAATTTTAAAAGGGATGGTTGTCCTTGCTTATATTGTCTCAAGAAAAAACACTTGCTACATGTTTTTCTTCGAATGAAAAGCTTATGGTAAGCATAAACCATAGCTTCTCTCAATTCTTAAGTGAGGCTGAACCAGCTATCAAGCGAGGCTGAACCCTTAATCAAGCGAGCTAGTTTCTCTGAAATCACGCGAGACAGTCTGTTACAAGTTTTCTGAAGCCACAGGGATTCCGAGTGAAAGATGACAGAGGAAAAAAGAAACCACAGATCAGGCCAATGTTTGAGAATGGAACCTGAAGGCATAGAGGCTCTCACCAAGGATAAATCAGTTGAAGAAGCCTTCAAGAAAGTAGGATGCTAGAGATTCTCTGAAAAGCTATAGGGAGGTCATAATCAAGTCACAAAAGAATTTTCGATTAATTTCACAGGTTCAAATACAAAGTTTGGATGTTTAAACTTACTAATTCTCCTGAAATTATATCTTTAGTGACAAATATTCCAAGGGGAGAAGAAAGGTGGTTCAAGAACTTCAGGTTTGAAATGGAACCTTGTAAAATATTTTTGAAACCATATTTTGTGGACACATATTTAACCAAACCAGTGCCAAGAGGTTATGTCAAGGATACATATGCTAACCTGCTGTCTAACATTCAAAGGTACTTCACCTGTGAAGGAAGATACCATAAGGTATATTCTTACCATTTCAAGCTCTTATTGCATTTCACTGGAATAATTTCTCTAGATTTACCTTTCTTTCTGTTTTGGAGTTTGGCCAACATGGTAGATAAGGTGCAGATGAAAACTCAGGCATGTGAAACTTCATTATTCCATCATGGTATTGTCAAATTAATAATTTTTCATGAACTTCAGAGAATGAATAGAGAATGTTCTGCATTTCTGTTTTTGTGGATTTGGGGTGGAAACACATGGAACAGGTGTTAGCCCTAGGGCCAAAGAAAAATCACCATCAGAAACCACTGACCCTGCAGAAACAAGATCAAAGAGATTTGTCAAGTTAAAGCCTAGAAAACAAGTGAAATATCCAGAGATTAAAACACCAGTAATTATTCAAGAAACCCCTCAACCTGCACAAAAGAGGATAACCAAAGGTTAGGAAGCAGTACAGTAACAGTCAACCAGCAAACCAGCCTAGAAAAGATGGACTAGAAGTCAAATAGTAAGGGAAAAAGGAAAAACAGTGGTTTTAGAAGAAGATCTAGGTTTAAAGGGCAGTTTTAATGATATTTTACAAGCTATTGATATTGAGGAATCTCCTTTAGTGCAGGCAAATTTTATAAATTTGGATGAAGGGAAATCTAAGAAGATCAAGTCTTCCAAAAAGCTGGATTTTAATGATGAAATTTCAGAGTTTGTGTTCAAGCCCAGAAGGCCTCTAACTAAGAATTCAAAAAAGTTTCAAGGACTGGATGTGGAGTTAGATAAATCTAGAGAAGTTTCAAATGTTTATGAGGAACCCATAGACCTTTCATCGCCTACGTTTGAAGATGACAGAAACAGAGTTTTCCATACTCAAAGAGAAAAGAGCAGTTATGAAGGAATGAAAGAAAAACAAAGACTAGTTAATCTTCAAATTCATAAGCTTGAGAAGAAAGCAAGAAAACATGTTGTGGAGAAGATAAACTTTGACAAAATTAAGGCTCTGTGGGAGCTTGAAAGAGTCTCAAAACCTAAAACAGTCAGCAGTGAAGCTCAGTTTTTCACTTGGACTCTTCCTGCAATCAAAGAGGCTAAATTTTTTAGAAGGATAAATGTAAATTTAAGGGCTACTAACAGGAGGTTGAAGAGGCACATTGAAGATCTTGAAATCCAATTGGAAAACTCTGACGGTCAGCTATAGCAGAAGTAATACAGTAAGTGACAAATCCCTAATATTATTTTACTTTTGGAAAGACACTACTTTTTGAAAACATGGAAAAGTTGAATTATATTGATTTCAAGGTCTATTAGCATCAAATTCATCATTAAAGGACTGTAAATATTCTTGAGATTTAAATATGATGAAGAAATTGTGTAATATGGAGATACATAGCAGTTTCGTAGCGCGGTATGAAACTGCTGGAGATGCAGTTTTAAATATTTTGTTAAGGTTTCAAGAGGTAAAAATCCTGGTTTTTGAAGATTTGATGCTACTAGAAGATGGAAAAGGGTCACAAATGAATTTCCAGGTGTTAAATAAAAATAGATTATATGTTAAGAGATGTTTCACAAAGGCATAGTTACTGCCCTAAGAAAACAGCTAATATTTTCGTAGCGCAGACACATCAGATCTCTTCACATTCTTTCAAGGACTTAATTTTGTATATGTGGATGGAAATGGTTCTATGGAAGTGATAACACATATCACTTGTCTAAAAAGGTCCATTTTTGTCAGCCAAAAGATTCGAGGAGCATAAATGAGGGTTAAAGCTATATTGCAGGAAACATGTTCCTAGTTTTCAGGACAGATAAGGGATAAGTTAAAAGAATGTAACAGCAAGGTTATGGACACCATCAAGATCGAATATAAGGAGGAGAAGCTGTCAAATATAATATTTAATTCCTATATCAAGTTTTTTTAGTCATAATAAGGAGTTTTAATCCTAATTGCATTAGGACTCTAAAACAAATAGTTAACTGTCACATGTAATTAATAGCCTGTTTTAGGAGTAGATAGGTGTCAAGCTAAGAAGTTTGAATTCTCCTCAAGATAGATGATGGAATCAAATATTGTAACGAGGGATCTATAAGACACATGAGGTCGAATTCCTCAAGGTTAGAAAATTTTCATTACAAGCAGATTATGTCATTGTAGCAAATTGTGTGTTTTTATCATAATACAGATATTGGCTTACTACTCAGGATTCAAAAAGAGTTTTTTAATGTGTGATCTTCCTATGGATTTTTGTATCTATCTATTTGCAGTGCTATAAACATATGTTACTTAGAATTCATTGGAAAATTCTCTAACTTCCTGCATATGTTTGTAAATTGTGTTTTGTTCACTCTGTTTTTTCTTCATTGATACACCTAAAAACTTTGAAATGCCCTGACTTCCATGATGAGCTGATGTTGATGTTTTGTGGAAAAATTCGTAGACTCCATAGCCCAATAGATGTTTGTTGATCATTATTTAAACCATTCATACACTTTTATCCAATTTATTCCTAGAGTTAGCCATCTAATCCTTAATTCAAAATCTTAAACATAATGAGAGAGCCCTCTCAGGTTGAGGAGGCTAAGCCCCAACTAAAATTCTAGTTTGAAATAGTTACATTGAGGTAGCCTGGCCAACAGCCTATCAGGTCCTATTTTGGTGATAACAACTACTATGACAGAGGTTTCATATTGAGAAAATAAATTTCAAATTCGAAAGTTCTTGTTGTTTTAGTCATTCCAAATTTCATTTGCTCATACTAAACTATGAAACATCCCTGTTTCGAGTTCAAGCTTATATGTGTCCTATACCAAGGATATTTCCTGCATTATCAAGCGAGGCTAATCCTTTTTCAAGCGAGGCTGCTAAATCAAATCAAGCGAGGTTGTTTGCAAGAGAGGCTGATTATCAAATTCTAAAGGAAATCAACAGGGTTTTTCTGAAACAAGTATGGTTGAGGAGAAAAAGAACCATAGATCAGGACATTGTTTGAGTTCTGAACCTGAAAGCACATGAGTTTTAGCTGAAGACCAAGAATTCATGGATGCTTTCAGTAAAGCAAGTTGTTTAAAGTTCTGTGAAAAGCTGCAGGGTGGACATACTCAAGTATCAAAATAATTTTCATTACATTTCAGTGGTACAAATACAAAGGTCAGGATGTTAAATATATCAGTGACACCTAAAACCATTGCTCCAGTGACTGAAATACCTAGAGGACAGGAAACATGGTTTAAAGGTTTTAGGTTCGATAAGGAGGCATGAAAGATGTTTTTGAAGCCAGAATATGTAGAGATGTACTTGAATAATGCAATTCCCAAAAACTGTATTAAGGATAGCTATGCCAAACTACTACTCAACATCTAGAGATATTTCACGTGCGAAGGAAGGTACCACAAAGTTTACACCTATCATTTCAAACTCCTATTACACTTCACATGTATGATATCACTGGATTTACCATTTTTCCTTTATAGAAGCATTGCTAAAATGGCTGATAAGGTCCAAGTGAAATCTGATGACTGTGAAACATCTCTATTTCACCATGGCTTAATTAAATTTTTGATTTTGAATGAGCTCTAGAATATTAGTAGGGATTGGTCCTCTTTTCTATTTATAAGTGAATTTGAAATGGAAGCTCAAACTCCAACTAAAAACCCTAAGGCAAAGGAAAATCCATCACCATCAGCAGAATCCAGTTAACCTGTAGTTTTAAGGACCAGGAAGTTTGTCATATTAAATCCAAGGAAACAAGTGAAAGGTAAAGTAGAAAGGACACCAGTGATTGTTGCAGAAACCCCTCCACCTGCAAAACAAGGGCTATAGAGTACCAAGGAAGCTAAACAGAAACAAACAGCAGGTAAGCAAATAGTCTAGAGAATCACAAGGAGTCAAAGTACAACATCAAAAGGAAAGATAGTGGTTTCAAAATCAAGTGACGGCCTAGGTTTCAAAGGAAAATTAGATGATATATTACATGCAATAGACATACAATAATCTCCTATAGTGCAAGCTAATTTCATAGGGGTTAAAGAAAGCAAACAGAAAGGGATGAAATCATTAAAGAAGCTGGAGTTTAAGGATGAAGATGCAGCATTTGTTTTCCAAGCTAGGAGGCCTATAACTAGGCATTCTAAAAGGCTAAAAGAACTTAATGCAGAATTTGAGGAAACAAATGAAGCAGCTACTGTTGATAAGGAGATATTTGATCTTTCCTCGCTTGTAACAAAACATACAGAAAACATAGTATCTACAGCAGAGGAGGAAATGACCAAGTATAAAAATATGGAAGAGCGGTTAAGATCAGAAAATCATGAAATTTCCAAGTTGAAGAAAAGAGCTAGAAAACATGTCATTGAGAAAACAAATTTTAAAAGGATGAAAGCTATTTGGGAAGGTGAAAATTTTTCAAAATCAGAAATACCAAGCAGTGAGGAACAGTTCTTCACATGGACAGTCCCAGCCATCAAGGAAGCAAAGTTTGTAAAAGTCATAAACACTCATTTGAGAGCTAGCAATAGAAGGTTAAGAAGACAAGTTGAAGATCTGGATATACAGTTGACAAAGTCTCAAGAAAAGTTAAAGGGGCAATAAAACAAAGTGATAAATTCGTAAGTCAATCTTTGATCAACAAGAAGGCAAAATTTGATGAAGATTATGATTTTGGGGTCATGTTGCTGTTGTTAGCCCCCTATAAATTTTTTTGACAAGAAAAGTAAGGGGCTAAGTTGTTTTTTAAGCCTTCAAGGAATGCATCTCCCCTAAAAACACATCATCCTTGAAGTCTCTTGTGCCTTTGCCTTTGATAAAATTCCCTCTGCTAACTCCCTTTATAAGTCTCACTGATTGCAAAAGCTGTGCTCCAGAAGGCCTACATTTATCCCTTGTATCCCTGCAAAATATCCCTTTTCAAACCTTTTTTCCCTTTGTTAAACTCCCCCTTTTCACCCCCAAAATCGCTCCCCTAATCCGTCTAAACCTTCCCAAAATCCCCTCAAAACCATACACACACCCCTGGTGCGGTTTTATTTCCCCTTATTTCTCCTATCGTTTCCCTTTGCTGGCCTGGAAATGCATTAAAAATGGCCCAAAAACCATATTATCCATATATGTGGGCCTAGCCCCTTCCGGCCAAACCCCTGCACCTTTCCCACCACGTGACCGTGGCGCCAGAACCACCCGCCAGCCCGAAAAGCACTTATCTCAATGTATATCGGGGGCAGTTAGAACCGTCGATCTGTACAAGATCAGACGGTCATCGCGGTCCCACAGCGTCCACCATCCTACCCGTTCACCGCTCAGATCATATCTCCACCGTTCATTTTCCCGCCAAATCGACAGTCCATATTTCCTCCGCCCCGGTGGACCCCACGACCATGCACTATTTAGAAACCAGCGGTATCTATCGCACCGCCTTTGAGAGGTGGGCGGTATTTTTCGATGGTCCAGCATTTCCACTCATCGCGCAATGCGTGGCAGCGACATTGTTTCAATACCGCCCACTCATCGCGTGTTATCATTCGGTACAAGACACGAAGCGATATGCATGTCAACCGTCTGATCTACGATCGCTCATCCAACGGTTGTCGCTCCACGAAGCTGTGCACAGGTTAACCCAAGTCATCTGTACCCCTGGCCCACCGTCCATCGCCCTCCGACATGTTTTCCACCGTTGATCTCCACCTGAGATCGAACGGTCCTTATTTAAAGCTAGTCCCGCCGTAACACCCTCCCACCACGTCATCTGTCCATGTGTGTTCATCGTTTTCTCGTCCATCCCTTATATAATTTCATTCCAAGGTTGAAGTTTTAATTTTTTTCATCAGAATTGTTGTTTCAACGCCACCCAGTGCATTTTTCACCACTACACATTTTTCCTCCATAGTATCCTCTGCATGCATCGTCGTCCACTATGTCACAACGCAATCTCCGTAGTCATCCACACCACCCTCTCCATGCACGGTCTTCTTAATTTGTTTTCGTGTTTTTCAGGGTTACAGGCAGGCAGAAAACTGCCATGATTCATATGCGCTATTATAAAGGCACAGGGCACAGAAGTAGCTGATTCTAGAGCTTGATTTTACAGAAAAATGTCCGGAAGAGTGTCTGCACCGTAAATTTCATCAAAGGACAGAATTCAAACTCTGTAAACCTTCTCTGGTGCCATTAAAGCTCATATTCCATAAACAAAGACAATACGGGAGCAATAGAGAGCGTGAGGCAAGAAATAGAAGATTTTTGAGTTTTTTAGGGATTTTAGAAGGCAAAGGTACCAGTTCAAAGACATCATGGATTTCATGGAAGGTTTAGCGCACAGAAAACAATGCTATCAGGGTTTCAAATCAGCAGAATGTTTCTTCCTGAGCAGGGACACAGTATCCATACTGCTTTTATTCTATGCCATGTTCCTGAGAATATTTCCACCCTGGCAACAGTCCTGATGCTATCAGAGCATTTGATTCACAGTATGGCAGACCCTAGCACCATTTATTTACTTTTTTGTTTATTCACCAGAAGTACTACAGAGTACTGCAGCCAAAGTACAGCATAGACATACCGGAGTAAATGGAAGCCGGTAGAAGACCACTCTTTCACCCAAAGAGTGCCATGGATAAATGTGCAGAATTTAAATAGAATGGGCCTCGGCTCTCTTCCTCTTCTGAGTTTAAATGCTGAATTTAGTTTTCACCTACTTTCTCTGCTCCACCTGAGCTATAAATTCATGAAGAAACTCATTGTAAAGGTTGTTGATTAGTTATCAGAGAATTGCAAGCATTTTCTTTTGAGACAAAGTCTCTGTGTAAAGTTGTAAGATAGGCCGAGAAAAATGTTTTCTAACTGAGTATTCAGCTATTAGAAATGTTGTACTTGACTGGTGTTGCTTTTTAATATGACAAGCACATTTCTTTGGATCCTGATCAAAAGCGGCGGTGATGTTTTCCTATATCTGTGTTTTAATTCATTTCATTTCGTTTCTACTAGCTTGCATCAGAATAATGGCATAGGATTTACCCTTGTTAGGTACCCTATGTTTCTGCTCTCCTTTCCTTTGATGTTTTTGACTGAATGTGTTATATAAGAATTGATTTCAGTTAATTTAACCAGTTTAGTGGATGTTATTGCCTGCTCTATGATGTGTGAATTAAATGAATCTATTCTTAGATGTTCTTGTTAGGATTCAGCTGGAAGATTTGGGAACACTGGGGATTAGAGTTAGCCCTGTCCACTAGGGTCCTTGTGCGACCAGCGGGTCTTTAACTTTGTGTCCTGAATCTGTGTTGTCTCCTCCTCTCTTACCATCCCATACCATGCTATCATCTTTAAGATCCAATGTTTTAGATGACTAGCCCAATTGAAAGCATGTATATTGATTAGCAAGCAAATACTTTCCTAACTCCATTGCCCAATGGTTTTGAATGCCCCCTGGAATACTTCACCTCTGCCCAAATCCTCTTTGCTCATCCTTGTCTTACATTGAACCCTTCTTTCCTGATAAACAACAACCAAACAAACAGACCTTATGCCCATAACTAGCCTAACATCTTAAACTTTGAGCTTCAAAGATATAAAACCTTTGCTTATATAGATAGATCCCTCTCTGGACCCAGGAGGGCTAGATCCTGAGTTCTGAAAGTGGTTTGATGTTGTCTCATCTTTTTTTCTTGCCAATCTGGCCAAAACATGGGAACCCCAACATAATGGCGACTCCGCTGGGGAAAAAATCTGAGAGCCCATAACTGATAACATTTGTCTGTCTCCCATCGTTATCACCAACATAATGGTGACTCTGCTGGGTAAAAAATCTGAGATTCCATAAATGATAACATTTTTCTGTCTCCCATCATTGTCAACAACATAATGGCTACTCCGCTGGGGAGAATCTGAGTATTTCTCACCTCACTACATCATAAGAGCCTCGGAAACCTAGAAACTCTGGTCAGGCTGGCAGTTAAATACTCCTATTCACAGATCAACCTCTATACCATTTGTTGTGTTCCTCCTACACTCTTATACAGAGTCTGGAAAGGGCCAGGTAGCCTCCAGATCTCACACTCTTTCAGAGGTGACACATCTGGTAAATGCCCTCTTAGTCAATCTCTGGTTAGATTTTGTTGTGTTTGTAAGATATCCTTGAAAGGGGGACATCTCATAAGCACTGTGGTGGATAGTGTACCCTCCAAAAACATCCTAAACCTTCCACCTGGTGACTCCATAATTCCTAAATGATTAAAAGACTCCACTGGTGATTAGTAGGCCTGCTGATTATCCTGGTTTCACATAAGACTCCACTGGGAGACCAACCTCCATAACAACATCAACCACAATAGAAGTAACAAGTAGGGTTAAGCTACTTAGTTAGAAACAACATTCTAGCTTCAAGAACCATTCACACAAGAGCTTATCCTAACCCAAAACCCCCTGAAATAGTTGACAACCCTGAGAGCATCCTCAAGAGATCTCCTACATCTAAACGATCAACTATTTCCAGCCACATCCATAGAGCTAACTCTACACCAGAAGACTTTACAGCTCTATCAAACCCATTTTTTGACCTAGGCACTCAAAACAGTTTACCAAGAACTAGATCATTTAGTGTCTTAGACCAGCCAGATCTTGAGTTCCCTAGTTCACCATCTCATAGTGGTAAACATAGTGGGGACAAACACACCCCTCCATCTACACCTCCTGATATCCACTTCATTCAAAACTTGGGACTCAGTCCACCTAGATCTTCCCATCAGTCTGGTACTGGTCATAATATTCTTGTCATCCATATACCAGCTGCTCAAGTTAACCCTTTTCCTCATCAGAACATCACCATGGCAGCCTGGTATGCACCTCTAGTTTTATCTCAGCCTCTAGTACCCTTACCAAATGATTATCAATCAAATATCCCACACTTCACTACAAAAGAGTCTACCACAACCCAACACCATGTAGATAGGATGGAAGATTCTTTTGACTACATGGAAATAGATGATGATACAGTCAAAATGAGAATATTTTACCAAAGCTTAGGAGATGATGTGAAGAAATGGTTCAAGGGCCTACCTCCTAATAGTATCCAAGACCTCCAAATCTTATCTCAGACCTTCATAAACAAATGGGAAGTTAAATAAAATCCTCTCCAAATCCTAGCAGAATACAAGAACCTGAAAAGAAATGTAGGAGAGAGTGTCCAGGCCTACTCTACGAGGTTTAATAGCGTTTATAATGCTCTTCCTCCACACATGAAACCTACCCTAGGTATGGTACTAGTGAAATACCCTGAAGGTTTGGATGTTGACATGGCCTACCAGCTTAGAGAGAGGGAGTACAACACATTGGAAGACATGCAAAAGGGAGCAGTGAGTGTAGAGGCAAATCTGATTGAGAAAAAATCAAGATTGAGAGCTGAAAAAAGGGTAACATATAGAGATGACCATGTAGCTTCCACATCTGATTTAAATTATGACCGTTTATCTAAAAATATGGAAAAGCTACAACAAATTATGGAAAAAATGGTTGTCATAGTTAGTAACCAAAACAGAAATCAAAATCATAACTAGAACCAAAACTTTAGAAGAAACAACACCCCTCCCAACAGACAAAGAGAATCATATCAGCAAGTTATTCCCCCATTCCAAGAGAACTTTCTTGATGAGGATGAGGGGATAATAGAAGAGTCTGAGGGGAGCATAATAAACATGTTTGAAATAGAAAATTAAATCCACAACTATTACACGGAACAAGATCAGCCCTCACCCTCATGTTGGGATGAGGAATGGTTAGAATCTGAGGACTATAGGTTAGGATTTAAAAATTCCATGATGCAGGTCAGATAACAATATGAACTTAGAAGAAAAAAGAGCTTAGATACTACCAAACCAAAAGCTTCTAAGGTTACCATCAATAAAAGGCCTGAGAAAACTTCTAAAGCAACTGCTGAAAGTAACAAATCAACAGCTGAGAGTTCTGGGAAGAACAAAGAAAAAGACAACCAAAACACTGATAAACAAGGTAAACCAACAAGCAGTACTAACACTACAGTTAGTACTCTTGATAAAGCATTTTCTAACACTGTACATAGTGAGAATCAGCACACTGATTCAGCCACCCAGGTGGTGACTAACAAAATAGAGTTGAACATTCCAAAGAGTCAGTCCAATTTCAATTTGGAGAGTGAGATTGCAAAAATTAAAATCTCTATCCCACTCTCTGAGCTGGCCACTCAGGATGTATATAAAGGCCAAATTTTGAAAGCATTAAATCTAGGTGAGAACAGTGACACTGTAAATCTGAGTGATGATCAACATGCCCTTCTGTTTGGCCCAAAGATAGAAGGAAAGTTTCAGGAAGGGGTAGTGCCACCTTTCTATATCAGTCTCAATGTCCATGATAAGATTCTCCACAATGCAATGCATGATTCTTGGGCGTCACACAACCTGATGCCTAAAGTAGTGATGGAAAGATTAGGCCTAGAGATAACCTGCCCCTATAAAGACCTATATTCATTTGACTCTAGCAGAGTAAAGTGTCTTGGCCTGATCAAAGATTTATGTGTGAGCCTTACCCAGATCCCAGCAAAGTGTATGGTCATGGATGTTATTGTGGCAGATGTGCCACCCAAGTATGGCACGTTATTATCAAGTTCATGGGGTGCCAAGCTGCAAGGAACAATGCAGATGGATGGGGCTTATGCCATGATCCCAATCTTTGGCCAACTTAGAAGACTGTATAGAGAGGCGCAAATGAAATTCCTGGCTATTAGCCCCGAAAAGCCTAAAAATTCACCTTTATACTCTGTACATACGGACCTTGACTCCTTCATCCTCTGTAATGATGAATCCTCAGAAGGGTCAGAGTCCAAAAATAGAGATACAAACAAGGAAACAGAGCCCAAGGATTTTAACATAATGGCTACTCTAGACTCGGAGGAGAATGATGTAGAAAACTCAAAACAGTGCACTGAAGCAAAAACTCAAAGTGAACCATAAACAAAATGCAATCAGCCAACTAGTCACCTCTCTGATTTCCACACCCATGACGAAAAACAAAACAACCCACAGCCTAGTGCAGCACCTATAATGCAACATAATGGCAAACCCAGCTGTATGGAGGGAAGTGATGATAAAATGAAAAATGAACCCTTGTGGGAGATGAAATTCGATGGATCATGCACCAAGAGAACTGTTGGGGCAGGAATGTGGATACATAACACAGAGAGTGGTTACGCGGAGAGCCATGCCTGCAACCTGCACTTCAAATGTACAAACAATATTGCAGAATATGAGGCTCTGATCCTAGGCTTAACTCTATTGAAAAAATTGGGAGCCCGTAGGATAACTGTGCGTGGGGAATCTGAGCTGATTATTAAACAGGTGAATGGTGAATACATAGTGAAACATCCTAGATTGAGAGCTTACAGGAATGACACTATGGATTTATTGAAAACATTTGTTGAATACGAATTAGTGTTTGTTCCTAGGGGTCAAAATGTCATTGCAAACGGATTAGCTTGCCTAGCTATTTCATACCCTAAGACTCCAAGTGACCAACAGATCATCATTCAGACCAAATTCAGACCTGCAATGCTGGACAATGAAAAATATTGGCAAGTTTTTTAGGGTGATAAATAGATTGAAGATTTCTCGGTTGTCAGAAACGAGTTTGAATTTTCTAATTCAGACTTTAAATCTGATAGTAGCTGCCTAAGTGTAGAGTCCTCAGATGAGGAAGATACAGCCTGTAACATAGAAATAAACACTCTAAACGAACAGATTGGAAATCCAAATGAAAAATGTGAAAATGCGGATAGTGAAGAAGTAGAGGTGCTGCAGACCAAAGACAAGAACATACCTCGAGGTCTGGCACCATTAGAGGACCTTTTTTACTTTGATGATGTAGCAAAAAATCCCACTATAGAACACGCAGACTCTGATGTTGAGGAATGAAACATAGGCACTGAAGATAAACCCAAGATGATCAAATTGGCTAAGTCCCTTCCTGCAAACATGAAAAAGAAATACATTTACCTCTTCAAGGAATTTACGGATGTGTTCGCTTGGAGTTATGAGGACTTAAGGGCTTATGACAAAAACATCATACAGCATAAGATACCCTTGAAAGAAAATCAGAATCCCTTCAGACAAAAACTTCGCAAAATAAACCCAAAACAATTGCCTGCAGTGGAAAAAGAGATCAAGAAGATGTATGAGGCAGGCATAATTGTGCCTATGAGATTCTTTGATTGGGTGTCAAACCTAGTGGCTATGAGAAAGAAAACAGGTGAGATCAGATTATGCATAGATTTCAGGAATCTTAATAGAGCCTCACTCAAAGAAAATTACCCTTTGCCAAAAATGGAACATATCCTTCAGAGGGTAGTAGGTTCTAAAAGAATCTCCCTGCTAGATGGTTTTCAGGTTACAACCAAGTTTTAGTAATCCCAGAAGACCAACTCAACACAGCCTTCACCACTCCATAGGGCACTTTTATGTATGTAAAGATGCCTTTTGGACTGATGAACGCTGGTGCAACCTTCCAAAGAGAAATGGACATAGCTTTCTCAGATGAAATAGGACACTTCATTGTCATCTATCTGGATGACATAACAGTCTATTCCAAGATTGATGAAGAACACATAAAACATCTGAGGAAGGTGTTTGAAAAATTTAGAAGGTTTGGTCTATCATTAAATCCCAAAAATATTGTATTTGGGCTGCAGGAAGGTAAGCTTCTTGGCCATATCATATCTGAGAAAGGGATTAGGATAGATCCACAAAGAGTTGAGGGAATACTACAAATCACACACCCAAGAAACATCAAAGAGTTATTATCCTTCATTGGAAAAATCAACTTCCTCAGGAGGTTTATTCCCAACTTAGCTGAACACCTTAGGAATATGACTAACATGTTGAAGAAAGGTGTAGGAGTTAAGTGGACTGTTGAAGCCAAGAAATCTTTTGAAACAGTTAAACTTGCACTCACCCAGGCTCCTGTCCTAATCAGCCGAGATTTCTCAAAAGATTTCCTGATTTTTTCATTTACCTCCAAGCATACAATAGTTGTAGTTCTACTACAGAAAAATCCAGAGGGAATGGAACAACCCATTTCTTTCTTCAGCAAAGCACTCAGGGATGCACCCTTTAAATACAACATTATGGAAAAACAGGCCTATGCTCTGATTAAGGCCTTAAAAGACTTTAGGGTGTACATACAGCATTCCCACACCATAGCCTATGTGCCAAATATAGTGGTTAAAGATATTTTGTCCCAAGACCCAGATGGGAAGAGGGGCAAATGGATTGTTGTGATCTTAGAGTACGAACTTGAGATAAAACCCACCAAACTGATCAAAGGCCAGGGCCTAGCTCAACTAATGGCTGAATCAAACCTACAAGCCCTAGAAATTAACATGATAGATGCCTTGGATGAGCAGCAGGGATTACCTAATCCCACTGTTGAGGAGAAGCTTCAGACCTCTCCTTGGTATTCTGAAATTTTGTATGTGCTTATGCACCTCAATGCCCCTCCTGAACTATCAAAGACCAAGGCCAGATTCTTAAAGCTAAAAGCCAGAAGCTAATGCATATTGAATAACTGCTTATACTAGAAGAATCCAAATGGCATATTGCTTAAATGTTTGCCTGAAAATGAGGCAGAGAGGATTAAACAAGAATTCCATGCAGGAGAGTGTGGAGGCCACCTGAGTTGGAAGGTTACTGCAAACAAAATACTCAGAGCTGGTTACTATTGGCCTACACTCTTCAATGATATCCATAAGATGATAATTGCCTGCCACAAATGCCAGATTTTTGAAGGCAAAAGGAAACTCCTCCCCTTACTTCTACAACACATCACTGTTGAAGGTCCCTTTATGCAATGGAGCCTAGATTTCATAGGAGAGATTCATCCTGCTTCCTCTGCACAACACAAATGGATCCTAATAGCCACAGACTACTTCACTAAGTGGATAGAGGCCATACCTACTAGGAATGCCACAGATTTAGTCATCATTAGGTTCCTAGAAGGTCATATCCTCTCTCAGTTTGGCTTCCCAAGGAAAATAATCACTGATAATGTTGTTGCTTTCGGATCCAAGAATATGGTTGATTTTTGTCACAAGTATCAAATAGCACTCGTTCATTCAACTGCCTACTACCCTCAAGGTAATGGATTAGTTGAATCATCAAACAAGAGCCTGGTGATCATCATCAAAAAGCTGTTGGAAGAGAATAAAAAGTCATGGCATAACAAGTTAGTGCATGCCCTATGGGCTGATAGGCTTACAACAAATAAATCCATTGGCATGTCACCATATCAACTTGTCTATGGAACAGAAGCAGTGTTTCCTACCAGCCTTAGGATACCAGTGATCAAAATTGTTCAAGAAATACAAACAGAAGAAGATAGCATGGTGAGGAGAATAAACCAGACAATTCATCTCCAACAAACAAGAGAGGAGGTCTATAATAGAGCTATCAAGGTTTAGGAAAATATAAAGAAGTTATTTGACAAAGGAACTAAGGCCTCTGATTTCAAAATTGGAGATAAAGTTCTAAAGTGGGATTCAAGGAGAGAGGACAAAGGAAAGCATGGCAAGTTTGACAGTTTGTGGCAAGGTCCCTACATCATCCAAGCCACTGTGGGTCCAAATGCCTTTTTCCTACAAGAATTAGATGGTACAAAGCCATTTGGGGGTCCTGTCAATGGCAGGATGCTCAAACACTACTTCTGCTGATTTCCAATTTACAATTTCCATTTCCATTGTACATACCATTGCAGTGTTTGTTTTCAAAAAAAACAAAAATGAAAAAAAAAAAACAAAGAGAAAGGAGAGGTTCAGACATGCTCAAAACATGAACCTCTGCAGCGCAAAGATTGGCTCTAACATGATCAAAACCTGAGCCAAAGAAAATAAATATAGCTGGTTCAAACATGCCCAAAACCTGGACCAGCAAAGAAGGAAAAGAGTCATCTCTAACAAGCCCAAAACCAGAGCTGAAATAAAAAAAGGAGAAAGTGACTCTAACAAGCTCAAAACTTGAGTCACAAAGGAAAGAAGGATGCTTCAAACTTCAGATTTCAAGCCTTCAAGTTTTGTTTTCAGTTTTCTGCAAGTTTCTATCCATGTGCAACTGTCTTTATGCCTTGGATCCATAGCAAACTAGACTGTCTAATCCTAGTTTGGTTTTTTTTTAATTTCTGTTGTAGAATATAGAGAAGAAATCTGCTGGACAGTTTAATCCCAGCATATATTAGATTAGGTAGAGAAACATGTGAGACCGACAGTTTAATCTGGTCTCATGGAGTAATAAGGGTAGCAGTAGAATAGGTTTATTTTCTTGTTTGTAAAAAATAAAAATGATGTAAGGGGTCTGCTAGCTCAAATGCACCCTGAAAGACAAAATGTTAGGATTGTAGGATGGGTAAGTAGATTGATTGGGAAATTTTTTTCTGCTAAAATTGATGTCTTCACAATTGTGTCAGCTGAAATTCAAAGAAGAAAGGTGGCTCAAGCAGCAAGGCATCTGGCCTACTCCAAAGATCTATTCTCTGAATTCTTGACTCCTTCAAGAAGAAGCCATCCCCATGTGGAGCCACTGTTAGCCCCCTATAAATTTTTTTGACAAGCAAAGTAAGGGGCTAAGTTGTTTTTGAAGCCTTCAAGGAATGCATCTCCCCTGAAGACACATCATTCTTGAAGTCTCCTGTGCCTTTGCCTTTGATAAAATTCCCTCTACTGACTCCCTTTATAAAGTCTCACTGATTGCAAAAGCTGTGCTCCAGAAGGCCTACATTTATCCCTTGTATCCTTGCAAAATATCCCTTTTCAACCTTTTTTTTCCATTTTTTAAACTCCCCCTTTTCACCCCCAAAATCCCTCCCCTAATCCGTCTAAACCTTCCCAAAATCCCCTCAAAACCATACACACACCCCTAGTGCGGTTTTATTTCCCCTTATTTCTCCTATCGTTGCCCTTTGTTGGCTTGAAAATGCATTAAAAATGGCCCAAAAACCATATTCTCCATATATGTGGGCCTAGCCCTTTCCGGCCAAACCCCTGCACCTTTCCCACCACGCGACTGCAGCACCAGAACCAACCGCCAGCTCGAAAAGTGCTTATCTCAATGTATATCGGGGGCGGTTAGAACCGTCGATCTGTACAAGATCGAACAGTAAATCACGGTCCCCCAACATCACCATCCCTGCCGTTCATACTCGAGATCACATCTCCACTTAGTTCATTTTCCCACCGGATCTACGATCCATATTTCCTCATACAGAGTGGACACAATAGTACTATTTAGAAACCGGCGGTATCTGTTGCACGCCTTTGAAGGTGAGGCGGTATTTTCCCGATGGTCCGGCGATTCCACTCATCGCGGGACGCGTGGCAGACGGCTGTTTCAATACAACCCGCTCATCGCGCGTTATTGATCGACACAAGACAAAGAGCGATATGCATATCAGCCGTCCGATCTGCGATCGCCCATCCAACGGTGATCGCTCCCTGAAGTTGCGTGGAAGTTAACCCAAGGCCGCCGTACCCCTGGCCCACTGTCCATCACCCTCCGACGTGTTTTCCACCGTCGATCTCCTCTTGAGATTGGACGGCCCAGATTAAACGCACACCCGCCCATTAACCCCGTACCACCACGTCATTTTTCCACGTGTGTTCGTCGTTTCTTGTCCGTCCCCTATATAATTTCATTCCAAGGTAAATTTTTTAATGTTTTTCAGTGGAATTTCTATTTCGACGCTGCCCAGTGCATTTCCCACTGTTATACGTTTTCCTCCATAAAATCATCTGCATGCATCGTCGTCCACCGTATCACGTCGCCGTTTCTGCAGTCATCCACACCACCCTCCCCATGCACAGTTTTCTTAATTTGTTTTCGTGTTTTGCAGGGTTACAGGCAGGCGGAAAACCGCCATGATTCATATACGCTGTTGTAAAGGCACAGTGCACAGAAGGATTTGAATTTAGAGCCTGATTTTACAAAAAAAGGTCCGGAAAGGTGTCTACATCGTAAATTTCATCAAAGGACAGAGTTCAAATTCTGCAAACCCTCTCCAGCGCCATTAAAGCTTGGATTGCATAAACAAAGACAGTACGGGAGCAGCAGAGAGCTCGAGGCAAGAAATAGAAGATTTTTTAGTTTTTCAGGGATTTTAGAAGGAAAAGGTACCAGTTCAAAGACATCATGGATTGCATGGAAGGTCCAGCGTATAGAAAACAATGCTATCAGGGTTTCAAATCAGCAGAATGTTTCTTCCCGAGCAGGGACACAGTATCCATACTGCTTTTATTCTGTGCCGTGTTCCTAAGAATATTTCCACCCTGACAACAGTCCTGATGCTATCAGAGCATTTGATTCACAGTATGGCAGACCCTAGCACCATTTATTTACTTTTTTGTTTACTCACCAGAAGTACTACAAAGTACTGCAGCCAAAGTACATCAGAGACATACCGGAGTAAATGGAAGCCTGGAGAAGACCACTCTTTCACCCAAAGAGTGCCATGGATAAATGCACAGAATTTAAATAGAATGGGCCTCGACCCTCTTCCTTTTCTGAGTTTTAATGCTGCATTTAGTTTTCACCTACTTTCTCTGCTCCACCTGAGCTATAAATTCATGAAGAAACTCATTGTAAAGGTTGTTGATCAGTTATTAGAGAATTGCAAGTAGTTTCTTTTGAGACATAGTCTCTGTGTAAAGTTGTAAGATAGGCTGAGGAATATGATTTCAGACTGAGTATCCAACTATTGGCAATGTTGTACCTGACTAGTATTGCTATTTAATATGACAAGCACATTTCTTTGGATCCTGATCTAAAGTAGCGGTGATGTTTTCCTATCTCTGTGTTTTAATTCATTTAATTTCGTTTCTACTGGCTTGCATCAGAATATTGGCATAGGATTTACCCTTGTTAGGTACCCTATGTTTCTGCTCTCCTTGCCTTTGATGTTTTCGACTGAATGTGTTATCTAATAATTGATTTCAGTTAATTTAACCAGTGTAGTGGATGTTATTGCATGCTCTCTGATGTGTGAATTAAATGAATCTGTTCTTATATGTTCTTGTTAGGATTTAGCTAGAAGATTTTGGAACACTGGGGATTAGAGTTAGCCTTGTCCACTAGGATCCTTGTGCGACCAGCGGGTCTTTAACTTTGTGTCCTAAATCTTTGTTGTCTCCTCCTCTCTTACCATCCCATACCACGCTATCATCTTTAATATCCAATGTTTTAGATGACTAGCCCAAGTAGCTTTGCATATTGATTAGCAAACTGGAAATCTATTTCTTGACTCCATTGCCCAATGGTTTTGAATGCCCCTGGAATGCTTCACCTCTGCTTAAAATCCTCTTTGCTCATCCTAGCCTTACATTGAATCCTTCTTTCCTGATAACCAGCAACCAAACAAACAATCAAACAAACAAACTTGATGCTTATAACTAGCCTAACATCTTAAACTTTGAGCTTCAAAGACATATACCTTTGACATATCTTAGAGAGATCCCTCTCTGGACCCAGGAGGGCTAGATCCTGAGGTCTAAAAGTGGTTTGATGTTGTCTCATCTTTTGGTCTTGCCAATCTAGCCAAAACATGGGAACCCCAACAGCTGTGTTTTTGAAATAATACCAACACCTTTAAAGTTTAAACATATCCACGGTACAAATTTTGAAGACAGTTTTGAAAAAACTGCTTACACAGCAGTTTCATAACATAGATAGTGAAAATCTGCTGAAATGCGCTACGAAACTACTGAAGCAGTCTTCTAGCACATTTTAATATCAAATTTTGGGGGAATTTTGGTAAATTTTGACTTGAAATGGCTGGTGGAAGTGTACAAATAGCATATAAGGGTTTACTTGAAGAAAGCAGGCAAAAATTTGATTGAAAAAAGGAGCTAAACACTGTGCTACGAAAAGTGCTACGAAACTGAGCTACTTTCATAGCGCAGGTTTATCCTTTGTCTTTTTACACCATTCGAATTATAATTTCTATACAGCTGGAGGATTAAAGATATATGGTGAATTTTTGGAAACATGACACATGTAGACCTGATCTATTAATGATAAAAGTACTCAAAACAGATAAATAAATCAAAGAGGCTAAAAATAGGAAAACATGTTTCCTATTTTTTAGGATAACATTATCATTAACAGCAAGGTCACTTCAAGTGAAAGGTCAGCATCCAAATTTGACTTCATGGGATTGCAAGTGGCAAAATATGTAATAAATATTAGATAAGGTTGTTAGAAGGATATTTAACAGTTTCATTCCTATTAGAATTAGGACTTTTCATAAGCATTATAGCTGTCAATTTGTAATAAATAGCATGTCTTATATTAGGAAAGGTTTCAAACTCTTTGAGTTCTGTGTATCTAGTGGAGAAGAAGGGATCCTATCTTGTAAATTTTCTATAAAAAAGCATAAGTTCGAAATCCAACAGGTTGGACATTTTTATTAGCAAAGACTGTGTTATTGTATGTCACTTGTTTTTTCAACTTAAAACAGAGTTCTGTTTTGACAACTCAAGATTCATGACGGGTTCTTTTTCATTATTGTTATAATGGCATTCTTCAATATCTCTATTTGCAGTGGTGTTTGTATATGATACTTATAATTCATTCATAATGCTCTAACATCCTTCATATACAAATTGACTGTGTGTTTCACTGTTCTACTGTTTTACTCACTGACTTGAACTCCAAATTCCTTGACTTCCATGCTAGATAGACTGTGATGTTTTTGTTGAAGTTATCTTGACTCCATGGCCCAATGAATGTTTGCTAATCTGTGACACTACCAGTTATATTATTCTATCTTTTTACCTTAGAGCTAGCCATCTATCCATTAATCAAAAATCATAAACCCTTGAGAGAGCCCTCTCAAGTTGAGGAGGCTAAGCCTCAGCCAAAAGATTGGTTTGAAATAGTTACACAAAATCCACTTGATGAGTAGCCTATCAGGGTAGATTTTGTGATAACATTTTGGTGCGTCTGCCGGGAACCTGAAGATCACTGATTCCCAAAATCAAGAAGCTGAAATTCTGAAGGTAGAAGGAGCTCAGGAAACTTTTCGAGGCTACATCTACCTTAGTGACTCCATTCAATTTCAAAATGTTTAAGGTGGCTTCGAGAAAGAGATATACAAGGACCAATCCTGATCCCAATTCACCTACCATCATGGACAATCCAAACACTATTTCAAGAGGAAGTCAAATAATTTCAGAAATATCAGGTACTCCATCTCATTCGAAATATTTTTCCTCTGAAATATTAAGAAGTCCTGAAGACAAAAGAGTTGATGATAAAAATTCATGAAGTGTTGTTTAGATCATAGAGTGAAAAATAACTCATTGATATTATCTTAGACTTGCATAAAAGAGGAATTGACACTTCAGCCCTAGTAACACAAGAAGACAAAGAATAATTTTGGGAAGTTGTTACCTCTGAGTTGTTTTTAGAAAAATATTCTTTAGATAAACTGAAAGAACTTGATCCTTTTGAAGTCTTGCTGAAAACTAAAGATGGTTTACCCCTTCTAAATTGGAGTTCAATTGTTAGTGGATTACAAAAACCAAATAGTCCTTCTCATATTAGTTCTTCATCTTCTGTTTCTACCATTCCTAAAACTATTGTTCATCCTTCAAACATGGTTGGCCCTGCTAGGTATGCTCCACTTGTCCTTCTTGTTGTTTTACATGATCTCATAGCAAATATGCTGCTAGGATTCAAACTTGGGAAGCGATGAAGAAATCACAGCAGAGCAACATGTAGATCAATTTAATGATTTTATAGACATAGAAGAAGTTGATGATGAAGATGTGAAGTTAATATTATTTGCACAAATTTTTACCGTGAAGTTAGAAAATGGTTTAAAGCTCTCACTCCTGGAATTATTCGAACTTGGGATGAATTTGAAGATAATTTTTTGAGAAAATGGGGAAACAAAACCAATCCAGTTCAAGCACTTACTGAATATAATAGTTTTAGAAGGGCAGTTGATGAATCTATCCAGAACTTTTCAAAAAGATTTAATAAATTTTTTGACTCAATTTTAGCTCATTTGAAACCTCCAGAAGCCTTAGCACAAATGAGATATGCTAAACTATTTGACTATGAATTTTCCATCTTGTTGAGAGAAAGAGAATCACCTACACTTGCTGAAATGAAAAATGATGCAGTAAAGCTAGAGATAAACATGATAGCTACTAAAAAGTCAAAAATGGGAAAAACTAAACTAAAATAAGAAGAGAAACCTTCTTCTTCAACTTCTGATGATAAATTTGATTCAATGATGAAAAATATGGAGAAGTTGATGGATAGGTTGGCTTTTGGAAACACCTCTGCTCCTATGCAACATGAGCTGTTGAGATTCAACAAGATGATGAGCTTAGTGAAAAGAGTTTCCTTCACTAAGTGGGCTCGCAGGTTATTTTTGGCACAAGTCTATTTTTAGACATGATGATCATATTTCAGAACTTGCAGGATGCTATTTTTGGATGGTTGATCAAGTTGGGAAAATAGATGAAATTATATATTTAGAATATTGGGCGAAGTTTATTTATAGATCGTTGATATAAAAATAGATGCATTTCGATTATTATTGGCTCTTAATAATATTCAGACACTAAACAACAACTTATTCTCTTGGAACACTTCAGTTCAGTGTACAGATGTAGCTTATGACAATTATTGAGGAATTACGCTATTCTGAGGGTTTACTAGAGCTAATTCATGAGGACTTCATTTAGAACTCATGTGAGTTTGGTGGAGATAATAAAGTAGTTGGTGGAGTTGTATTGATTTAACTCAGTTAGACTCAGTTGAGCTAGTTGTATCTAGTCTAACTAATTGATACACTAGTGAGAGTGGTGTGAATTAATTAGTTAATTAATTCACTAAATAATAACTCATTAATCAACTGAAGAATACATCAGTTAACTAAAGTGCATGGATAGTTTCAGTGGAGACCAGTGGAGAGGTGGGTGAAAGAGTAAGTGTGACTATCAGTTGTGACTATAGTGATGCATTGATTGCATCCAACACTCAATGGAGATGCCAATGAGGATTGTGCAGTGCAAGCCAGGTGGATTTGAGTTCATTCAAAGCCATTCTTTAGCATGGATTGTGCAGTAGAGGCACGCTAGCAGGTGGCAGAGATTGGTGCATGGATTTGCTAGATCGGGCCTGATTATTGTGTAGTGATTGTATTGTACTGAGAGCTTGACATGTTCAACTTTGTATGAGGATTGTTACATGATCTCTATGACATATATTATATACATATATTTGGATTTTTTAGCTTCAGGCTTTCTCGTTAAATCACTGTGTTAATGTGTGTGAATTTTTATGGTTTCATGTGTGCATTGCAATTGATTTAATTTCCGCATGTGATGATCAATGGTGGAATAGATTATGTATTGTGCATGAAGTTAAAATAGTGTGTGATCAGGAGAATCTTGGATATATAACACATAATATATATAATTCCTACATGGTATCAAAGCAATTGATCATTGGAGCAGATTGCAATTATTGAAGTAGTTGAATTTTGTGCTGGTGGAATTCGAATTTGCTGCAGTGTTTTCTTGGTGTCGAAGTTGAGGATTCATTGAAATGTCTTTCAACGGATTGCGATTGGATTATGCCCTTAAGGGCAGCTCGAATTATATTTCATGGAAGGAAAATATGGAGGTGGTGCTGGATGATAATGGGTTGAAGGAGTTCATAGATGCAGAAATTCCAAAACCTACTTCTAGCGATGTAGCCGCACTTGACGCATGGCAAAAGAAGACAACAAAATGTTGAAGAATTCTATTGGAGGGTGTGAAGGATCACATATTTTCCAGCCTTCATGGTAAATCTATTTCATTCTTTATGTGGAAAGCTTTGACATACTTGTTCCAAAGAAAAAGCGACCAGAGGAAGTTGGCACTTAAAGACAAGCTCAGAAAAATAAAAATAGAGAAGGGCGAAAGTATACCCAAGTACCTCACAAAGTTTTTCCAGTGCAAGGATGAGCTGGGAAGTGTGGGGGTTACTATAGATGAAGAGTACTTGGTGATATTGGCTCTCCTTGGGCTTTCAAAGAGTTGGCATAGCTACGAGGACTCTGTCAATGGTCGGGAGAAACTGCCGGGATGGGAGCAACTTTGGTCGGATCTTGTGCAGGATGAGATAAGGCGAGGTACCAGGGATGGATCTTCATCGAAGAATGAAGATGAAGAAAATTTCACTTTAGCTGCAAAAGAAAGGAAAGGGAAGGGAAAGAAAAATCCTTCTCAATCCGGTGTGAAAGGCAAGAAGCAGGACTTGTCCAAGGTGAAGTGCTTTCACTGTCACCAACACGGACATTACACCACTAATTGTCCACAGAAGAAAAAAAATAAGCAGGCTACTGGATCTACAGCTGGAGAGGCCTTAGCCTCACAGTTTGAGCTGGATTTTTTGCTGATCGCATGCTTGGTTTCAAGTGTGATGGGATCAGTGTGGTTTTTTAACAGTGGTGCGTCTTTCCATATGACCAGAGTCAAAGGTTTGTTCAGTGATTTGGATGAGAAGGATCTTGGAGTGCACATCGAGATGGGCGATGATGGTAGATACAGTGCGACTGGTATCGGGACCATTTCCTTTGAGAGGGAGTCTATTAAACCTTTCATATTCAAGGATGTCATGCATGTTCCAGGATTGAAGAAGAATCTTATCTCTGTGGCGATGTTGGAAGACAAGGGATATGAAGTTGTTTTTAGCGAGGGAAAGGCTTTCCTGCACAGTAAGGCAACTGGTGAAACCTGGAGGATAGGGGTTCAAGTTAAGAACCTTTATCAATTGTAAGTAGATGGTTGTGCAGCAATGGTAGGCAAAGTAAAAGGAGTGGGGAGCCAGGATGAGGCTGAATTGTGGCACAGGAGATTGGGCCATCTTCACCATGGCGCTTTGAAATTTTTGCAGCAGATTTCTACCGGGCTTCCCAAGGGTACACTTGCTCAGTTAGATCAGTGCAAGGGATGTACCTTGGGAAAATTTGTGAAAGCCACCTTTCATGAGAAGGATAGTCACGCCACGACGATCCTTGATAGAATTCACATAGACGTGTGTGGACCTTTCTCAGGAGCTTCGATAGCAAAGCACAGGTATTATGTGATATTTATTGATGAATTTTCTCATAAGTGCTGGATCTTCTTCATGCAGAAGAAGAGCGAGACATACTCAAAGTTCTGTGAGTTCAAGGCACTGGTTGAGAAAGAGTCAGGGAAGCAGGTGAAGGCTATTAGGAGTGATAATGGTGGTGAATTCATCTCTGGCGAATTCAAAAACTTTTGCAGCGCAGAAGGAATTTGAAGAGAACTCATAGCACCTCATAACCCACAGCAGAATGGGGTCGTGGAGAGAAAGAACAGAACGATCGTGGGTGTTGCACGGGCGATGTTGCATGATCAGGGCCTTCCCATACACTTGTGGGCTGAAGCATGCAACACTGTAGTTTATGTGAAAAACCATTGTCCTCATAGAGTACTTGGCATGAGTACACACATAGAGGCGTTTTCTGGTAAGAAGCTTGGTATTTCTCATTTGAATATTTTTGGCTCACCTGTTTACATTCATGTGACGAAGGATGCCAAGAATAAGCTGGAGCCGACCGCAGAGGTTGGGATATTTTTGGGGTACATAGAAACACCCCACAACTATCGTATGTATTTTTCAGATAGTTGGAAGACTATTGTGCGACGGGATATCAAATTTCATGAGGAGAAAGACATGAAGTTGTCGCTTGAGAGGGAGCTACACTTACATGCAGATGAGGAGATACTAGTTCCTAAGGGTGAGCCTTAGGATGTGGATCAGCCACAAGAGGAGGTTCATGGAATGGAAGAAACCACTCATGCAGTGCCAAACATCAGAGGGCGGAAGCGCACTACAGAAGCTGAGCGACTGAATCTTGATGCAATGCAGAATGTAGGAGCACCTACATCACAGCGTAGACAGAGACAGTCACCTGACCGATTTACTAGATACATGGCTCTAATGAGAAAGTGTATCATGATAGATCCATCCTCTTTCGAGGAAGCCGTGGAGGACCCTGCATGGGTAGATGCCATGGTGGAAGAGTATGATTCAATTGTCAGAAACAGTGCATGGGAGATTGTCCCAAGGCCGGAAGGGAAATCAGTGGTAGGTTCGAGATGGATCTACAAAGTGAAGCAAACTGCTGACCGGAGTGTCGATAAGTACAAGGAAATATTTTTTTCCCGGGGCTTCTCATAGATCAAGGGGATAGACTATGAAGAAACCTTTGCACCTGTCGCAAGGTATTCTTCCATACGGACCATCCTTGCTCTCTCAGCGCAGATGGGTTGGCACATTCATCAAATAGATGTGAAGACTGTGTTCCTCAATGGAGTCATTGAGGAGGAGTGTACATAGAGCATCCTGAAGGATTTGAAATCTTCAGTAGCGAGTCACATGTGTGCAGGCTCAAAAGAGTGTTGTATGGGTTGAAACAAGCATCTCATGCTTGGTACACACGGATAGACAGTTATTTCATCGGACTTGGTTTTACCAAGAGTGAGGCAGATCCTAACCTGTACCAGATTTTGGTTGAGGGTAAGTTGCTGATCATTGTACTTTTATGTAGATGATTTGATACTAACTGGTGATTAACTGTTGATACACTCATGCAAGGCTGATCTTACAAAGGAGTTTGAGATGAAGAACTTGGGCCTCCTTCATTATTTCATGGGATTGGAAATTTGGCAGCGGAAGGGTGGACTATTTTTGTCTCAAGGCAAGTAAGCCCGGGAGATACTGGAGAAGTTCAACATGCAAGGCTGCAACCCTATCGACACTCCTCTTCCTGGTGGTTGGAGGAAAGAGGATGCTACATCGGCAGAGGTAGTGGATGCCACTATTTATTGACAGTTGATTGGTTCGCTCATGTATTTGGTCAACACACGACCGGACATATGCTATGCTGTTAACCAGTTTTCATAAGCTATGGTTAAGCCTACCAAGCTCTTTTGGAAGGTAGGCAAGCATTTCCTGAGATATCGCAGGGGCATATCAGGATATGGACTGTGGTACAAACAGTCGGATGAGTTGAAGCTGCATGGCTTCACGGATGCAAATTGGGTAGGGAGCCCAACGGACAGAAAGAGCACATCTGGAGGGATTTTCAGTATCATTTCTACTGTATTTTCTTGGTACATCAAGAAATAGATATCCATGGCACTCAGTTCAGTGGAGGCCGAGTACATGGCAGCAATTTTGGCTGCATGCGAGGCTATATGGATGAGGAAGATCCTGGTCAGGTTGTTCAGTTCACACTTAGATCCTACTATGATATATTGTCATAATCAGAGTTGCATTAAACTCTCGGTTAATCCAGTATTTCATGATATATCTAAACATATTGACATCCGATACCATCATATCAAAGATTTTGTGCAGTGGAAGATCATGTTACTATCTTACATTCCTACGGAGGATCAGGATGATGATATTCTGAGGAATGCGCTCACCGTGAGCAAATAAGAATACCATAGAGACAGGATTGAGGTGGCAGATAATCCCTATCTTGTTGAGAGGGAGTGTTGAGATTCAACAAGATGATGAGCTTAGTGAAAAGAGTCGCCTTCACTAAGTGGGCCCGCAGGCTATTTTTTGCGCAAAGTCTATTTTTAGACTATGTCTATTTTTAGACATGTCGATCATATTCTATGAGTTGCAGGATGCTATTTGTGGATGGTTGGTCAAGTTGGAAAAATATATGGACTTATATTTTTATAGATATTGGGCAGAATCTATTTTTAGATTGCCAGTCTAAAAATAGATATTTCGAATATTATTATCTCTTAATAATATTTGGACTCTAAACATTATCTTATTCTCTTATAGCACTTCAGTTAAGTGCACAAATGTGGCATAGCAGCTAGCAGAAGGAATTACACTATTCCTGATGGTTTACTGGAGCTAATGCATGAGGACTTCAGTTAGAACTCATGTGACAGAGTTTGGTGGAGTTATAGAAGTAGTTGGTGGAGTTGTATTCAGTTTAACTCAATTAGACTCAGTTGAGCTAGTTGTATCTAGTCTAAATGATTGATACACTAGTGAGAGTGGTGTGAATTAATTGGTTAATTAATTAACTAAATAATAACTCATTAATCAACTGAAGAATACATCAATTAACTACAGTGCATGGACAGTTTCAGTGGAGACCAGTGGAGAGGTAGGTGAAAGAGCAAGTGTGACTATCAGTTGTGGCTATAGTGATGCATTGATTGCATCCAACACTCAGTGGAGATGCCAATGAGGATTGCGCAGTGCAAGCCAGGTGGATTCGAGTTCAGTCAGAGCCATTATTCAGCAGGGATTGCGCAGTAGAGGCAGGCTAGCATGTGGCAGAGATCGGTGCATGGATTTGCTAGATCAGGCCTGATTATGTGTAGAAATTGTATTGTACTGAGAGCTTGACATGTTCGGCTTTGTATGAGGATTGCTACATGATCTCTATTACATATATTATATACAGAGAGTTGGGGTTTTTAGCTTCAGGCTTTCCTGTTAAATCACTGTGTTAATGTGTGTGATTTTTTATGGTTTCATATGTGCATTGCAATTGATTTAATTTCCGCATGTGATGATCAATGGTGGAATAGATTATGTATTGTGCATGAACTTAAAATAGTGTGTGATCAGGAGAATATTGGATATATAACACATAAGTTATATAATTTCTACATGAGCCTCAATTTAGAAATCCTCAATTCATATGACCTCAAAAGCAACAAAGGCCAAGAGAAAATAGAAATCAACAACCTGATCCTCCAGTGAGACCTCATTTTCAGCAAAATTTGGTAGATGAAGTGGATGAGCCTAAAATTCCTGACGAATCTATCCATTTTCTTGACAAAGAAATGTCAGGAATTTTCTTGACTAAAGAAGAGCATGATGAGTCAGATTTGGCTAATCAAGGAGAAGAACCATCAGATTATTTCAAGGGGTATCAACATGTTATTTTTGAGATGCAAAAGAAATATAATCTCAGAAACATAAATGTGCATATTATTTCAAACAAAACACAGCCTAAGAAATAAATTTCAAAGGTTGTTGAAGTCAAAAAGGATACTCCAAAGATTGTTGAATGTAAGAAAGACACTTCACTTCTTCCTCCTATTAAAGAAGCTAAAAAATCTATTTATGTTTTCAACCTTGAGAATGAAATTTCTAAGATTAAAATATCAGTCCCATTTGGCAAGATTCTCAAGGTAAATGAATATAGAATAAATAGTGTTAATATGTTAAATTCACAACCAAGAGCTACTGATATTTTGAATATTCAAGAAGACAACCCGGTCATATATTTGGGTCCAAGACTAAAAGATGAACAAAATGAATAAGTGCCTCCTTTTTATGTGAGTATTAGCATTCATGACATGACTTTACATAATTCTATGCTGGATTTAGGGGCCTCTCATAATCTTATTCCCAAAGTAATCATGGAAAGGATGGGGTTAGAAATAACAAGACCATATAAGGATTTGTTTTCTTTCGATTCAAAAAGAGTTCAATGCATTGGTTTAATTAAGGATGTTGTTGTTGGTCTAACACAAATCCCTACTAAGACAGTGGTCATGGACATTGTAGTAGCTGACATTCCACCAAATTTTGGTATGTTATTGTCAAGATCATGGGCAGCAAAAATCAAAGGCACGATGCAAATGGACCTTACCTATGCCACCATTCATGTTTTTGGTGAGTAGAGAAGATTGTATCGAGAGAAAAACATGGTGAGTAGTAAAGAAAAACCTCAAAACTTTCCAATTTATGTTTTTGATAATGAACTTGGATCTTCCATTCTTTTCAATGAGTCAACTGATGATGTAGAGCAAGAAATAAAAACAGAAAATCAGCAAGAAAATGATAAAGAGATAGAAGGAAGGTGGTCATTGTATTTTGATGGATCAGTAGGAAAGGAAGGGGCAAGAGCAGGGATTTGGATTACAACTCCAAGTGATGAGAGTAATTTTTATTTCTATAAACTAAATTTTGATTGCACAAACAACATGGCTGAATATGAATCCTTGATTTTGGGTCTAGAAGTTTTGAAAAGAATGAAGGCTCAAAATATTTCTATTTTTGGAGATTCCGAATTAGTTATTAGACAAGTTGAAGGTGTTTATAAAACAAAGGATGTAAGAATGAAAGCATATAGAAATATAGTTTTAGACATGTTGGAAATTTTTCAAGCCTATTCTTTCATTGTCAAAACTAGAGACCAAAACTCCATTGTTGATTCTCTTGTTGTCTCTGCAAGTCTTTTCATCATTCCTATACATTCTACTGAAAAATATGAGATTGAAGTTCGCCATAGACCAGCTATACCAGAAAATATCACCCATTGGAAATTTTTTGAAGATGATCAACAGGTAAAGAATTTTATTGAGCTGAAAGAAGAATTTGAAAGTACACAAGTAGACCAACAAAACATGTTTGTTGAATCAAAAGGAAATTCTGAAGTTTTGCAACTAAAGAATAATTCAATACCAAAAGGTATTATTCCCCTTGAGAATATTTTTTATCAAAATGATGTTTTTAAATCGCCTAAGATACAAGCTGATGAAGAGGAAGTAGAGAGTTGTAATCTTGGTACAATAGCTTTGCCTAAAATGATCAAAATTTCAAAGTTTCTTTCAGCTGATATGAAGTACAAATATATTGAGATGATGAATAGGTTCATTGATTTTTTTTCTTGGGGTTATGCTGATTTAAAAAAGTATGATCCTTCTATTATTCAGCATACTATTCCCATCAAAGAAAATGGAAGACCTTTCAAGCAGAAACTGAGGAGGATTAATCCCCTTCTCATGCCACTGATTGAAAAATATATTAAGAAGCTCTTTGATGCTAAAATAATTGTCCCAATCATATTCTCAAATTGGCTTCCAAATTTGGTGCTGGTTAGAAAGAAGAGTGGAGAAATCAGAATTTGTATTGACTTCAGAAATTTGAATAAGGCTTCACTAAAGGATAACTATACTCTCCCAAAGATGGATTCAATTCTGAAAAATATTGTTGGTTCTCAAAGAATGTCTATGCTTGATGTTTTTTCAGGTTACAATCATATTCTTGTACATCCGGATGATCAGGAAAAAACAGCCTTCACAACACCATGGGGCACATTCATGTACGCCAAGATGCCTTTTGGTCTCATGAATACGGGAGCTACTTTTCAAAGAGAAATGGACATTTCTTTTTCTGAAGAAAAGGACAATATGGTATTTTTTTATCTTGATGATATAACAGTTTTTCAAATAAGGAAGAAGATCATTTGAAACATCTAGAAAAAAATCTGTTGAAATGTAGAAGGTTTGGTATCTCTCTTAATCCTACCAAAAGCATTTTTGCTTTGACTTCAGGAAAATTACTTGGTCATATTATTTCTGAAGATGGAATTAGGATTGATCCTAACAGAGTTAATGCAATTCAGAAATTAGATTTTCCTAGAATTAGGAAAGAGATTCAATAATTTCTTGGAAAAGTAAATTTTGTTAGGCAATTTATTCCTAACTTTGTTGAGATTTTCAAAGACATAACAAGGATGCTGAAGAAGGGATTTTATATTAAATGGACAGCAGAAGCAAAGCATTCTTTCAAAGAAATCAAGAAGGCACTCTCACAAGCACTGGTACTCATCAGTCCAGATTTCTCTAAAGAATTTCTGGTTTTCACTTTTGTTTCAGAAAATACTATTGTCGGAGTTTTGCTACAAAAAGGACAGCAAGGTATTGAGCAACCTATTTCTTTCTTTAGTATAACACTAGAAAATGTTGAGCTGAAGTATAATATTTTAGAAAAGCAGGCCTATGCTTTGGTGAAGGCTATCAAAGATTTCATAATTTACATTCTACATTCTCACACTGTGGCATTTGTCCCTAGTACTGTTGTAAAGGACATCCTAACTCAAGCCGATCTTGATGGTAAGAGGGGAAAATGGATTGCTAAATTTTTGGAATATGACATAGAAATTAAACCAACAAAATTAGTAAAGGGACAAGGCTTAGCAAAGTTAATGACACAATCAAACTTGGACTGTCTTGACATAAATCTGAATGCAGAAATATCAGAAATTTTTGATGATGAGGAGGAATTAGTTCCTATTGAAGAGAAGTACATAACTTCATATTGGTGCAAGGAGGTTGTTTTTTTTCTACAACATCACAAAGCTCCTGCTGGTCTAACAAAGTCCAAAGAAAGGTTTGTTAAGCTGAAATATTTGAGATATTTTATATTTGATAGAAATCTGTTTTGGAAAGATACCGGTGGAATTTTACTAAATTGTTTGTTGGAAGAAGAAGTTGATAAAGTAATTGAAGAATTTCAGAAAGGTGATTGCAGAGGTCACCATTATTCGAAAGCTACAACAAACAATATTCTAAGAGCAGGGTATTTTTGGCCTACAATGTTTAAAGACATTTACAAAAGAATTGTTGCATGCCATGAATGCCAAATTTTTGAAGGAAGGAGGAAGCTTGTGCCTTTACCTTTGGTACCTATCTATGTGGAAGCACCTTTTCAGCAGTGGGGGTTAGATTTTATCAAAGAGATACATCCATCATCATCAGAACAGCATCGCTGGATTCTTACAGCAACTGACTACTTCACCAAATGGATAGAAGCAATCCCAACAAGGCAAGCTAATGATTCTGTAATTATTTCTTTTCTAGAAAATAATATATTGTCAAAATTTGGTTGCCTCATGAAGATTATAACAGATAATTCTCAAGCATTCAATTCTAAGAAAATGATTAATTTTTGTTAACAATACCATATCACTCTTGGACACTCTACTGCATACTATCCACAAGGGAATGGTCTTGCTGAATTATCTAACAAGAGCATTGTAAGGATCATTAAAAAAGTATTGTAGGAGAACAAGAAATCTTGGCATCTGAAGTTGAATTATGCCTTATGGGCTAATAGACTATGCACAAAGAGATCAATTAGGACTTCACAATATGAATTAGTGTGTGGAGTTGAAGCTATTTTCCTACATCACTAAGGGTACCTGTCATGAAACTAATTCAAGGGCTTGGAGAGGAACCAAATTCCATTTAGAGGAGAATTAATCAGCTGATAGCTTTACAAGAGAAGAGAAATGAAGTTTATGACAGCCACCAACAATCTCAAAATAGAATCAAAAATACATTTGACAAGAAGATAAAAGAAGAAAGTTTTCAAATACAAGACAAAGTGCTGAAATGGGAGGCCAAAATTGAGGAGAAAGGAAAACATGGTAAGTTTGAGAATCTATGGAAGGGTCCTTTCAAGATAGTTTCTTTTCATGGGAACAACACTTATATACTGCAAGAAATTGATGGAGGATCATATGCTGGAGGGCCTGTTAATGGCAGGTTCCTAAAGCATTACACTTGCTGAAGTTTGATCAATCACTTATGACATTGTAAATATTTCATCTTTGTCAGTTTTATTGCTAATAATGACAAGCTGAATCAGCTAGCTTGACCCGAGGTGAAGGCCATTAGAGCTTGAGGAAGAAGTTTGGCGATTCAAAAAGTTTTTATGTTTTTGAAAAAAAATGGATAGTAGCACTGCAGCTACTGGTTCTTAGTGTACCACAGGGGCACACTATCCCAAGTGGAGCCACTGTTATCACCCTTAAAAAAAAAAAATCAAACTCTGTAATTTTAAATTGTTTTAGTCATAGTGTCAAATAGGTTTTGAGTTACTTTAGTCTTGATAAAGGATAGGTTATAGGTTTAGAAGTCTTAAAAAGTCAGTTTCAAATTTCAAATAAATTCTTTAGGTCTCATCCCATGGTTAAAAATTCTAATAATTCACTTAAAAATCATGTCATCAAATTTCAGATGAAACCCCTGCAATTAGCCACAAAACCGTAGTTTCGTAGTGCGGTCAGTTCAAAAATTGAGTTTTGCGCTACGAAAGCACTGCTACTTTCGTAGCGCAAAGTGTGAAAAATGCACTATGTATGCTACGAAAGCGCGGATTCCTAAAAGGTCATGTCAAAGCTCAGAAATTGTCAGAAATCCATTAGGATATGATAGGGTAACGTCATGGTGAGTTAGTTAGGGGTCATATTCGAAATTCTCAACCATCCATATCTATCATTACTATGACATGGGTTTCATATTGAGAAAATAAATTTCAAATTCGAAAGGTCTTGTCTGTTTTAGTCATTCCAATTTTCATTTTCTCATACTAAACTGTGAAACATCCCTGTTTCGAGTTCAAGCTTATAGTTGTCTTATACCAAGGATATTTCATACATTATCAAGTGAGGCTGATCCTTTTTCAAGCAAGGCTGCTAAACCAAATCAAGAGAGGTTGTTTGCAAGAGAGGTTGATTATCAAATTCTAAAGGAAATCAACAGGGTTTTTCTGAAACAAGTATGGTTGAGGAGAAAAATATCCACAGATCATGACATTGTTTGAGTTCTGAACCTGAAAGCACAAGATTTTTAGCTGAAGACCAAACAGTCATGGATGCTTTCAGTAAAGTAGGTTGTTTAAAGTCCTATGAAAACCTGCAGGGTGGACATTATCAGGTATCAAAATAATTTTCATTACATTTCAGTGGTACAAATACAAAGGTTGGGATGTTAAATATGTCAGTGACACCTGAAACCATTGCTCCAGTGACTGAAATACCTAGAGGACAGGAAACATGGTTTAAAGGTTTTAGGTTCGATCTGGAGGCATGCAAGATGTTTTTGAAGCCAGAATATGCAGAGATGGACTTGAATAATGCAGTTCCCAGAAACTGTTTAAAGGATAGCTATGCCAAACTACTGCTCAACATCCAGAGATATTTCACGTGCAAAGGAAGGTACCACAAAGTTTACACCTATCATTTCAAACTCCTATTACACTTCGCAGGTATGTTATCACTGGATTTACCATTTTTCCTATATATAAGCATTGCTAAAATGGCTTATAAGGTCCAAGTGAAATTCTATGACTGTGAAACATCTCTTTTTCACCATGGCTTAATCAAATTATTGGTTTTGAATGAGCTCCAGAAGATTAGTAGGGATTTTTCCTCTTTTCTATTTATAAGTGGATTTTAAATGGAAGCTCAAACTCCAGCTAAAAACCCTAAGGCAAAGGAAAATTCATCCCCACCAGCAGAATCCAGTCAACCTGTAGTTGTAAGGACCAGGAGGTTTGTCAAATTAAAGCCAAGGAAACAATTGAAAGGTAAAGTAGAAAGGACACCAGTGATTGTTGCAGAAACCCCTCCACCTGCAAAACAAGGGTTACAGAGTACCAAGGAAGCTAAACAGAAACAAACAGCGGGTAAGCAAATAGTCCAGAGAATCACAAGGAGTCAAAGTACAACATCAAAAGGAAAGATATTGGTTTCAGAATAAAGTGACAGCCCAGGTTTGAAAGGAAACTTAGATGATATATTACATGCAATAGACATACAAGAATCTCTTATAGTGCAAGCTGATTTCATAGGGGTTAAAGAAAGAAAACAGAAATGGATGAAATCATCAAAGAAGCTGGAGTTTAAGGATGAAGATGCAGCATTTGTTTTCCAAGCTAGAAGGCCTGTAACTAGGCATTCTAAAAGGCTAAAATAACTTAATGCAGAAGTTGAGGAAACAAATGAAGTAGCTATTGTTCATAAGGAGATAGTTGATCTTTCCTCACCTGTAACAAAACATGCAGAAAACAGAGTATCTATAGCAGAGGAGGAAATGACCAAGTATAAAAGTATGGAAGAGAGGTTAATATCAGCAAATCATGAAATTTCCAAGTTGAAGAAAAGAGCTATAAAAAATTTCATTGAGAAAACAAATTTTAAAAGGATGAAAGCTATTTGGGAAGGTGAAAAAGTTTCAAAATAAAAAATACCAAGCAGTGAGGAACAGTTCTTCACATGGACAGTCCCAGCCATCAAGGAAGCAAAGTTTTTAAGAGTCATAAACACTCATTTGAGAGCTAGCAACAGAAGGTTAAGAAGACAAGTTGAATATCTAGAGATACAGTTGACAAAGTCTCAAGAACAATTAAAGGGGCAGTAAAACAAAGTGATAAATTCCTAAGTCAATCTTTGATCAAGATGAAGGAAAAATTTGATGAAGATTATGTTTTTGGGGTCATGTTGTTGTTTTTTTGAAATAATACCAACACCTTTAAATTTTAAACATCTCCAAGGTACAAATTTTTATGACAGTTTTGACAAAACTGCTTACACAGCAGTTTCGTTGCGCAGATAGTGCAAATCTGCTAAAATGCACTATGAAACTGCTAAAGCAGTCTTCTAGCACATTTTAATATCAAATTTTGGGGGAATTTTGGTAAATTTTGACTTGAAATGGCTGGTGGAAGTGTACAAATAGCATATAAGGGTTTACTTGAAGAAATCATGTCAAAAGTTGATTGAAAAAAGGAGCTAAACACTGTGCTACAAAAATTGCTATGAAACTGAGCTGCTTTCATAGCACAGGTTTATCCTTTGTCTTTTTGCACCATTCGAATTATAATTTCTGCACAGTTGGAGGATTAAAGATATATGGTGAATTTTTGGCAACATGACACATGTAGACCTGATCTATTAATGATAAAAGTACTCAAAACAGATAAAGAAATCAAAGAGGCTAAAAACATGAAAACATGTTTCCTATTTTTTAGGAGAACATTATCATTAACAGCAGGGTCACTTCAAGTGATATGTCAACATCCAAATTCGACTTCATGGGATTGCAGGTGACAAAATATGTAATAAATATTAGATAAGGTTGTTAGAAGGATATTTAAGAGTTTCATTCCTATTAGAATTAGGACTTTTCATAAGCATTATAGCTGTCAATTTGTAATAAATGGCATGTCTCAGATTAGGAAAGGTGTCAAACTCTTTGAGTTCGATGTATCTAGTGGAGAAGAAGGGATCCTATCT
The DNA here is from genome assembly GCA_034641835.2 of Pinus albicaulis. Classification (NCBI taxonomy): domain Eukaryota; kingdom Viridiplantae; phylum Streptophyta; class Pinopsida; order Pinales; family Pinaceae; genus Pinus; species Pinus albicaulis. The sequence continues at coordinate 922,500,047 of CM076574.1, read as the reverse complement.
TGTAAATGTTCTATAAAGAGCATAAGGTCGAAATCCAACAGGTTGGACACTGTGTTATTGTATGTCACTTGTTTTTTCAGCGTAATACAGAGTTCTGTTTTGACAACTCAAGATTCATGAGGATTTTTTGTTCATTATTGTTCTAATGGCATTCTTCAATATCTCCATTTGCAGTGGTGTTTGTATATGATACTTAGAATTCATTCATAATGCTCTAACTCCTTCATATACAAACTGAATGTGTGTTTCACTGTTCTACCGTTTTACTCACTGACTTGAACTCCAAATGCCTTGACTTCCATGCTAGATAGACTGTGATGTTTTTGTTGAAGTTCTCTTGACTCCATGGCCCAATGAATGTTTGCTAATATGTGATACAACCAGTTATATTATTCTATATTTTTACCTTAGAGTTAGCCATCTATCCATTAATCAAAAATTATAAACCCTTGAGAGAGCCCTCTCAGGTTGAGGAGGCTAAGCCTCAGCCAAAAGATTGGTTTGAAACAGTTACACAAATTCCACTTGATGAGTAACCTATCAGGTTAGATTTTGTGATAACACCTTACATAAAAATGAGGCATGGTATCTGGTGGAGTTTCTAGCTGGAAGGAAGCCCATCAGGAGCAAATGAGTGTTTAAGAAGAAGATGAATGTAGAAGGCAAGGTGGAGAAATACAAAACTAGGTTGGTAGCAAAAGGTTATTCCCAGGTGCTGAGAATTTATTTTGGTGATATTTTTTCTCCTGTTTCCAAAGTCAATTATATTAGATTACTTTTATCTGTTGCTGCTGCATTTGATTTTGAGGTATAACAGATGGATGTGAAGACAACATTTCTTCACGAGGATCTGGAAGAGGAGATCTACATGAAACAACCTGAAAGCTTTATGGTGAAGGGGAAGAAAGAACTGGTATGTAGGTTAAAGAAGTCTCTGTATGGGTTAAAACAGTCACCAAGGATGTGGTATCAAAAATTTGATACCTACATATGGGGACTTGGCTTCACCAGAAGCAAGGAGGATCATTGTGTTTATTTTAAATTAATTGGTGATCGTGTTATTTATTTGGTCTTGTATGTGGATGATATTTTGTTGATTGGAAACAAAAAAGAAATTATCCAAGATTTGAAGACCCAACTGTTCTCCAAATTCGACATGAAGGATCTTGGTGCTTAAAACTATATTTTGGGCATGGAAATTAAGAGAGATCGGGCAAAGAGGAAGCTCTGGTTAAACCAGAGGAAGTATTTCGAGACTATATTGCAGAGGTTCAATATGCAGGATAGTAAACCAGTGAATTTTCCAATTCTTGTAGGTACAAATCTGTATGCTAAATAGTGTCCCAAGACATAAGAAGAAGAGGAGGATATGTCTCATGTTCCATATGCATTTCAGTGGGTATCCTAATGTATGCAATGGTATGTACTAGACTAGACATTGCAAAGCAGTGGGAGTATTGAGCAAGTTTATGTCAAACCCAGGGAAGGGGCATTGGATAGCAGTGAAGCGGGTTTTCAGATATTTTCATGGCACTAGTGGTTATGGCTTGTGCTACTAGAGAAGACCAGGATTGGAAAGAGTGTTGGACATTCGTGCTTTTGTTGATGCAGACTGGGCTGGAGATCTGGACCAAATAAGATCTACAAGTGGGTATCTGTTTAGCCTATTTAGAGGTGCAGTCAGTTGGATGAGTAAAAGACAGTCTGTAGTGGCTCTTTCAACTACATAGGCAGAATACATAGCAGCCACTCATGCAAGCAAAGAAGCAATTTGGTTGCAGATATTGTGTTCAAGTATGGGGTTGGTGCAGCAAGCTATAAGGATATACTGTGATAGCCAAAGTGAAATTTTCTTAGCTAAGAACCCTGCTTATCATTAAAATACAAAGCACATTGATGTTCAATATCACTTTGTGAGAGATATGGTTGAGGCTAAAAGGGTGTTGGTGGTAAAGGTGGACATCTCGAAGAATGTTGCAGATGCATTGACGAAGTCTGTGAGCACTCATAAGTTCTCTTGGTGTAGAGAAACAATGGGTGTTGCAAAGCTGGGCTAATGACTACCTCTCATGTGGCCCCTTGCGGAAAGAAAACAACAAGTGGGAGAATTTTGGGTATGTTTTATATTCTTTCCACGACTAGTCACGTGCGGGGGGGCAATAGCCCCCCCTGTACGTTGTGTCGGGCACAGCAGGGGGGTCACAGGGGGGCCGGCAACCCCCCTGTTTAGGGTCTAGGGCAACACTCTGAGAAAAAAAAACATTTCCTTATTTTTTGGTGGGCAAACTCACCCATGGTTTTGTGCATGGGTTTGCACATGGTTTTGGGGCATGATGGTTTTCAGCCCCTAGTATTTTGTAGATCCAGTCAAAGGAACTACAATTATGTTCTAGTCCAGGGTTAATGGATTGGGGTTTATGTATGCTTTGGCATGTATATATATGTGTTGTAACACTAAAAGGAATATAATGAAAAATCAAGCTAGTCGTCCTGATTTGGGATCCAGGGGAAAATCTCTGTGTTTATCTGTTTTATGTTTTATGCTCTCACTATTGTTTATTTTTTGTTTTAAATATTTGTTCATAAATAATTTCTATACAAGGTTAAAACCTATAACCCTAGCTAAGAGAGTGAAGTTTTTATGCTTTGAAAATTGATGAAGAAAGGGATGATTCTATTTGCTTACTTGATTACAACTTGTAGATGATCTTCAAAAACCTGAAATCCCTTACTTTCTCAAAATTTTCCCTTAGAAACCAATGCCACACCTCCTCGCTCATATGCGTAGAAAAGTTAGCAGAAGCGCAACGAAAAACGTAGCAAAGTGTTTGTATGCGCAATGAAACTCCAGAAAGGGGTGAGGTTCACCAATTTGTAACGAGGAGAAATTTTTGCCAATTTTTGTTGCTAATGAGGAGCAGAGTTTTGTTGGGAAAGAGTAAAATAATGAACATAAAACTAATTTCTTTGCTTTTTATATCATCTTATTCAATTTTAGTGGGGTGGCCCACCAAAATTTAATTTTGACTTTTTGATTTGAACAACCTGGAAATTTTTTAGAGAAAGTGCATTTTGAAAACTTAGAACCAATATCATTAACCATGGAAAATGTTGGCCAAAACATGATCTTTTGAAACATTTAACTACTACTACTACCTCTTGAGGGTTTTATGACTGAAATGGGAGATTATGATGACCATAACCCTATTGACCTAATGGTGACTTTAAATGAATGACCATGATAATGACTGGGCATGAAATGATAATGAAAATTTTGAAAGTGATGACTCAGTAATATTTAGATAATAATTATGATTTGGGCATGAGACTTGGCGAGGAGTAGCAACATCCTAGACTTGAATAAACAGCGATCAAATTTTATTTGGAAGACTCAATGACATAGTAAATTTGAAAAATACCCTAATAAACCTAGGAAGAGTAGACTGATATTTGATCATTGGTGACAAGAAAAATTTAGACTGACACTAACATTGGCTCCATCTAGGGATGGAAGCTCCTTGGAGGTGTCAAGAACATCATAGACCAAGTAGCCTAACCATTGGGCATGGAGTCAAAAGTTAAAAACCAAACTGAATACTAAAAACTTGACATGATAAACTGACTGACTCTCACTGAAATAAAAACTTAAAAAACTTATGGATGGCAGCATATCACCGAGATTTGAGGGCTTCAAATCCTGATGAAAATCACCTACCTGCTGAAGACATATGTAAAATCATGTGAAGTGATCCTTCCAGTGTAACCAATCGAGAAGATGGCTACTTACTTGAATTCTTCTCTCACTTTCCTCGAGCAGGCAGAAAAAACAAAAACTAAGCCACTCCAAGTGTCTACTGAAAATGTGCTCATTATCCATAAATTCAAGAAAATATGTCATCCCTAATGACTGCAGCAAACTTGCCACTAGATCCTAAAAAACATGAAAATTTACCTCTTGTTGATCTAGAAGAAACAAGGTACCTTTTTCTCTTGAATCTGATCTCTTTGCAAGAAATCATCATCACAAATTGACTCACTCACAACAACTTCCTGTATATTTTCATCAATATCATGATTGTCATCATTTAAACTCAGATTTTCATTTTCAATAATGGAAGAAGTTTCGCTAACACATTCTTGACTATGTGAACATTTCAAACCTTCATTATCTTGGGCTGTAACATGATTTTTCATGAGCTTATCTATTTCATCTATAGACATAGGAGAAACTTGATTTTTATAGCAGTTAACATTGGCTTGATGATTTTCATTTTCAGGATCGGGAATAAGCATTTCTCTTTTTTGGTCACAGACTATTTCTCCAAGGAGGAAGCTATTGATTCTTTTTGGGAGGAAAAATCATGAAGGGCTTATATGATCTCATCAACTAGACACTCTTCATCCCCATACAAATTTCAATAAACTCAATGAAATTTTCAAAAATCTCACAACAACTATCAATCATCGTAAAGGAATAATTTAAGCTTTGATAATGTTGAAATAAAACTAAATGAAAGTCCTTTAGAGAATATAAACTGGTAGATGGTAGACTCTCATACCATGATGTCGCTTTTTCCTCCAAGGTAGCCATGAACATATTTATCAGACAATCTTCAAGAAACTCAATATTTATTCTGTGAATATGAGAATGAAATTTGACCAAATGCAAACTAGCATCTTCTCCATCCTGACCTTTAAACTTTGATAGTCTTGTTTTTCAATCTATAAAAGGCATCTGATTTGGAAAACTAGGAATATGAGCTCGATTCATAGGAGCATACCTTCTAGCATTTGAATCCATTTTTACAACAATGAAGTCACCAAGGAGTTCTTCAGACTATGGGTTCTTGAAAAGTGGAGTCACCATGAAAATTATGAACCTTTAGATTCTTCGACACTGGAGTTGCTAGATGATTGATGCACATCCTTCTTGTGCCTGATCATTTTTCACCATCAGAAATTAGATCTGATTCTTTCATTCTTTCATAGGAAAGATCTATCAATTTCATTCCCTAGTATGGTCGCCAAGATGTTAGCACTCCACCGAATCTCCGAAGGCTGAGAAGGAGACCAGCAAAGGTAACCATAGACCACTTTGACCTAGGAGCTAACCCAACTAGGTTGAGAGGGATCTCTAAAGAGGATCACAACCAAATTGATTGGATCATGGAGATTTTAGGCTAGGTAGAACAGGCTCTAGGGTTTGATTGATTTGGATTTGGTGCTGGATGGGGAATTAGGTCTAGGAAAGACTAGGTCAGGGCTTTGAAAATTAGAATTGCAGAGATGTGATGGGGAAAGGTAGGCACACACTTTATCACTTTTAAAGTATCTTGGTGAGTGTGATAGACTGATAGGGTTTCAAAATGAGCATGGAAATCATGAATTCATTTATATCATAAGAAATTGAAACATAACTGCGATAATTTCTCCAAAACAGAGCATCAAAATAATGAATTTTTCTAATCAAAATTAGAAATCAATCACATGAAAGCATGGAGATGGAATGGAAAGGAAAAAAACATTCATATATATGAAAACAGAAGAATAAACTCTGCTAAAACACATACCACATGAATCCCAGCACAATAACTGCAACTCTTTCTATTAGTTCCTGCCAAAATCACTAAATACACTAGTGTTCAAAGATCAGTTACCCAGCATCCAACCTGGAATGGCAAAGAAAATGAAAGATATAGACCAAAATAGACTTCTCCCCACTCTCAGGGGTCGAATTCATGCTTTGTGGAGCTAAAACCAAGTTTTTCTCCAACTAAACAAAAATCTAGGGAGGTTATGAACTGTCTCCCCTTTTAGCTAACAAACTAGAGAAATACTCTTCAAGCATTAATGAGAGGTAAAGACACTTATTTAACTCTATTAACATCCCTTTTACATTCAGTTTAACCCTTTACCCTTTTACAATTACCCTTTTTACGTTTACCAAGTTGGAACTTTCAAATGAAAATTACACATGGTAATTTGAAAGATTAATCAGGGAATTTAATTTGAAAGATTAATCAGGGAATTTCCAAAAGCACAGCAAATAAATTGTAAGGCCTTCTTGGGTGTCTTCCCATCATCTAAATTTGAAAAAAAGAGTTATTCTAAGTACCTGGTCAAGTTTTTTTGACTCCAAGATGTTCAAGTAACAAATTTGGCTTCATTAAACCTGCTAAAAGCTCCTTCTCCCAATTTCACTCCCAGAAAAGCAGCGAATGTCTGAGAATGAGGCAGAAAGGTGATTTTTGACCTATTTTTTGTGAATTCCTTAAAAATTGAGCCCTGAGCCCAAAATTTGACAAAATGGGTTCTCTGCATATTAGCTTTCCAAAAATATAAACTTTTTCCCTTTTGGAGGCATGTAGCAAAAGTGCAACAAATTTTGTTGTGTTTATGGGCAGAGACAAAATTGCCAAAAATTAAGAATTTGTCTTAAAACCCCAAAATTTTGTTGGATGACTTCATGTAATGACCTATGATGAATGGATTAGACAAAAAATGAATCATTTTCCAATATATCCAAACCATCTCTTCCTATTAGATCTCATTAGGGTTTCTTTTAGCTTGTTTTGCATTTGCTTATATTTGATATTGCAGACCTTGTTTCTAGTGTAGTAGTGGTGGGCCATGTGTCTTAACATCTCAATGACCTTGGCCTTGTCAAGGAGCTTATCTAGATTTATATTTACTATTTCAAGCCAAACTACCCTATCTTCATTGATTTCCATGGCAATATTCTCCTCAAAAGTGAGTTCCTCTACAAGAAGTGCCTCCTGTTGTATTTCTAGCTCCAATACTCTTTTTAGGCCCCTTGTTATTGGTCTTTTCCTAGTGGTTTGGGCCTCATCCTCATCAGACTCATCATGCTTAATCACTCCTTTTCCTTTCAATTCTTTTCTTTTATCCTTAAACAGATCCTTTTCCAAAATTATTTCCTTTTCCTTTAATTGTTTGTTCTCTTGCTCAAGGAAGGAGATAACAAACTTGGACCTTGCCAAATTGTCTTGTAGCTCTACGATTTTGGCATATTTTTCTTTCATGATTAGGTTTAGGGTTTTTTTTTCATCTTGGGGCTCCAATTCCACCATCTCAATGGCATGGTGAAGGGCTTCTTTCCCTTGGACAATTGTCTCATGTTGCTTATGATATCTCTACTTTGTTGATGTAGAAGGCAAGGCCCCTTCCACAATTTGTGGAGCAAACACTTGCATATTTCCTCCCTGATAAGTTATGACCTCTTTTTCCTTTTTTCTCTTCTTAAGTGAACGGTGCTCCTCGTGGATTTATACTCTAGCCCTGCTTAGCTACTCCTCATCCCTGTTACTTGGAGGTTGTTCCTCCCTATTTCTTGGTGATCTCACATCATGCTCTACTAGAAAAAATTCTTGTTGTTGTAGTGGCTCCACCAAGTTCTCCTTAACTATCCTCTCGAAAAATGATTCCCAAGTGATTTTCTTCTCTCGCAATTGGCTAAGAATGATGATCTTAATCAGAATGCGGTGGAAAAGACTAACTGTATGATCTTTGCCTTTTTCTTATATCTTCTCAGCCATCTTGGTTACACTTTTGAAAGGGTAATTACACAAGTTAAGATATTTCACAGTTGAAAAATGAATTAGTAGTTTTATGTGGTAATGATAAAGTATTGAAAAGCGTCCTTCATGAGTGAAAACCCTCATAATGGTCTTCATCAACGGATCATATTTATCCGATAAATATCTTAAATGAAATACATGTAATGGAGCATCTTTGTATGGTGATTTCAAGTAGGGTTTGAAGTATTCATCATCAAGATTCATACCCTTGAACCAATATTCTCCATGATTTGGTATTCTGGTGGTTGTGGGGATGGATTTAGTGTGAAATTAAACAATATCCCTGCTATAACACCCTTTTCCATTTTCAAAGCAATGGTAAATAACCCTGTGAGTTGTTCGTTATATCCCTCCTCTTGTATTTTTTAGAAAAATTGTACATAGTTGACATCTTCAAAACATTTCAGTATAAAAGGAGATGAGGTGAATTGGTGGCAGTTAGAGGGCCTTCCTCTTAAGGGGGGGTGGTTATCAGTGTCCATGGCAGCAAGAAAACCCAAATGAAGAAGAGAAAAAACAAAGTATTTTTGTTAGGTCTATGAATGAGATGGTAATATGAGTTTGGGATTATCTAAATTTTTGAGAGAATTTAGGGGGATAGGGAATGATGTTATGAAGTAGGGAGAAGTGAAATTTTTGAATTTGAGTGACGGGAAGGGGATGAAAAGGCCAAAACATGAGCCTAGGATAAAAATGGGATAGAAATTAGGGTTTGAGTGGAGATTTTGGGAAAAATAGGAATTGGGTGAGGGAGAGATGTATAAATGATTCAAATGAAGTGAATGAAGGTGTAAAAAGTGAGTTTCAAGGTTTTCAAACTGAAAAAATTACCATGAACACTATTTCTCTTAATTGACTTTAGAAACCCTAGCTGAGAGAGTGAAGTTTTTTAAAAACTGATGAAGAAAGGGATGATTCTCTTTTCTTTGATTACAACTTGTAGATGATCTTCAAAAACCTTAAAATCCCTTACTTGCTCAAAATTTTCCCTTAAAATCCAATGCCCCGCCTCCTCGTTCAGATGTGCAACGAAGTTACTAGAAGCGCAGCAAAAAATGCAGCAGAGTATTTGGATGTGCAGGGAAACTCCAGAAATGTTGTGAGGTTCGCTAATGTGCAACGAGGAGAATTTTTTTCCAATGAAAGCTGAAAACTCAACCTTGCTTCCAATGAGGAGCAGAGCTTTGTTGGGAAAGAGTAAAATAATGAACATAAAACTCATTTCTTTGATTTTTATATCATCTTCTTCAATTTTAGTGGGGTGGCCCACCAAAATTTCTTTTTGACTTTTTTATTTTAATAGCTTGGAAAATTTTTAGAGAAAGTGCATTTTGAAATTTATAACCAATCTCATTAACCATGGAACATGCTGACTAAAACATGAGCTTTTGAAACATTTGACTACTACTCCTGCCTCTTGAGGGTTTTATGACTGAAATGGGAGATTATTATGACCATAACCCTAGTGACCTAATGGTGACTTTAAATGAATGACCATGATAATGACTGGGTATGAAATGATAATGAAAATTTTTAAAGTGATGACTAAACAATATTTAGATAATAATGACTATTTGGACGTGAGACTTGGCAAGGAGTAGTAGCAACCTAGACTTGACTAACCAACAATCAAATTTTATTTGGAAGACTCAATGAGATAGTAAAATTTGAAAAATACCCTAATAAACCTAGGAAGAGTAGACTGATATTTGATCACTAGTGGTAGGAAAAACTTAGACTGACAGTAACATTAGCTCCAGATGGGGATGGAAGCTCCTTAGAGGTGTCAAGAACACTATAGACCAAGTAGCCTAACTATTGGGCATGGAGTCAAAAGTTAAAAGCCAAACTGAATACTGACAACTTGACATGATAAACTGATTGACTCTGACTGAAATAAAAACTTACAAAACTTATTGATGGCAGCATATCACCGAGTCTTGAGGGCTTCAAATCCTAATGACAGCCACCTTCCTGTTGAAGACATATGTACAATCATGTGAATTGATCCTTATACTTAAACCAATCTAGCAGATGGCTACTTACTTTAATTCTGCTCTCACATTCTTCGAGCAGGCAGAAAAAAATAAATAAATAAATAAATAAAAATAAAAATAAAACTAGGCCACTCCAAGTGTCTACTGAAAATGTGCTCATGATAAATAAATTCAAGAAAATATATCATCCCTATTGACTGCAACAAACTTGCCATTGGATCTTGAAAAACATGAGAAATTACCTCTTGCTAATCTAGAAGAAACAAGGTACCTTTTTCTCTTGAATCTGATCTCTTTGTAGGAAATCATCATCACAATTGACTCACTCACAACAACTTCTTGTATATTTTCATCAATCTCATCATTTTCATCATTTAAATTCATATTTTCATTTTCCATAATGGAAGAAGTTTCACTAACAAATTCTTGACTATGTGAACATTGCAAACCTTCGCTAGCTTGGGCTGTAACATGAATGTTCAGGAGCTAATCTATTTCATCTTCATACATAGGAGAAACTTGATTTTTATAGCAGTTAACATTGGCTTGATGATTTTAATTTTCAAGATCGAGAATAGGCATTTCTCTTTTTTGGTCACAGTATGTTTCATCCAAGGAAGAAGCTACCGATTCTTATTGGGAGGAAAAATCATGAAGGGCTTCTATGATCTCATCATCTAGACACTCTTCATCCCCATACAAATTTTCAAGAAACTCAATGAAATTTTCAGAAATCTCATAACAAATATCAATCATCGACAAGGAGGAATTTTAGCTTTGATAATGTTGAAATAAAAATGAATGAAAGTCCTTTAGAGAATATAAAATGGTAGATGGTAGACTCTCATACCATGATCTCACTTTTTCCTCCAAGGTATCCATGAACACCTTCATCAGACAATCTTCAGGAAATTCAATATTTAGTATATGAATATGAAACTGAAATTTGACCAAATGCAAACTAGCATCTTCTCCATCCCAACCTTTAAACTTTGACAGTCTTGTTTTCCAATCTATACAAGGAATCCAATTTGGAAAACCAGGAATATGAACTCGATCCATAGGAGCATACCTTCTAGCAGTTGTATCCATTTTGACAACAATGAAGTCACCAAGGAGTTCTTCATACTACCGGTTCTTGAACAGTGGAGTCACCATGAAAATTCTAAACCTTTGGCTTCTTCGACACTGGAGTCACCAGGTGAATGATACATAGCCTTCTTATGCCTGGTCATTGTTCACCATCAGCAATCAGATCTCATCTTTTCGTTATTTCCCAGGGAAGATCTATCAATTTCATTCCCAGTATGGTCGTCAAGATATTAGCACTCCACCGGATCTCCAAAGGATGAGAAGTAGACTAGAAAAGGTAACCACAGACCGCTTTCACCTAGTAGCTAGCCCTACTAGGTTGTGAGGGCTCTCTCAAGAGGATTACATCCAAATTGTCCAGATCATGGATATTTTAGGCTAGGTGTAATAGGCTCTAGGGTTTGATTGATTTGGATTTGGTGCTGGATGGGGAATTAGGTCTAGGAAAGACTAGGTCAGGGATCTGAAAATCAGAATTTCAAAGAAGTGATGGAGCAAGGTAGGCACAAACTTTACCACTTTTAACGTATCTTGGTGAGCTTGATAGATTTATAGGGTGTCAAAAAGAGCATGGAAATCATGAATTCATTTATATCAGAATAAAGTGAAACATAACTGTGATAATTTCACCAAAATAAAGCATCAAAATAATGAATTATTCTTATCAAACTTAGAAATAAATCACATGAAACCATGGAGATGGAATGGCAAGGCACAAAAAATTCATACATATGAAAACAAAAGAATAAACACTGCCAAAACACATGCCACATGAATCCCACCACAATAGCTGCAACTCTTTCTATTAGTTCCTACCAAAATCACTAAATACACTAGTGCTCAAATATCAATAACCCAGCATGCAACTTGGAATGGAAAAGAAAATGAAATATATAGACCAAAACAGACTTTTTCCCACTCTCAAGGTCGAATTCATTCTTTGTGGAGTTGAAACCAAGTTTTTCTCCAACTAAAGAAAAAGCTAGGGAGGTTATGAACTGTCTCCCCTTTTAGCTAACGAACTAGAGAAATCCTCTCCAAGCATTAATGAGAGGTAAAGACACCTATTTAACTCTATTACCATCCCTTTTACATTCACTTTAACCATTTACCCTTTTACAATTACCATCTTTACATTTACCAAGATGAAACTGTCAAATGAAAATTACATAGGGTAATTACAAAGATTAATCAGGGAATTTCTAGAAGCGCAGCAAATAACTTGTAATGCCTTTTTGGGTGCCTTCCATCATCTAAATTTGAAAATAAGAGTTATTCTAAGTATCTAGTCAAGTGTATATGACTCTAGGATGTTTAAGTAACAAATTTTACTTCATTAAACCTGCTAAAAGCTCCTTCTCCCAATATCACTTCCAGAAACACAACGAATTTCTAAAAATGAGGCAAAAAGGTTATGTTTGACCTTTTTTTTGTAAATTCCTTGAAAATTGAGCCCTGAGCCCGAAATTTGAAAAAATGGGTTCTATGAATATTTAGTTAGCTTTCCAAAAATATAAAATTTTTCCTTTTTTGAGGCATGTAGCAAAAGCGCAGCAAATTTTGTTGTGTTTCTGGGCAGAGACAAAATTGCCAAAAATTCAGAATTTGTCTTAAAACCTCAAAATTTGCAAAATTTCAAAATTTTGTTGGATGAATTCATGTATCGACCTATGATGAATGGATTAGACCAACAATGAAGCATTTTCCAATATATCCAAACTATCTCTTCCTATTGGATCTCATTGGGGTTTCTTTTAGCTTGTTTTGCATTTGCTTGTATTTGATATTGTAGACCTTGTTTCTAGTGTAGTAGTGGTGGGCCAAGTGTCTCAACATCTGATTGTCCTTATTGCCCTTGTCAAGGAGCCTCTATAGATGCATATTTACTCTTTCAAGCCAAACTCCCCTATCTTCACTGATTTCAATGGCACTTTTCTCTTCAAAAGTGAGTTCCTCAACAGGAAGTGCCTCCTGTTATCTTTCTAGCTCCAATGATCTTTTTAGGCCCCTTGTTCTTGTTCTTTTCCCAGTGGTTTGGGCCTCATCCTCATCAGAATCTTCATGCCCAATCACTTCTTTTCCTTTCAATTCTTGCCTTTTAGCCTTAAATAGGTTGTTAGGTCCCTATATTACTAGTTTAGTCCCTTATTGTTGTTAGTGTAGTCCCCTTATTGTTATTGTTGTACCCCTGTAGCCCCCATATAGTTATTATTATGCCCTTACATTATTATTGTTAGGTCGGCTAGGATTATATTGTGACCTCATGGACTCCTATATATAGAAGGGAGGTTTTTTCATTTGTATCATCCAAGAATTATTCATTTTATGTAATGTAAAGGAGGTTTCCCCCTCGAAGTGGCTTATTTATAAAGCATTGATCTCTCTTTTCTTCTATTTTTGGAGCTGGTTTCATAACATTTGGTATCAGAGCTTTGGATTCTAGGGTTTCGTTGCTCCAAAGAGTTCATCGTGGAAATTTCACTATAAAAAATTTTCTACGAAGTTATAAAAGTTGAAAGTTTTACAGAGTGAAGAAAAAATCCTTAGGAATGTCATCTAGAAATTTCAGATCTTGGTTCCCAGTTTTTTTGAAGATATGATCTGTGGAAGTTAGGGTTTTTTCAGGCTCCCAAAATTCATCCAAACAGGTCATCGTGAAATTTGTTCTATAAAGTTTTTTCTATGAAGGTTCAGAAGCTAAAATTTTTACAAAGAGAATTCGAAAGCCTAAGGAATGTCATGTAAAAATTTCAGATCTTGGTTAGCAATATTTTTGGAGATATGATCTGTGGAAGTTAGGGTTTTTTCAGGCTCCCGAATTTCATCTTAAAGAGGTGATCGTGGGAAAATAATCATAACTCTCTCTTTGAGCATCGGATTGGAATTATATAAAAAGTGGTCACAAATAAATAGACTTTAGTTTCTTGTGTATCAATTTCAGAGCCTAAGGAGGAAACAGTGACACAAGGCATGTCGTACAAGTTCGCTCTACTAAACTAGTCCATAATTAGGTCATTGTGGGAGATTGAGCATAACTTTGCCTTGAAGAATCCAAATCAAGTCAGACCTATGGCATTCGAAAGAAGATTTATAGGGCTACTACAATACTAAATTTCAGATATTGAAGATCCGAAATCACAAAGATAATTTAGTTTCAATGCCGAGCTCATCAAAAGCAAGAAAAAGGTGTGTATTTTTTAAACAATTTTGCATAAATTTTGTTTGAAAAATCAGTTTGAAGTTATTTCAAGGGCATATTGAAGCATAGATATCAGTATTCAGTTATATAATGCCTCCCATTAATATTTCCACACACGTTAAGCACTCATAAGGCTATACTATGACTCGTGAAGAGGAAGAATTGCAGTATGATATATCAAAACTATGGTACCAAGTGCAACAAATTTTGATATTACAAAGAGAAATCAAAGATGACATAGATGGTTTAGAAGCATAAATGAAGGCTAATTTGGATGGTTTGAAGGATCAAATATAATAAAATATCGATGATAAAGTAGTGGAAGATCATATCAAGCATCAACAACAATTTCTCCACCTCTCAAAGGATAACCTAACTTTGGTGTAGAATCAAATGAAACAACAGGAAGATCAACATTACAATGAAAGAAGTTCTGAAGCAGTCATAGAAAAAATAACTCGGTAGCTACTAAATAGATCAATTTCATAGTATCTCAGCAAGTGGAATAACTTACCCATTGAAGATTCCACATGGGAGGATGAGAATTTTATACAGAAGCATCAAGAAATAATCAAGCATTGAGGACAACACTTGTCTGAAGGAGAGGGGCATGTTAGGTCCCTGTATTACTAGTGTAGTACCTTATTGTTGTTAGTGTAGCCCCCTTATTGTTATTGTTGTACCCATGTATCCCCCATATTGTTATTATTATGCCCTTACATTATTATTGTTAGGTTGGCTAGGATTATATTGTTACCTCATGGAATCCTATATATATATAGAAGGGAGGTTTTGTCATTTGTATCATCCAAGAATTTTTCATTTTATGTAATGTAAGGGAGGTTTCCCCCTCGAACTAGCTTATTTCTAAAGTGTTGATCTCTCTTTTTTTCTATTTTTGGAGTTGGTTTCATAACATAGTTCATTTTCCAAAAGTATTTTCTTTTCCTTTAACTATTTGTTCTCTTGCTCAAGGAAGGAGATAAAAAAATTGGACCTTGCCAAATTGTCTTGTAACTCTCTGATTCTGACATCTTTTTCTTTGATAACTAGGTTTAGGGTTTCCTGTTCATCTTGGGGCTCCAAGTCCACCATCTCAATGTCATGGTGAAGGGATTATTTCTCTTGGACAACTGTCTCCTGCTGCTTATGATATCCCTACTTTGCTAATGTAGAAGGTAAGGCCCCTTCCACAATTTGTGGAGAAAACACTTGCCTATTCCTCTCTAATAAGTTCTGACCTCTTTGTCATTTTTTCTCTTCTTAAGTGAACGGTGCTCCTTGTTATCATTGGAAAATCAGACAAGCAAAGATGGCATTATTTAATATCAGGCAAAAGGATTTACAGGGTTGAGAGACATTATAGAATCAGAAGTATTTTAAAAACTCTAAGTTCTAAGAGGAAAAATCAAATTGTGCATAGAAAGAACCAGTCAAATGCGCCTTTGCGCACAGAATTCTTTAATAAGTGCACCTTTTCGTGGATTTTTTTCAAAAATATGTGCGGTCCTGAGAGTGGCAGAAGTCACTTTCCGGGACCACAAGGCACACTCCAGTACATTGATCCCACGCTTGAGGCCGCCTAAGGACAGCCTCCCAAGCCTCCTTAGGACCTCAAAGGAACACACAATGGAATAAATGTGGCACACATTGGAATCACCCTCCTCTCTTGGGTCACCATCCACAATGTACCAAGAGAGGGAACGAGGATTTGAATTCTCCTATAAAAGGCCACCAAGACATGAACAATATGAGAGCACATTGTTATGCTAGCCAGAATTTCCCCAAGCAATACCAGCAGTGTGTGATCTGGAGCAAATATAGAGGGGACTCAATTGTTGCCCATCCAACAACTCCAGTCCCCCACAGTAGAGAGAGGGAGACTTTGCACCAAGGTATCTTGGAAGTAAAGACATCCTTGCATTGGGAATTAGAACCCCTAGTTCTAAGGGCCCCTTGGCAAGTGGGTAAAATATTCATCCTCATTTCCTACCAGCACTCAATAAGAGGGGACGTAAGCGTCGATGTTTGGATTATTGAATTTTTTTTACTCTATTTAGAGCTTTTGTGTTATTTTTTTTAGTTTTAGTTTAGTTTTTATGTTTGAATATGCATGTTATTTCTCTATCTGGTATGTTTATGTTTTAGCATGTTCCACTAACTTGCTTGACTCCATCTATTTTCTTCCTGTGACCAATAACTTAAGAGGGAAAAACCACCCCTCTTAAGAAAGTGTGATTTTGTACATTCATGCACCAAACACACCAACACACTCCTCATGGCTTGATACTCTAGCTCTGCTTAGCTGCTCCTCATCCCTGTCACTTGGAGGTTGCTCCTCTCTATTGCTTGGTGATCTCACATCATGCTCTACTGGAAACAATTCTTGCTAATGTAGTGGCTCCACCAAGTTCTCTTGAACTATCCTCTCCAAAAATGATTCTCAAGTGATTTTATTCTCTTGCAATTGGTGAAGAATGATGACCTTAATCAGACCATGGTGGAAAAGACTAATTTTATGATCTTTTCCTTTTTATTTTATCTTCTCTGCCATCTTAGTTACACTTTTGAAAAGGTAATTACACAAGTTAAGAGATTCACAGCTGTAAAATGAATTAGTAGTATTATGTGGTACTAATCAAGTCTTGAAAAACGCCTTTCACAAGTGAAAAACCTCATAATGGTCTTCATCAATGGAGCATATTTATCCAATAAATAATTGAAAGTAAATACATGCAATGGAGCATCTTTGTATGGTGATTTCAAGTAGGATTTGAAGTATTCATCATCAATATTCATACCCTTGAACCAATCTTCTCCATGATTTGGTATTTCAGTGGCTATGGAGATGGATTTTAGTGTGAAATTTAACTCTATCCCTGCTATAACAACCTTTTATTTTTTCAAAGAAATGGAAAATAACCATGTGATTTGTTCGTTATATCCCACCTCTTGTATTTTTTGGCAAAACTATACACAATTGACATCTTAAAATAATTTGAGTATAAAAGGAGATGAGGTGATTTGGTGGAAGTTAGAGGACTCAAACCTAAATATCTTTCCTCCTGTATACTTCTTCCTCCCAGAGGGGGAAGTATCAGTGTCCATGGTAGCAAGAAAACCCTAATGAAGAAGAGAAAAAACATATTATTTTTGCTAGGTCTATGAATGAGATGGTAATATAAGTTTGGGATTGTCTAAATTTTTGAGAAAAATTAGGGGGATAGGGAATGATATTATGAAGTAGGGAGAAGTGACCTTTTAGAATTTGTGTGAGGGGAAGGGGAAGAAAATACCAAAACATGAGCCTAGGGTAAACACAAGATAGAAATTATAGTTTGAGTGGAGTTTTTGGGAAAAATATGAATTGAGTGAGGGGACGATGTATAAATGATTCAAATGAAGTGAATGAAGGTGTAAAAAATTAGTTTCATGGTTTTCAAACTGAAAAAATTACCATGAACACTATTTCTCTAAATTGACTTTAGAAACCCTAGCTAAGAGAGTGAAGTTTTTTATGCTTTAAAAACTGATGAAGAAAGGGATGAGTCTCTTGGCTTACTTGATTAAAAATTGTAGATGATCTTCAAAAAACTTAAAATCCCTTACTTGCTCAAAATTTTCCCTTAAAAACCAATTCCTCTCCTCCTCGCTCAGATGTGCAATGAAGTTAACAGAAGCGTAACAAAAAATGTAGCAGAGTATTTGGATGCGCAGCAAAACTCCAAAAACGCTATGAGGTTTGCCAATGCGCAACGAGGAGAATTTTTTTCCAATGAAAGTTGAATACTCGACCTTGCTTCCAATGAGGAGCAGAGTTTTGTTGGGAAAGAGTAAAATAATGAACATAAAACTCATTTCTTTACTTTTTATATCATCTTCTTCAATTTTAGTGGGGTGGCCCACCAAAATTTCATTTTGACTTTTTTATTTGAATAGCTTTGAAAAAATTTAGAGATATTGCATTTTGAAACTTTAGAAACAAACTCATTAACCATGGAACATGCTGGCTAAAAAATGAGCTTTTGAAACATTTGACTACTACTCCTGCCTCTTGAGGGTTTTATGACTAAAATGGGAGATTATGATGACCATAACCCTAGTGACCTAATGGTGACTTTAAATGAATGACCATGATAATGACTGGGCATGAAATGATAATGAAACTTTTTAAAGTGATGACTCAACAATATTTAGATAATAATGATGATTTGGACATGAGACTTGGCGAGGAGTAGTAGCAACCTAGACTTGACTAACCAGCGATCAAATTTTATTTGGAAGTCTCAATTACATAGTAAAATTTGAAAAAGACCCTAATAAACCTAAGAAGAGTAGACTGATATTTGATCATTGGTGAAAGGACAAAATTAGACTGACACTAACACAAGCTATAAATATTTGGTGATATTTTTTTTCAAATATTAAAATTTCTAATGATTTTATGTAGTCTTTACAAAACTTTTGTGATTTATAAGGTAAACTATTGTATCCTGTAAAATTTAGACAAATCATTTTTAGGAAAAATGGAAATGATGAATCTTTATTTGGAAAAATTATGGAAAATTAGTCCATCTGTGATATTTAAACCCTAAAATTTTCCTTGGTTGCAATCTGACCCCTAGATCTAGTATTGACTTATATCTTCTAACCTTACTTTTATTTGCCCTCTGCATCACCCAAATGGTATTCAAGTTCCTTTTTTGTTTGGCATAGTTGTGGAAACTTTTAGCATTTTTGTCCATGTGGACTAGCTACATGGCCCTAGTCTTCATTATTCATTTTGAGTCTTCCCATTCTATTGAATTCATCTTTTTCACATTTAGTTCCTTAACCCTTAATTTCTCATATTTTGAAGAAAATCCCAACCGATTATGTTTATAGATTTGGGCAATTTCTAATTCCACTAATTTCAAATTCATTTCAATTGATGTTGGAAGTTTTAGTAATTTTCTTTCACCCCAACCATCATTGAATTTTAACCTTTGTAACATTATTTTCAAACCGATACATTATAGTGTCTTGAGAGTTGACATAAAAAAATATCCCTTATTTCATAACCAACTTCATAAAGCCTTCATCCATTAACTAATATGGATTCAAATTGAAGGGAACAATTTCATTTGCATATATATTTATAATAATCATACCTAATAACAATTTCTACACACACTACATTATTTTACATATATATTTATAAGAATTATATTAATTATGTTTTACAATAACTACATAATATTTAGCATATAAAACAATATTCTAAATATTGGGTTGACTACTCTTTCTCTTTTAGATTGCTTAACTCACTTCACAAAAAAATGATGGTAGCAACTTACCTAGTCCAAACACCTAAGACAATCTTATCTAGATTATTAAGTCGAGGGTGTCAATTTTTGCATGTCATGGCATATATCTCTATGGGATATAATATGAGTCATGAGGAAGCCCTTACATTTTCATGGCAGGGAACCTACATTTTTGTGATTGATATGTCGACTTAAGAGAATATTTATATGTCCTTTTCTATTCATGCAATCATCAAGGACATGCTCGGAGGATAAAATGATTGGAAAATATCTCTACCCCTCCCCATGGTTTTGTGCCTATTAGGACCATAATGCCATTTTCAACCTCTTCATTATTGATACGTGCACAGTATTACTAACACCACAGACTTGCAAGGCCCACTGTTAGTATGAATCTTAATTCCAAGCGTACGAAAAAAGACCACTTTAGTTGTGCATAACAAATAGCCCTAACAGCAAATATGGCTACCAATATCCTCAGATCTGCAGTTAGGTGATCAAGATAAATGCTGCAAAAATCTAGATCTATGCATTAGAAGACATTAAACAGTAGAAAAAACAAGATTTATTCCATGCATCCAATAGACAAGACAAGAACATGTTGAATGAATTTTGTATTAATGGCACCTGGGAGGAAAACACAGAAGGGTGTTACCAGTTCTCCTCAATGGGATGGGTTCTTGTAATTCCTAAGCACTTCAAATCAAAAACTCCTCTCTCTTGATGGTGTAGAAAACCCAGACAAAATGGTAGCAAAATATGACTATGATGGTGGATCAATAGTCAAACCAAAAGTATAGATCCAGAGTGATCTTTAGGCAACAAAAGGTGGTGAATGAATGGAAAAACCCTTCTATTTATAACAAAATATTGAGTTAGTCTAGATATTGGTGCATAATTAAATTATTATTAACCAAATCAAGATCCAACTTTTATGGAATATTTTATTATATTTGTTGGAGGAAAAAGGAATTTGACTTGGGTCAAATCCATTTATTTGTAAATAATAAATAAATAAATGATTTATTTATCATTTTAACAATGTGGTTGAGTAATAATCAAATAAATAATTATTTATGGGTGATTTAGTCATATTCAACAAAGAATATTATTTAAATAAGGTTTAAATAATTATTCTTAGGAAATAATAAGATAAATAATGATTTATCTAATTAATTTCCCTGTTTTGGTTAAATATAACTAGGAATATTAATTAAAGTGTTGTTTAGCTAATTATTCCTTGAGGAAAATCAAACAAATGTAAATTTATTTAATATTTCCTCATGGGGTTTCCTGTTTAGACCATAAACAACTTAATAAAGGTGGTTTACTAAGTTATTTTTCATAGTGAATGCAATTTTACTTAGGGTAAAATTGGTCTTACATGGTGTACTTGGGTCCATCTAATAACAATAGGTTAGATAACCAAAAAATGGTGTAACAGATTTCCCCCCAACGTGTGAGTGTTAGGAGCTAATTGTATGACCTAAGTACGTTGTAAGAACTCAATCACTAGACACCGAAGGGGAAGTCAAAGAGAGAGAAATGTAAGGTAGAGAAAAGTGTTGAGAGGAATAGACCCTGAGGAGGCGAGACTTACAGGTGCGACAAGTCTCTTTTTATGAATGAGTACCTGTGCTATAGGCGGCGGGGGAGGCATGCCTATGCCCACCGAGACAAAGTACAAAAAATAAGGCGTCCAATAAACAAGGGACTGAACAATATATTACATGCTGGCATAAACATGGGCCGGATAAAGAACATGATAATGAATCTCACATACATACTGTGCCTAGGATAATATCCAAGACTTGTACAATAATATCTGAGTACATGAGATACAAAATACAACCCAGCTGCCCCTGTAAACAGGAAAGGGCTCTGAAAATCTTACTGATACATGTAATCAAAAAGGTGCTGCAAGTGGCTGAGGCCGACATCATCAAATATATGGAGCTGCATCAAAGGCTGAAAGGAAGAGGTCATTCGAGCATGTGGGAGGCTACCTGTAGGGCCACCCCCTCATGAGGGCTGAGACATCTCACACACAACCGGGAATCACCAGTCCAATCTGCTGCATCACTGAACCATCGAGTATATGGATCTCGATCATGCTGAAAGGAGCTGGAGCTGAGAAAAAATCAAGCCAAAGTGCTATAAGGAGTCCCTTTGCTTGATCCGAGGCACCCAACAAGAGTGGAAGCTGGAACCAAGGTACACCGCCCTCTAGAATTGTCTTCTGGAATAAATGATCTGATGTCAACAAAAGGAGGTCTGCCATAGGTGAGGCAATAAGGGGTCCTCAACCACGGCATGAGAGAAAATATTAAAGTGACGGATAGACGAAAACCAGGGGTGATGATGAAATGGGGGGGGTACTGAGTAGCGGATGGACGACTTCCCTTGTTAGAGCATAAAGGGCATGGATGACTTGGAAATGACTAACACAATATCATGAGGGATAGGGGACAGTGGGAATGGAGGCCATAATGTGCGACACGAGAGAGGGACCAAGCAATGAAGGATGGAGGACTATAGCGGGATACAAAGGGACTCGAGATAGACTCCATAAATGCGATGATGACTCAACTCAGATGCTCTAAACAAGGGCGACTCGATGGTGCTGCCACACAGTAAAGGTCCAATGGGGGACCATAGAAACATGAGTACAAGATTGTAACTCACGACAAAAATTGACATAGGCGTGGACAAGTATGGAGGAAAAGTGGTGCCCCAGTACGAGTGTTGCAAGTGAAGAAATTCGATTTTGATGAGGGATGAAGTGACGCTTCCTGGATAAAAAGTGTCCTGGTGAAGTATCAAATCACTAAAAACTAATAGATACCCATTTGAGGGCTCGATGATAGCTTTCCAATAATACAGATGGTTCGTCAACTGAGCTACGGTTTGGCCGCAGTAGGCGAAAGAAAAATCAGGGGTTTTCTTTTAATAAGGCATTTTCCCCCCAAATTCACTCATTTGCATGTAGATTTGTGGTGAATTTAGAGAGGAGAGAAGGCCCTAAATCTTGCGGCGATCGTAGCGGACAAACTGACCGTTGGAATCAAGATCCGTCAGTTTCAGGTAATAGGCCTAACCCTACTCTTTCATTTCAGTGGATTGAAAGTTCAATTTAGGTCCCCAGAGCTCATGAACAGGCCAGGTTGCACTTTTAGGGGTCTGTTCTCTGACCCGGGTAGTAGGTACTTGGCAGAAAACTGTGACCTGTCCCAGGGAATGACCTGTAAAGTGTGACCTGTCAGAGAAAGGGGGTGTCAGTGCTGTTTTTGGCTGAGATATGAGATTTTTATGGTTGAGGGGTATAGGTTCCCCCAAGCATGTTGTGGTCATGCCAAAATGTATTTAGAAAAAGGGGAATCTAGACACATTTTAATGATGTGGTGTGCCATTTATTTTTGTTATGGTTATGCAGTTTGATAAAGGGAATGGAGGATTACCAATCTCTTTTGGTACTACATATATGAATCAAATGGACTTTAAGTTTCCAGGTTGGCATACATGGTGTCACTATCCCAAAGAGAGGATTTGGAGATAATGAACTGGTGCTCTCCTAGAAAAATCATAGGTTGGTCAACAACAATGTCGAAGGGACTGGGTTGTTGATGTAAGATGAAGGAATGATGAGGGGTATCATCACTAGAGTGATCTGAAGTGATATGGGACTCTAGAGGTTCTTCTAAATGTGGAAGAATAATGGTACTAGAGTTGACACGACCAGATACACTAGGAGAGTTGTGGATAATTTCTTCTCCTGGTCTCTCAAATATGCGTGCCCCCTTACCCAAACATTGGGTGTCAATGTAATGGCCACAAGGTGTATGTGGTTCGATGTAAGGGGGGATAGATAAAGTCAGGGGTGGTGACTGCTTCCATAATGTCATCATCGTAATAGAATATGGGGTGACTGGTGGAAGAAACACCACCTGACACAGTGAAGCTACCTAACTCATCATCATGAGAAGAGAGGTTCACATGCGCATCATCACAAGGGGTGACAGAAAAACAAGTAGATGAAGGATCCACCGATGTTGAGCCTAAGGTGATCTCTAAAGGGAGGTCAAGTGAAACAAAAGAGGAAGGTCCAGGGGGGTCTTCCACCGAGGATCTCATAGATGATGACAGGTAGTGGACAGTGGCTGAAGACTCTGTCATTTCGACATCTAGAGGGGGAATGTCTATGGGAGTGGATGTCTCCTCTTTTTTTGCTGAAGAAAAAAGTGCAAATAAGGGAGCAGTGGACTCATTGTGCTTGGCCTCGAATTAGCAAACTATCGCTAGAGAGGTGCGGAAGTCCTCGAGGTGGGGACAAAGGTAAGTATAGTGGCCATGGAAATCACACAAAGAACATGGGTGATTTGTGCACAAAGACTTGAGTTTTGGGACTGAATCAGGTATAGTGATATCAAACTCCAGAAATGCTTTGTTAACCATGGGCTTGAGGTGAGGAAATTCTGGACAGGTATGGGTGGCATGACCAACGACATCACACAAAGCACACTGGATAGTACGCTTTAGAGGCCGAGGAGGGGCAAGGTTTGTTGGGGAAGCCTTGTCTTTAGTTTCCTTCTTGCGAGCTTTTCCCTTCTTACCCGAAGTTGTCGCAACAAGAGAGGGTTCATGTTGGGGTGGCTGAGGCACTATAGCAGTGGGAGAAGTCATATGGATCGATTGAACCGGGGTCAAAGCAATATAAGGTTTAGGTTAACCAGGCGGGGTGGTGGCTGGGGGATCAAGGTACCAGACGGGAATCCCCATGAGCAGGTTAGGAAGAGAGAGGGTAGCCATAACAGGTACCGTGTACACTCTGGGAGGGGGAGCTAGGAACGGTATCTGACCGGAGGGGTAATGGCCAGGTGGGACGGCTCCAAGATGGTTAAGGCCTGGAGGACCCATTCCAGGGGGATAAAGAGGCTCATGAATACCAGCTGTAGGTGAAGGGCCAGAAGGAGGAGGTCCAGATGGCTGAATTGAAGGGCTAGGAGCAGGTTGCGGAGGGCGAGGAGGCTGCTGACTAGCCGAAGAGGGCCGCTTGAGAGCAGCCTGAGACGATTGCATCATGCGAACATTCGATGAGCTGGGATCATAGATAGGAGGAGGAAGACCAGGGAATGTACCAAGCAAAGAGGAGTCTTTGTAGACTTTGGGTGAGACACTGGTCAAAGGATAGATGGTTTGCTTATTGGCCACCGAAGATATCATGGACTCAAGGGAGGTCTGAGACTTTGGTTCGTAATATGTCAACTAGTCAATGGTGAATATATTTCCATTATGAGAGAAGGACATCTTGCGGTGGACCGCGAAAGGGACAACAGACATTGCATAAGTGTAGCTATGACCCAATAGAATGTTGTAATCTAAGGGGGCATCTATGAATTCTACGTCAACACAAACAGTCTTGCCCGCAAGAGTAATAGGAAAATTGTGGAATAGGCCAATGGGTTGGGAGGCGTTTCCATCCCATGCTCGAAGAGTGATCATGGAAGGAGCCAACTCAGGTGATCCGAGTTGCTTCCAAACCGAAGCGAACATCACACAGGTGGATGCCCCCTCATCAATGATGCACCGGGAAACGTTGGCGTTCCGGATCTTGACTGGGATTTGGAAGGTGACGGAAGCAGGGAGAGGAGGATGTTCTGACTGGTCAACATCAAAGACAATCAATCGATCATCAGAAGGATCTACAGTGCCCATGGTAGATAGTAGAGATTTTCGTTGTGAAGGGCATGACTGGAGGAGTTCCAGCATTGAAATGGCAGGAGGAGATTGTGCCAAATCATCTACTATGCTATAAAAATGGGCATCTTTGCCGGAAGCATCATTTCTGCGTAGTGGTCCCTTATTTGCAAGGGACCATTAGGTGTCGAAAGAGGCTTTGTAGAGACCGAAGGAGGCAACTTGGGGAAAGACGTAGTGGGAAGCTTGTTGTACTGACGGGACCGAGTCTGAATATTGATGTCTACGGTTAGAGATTGATCAGAGTTCATCATGAGAATCTGGTAATCGGAGGTACCAAATGGAAGAGGTTGAGTGGCCACCTGACCTTCAGGTGGTTGAGTAGCCACAAATCCTTGTTGAGGGAAAGGATTAGTAAGCATAGCTAGTTGACTAGGTGCAGTACTGGGAGGGACAAAAGGGGAGGCTTGCTATCCTCCCAATGTTGCTTGAGACTCCCACAGCTGTCGCATCTGTGGTAAAAGAGGACATTCATGTGCGTAATGACCATAAACACCACAACAAGAACATGTTTTGTTCGTGCGAACAAGCTTGTCCTGCTTGGGCTGAGTGCCCTGTTGCTAGTTAGTAGTGTTAGGAGCATTATTTTGAGGATTAGGTCTAGGATTACCAGGAGCAGATTGATTTTGAGTGCTTTTCCTCTTCTTTTTGCAGGGAGGAGGATTAGTTGCGCCCTGCTGTGCATACACCTGCCCCTGAGGGGGTGGTGGTTGCTGTTGCGAGGGTTGAGAAGGAAAGGGAGGAGGTGGTGCTAATGCTGGAGGAGCTGGAGCACCAGGCTGTGGATACGGATAATAAGGAGGTTGGGTAACAATGTGGTAAACAAGAGGTTGGGAAAAAATAGGAGGCATGCCGTATCCTGGATACGTGTTACCATGAGGGGGAAAAGTGCAGGAGGTGATGCCCCCCCCTGAGGAAAGCCATAGCCCATGGGAGGTTAAGCATATGGATTAGAGAGAGCTCAAACGATACCGTCGGCAGCGTGAAATTCCCTCGGTGCATTGGCACCACCAGGTCTCGGAAGATCAGGTAGAACGGTATAAACATAACCCGACTGAGTGTAGATCAGGGCATATTTTAACACAATTTGGAGAGCGGCTTCTTCGGTTTGAGGAAAGTGAGATGCAACATATTCCTCGATAGGTGGAAAGAGAGATCTAAGGAACTAGTCCATATAGACACGGTCTTCGAAGGTAGGGGCTCGACATAGGCTCTTTCTTCTCTGTCATTCCTGGACATGATCGGATATGTGGGTCGTAGAAAATTGATGAAAAGAAGTCAAAAGTTCGGTACCAGTGTCATAATGGAGGGGAAGCTGGAAGTAAGACAGAAAATCCTGAGCAAGAGTCGCAAAGGTGGTATGAGAGGAAGGGGCCTGATCAAAATACCACTTAGAAGCTTCAGCTATAAGCGTACGTTGGAACAACCAAAGAAAAACAGAGTCAACAGTAATGGAGTTAGACGAACACCACATGTGGAAAGATCGAACATGATTTGCAGGATCTTCTCCAGCAAGGCCTTCAAAATTTGGGATGTCGGAAGGGAGCTTAGTTGGCATAGCAGGCCAACTAGCGTCATGATGTATAGGTTCATTTATTAACTGGTCAAAATTAGGAAAGTTGAGGCCTGCCATGAAGGGGAGCATGGACGCAGCCGCGGTAGTGTCTGTTGCAGTTCCACTAGTGGTATTCCCAACATGAGGTCCAGGGTTACCACCAACATTAGGTCCTACACCAGACATGGTGAAGGTGACAGGGGGAGAACCGAAGGCGGAACGAGAAGGAGAACCCAATGAACCAAAAGAAGAGTTGGAGTGTGGACTCGGTGTAGGACTAACTCAAATCCTACGCAGAGGAGTAAGTCTTCCCACCTGAAATCGAGGATGAAGGCCAAGAAGTCTCCGGGATAAATCCCTTGGTGGTGCAATGATGACGACAAAAACATGGCACAAAAGAAAAAAGAGACTGACAAGAGCAGGGAGTTGCAGGATCAACTGATTACAATGTTGAAACAAGGGCAGAGAGGTGCAGGATCAATTGATTTAAATGTTTTAGAGTCTTTGCTTGGCAGTGTTAACCAAACCCTTTTTCGCTTAGGGTGTGTGTTCAAAGTGTGTAAATTTTAATTTTTACACCTAGAAGTTTGTAGAGAAAAAGAAAAAAGTGTGTTGTGTAACTGAAAATAAACCTGCAGATAACAGTATATGAAACTGAAATAACAGTAAATAAACAACTAATAATGCAATAATCTCAACCCAAGGAGGCGGGCATCTCAACAAGTATTCTGTAGGTGGGCAAAAAACTAGTCAAAACACACCAAAATAGACAATAGATCTAAGGTCAAGGAGGGACAGGGATCTAAAGGTCAAAATCTGCTGGAAAGTGGTGCATAAAACAACAACAAATCAGAGGAAGAATTGTTGTAAATGAGGTGGAGAAAGGCTATCTCCTGGAGGGAAACGGAGTGAACCCTAGAAGAAAACCCAAACAAAGCTAAATGAGATGATTTGGATGGATAACAAGCCAATATGAAGCGGATCTGAATGTGAGGTATCAGATTTGAAAACTGGCTAAACGCTCTGAAAATTTCAGACAACCTGAAGCAGCTATTCTTCCACAAAGTGTGGAGGGTACTGAAGCCCTAGGGGGCTAAGTTCCCACTTAGTTGAGTAAAACAGAACAAGTACAGGTCCAAAATGGGCAGAGACGGAGGTCAGAAAACCTGTCAAAAGTGGTGCAGAAAACAACAACGAATCAGAGGAAAATTGTTGTAAATGAGGTGGTGAAAAGCTATCTCCTGGAGGGAAATGGAGTGAAACCTAGAGGAAAACCCAAAAAAAGCTAAATGAGGTGATTTGGATGGATAACAAGCCAATCTGAAGTGGATCTGAAGGTGAGGTATCAGATCTAAAAAATGGCTGAATGCTTTGAAAATTTCAGACAGCCTGTAGCAGCTAAAACTCTTCCACAAAGTGTGGAGGGTACTGAAGCCCTAAGGGGCTAGGTTCCCACTTAGTTGATTAAATTAGAACAATTATAGGTCAAAAACGGGTGGAGATGGAGGTCAGACAACCCTAAACAGAGGCCCAGACAAACCCATAAAACTTTCAGAAAAAACTCCCGCAAAAAATCCAGGTCGCAGTTTTTGACCTGTTTTCAGCAGAGGTCGCAATTTTTGGGCTTAAAAGTGCGTCATGAGGCTCCAGGTCATAGGTTTAGGGCCAAAAAATGTGACCTGCCCTTCTGGCACTCTCGATGGAATATTTCAGAAAAAAAGTGTTGTCTCAGTTGCGGCTGATGTCTGTCACCTACGCAATAGGTCCAAAAACACACTGAAGTTATAATTTTTACTGTTTTAGGGTTTTATAGGTTAAAAAAAACATCAAGAAAAGAAAAAAGAAGAGGCTAAAGAGAAATCATATGGTTTGAAGCAACTGGATATGCAAGGATCAGAAAAACGACAGTGGTCGTAATCATAAACCTGTGTGGAGTCGCCAGTAGTTAGTATGAATCTTAATTCCAAGTGTACGAAAAAATACCACTTTATATGTGCATAAAAAACAACCCTGACAGAAAATATGGCTACCAATATCCTCAAATCTACAAATAGGTGATCAAGATAAATGCTGCAAAAATCTAGATCTATGCATTAGAAAATATTAAACAGTAGAAAAAACAAGATTTACTCCATGCTTCCAATATACAAGACAAGAATATGTTGAATTAATTTTGTATTAATGGCACCTGGGAGGAAAACATAGAAGGGTGTTACCAGTTCTCCTCAATGGGATGGGTTCTTGTAAGTCCTCAGCACTTCAAATCTAAAAGTCCTCTCTCTTGATGATGTAGAAAACCCAGACAAAATGGTAGCAAAATATGACTATGATGGTGGATCAATAGTCAGACCAAAAGCATAGATCCAGAGTGATCTTTAGGCAACAAAAGGTGGTGAATGAATGGAAAAACCCTTCTATTTATAACAAAATATTGAGTTAGTCTAGATATTGGTGGATAATTAAATATTATTAACCAAATTAAGATCCAACTTTTATGGAATATTTTATTATATTTGTTGGAGGGAAAAGGAATTTGACTTGGGTCAAATCCCTTTGTTTGTAAATAAATAAATAAATGATTTATTTATCATTTTAAGGATGTGGTTGAGTAATAATCAAATAAATAATGATTTATTTAATTATTTATGGGTGATTTAGTCATATTTAACAAAGAATATTATTTAAATAAGGTCTAAATAATTATTCTTTAGAAATAATAAGATAAATAATGATTTATCTAATTAATTTCCACTATTTTGGAAGTTAAATATAAACAAAGATATTCGTTAAGCCATTGTTTAACTAAATTATTCATGAGGAAGAATAAAATAGTGAAAGATTTATTTAATATTTCCTCATGTGGTTTCCTGTTTAGACCATAAACAACTTAATAAAGGTGGTTTACTAAGTTATTTTTCATAGTGAATGCAAATTTACTTAGGGTAAAATTGGTCTTACATGGTGTACTTAGGTCCATCTAATAACAATAGGTTAGATGACCAAAAAATAGTGTAACACCCACAATATGTAAGCTTAATCATTAAAACATATTTATGCATGTGAGATTGTGATAACATCATATTCTTGTTGTGGGGATGTTCATATCTACATCTAAGATTATGCATGCATAATCTATTCAAATATATCCACATCAATAATATAAAAACATGTTGTTTATAAACATAATTTTATAAATCACTTATAGAAAAAGATCCAGCTAACCTTGTAGAAAACGTCCCTCTCATTGTCCAAGCCCAATGATATAAAAAGTCAAAATTATCATTGATTCGAAACCTTAATAAAATTTTAGTTGAGCTAAAGTTAT